>CM045458.1:24414236-25614236 GCA_024666655.1 Dascyllus trimaculatus | reverse complement strand
TTAAAGGAGGCGGTGTTGCAGCCCAGCGGGTCAGACCGGGTGAACCAGAGGTGGCGTCGGCAGTTTGCAGTGGCACCGGCCTGTCGTGACGCCGCCGATGTTGAAGCGGCACGGAGGGAGGTTTACATGATGACGCACGGCGCGCGGCTTTTGGTGATCTTCGCCACGGGTTTCCCTTCGTAGGCGGCCTGGATCGCATTCAGGACCTGCGGCAGGAAAAAAGGCCGTAAATAACCCACGCAGCTCGGCTGTTGTCATTTCCATTTCAGGGTTCCAGTGCGAATAATGTTTAAACCGGTCGCACCAGTACGCCTGACATTTAGCAGGTTTAGTCAGTGTGTGTCTCCATAGCTAAGATCAATGATATCTGTTAGCTAGATTCACTGCAGTAACTGAAAGGAGACTGGAGGCTACTACTAACTAGCATCTACCTATTGCTGTGAGGCATTTAAGAACCTCTGTAAACTGCAGCATCTCCTCCTACCAACAGTCTTCATGTGAGGTATATAATTAAGATCTATTTATGTCATTTTTTTTCACAACAGAAAGCATTAAACAACCTTTCAAAGCTATATTATCCTTATATTACATATTTATCCTTAGCATATCTCAAACTGTTTACATCATATGCTACTTAACTTTGCACTTTATCAGGTGAATAATTTGCCCATTCCTGCACACCGTTAATATTTCTATTACTTTTAATTACTAATATAATTTTTTGGAATTGCTACACTTGCGATATATGCTTTTAAAAATCTTTTCATGTTAGTGTTAGCTGTATTTTTATTTACTTAATCTTTATTTAACCAGGAAAGTCCCTATTTCAAGGGAGTCCTGGGCAAGAAGCAGCAAAAGTTACACAATTTAAAACATCAACCGCCAGAAATTAAAATTATAATTACAAAAAACATTTGCAAGTCAAGGAGGTCGTCTCTAGTGCTCTCAGTCTGGATTTAAATGCCTTCAAAGACATGAGTTCACTTAATTTCCACTTTTTTTTGCAACAAGTTCCATGTAGAAGGAGTAAACAAAAGCCCTTTTTCCCCAGTTCTGTGTGGGCAAATGGAACAGAGAGCAACAACTGATCATTTGAACACAAACAACAGGAATCAACACTTGTCTGTGTGATTAAATTACAGGTGTAGGAAGGCAGCAGTCCAAGCATGGCTTTGTAGATAAAACTGTACCAAGGTCCAAGCCTCCTGGTGGACAAGGAAGGCCATCCAACTCGTGAATACCATTTATGTATACAAATACTATTTATATAATTTGTTTATAGCTATTAGTTGTTCTTTTATGGCTCTAAGCTGCATTTGAATAATCATTTATTTAAATTTAATGTTATTATTTGTATTGTGCACTGTACTGGGACTGAGAGAGGAGCATTTCACTTTTTATACGTATGCAAATACACAAGAAATGACAATAAACAAAGCTTGAATCTACCAAAATACCAAGTCCTTCTAAGTAAAAACCTACTTGGCAATAAAACTGATCCTGATTCTTACTTATTACTTGTTTTTTTCTATAGCGCTAAGGCACTTTGATCACTGTTTTACATGCAGTGACATATGGTTTCTTGATGTTGTCTTCTACAGTATATACTAGTAGCTTAGGCCTTTTTAGTTCCTATACATAATAGGCGGCACTGAACAACAGGATGACACGAAACCATTTTTCGATCTCACTATTTAAAACTGTTTTACATGCAGTGATTTAATGCGCTCTACTTTCATGATGTGTGTATTTTGTTCTGTTGTAGTCCCTGTCTTGCATTAGTCTTGAGAGGACAGCAATCTCATTCCACGATACACCTCGTGTGTAGAGTTTGGATGACTATAAAAGAGATTTGACTCGAATGCTGATGATCTGTACCCAGAGTCTGGCTTGTGAGGCCGAAATCTGTAGGTTTTATCTTCAGGAAACAACCTAGTCTACACTCTCCCTGCATGAATCTTTGCATGTACGTCGGTCACGCTCCCGGGCAACCACTACAGGCAAATTAGCAACCTGTGGGAAGCACTGAGATATGAAAATACGACTGACGAGATTCATCACATGAATCCTGTCGGAGCATCGATGTTAAAAACAAAAACACGCCCTATGCTAAGACAGGTGTGTGGTGCTTTAAAACCCAAATCCTCCTTTTGAGAAACATTAATCTGCACCTTTATTCCTCTTTACAATCGCTTACACAATAAGAAGTAACCGTGGTGTATGGAAACTGACAATTAAGGTAACGCCTGAAATGTATTACTCAGTGCCAAAAGGTGTGGTGGGCATTTCTGCTGCGCCTCATATATGTGCTGATAAACCTATGTGCAATCAGTTCATCAAATTAAATCTAATTTTACAGACTGGTTGGGTTTATGTTGCTTACGTCATCCTCCTGTGGGAAGCCGCCGAGCTCAATCTTGGAGAAGATCAGCTGCCCATTGAGTTGGATCTCAAAGCTGCCTGAAATACCCCAAACAAACAAACAAACAATCAATCAATAAAACAATCACCAGGAAATAAGAGGAGAGCTGTGATGTGGCTTTGCTCAAGTAATTACTGAATGATCTATTGTTTTATCAAGGTCTAATGTGACTATCAGAGACCATAAATCTTGGGTTCAGAGCTCAAACATTAGTCCTGTCTAATGAAACCAGACTTATGCACCTGATCTTCCCACGAAGCCCGACACATCCGCATCAGGAAACTCTTCCAGCACGACCCGGCTGAGCTCCTGATAGCGGGGTTCGTAGCCTCAAGCGCCACTACAAGGAAAAGAACAACACGTAGTTCAACAGCAGCTTTCAGAAAAACGAAACTAAACACAACTAGCAAGGCTGCTAACAGTCACTTAGCTTAGGGCTAATGGTGCTAGCGGTAGCTAATGTACATCTTTAAACCGAGATTTAAGGGAAGGAACCGGGCACAAGTGAGCTGAAGCCGTTGCAGAAAATGAGAATGGATATAAAAATGATAAATACCAGTATTCGACTCGAATTGTCACTCCCATTGTTGTCTCCTGCGGTGTAACCAGAGCAGAGGTTTGTTCGCTTTGGTAGCTAACAGCAGCTTGTGTAACGGGAGAGCCGGCAGGGGGCGGGGCTTATACCACACTGCCGGGAAGGGAAGGGGCGGGGCTTATTATACACTGCAGCTGTCAGTCAGCACAGCAGAAACCAGCGTATAGGAGGAATCACTTCAATTTTTCACATTTACAAAAAGCTTTATATATTTTTTATGTAAGATATTTGTCAAACATACAGGGGTTGAACAAAAAATGAAATAAAAACACACACACATCATCAGTATACATTATGCATTCACCTACTGTAAGATGACTCACCTAATTCAACAGGTACAGCCAGTTGGTGCTAGAAGTCACACAGTTTAAAGCAGTTAAGATGGGAGAGACTGTGTGTACAACAACTGGTGTTTGGATTCTTTACCATTCAAAGCTTTATAGGGGAGTGGCAGAGAAAAAAGCTGCTGAAAAATGCTCATACTAAATGTAGATTAGAGATCACCAGAAGGTATGTGGGCGAACCGGATGTCAGCTGGAAGAAGGTTTATGGGTGAGACCAAAATTGACTCGTCAGACTAGACTTTGTTTGGAGGACACCAAAGATTTTACATGATCACAAATACACCATCCCCACTGTGAAGCATGGTGGTGGCATGATCATGGTGTGAAGCATGGTGGTGGCAGCATCATGATGTGGGGATAATTGTAATATAACAATAGAATAATAGAATGAAAACTAAGAATAGAATGAATAATAGAATAAAACATCAGGCGACTAAACACAATCAAACACAAAGACTAGAAGACAAATAAAAATAAAAGACAATTACATAACAAGAATAAAAGGTAACAACACAATAAGAGATGCAGTCAGGGTTTTCTACCTGAATCAAAAGCCAGTGAGTAGAGGAGGATCTTCAGCAGGGATTTAAGTCTCTTAGACTAAGTCTAAGCCCTTCCAACGTTAAAAGGTAAACACTTCCAGAGATTAGGAGCAGCCGCCGCTAATCACTCAATAGTCTTTACTGACTATCTCATAAAATCATAAAAACATTGTCATTTTCCATAGTTAAAACTCATTTTCTCTCTTCATTTATTTGTTTTTACATGAGCTTATGTGTGTTATGTTTGGCTTTTTAATATTTAATGAAGGATATTAACATGTGTAAAACTATGAAATTACCCTCAAACACACATATATTTATCTATGTATGTTTGTGTGTGTACAGATAGATAGATAAATGATCTATATAATAATAAAATCTGTATTTTGACAGACTAGCAGTGCTTTTAGATAGCATATATGATGAAAACGCATTCATTCAACAGGTTTGTTGTGACAGCCTCAATAATTATAAACAAATATTACACAACCAATTAATCTTTTTCTGTTAATTATCCAGCTGTTGTGTCTAATTTTAGAAATATATTTACAGTAATAAACTTGAATTTCATCGTGTCATATATTAAATAAAAATCAAATATTTATACAGTCTTCTTATGTCAAGAAATATTGACAGTTTTCTACAAAAAATAATGGATAAAAAATATTATTATGTTTTAGATGTTGTTTAACACTACTTTTGAAATTCTATCTATGTTTTTAGGTATTTAAAAAAATAAAGAAAAATGTAGAAATATATCAAGGAAAAATCTCTTGAATTACAGATTCATATTAATATTATTATTATTATTTATTTGTAATTTTCTTTACAGTGATTGGGTGGTTTGCATTACGCAGCACATTATGTTTTATCAGCTCATCAGGTGTTGAGTGTAAAATATTGCAATATTTTTATATGTACAGTCACAATCAGGACAAATACCTTAAATTCGTAGATAAGATGACGCATACTCCAATAACTGTATTATTTACATGGCAGCTGTAAAGGACCCCTCCAAAACTCTTTTGATTGCTATTCACCCAAATCATCATCTTTTTATGTCCTAAAAATATTCACATTATTGACTCTTATGTTTATGATTTTGCTTTCTTATTTCCATGTCCGTTATCCTATGATAGTACAGTTGTGTGCTACCCTCCTGATGCTCATCAAAGTGTCTCTGTGTTGCATAACGACGTCTCCCGTGTGTCTGTGTTTGGTAAATGATAAATACGACTCCTGCAGAGGTGTGGTTCCTCCTGATCACTCATTACAGACGACCTTCAGACTCTTCTGCTATCACCTCCCTCACCAACAGGCTCCGGTCACATTTTTTTCATGCAGAAACACGGAAACAAAGACGTGACATGTGAAGGAACGATGATTAGTTTAAAATCTATCAGCTCGTAGACGGTGCAGAATCTGAGATGGCGACCAGCGAGCTGTCAGCATGTGAGTTCTGTTATCTGATGAACCTTATCAATCAAAAAACATTCATTGGCATGTTTGATTTAATTTCACGCGTGTTGCTGTGAAAACAAAACAACATCCTACTTTCTAAAAGTGGCACAACAGTTCTCAGTGTCATATTTTGAATGAGCTCTTAGTTTTTTATTAATAATGAAGCTTATTAGAGCGGACTTACTTCCAGTTTTTGAATCTGAATTTTTCTGTGCACAGTAGTTTCACTAACTATGAGCAACACCTGGTTTCTTTTATGCCATTAAATTGCAGAATTTGTTCAATTTATAATACTTATTTAGCAAACTATGTTATATGTGAGTAATTTATTTGTTGTTTTATGAAATTTTATGTCATTTTTAAGTCTTTTTTCAGGCTGCAACTAATTGTTATTCTCATAATTGAGTCCTCTCTTAATGTAATTGATTTCCCAGGTAAATAATCATGCTTTACTTGATATATTGTTACTCCAGTGCTGTACTTGTTAATTTAAACACAAAACACCTGTTCTCAGAAAGAAAGGATTCATCCTCAATGAAGGACCTAGGATCCCTAATCTGTCTCTATACCTACCAGTGAGCAGTGATTCCAAACACGTCTCTGGGGGTCATCAGGTGGAAACCTCCCTTCAACGCTGTTTCTCCTACTTAGTCCCACGACACCTCCAGGAGGCTAGGAGGTGAACTCTGGCATCCCAGAGTCTTTTTGTTTGAAAATTGATCATCTGGTTTAAACAAGGGCTGCACGGTAGCTCGGTTGTTAGTGCCGTCGCCTCACAGCTAGAAGATCCCCGGTTCGCGTCCCGGTTAGGACGCCTGGGATCTTCCTGTGTGGAGTTTGCATGTTCTCCCTGTGCAGCGTGGGTTTTCTGGCTTCCTCCCACAGTCCAAAAACATGCTGAGGTTAATTGATGATTCTAAATTGTCCGTAGGTGTGAATGTGAGTGTGCTTGGTTGTCTGTCTCCATGTGTGGCCCTGTGGTAGACTGGTGACCTGTCCAGGGTGTCCCTTGCCTTCGCCTGAGTCAACTGGGATAGGCTCCAGTCCCCCTCGGCGACCCTACAGAGGATTAAGCGGTGTATAGATGATGGATTGAAGGATGGACGGTTTGAACAAGAAATTTGATTTTAGGCAAAGAAGCTCTAGCTATAATTGTCCTTTCTCACACTTTTTTCTTTGTCAGGGGATGGCTGGTGTACGTCACAGTTAAAGATTGTACTTCTTGGAGGCAGAAACTCTGGAAAGAACTCAGTAGGGAATCTAATTCTGGGCAAAGAGGAGTTTGTCACCAGAGAGAGGACCTCCTGCTCCCGGCGGCTGGGCGTGGTGGCCGGACGCTGGCTCACGGTGGTCGACACTCCCGGCTGGTGGTGCGACTTCAGCGCCCGGGACACATCCGAGCTGGTGAAGAGGGAGATCATCAGCAGCGTCTCTCTGTGCTCACCAGGCCCTCATGTCTTCCTGATCACCGTCAAGGCGAGCTCGGCCTTCTCGGAGAGGCGCCGCCGGGCCGTGGAGGAGCACGTGGCCCTGCTGGGTGAGGAGGCGTGGAGCCACTGCATGGTGGTGTTCACCTCCGCGGACAGGTTCCAACACATCAAAGCAGAAGATTGTGTGGAGAGAGGGGGAAAGGCCCTCCGGTGGCTGAGCGACAAGTGCAGCCGGAGGTGTCACAGTGTTATCTTGAACGACGGGGCCGAAGTCACAGAGCTGCTGGTGAAGATTCAGAATCTGGTCGCAGAAAATGGAAACAGAGTGTTTGAAATGCAGGAAAGCATTTTACAGGCGACTGCAGAGGAGAAGAGACGGGTGGAGGAGAGGGCTCAGATCAGGTTCATCAGGATGAAACAGCAAAGATCTCTGATGAGAGGTGAGCTACCAGTGATCTTTGACATTAATTTGTCTGTTGAAGAGAAAACCTCAGTTGAGTTTTTAGGTGTTCAGGTAAAGTTTCATTTTCTGCAGGCATCATTTCTGTTGCTTTTTATGCTTCTGCAGTCATAAAAGGCACTTTTCCGTCGGAACAAGACGTTTTCTGCAGGCCTAAATACGACTATGTCTATTTCAAATGGCCCTTTCACACAGAATACGACAACAGCATTTCCGCAGAGCAACATTTTTGCTGCTGTGGCAACCAAAGCTTCATTTCAGGCTATAACGTATGCCCACGTAACCAGTAGACCAACCATAAGACTGGCAATGCTCTTCACTTTTCCTTTTATGTAGCTTTCCACTGCAGGAACTTGAAACAAGAGTGAAGTTGCACCAATATTTACAGGAACAGTACCATAGGATCCAACAACTTCAACCGCAACATCAGCTCAAAGTCCACCAAAACAGCTGCAAATTGTAGTTTGTGGATGTAACTCCAGTTCTATGTTGGAAACGGAACAACAGAGGCTTGCTGTGTTAGCCTAAATGGTGAATTTTACATTGTTCACGGCGATGTTAGAGATTACAAGGCTGCTACTCAGTGAGGAAATCAAAAGGGCAGAGAAATGGCGTTTGTTGTCGTCTCCTAGTTTAACCGATCAAGACTGAGACGTACACATCAGTTTTTCAAGGGCGCTTGGAAAGACCTACTCTGGAACTTTTCTTCTTCTCCTGAAACTAGACCCAGAGCATCTTCAGGGACAATTATTAACAAGACAAAGGTTCAGGCCGCCCTAAGATGAACCGCAACGGGAAAATGGTCTAATGACAAGTGCACTGACTAATGCGTTCACAAACAAGTTTTCCCACCTACAATGGCTGCAACAGCTGTGTAGCTTTTAGCCTGGATTACTCTGACAGCCCTAATATTGATTTAAGACAACAGCTCTTGTTGGAAACATGCAGCTCCAGACCTGTACCTGTAGACTCATATTTGCGATTAGTCATCTGGTGCCAACATCGGCCCCTTTATGTGAACGTGCTCAGAGCTGAAATTAGAAACCCCAGGTTGACTTAGTTGATAACCAGTTTCATGTGGCCACTTAGCATGAACGTCCTTGCAAGGTCTAACCCATTAGCAGAAGTACCAACCCTGCAAAAGGTACTTATTTCTTCCCCAAAATGGCCCTGAAAGATAGAAGCTCTTGCAGTCAGAACACCCACAAATGTTTGGTCCACCCAGAAACAGCCCACAAAGTCCTGCAGTGGAAAAAGACCTACTAGCATAATCAGCAAATCTAATACCAGGACTAACTTGTGTTATCTCTCAGTACTTTCTGATTTTCCTGTGCCAAGTCCCATATGTTCCTGAAGATGTAAGCCCTCAAGAACAGGCTACATGTGATGAAAGACTTAGGACTTTTCCATCTTGATGGCGGTGGTCTCTTCCAGGATGATAGTGCCCCTATCCATAGGACACAACGGGTCAGTGTATTCAGTGAAAATAATGTGAATCATATGCTATGGCCTTCACAGTCACCTGATTGCAACTGATCTAATCATCAAAACCCCAACAACTGAGGGAATATCTGATGGAAGAATGGTTTTCTACCCTTCCAGTAGAGTTCCAATGACTTGGAGACTCAATGCCAAAGTGGATAGAAGCTGTTCTGGTGGCACATGGTGGTCCAACACCTTACTAAGACACTTTACAGTGGTTTTTCCCTTAGTTTGTCATCCATCTGTACGTCTAGAAATCTTAAACTATTCCTGTAACCTTGACTTCTAACTCTATCTTGGCTGAAAATCATCTAAAAACCCTCTCTCTGCTCTACATTTCTTCTTTCTTTCTTCCAGACAGGCTAAGGCCAGTCACTGATATCCGGATTGTGCTGCTCGGAGCGAAAGGTTCTGGGAAAACTTCAGCACTCAACACCATCCTGGGCAGAGAGAGCAGCCAGCAAAGCAGCAGAACAGCTCAGTGTGTGGTCGGTAAGGGGGTTGTGTTTGGAAGGCAGGTGACCGCGGTGGACACTCCAGGCTGGTGGATGAACTACTTCTGCGACGAGAGTGCCGTCTTCGATCAGAGGGAGATGGTGTTGGGCTTGTCTCTCTGCCCTCCCGGACCTCACGTCTTCCTGCTGGTGATCCGAGTGGACCGGGCCTTCACCGAAACCTACAGGAGGTCGGCTCAGGAGCACCTAGAGCTGATCAGCGAGCACATCTGGAGCCGCGTCCTCCTGCTGTTCAGTTTCGGCGACTGGCTGGGAGGAACGACCACCGAGCAGTACATAGAGAGCGAAGGGGAACCTCTGCGCTGGCTGGTTGAGAGATGCAACAACAGGTACCACGTTCTGAACAGCAAAACTAAAGGAGACGGGTTCCAGGTCAGAGAGCTGATCGGGAAGATGGAGGAGATGATGATGAGTGGCTCCAGCAGTGGATGGCATTATGAAATAGAGAGGAGTGTGTTGGAACAGCTGGAAGGGAGGATGAGACAAGAGGAAGAGAAAGCCAAAGAAAGGCTGATGAGGAAGGAGAAGGAAAGGCAGATGGCGAAGTCTCAGCAGGGTGAGCTGCATTCATTTCATTATTACTTACTTACTTGTTCTGTTCTGGTTTCTCAACAAATATGACTCTTCTTTCCAACAGAGAAGCTCAACCGTCTACCAGAGCTGAGAATAGTCCTCATTGGTGGCAGGAAAACAGGCAAAAGCTCCTGTGGAAACACCATCCTCAACCGAAAGAGCTTCGACACCAACATCCAAACCACTTCCTGTGCTGAAAAACAAACTGAAATCGGTGGGAAGACGGTATCGGTGCTGGACACGCCAGGCTGCTTCTCTGTGTCCTCCGACCTCCTGACGGCCTCCTGTGCCATCCTTCTGGTGGTCAACGTGAGCTCCTCGTTCAAAGACGCCCACAGGGAAGCTCTGGAGGAGCAGCTGGAGGACGGAGGAGGCCGGCTGTGGAGGAGAACCATGGTGCTGTTCAGTCACGGAGACTGGCTGGGCGACACGAGCATCGAGCGGCGGATCGAGAGCGAAGGAGAGCCGCTGCAGAAGCTTGTAGACAAATGTGGGAACAGATATCATGTTCTGGATAGTAAACACTGGGGGGACGGAGCTCAGGTGAGGGAGCTGATGGAGCTGATGGAGGAGATGCTGGTTGGAGAGAGGATGGATGATCTCCAAGGAGGTGACCACATGTGGAAAAGTGTTTCTTCAGCACGAGATGCAGTGACTCTAACGAAGAGGGGCATAAAGGAGCTGATAAGGAGAAGACATCAGATGTTCAGTGAAGGTGAGGATTAATCACTAGCATGTTTTACCACTTCAGGCTCAGTCATTGAATTCTGTTTGTCAAGACTTTTCATGAAACAAAACAGTAAGGAATCCTTGGGTTTGTTGGGTTTTCATGTATGTTTTGTTGGGTCAAAACTCTAAATTAGTCAAGTTAATCTCCATAAGTAACAGTATTGTGGGGTTTTGGCCATTATATTCATATTAGTTAGGCTCAGTTCTGCAATTATTAATACTGTAGGGTCTTAGCTTTATTATTACAATAGTTAGATTATTCTCCATAACTAATAACACTGTAGGATTTCAGCCTTAATATGCATTATAGTCAGGTAGAGCAGTATTTCATGTGACTTTAGTAGGGTTTTATCCCTAATAAGTAAATTATTATTATTTATTTTACACTTATTTATTTCTTTTGCAACACCAGTCATATTTTACTGGCACTTTGATGCAATGGTTGGTGCCCTAAATATGCTTTTAAAAAAAAATTTGTTTTCATTATTTGCATAATTTGACATTTGTTTTTTTGTAAAGCTACTTTGTTTTCGAAAGGTGCTACACACTTGCATCCTCCAAAGGGGTCAAAAGGCAGTTAATAAGATAGAAATTACAAAAATTATTCTTATTTTTTTGGGGGGGGGGATTCAGTAATTTGGACTTTTTTCTTGTCGGTTACAGAAAAATCTTCCTTCCGCAAACCTAAAAAATTACCTGATCATTGATGATTGGCTGGTTTGTTCGTAAATCATACACATATGCAACCAGTGACGCATCACAAGCCCAAATGTGAATTTACAGCATCCGCCTCAGTGACCTTTAAACACCAAAATCTAGTCAGTTCATCCTCGAATTCAAGTGAACCTATGTGCCAAATTTGAAGAAGAAGAATGGGATGCAATTACTCTTTGTAAATTTGTCAACACATAACCTATTTAACTTTTAATTAGCCATAATCAGCTCATTGTGTTTACTAATTAGTGGTATATTTGGTTTATTTAACAGGGACAGTGTATTAATAAAGCCTAATGTATGTGCAAATATAGTCTGTGGGCAGAGATAAGGTAGTGCCACAGTCATAAAGGATGATAAACAAAATCAGCTCGTGAGTAATATACAGCACTACGCCACGCTGTGTACCAGTTTAAACAGAGAAATACAGAATATACGGAGTAAACAACACAGAGATTTAATCTGAAAAAGCAGCCCTATCAGGTGTAACATGGGGAGAGATGAAATGAAACGTAGTTAACGGTGGAAAGGATGAGGAAGCAGCCGCTGTAAAAGAGAGATAAGCAGATTTCTTGTCTGAGGATGGGTGGAGACGGCTGTTAAAGGACGGGCAGGACTCTTTATGGCTCACATGAAATCACATCAGGTGCTGTTATTTCCTTTACAGTGCCTGAATCAGCTGCTTCCACACCAAACTGCTCCGATGCTGCTCAGATTGTGGCTTTAGCGCCAGGGAGAGCCAGACGACGGACTGGATTCACCATCGTGGACGTGGCCTACATCGCCTCCGTGCTCTCTGGTGCACAAGGACTGAGGTGGCCAACAGTGAATCTACCCGTCCGGCTCTCTGATCCTCACCTGAGGCTCAACGGCCTCATGCAGCCCAGAAATCAAACTATGCTTCTGGTTTCTTCTCAAACTCAGCACAGGATGCTTGCAGAGGAAGATACCATCAGCGTCCACTCCCTCTGCCATCCTGTGCTGAGAGATCGGACCCTCAAGAGGCTTTCCGAGTCCGGAGGCCTGCAGACACTCATCGATCAGTGGGGCAGCAGCAGCCTGGAGGAGCTGGAGGCCTTCATCGACTCCTACTTTGAGATGGTGTGGGAGGAGACCATGGGGTCGTGTCAGGACGCCCAACCCGACTGTCCGACTGCAGAGCTGGACGCTGGGGAGGCTGCAGAGGCAGAGGCGGAGAAGGAAAAGGAAAAGGAGGTTCTCTCATCCATTGACAGGAAACTTTCGAAGCTGGAGCTGCTGGAGGAGATCCGGAGCGATCTGGTGGAGCTGAAACAGAGTCTGGAGAGCAGCTGGAGAGCCATGCAGGAGCTCAGAGACAAAAGCAAACAGGAGCAAGATCATACATGTTGATAAAGAGGAGCCAAGGATCAAAACTTCAGCTTGAAAGACAGAATTAATCATGTTTTTTTCCAGCCATAATAAAAAAAGAGGCAACAGTTAGCCATTTCTCCACAAGAGGGAGCTGTTGCATAAGCGTAGGTTTGTATATTCAGTTTCTGCTGATCCCTCAAACTTCTGTTTTTTCTAAATATATCAGAACTCTTTAAAAAGATGAAGAATGAAGGATGATTTTGCAATTAAAGCAACATTTTCCCCAATGAACCTTGCTGTCTATGGATATTCTACACATCAAATATGGAAGATCTGTAGTTTTCTCCTTTAGTGACCTAATGCCCACATAAGTTTTGAGGCTCTTTAGACGAATGCAGCCATTTGGCATTAATATTTCACCGCTCTTGTTCACATGTGTGGGGCAGCAAAAGTATTAGAAACACACTTGAACATAATTGGATCCAACAGAACAAAGCCGTAAACTACAGTCTTGGCTTAGACACAGTTTCAACAACAATTAAAACGAAGATGATATAATGAAGAGACCAAACAAATGTGAAGACTCCAACATCACAGCCAGATGTGACTGTTAAACTTCTCATCACAGAATTGTGGGCATTAATCTGCTGGGAACAGCCTCATTGAGGTTCATCTGCAAGATTTTGGCTGCAGGGAATTTTACCCATTTTCTTTCTTTTTTTTTTTTTAACAAGGGAATTAGTGTTGTAAGGTCTGGCTTGCAGTTGGCATTCCACTTCATCCCTAAGGTACTGGATGGAGCTGAGATCAGAGCTCAGTTCAGGCCAGTAAATTTTATTTAAATAGGTCAAAGTCACAAATCACACGTTTGTGATTCGTGCAAGTTTTGACATGTTCCTCTGTAGATCTGATTTGGATTGTATCGGCGATAATATAAAGACACAAAAAGACTATTTTAAAGTACCTAGATTGTAAAAACATACGACTACTATGAATCAAAGAGGATGCCATGCAGTGTCCAGATGTTGCCAAAGCTCCTGATCCACATGACCTTTGTAAATTCACCATAAACTAAATATGTTTTTGCTATCTGGCTTCACTAAGCCTGTTAAACTGCAATACACAGGTTCAGATTCTAGCTATTAGCATGTTAGCATAAAAAAGATGGTGTTGGCATAAGCTGATCAGGGTACTCAACTGTAAAAAATCCCACAAAAAACACTGATGCATGCTGGGTAATAGTGCAGTCTACCACAGACTGACTATGAGACAGGAAGTCCCACTCTGTTTACGTCCAGTTTTAAGAGTTTGGTTCTGGTTTAAGCCTAGTTTAAAGTGTTCAGGTCTGGTTCGGATCTGGTGTGATGACTCTAGATTTTTGGCTTGAAGCTTCCAGGGCTGGTTTAAAGTCAACAAGTCTGGTTCAGTTCTGGTTTTAAGCGTCAAGGTCTGGTGCAAGTCTGGATTAAAGATTTCAGGTATGGTTTAGATCTGGCTTATTATAGCCAGGTGTGGTTTAAAGTGTCAAAATCTGGTTTAAGTCTGGTTTATTAAAGCTTCCAGGTCTTGTTCAGGTCTGGTTTAGTGTCAACTAGTAGTCTGGTTTAAAGCTTCCAGGTATGGTTTAAGTGTCCAAGTCTGGCTTAAGTCTGGTTTAAAGCTTCCAGGTCTGGTTCAAGTCCGGTTTAAAACTTCCGGGTCAGGTTCAAGTTTAGTTTGAAGCTTCCAGGTCTGGTTCAAGTCTGGTTTAGTGTCAACTAGTAGTCTGGTTTAAAGCTTCCAGGTATGGTTTAAAGTGTTCAAGTCTGGTATAAGTTTGGTTTAAAGCTTCCAGGTCAGGTTCAAGTCTGGTTTAAAGCTTCCGGTTTGGGCTCATGTCTAGTTTAATGTAAACCAGTAGTCCGGTTTGTAGTATCCAAGTCTGGTTCAAATCTGGTTTATTGTGTCAAGGTTTGGTTTAAATTGTCCAAGTATAGTTCAAGTCTGGTTTAAAGCTTCCAGGTCTGGTTCAAGTCTGGTTTAGTGTCAACTAGTAGTCTGGTTTGAAGTATCCAGATGTGGTTTACATCTGCTTTATTGTGTCAAGTTTTAGTTTAATGTGTTGAAGTCTGGTTAAAGTTTGGTTTAAAGTTTCCAGGTCTGGTTCAAGTCTGGTTTAAAGCTTCAAGGTCTAGTTCAAGTCTTGTTTAGTGTCAAATGGTATAAGGAATTTAAAGACTATAATACAAAGTAAAGACGGTCTTGTTGCTGCAGCCAAAGCAGGAGAAAAAACTGGCAAACCAACTGTGTGATGTGTCAGTTAAACAGGCTTTCAATATCACCTCCCAAAGAGCAGATGTGACTATAATTACAATTGTGCATTCCATTAAATTAATGAGTTCCTTAGATGTGTTCCCCCACCAACCGATCTGGCTTTAGTCTTTCAGTTGCATGGACTTGAGAGCGAGTAAAGAACAAATATTAAAACATAATTCTAACCGGAAAGTGAGCTTACTGCCAGTGCCAAGGCCAACAAGTGCAAGGCTGTGGTGCTTTAATCAGTCTCTGCTGAAACTCCCGTAGAAAAATTAAATGCTTGAAATTTCTTTCAAATAAAGCAAACAAAAACCAGAGTCCCCACCACTAATACCGCATATTTATGCTTGTAAAGGAAAGAAAAAGGTTTAGACGGACTCTAAAAACTCTTAAGAGAGACCCTCACACTTTCTTTTCACTGAGCTCCATGGGACTTTCCAGTAACGGTGATCCCATTTTTCTAGGAGACGTTATTGGTCAGAAGGTGATGTTTTTACATGCATTGGTCTGTTTTCTCAAACTTAACCTCTTCTGGAGCAGGTCGGGTCTGCAGAATAATAATGACATAACCCTGGTAAGAAGTAAAGCACCGTCACAGCCCTAAAAACCCAGAGATAAACCAGAAGCTACCTTATTAACACCAAATCCTGCTTCGTAGTACAGACCTCTGGGGGGAAGACTCATTATACAAGAAGTGAAATGGCTGAAGATTAGTGGTTAAGACCACATGTCAAGGTGTGGTTTCTTCAGGAGAGGTTTAACCACAGTATTCTTAACACTACTGCGAACAGCACCACTTGTATGTGATAAATGAACAGGATTTGGCCTTTTAGGTCCAAGAAATTTCCAGAGATCTTTAAAAAGTTTTGGTCAAAGTCAAAGACAATTTGAAAATTCTCACATAAATCTGGCAGTTCAGGTTTGTTGGGGTTATATTTTCAATCCCTGTTGACCAGGATGTGAATCAGAACTTCCAACGGGGGTCCTAGCCAAAAGACAAAGAGCAAACCAATCAAACAATAGCTTTAAGTACTTCCTGGTCAGTCTAGCTTGCTAATAGTAAAGGTAAAGATCTTTCCATTGAGGCATTAAAAGATGTACAACTCTACAACAAACTACTCAAACTCAAGGTGGTTTTACTAAAGTTTCCTTCCTCAACTCAAAGTCCCACTTGGTACCGACCTGGTGGAGCAAAGATCCTTTAAAGTGCACTCTAAAACAACAAATACTTGAATGGAAACATACGAAATAAAGCAAATGTTGTTCCGAAACGCGTCACAAAACCAAATATTCAACTAAACTGACAAATAAAAAAGATCTTTACCTGACTTTTGATAAGTAGCCGACTTGACGTTGGAAGCAACTTCAGCCTTAAGAGGGAAAAGAAAGTAAACACTGGATCGAATTAAATTTAACGACCTCTTGCAGAAGCTCGAAAGCCTTGAAAGACTGAACTTAACTGTGCTCACTTATGCAGGAGAGTCCACATGTTGGCGTCTTCCAGTTTAAACTCGTCGACGTCCAAGAATCTGACAGTGGTTAAAAACAGAAAGATCATCCAACCTGCCACTTTGCAGAGGAAATAGACTATCTGCACGGCTTCCATTCAGTTTTTCTTTATCAGTTGCTTTCAGTGAGTCACACACAGACAGCCGAGCAACAGCAGAGGTTAATAAGGCTGTGGCAAAGTGAACACCGTAAAAGTCAAGGTTGATCCTCCTCAATATAAATGTATGGCAACAGCAGCGGAAAAAAGCTGTTTGATTTTGTTGATTTCTTCTAGGGATGCAAATATGAAGCAGTTAAATATCTGGAATCTGAAGACATCAAAAGGTGCGACGTTGTTCATTCATCCTCAGCAGCATCACTGTGTTTCCATCCCTTTCATTAAGGCTGCATTCAGCATCTTTGCAAGTCCACATGGTGGTGGGAGATAAGAGCTGGAAAAATGCAAACCTCTGACACCAGATACCGTGTGAAGGTGACATTAGTGAACCGAACGCAATCCGTCTGCAAGATGATGCTTTATACTTCTGACTCATTGCAGTTTGGGTGTTTGGATTTTGCGGTTTGAGGCTCGTTTAGCTGCTTCCTGTTGACAGAGAGGAGTGATTTAATGGGATAGTCGCAGTCACAAACATGACTTTGTGAACGAAAGCTTGACTTTCTGAATCAAAAATAGCAAAATTCTGATAAAAAGATAAGTCAAATTGCTGATATAACAAGTCAGATTATGATTATGATGTCAAAATGTTGACTTTTTAGGAGTCTACAGCGATGGCGAGTGGAATTTTAAGTGAACTTATGAATCAGATGTGCTTCAGTTAATTGCTTCGGAGCTGATAAACTGGGCTACATTACATCCAGCTACATTAAAGAGAGTAAAGCCAATAACAAAACCACTTCTTTGCCACTGTCAGCTAAAAAACTTGAAGAAGACAAAGAAACAAACATGTTGGGCATCTACGAGAAAAAAAAATGGATAGACGTCTTCTGGATTTCTGGAAACATTTTGTGAATTTTGCCATTTCCATTAACATTTTTCGAAAAAGACACTTCAAAATATGCATAAAAATACATGATGAAAACCACTTGGCACAGTTTTATTTGGCCACAGCAGTGATTTAAGCCAAAAGCCGACACAATCACAACGCCAATGCTTAATACCACCTTAAATTAGCATTTTAGCATGCTAGCATTGAAACCAAATACAAAGCACAGCTGAGGCTGAAGGGAAGGCCTTTAGCTTCGCTAGTGTTTGAACCTAAACCAAACTACTGATGATGGCGCTGAATGAAAAGTCACAAACTAAATTCAGTTCATCCTTCTGAGGATGTGCTTGTTGGGACCAAACTTAATGACAATATGGCGTCCAATTACAGTTGAGACATTTGACTCAAAACCACAAATGTAAACCTCATGGTGGCGCAAGAGGAAAAGTTAGAGAATCACCAGCGTCATTAGAATCTGAACCAAATACCTTCACCATCCATCTTATTGTTGTTGCGATATTTTAGTCAACTTATCAATTTACTGACAGATTGACATTGCCTCGCCTAAAGCCATTTGATTGGCATGAATTAAAAAAAGGTTGGCTGTAGTTAAAGTGAAAATCTCACTAATACAAGGAGACACCAAGTCACAATCATGAAATCAAAGTTTTGCTTTTCAAGTCAAGTCCAGGTTTTGCTTTGTCCTGGGTTTCTATTAAAGGGTAATTGTACCCGACTCAAGAAACTCTACTTGCATTTAAAGCTTCTGTGTGTAACATTCAGAAAACCCTTGTTATTAATGGCACCAGTGAATACTTTTGGTAGGTAGTGTACAACTGGGAGGAAACCCCAGGAAAGACCCAGAACTCACCAGAGGGATTACATGTCTGATCTGGCCTGGGAACTGTTCAGGAGAAGCTGGGAAGTGCTGCTGTGGAAAAGGACGTCTGGAGAACCCTGCTTGGCCTGCTGCCACCGAGACCCGAACCAAAACAGAAAAAAAAGGGTGGTACCTAATACCATCGGGCCAAGTTCAGACGACTGAAGCTGAAGAGAATACTTTTGTATGATAAGATGGTGAGTGTATCTAAATAGATGATGGCAGTAAATGGCCGAGAGACATGACAGACTACAGATTGGTCCAATCATAGACCGCCATCTTCCATGGTAAGATCTGGACGGAGGTGTCAGGGATCAACCTCTGGAGACAAGAATGTAAATAATGTTGTTTAAAGCAAACAGTGTGTGAGAACAGTGGTGTCCGAAGCATTGTGTGTGACATTCGCTGTCTTGTGTTGCAAATAAAAATAACCTCAGCGTCTAAAGTGTCCAAAACCTGCATTATCTGGAACCACCAGCAGGGGGCGACTCCTCTAGATTGTATAGAAGTCTATGAGAAATTTTTCCTACTTCTCACTTGATTTGCTGCTACAGTAAACATTTTCCAATTGAGCTGATGGTCTCAGCTGCTAGTTTTAAGTCTCCTTTATTGCAGCTCGATGTTCATTTTGTAAATTGTGGTCGCATTTGGAGTAAAATAGTCGATAAAGCACGCTTCCTTGTGACTATCGGTTGCTACTGCATCCACTGCTTCCTCCGGTCTCAAAAGACCAAAATAAGACTTTGCAATGGTAGTCAACAAACCAATAGGTGACAGTGACATCCATCTTCTATATACAGTGTATGATTGCACACTGCACAGCTGTAGCATCCCATAGCAGTTTTTCAGCCCCAACACCCTTCATCTTTCTGTTACTGTGCAGCCTGGACCCACCATTACTCACTCTTTATCTTCCACAGTGTTGTTTTAGTCTGACAGGCAGGAAGCCTCCATGATCAGCCCAAAACTCAAGAAATCTCAACAGTGGAGATGCAGCAAAGGGACGGACACATTGTGAGGATGGACTCACCGAAGCATAATAGCAAACAAGTGATTTATCAGCAATGCCGCTCTATTTATCTCTGCCAGTCTTCATCTTGGCGTTTCCTCTCTTTGCATTAGACCTCTTTGAATATCATTACTCCTTCCATCCTATCTCCCTGCCGTCTTATCATCCATCTTCCTCCGTTGTCAACATGTCATTCCTCCACTCGACTCTCCCGCTGCTCATTTTCCCTCTTTTTCAGTCCCTCTAGGTGTACTTTCTCTCTGCCTTCCTTCTCTGAAACCCAGTGGTGAGCGCTCAGCCCCCCCCCAACTCTCATTAAAGGAGTTGTGCAGCCCAGGAGGAAGCACAGGAGAAATGGATGTCCAGCCTCTCCCTCTCTCTGTCATGGAGGCTTGTTCAGGAGACAATTCCGAGCCCACATCCATCTCCATTAGCGGGACGGCGCAGCGACCGCCGCGACCCCCCACCCGCTGCCCCGGATCACGTTTCACCGACTGCTATTATTCCAGGTGGGGGGAAAAAAAGAAGAAGGCCAGGCGAGGAGTCGAAGCGGCCGGTGATGGGAACGGGGACGTAGAGCAGGGAAGAGAGGGATGATTTAGACCCGGCGTAAAGAAATCATCCATCCTCCACTTCCCTTCATGCTCTGATACGCCGACGTCCTCCAGAGGGGGGGGGTGTCTGGTGTCGACTGACTCACCTCAGCGGGAACTTTTCTACCTTTTCCAGCCCATAAAGAAAGTCTGCATCATGAGGTTTCACACTGATAGTGCAGCCGGGTCATGGCTGTGTGATGCAAGGACCTGGAAATGTATCGATCAAAGAGGCTGGAATTTAATTTAGGTCTGCGCTGTGATGACCAAGGCTTCACTTCAGAGTCTTTAAGAGATTATTTGTCTAAACAGATGATAAGATATTAATTTTCAAGCCCCAGTTGTGTCCATTTCACGTTTATGTCAGTAAAAGAGCTTTTTCTGGAACTGACTTGGATCCCAGACAAGTTTCACGTCAATGAAGACAACCTAAATCTGAAGCAATTCAAGGCAAATCCTCATCTAGGCTGAGATAAAAGCTCAGCTCAAGGGTGAAAGTCAACATCTTAACTGGAAGAGTTCCTTCCTTTGCAGTGTAGATCGGATAAATATGAAGCATATCGCTGTTATTTTCTATTGCTTATTGCTCCAGATTTTAACCAACACTGTAAAACTAAAACGTTCAGTAAAAAAAGTGGAAAATCTGTCAACAAAGATGCCAGAAAAACGACCGAATTATTCAAAAACTATAAAAATGATGATGATAACAGCAAAAATGTATAAAATAATGCCATTTTTAGCTGCTTCAGATATAGCTAAACACATTACTATTCATAAAACTACAAAAAAATACAGTTTAGGCCTGTTTTCTTATGGCTAACATGGAAATTAAAACTTTAATTCTGTAATTTTACCATTTATTATATGTAAGTTTAAAAAACAGGGAACATCTGTTAAAAAATTGCAAATTGTTCAAAAAAAATTTAAGTTAATGAAGTCCAAACTTACGAATTTAATGCTTCTGAGTAAAGTTTTGATCGTGTTAAGTTTAAAGTTTGCTTTAAACTCTGCTTCTGAATCTCTTATTCAACACCTGATAGCTTTTCGTCACTCAGAGACACTTGAGTTTTACCTAAATGTTGGTCCCAGCTTCATTCTGACATTACAGGTCATCTACGAAAAGAGTCGGCAAGACGGTTGTCGTTATTTTTACATACAGATATGAGATCTTCATGTTAAAATACCATCAGATAGACTGTTTTATACTGATTCTGATGCGTCCAGTTGAGGCCCTAAAGCAGAGCCTGTCTATAACTGTGGCTGGTTTGTTTGTACCTTTGCACAATTCACTGCACTTCCCTCCCTTGTAAGACAGCAGGCTTTTACCTTATCGACAGGTGAGACCATTCAGAACAGCTACAAACACCTTTAGACATGCCCACATGATGCTTTCTTCACAGTTGCAAACCCCAAGTCCACATCTCTGCTCTTGAAACCCGAGCACTGAGCAACAGCTGTGTATCGTGGGCATAAAAATGACATTTGGGGGGGCTTTTGTAAATATATTTATACATGCCAGGATTTATTTCATAGCCATAGTTATTAATTTCACTGGAATATTAGTTTATTTATGTCTGTATTTGTCAAAGATTGAATAAAATGGCATTCCATATTCGATTACTTTCAATTTCCAAATCCCAAATCATTCACGTTGATGCAACAACTTCACTTGATCACCCTTAATTAAAGATCTTTTTGTAATCTCAGTGCCCTGAAGTTTAAAAGTTCCTCGCTGATCGTTGATGAAACCACTAAAAACTCTTTTTTCCACCGTGAAAAGAAGCGCCTTCTGCTGCAAAATGGCTTAGATGTAACCCTACATTGCTTTTTCCATTAGAATTTGGACACCTGTAAAGTCCACAACTGTCTTTACATGCACCCCTCATCACTCGCTGCAGCTCGGGCACACCAGCTCACCTACGACTCTATTCAAACACTGTAAAATTAGTACTCCAGTCATACATGTTCAAACCAGAAGCCAATACAGACAGCTCCATCTAGCAAGTTGAGACGAGTGGGTCCTTTGGTTTGTTGCAGTTTAAGGTGGAAATGCTCAATATATCTTCCAGCTTAGGGGACCGCAGGATCTCCTCTCTGCTTTTTGCAGATGATGTGGTCCTGCTGGCTTCACCGAACCTGGACCTCCAGCGTGCACTGGGGCGGTTTGCAGCCGAGTGTGAAGCAACTGGGATGAAGACCGGCACCTTCAAATCCGAGGCCGTGGTTCTTGATTGGAAAAAGTTGGCTTGCCCTCTCCGGGTCGGTGGAGAGTCCTTGCCTCGGTGGAGGAGTTTAAGTATCTTGGGGTCTTGTTCTCAAGTGAGGAGAGAATGGAGCCAAGTGTGAAGCGACTGGGATGAAGACCAGCACCTTCACATCTGAGGCCGTGGTTCTTGATTAGAAAAAGTTGGCTTGCCCTGTCCGGGTCGGTGGAGAGACCCTGCCTCGGTGGAGGAGTTTAAGCATCTTGGGGTCTTGTTCTCAAGTGAGGAGAGAATGGAGCCAAGTGTGAAGCGACTGGGATGAAGACCAGCACCTTCACATCTGAGGCCGTGGTTCTTGATTGGAAAAAGTTGGCTTGCCCTCTGCGAGTCGGTGGAGAGTCCCTGCCTCGGTGGAGGAGTTTAAGTATCTTGGGGTCTTGTTCTCAAGTGAGGAGAGGATGGAGCATGAGGTTGACAGGCGGATCGGTGCAGCGCCTGCAGTCATGCGGTCGCTGTATCGGTCCGTCGTGGTGAAGAAGGAGCTAAGCCAAAAGGCGAAGCTCTCGATTTACTGGTCAGTCTACGTTCCTACTCTCACCTACGGTCATGAGTTTTGGGTCATGACCGAAAGAACGAGATCCTGGATACAAGCGATCAAAATGAGTTTCGGCTGGGTGCACCCTTTGAGATGGGGTGAGGAGCTCAGTCACCAGGGAGGAGGTTGGAGTGGAGCCGCTACTTCTCCACGTCGAGAAGAGTCAGCTGAGGTGGCTCGGGTATCTCTTCCAGATGTGTCCTGGACGATTCCCTAGGGAAGTGTTCCGGGCATGTCCCACCGGGAGGAGGCCTTGGGGAAGACCTCGGACACGCTAGAGGGACTATGTCTCTCGGCTGGTCTGGGAACGCCTCGGGGTCCCACCGGAAGAGCTGGAGGAGGTGTCTGGGGCGAGGGAAGTCTGGGCCTCTCCGCTTAGACTGCTGCCTTCGCGACCTGGCCCTGGATAAGAAGTAGAAGATGGATGGATATTCGAGTTTATTCAAGAAAACACCATATGAACATGCTGACAAGGCAAAAAAGCTTTATTTGCACTAGAGGGGGGCTTTAAGGACAGAGGGCTGCCCTAGTATACCTCTTTATAGGGGTTAGCCACATGCTAGTCTTGATTTTTGACAGGGATTGCCCATTTTTGTTCAGCAAAATGATTTTTTTTTAACTTTCTTTGAGTCCTACCTGCATCGAAGCAACCACAAGGACACAACACACGGCTTGTATTCTTCCCTATTTCTGAAATCACAGAACGCCCTGCTCTGGAGGAGACTCTCAAAAATGGTGGAAAAGGGTGAAAATAAGTCAAATCAGTCACACTTCTGGACGTAAAAAGAAGAAAGGGTCGTAAATGGAGGTGAGAGGAAAGACATCTGGGTTATCTTTGAGAATAGAAGGATGGAAAAATGTAAGTAAAGTTCTCAGATCTTCAGCTCTGATTCCAAACTGTGATCAATCACGGCAGCTCAGGCCTTTAATGTGACCCCATTACAGCGTCACATTTAGCCGGTGGGAACAATTTCCCTGGAATGGTTCAGGACCGGTCTGAATAAATCCAGGCTTCACGTGTGGAGGTGATGGAGGACTGAGTGTCAGGGCTAAATGAGCTACATTTGGGCTTCGCTGCCACCTGGTCCAGACCCCAACAACCACACACACCAACACACACACACACACACACACTCCCAGGCCTCCCCTCTTCCATCTTCCCAAATGCTCGTCTGTCACGGTGCCCCATCAGGATATGCCGGGTCAGGGGAAACCTCAAGGGCAGAGTTCAGGAAACAATTAAGGGGAATAACGGCGCACCGGTGGACTTCCATTTTGAATATGTGTCTGTTTCTCACTCGTTAAATCATTAACCCCGACGACTGGAGACCACAAGAGAGGAGCAGTAACACAGTTGTACGTTAAAAATGTAGACGCCATCTGCCTGGCAAGTGGCTATTACAAGAGCTATTACAGGGAGAGATGAGAGGAGAGCCCCCCTGTAAATCAATGGAGGCTTACCGGGCTTGTGGTTTGACCCTGAAGTCGATTTCACCTTCAGACTCTTCAGCTCTCAGCTACGGCCGATGAAGCAGAATGCTTTCACAGCGTTTTGCCACTGCAGAGTGTCAGAAGCACTTAAAAAAGAAATGTATCATGGAGAGTCCAAACTTCTGTGATAACTTAACCACAGACTGTGTGAGGATCGGAGAGGATTGTAGAGGAAGAGCGAAGGACGACTCCTGAAATGTTTGGACTCTAAACATAGATGAAAACATTTTTAATCTACTTTTTTTTTTAGTTTTTAATTGTAATTTTGTGAACAATTTACCAGCATGTTACAGATTTCCCCGTTTTGTTAAATTACAGTAAACTGTTAATGATAAAAGAAAAAACAGGCCATAACTGTACATTTTTTAAAAAAATAAACGGCAATCCATTCATTTACAGCAAACAACTACAAACTGAACCGGAAATGATACGCACTTTCCGGAAGCGGTTCTTCTTCACGTCCACCCATCAAGCATTGGTGGTTCAGTGGTAGAATTCTCGCCTGCCACGCGGGAGGCCCGGGTTCGATTCCCGGCCAATGCACACATGTTTTGGGGTATTCTTATTTTGGTCGTTTCAGTTTATTTCTTTACTCCTCGACTTTTGTCTTATTCTTAGTACTTAGTTGTTATTTTTTTAATTACTGTACAATCAAATTGCTTGATGCGTGTACAAACCTGGCCAATAAAGTTGATTGTGATTCACTGTATTTAAATCAGCAAAAGAAAAAACAAAAAAACTTCTATTGTTTTACAGATATTTAATATTATTAAAAAGAAAAATTCAGAATATTAAAATAAAATAATTTCTAAAACAGTTTTTTCACAGATTTTCCCTGTTTCAGTAAATTATAGATAATAACTGAAAATAAAAAAAAGCCAAACTGTAAATAATGGCTGCATTTAAAAAAATCTGTATTTTTAGAAATAATAATTTGCTCTTTTACTATGTTTCACTGTAACATTACATTAATTTCCCTGCATTTAAATCAGCCAAAGAGCATATTATTTTACAGATATTAGTGGCTTTTTTTAAAAAAAGAAAAATAATGCAGATTAAGGATTTAAAAAGGTAAATATTTTTTAAACTATTATTTCAAAAATCTTTCCTGTTTTGTCAACTTAAAGATAATTTTGAGTAAAACTATAGGGAAAAAAGTATTAATTTACATGTTAAATTGAACATAATATGTACAAAAATGTGTCTTTTGACAAGTAATTGTTTGTATTTATATCAGTTAATTTATCTTTGTTTTACAGGTACTTGTCTGTATTCCAAAAATATGGTTCCATATCATGAAAAAGTCCAAAAAACACCTCAAACTTATTTTATTTTATTTTTTTTTTTTACAAAATTGGGGATGTTGTTTTGAAGTTTTCCGTTTCCATTAACTTTTTCTAATGCAGGACTTACAAAGGTGCATAAACATATATTTAAATACATCTATGCAGAGTAAATATTTCTCTCTGATCTCTGAGGTGTCGGGCAGTTTTGCTTCTTCATGCATTTATTCATTTATTTTGCTTCAGACGTATTGAAAGCAAACAAAATGAAACCATCTCATGCGGAAAAACTGTTGACTGGTCGTTCTGACCTGACCTGCACCTCCCAGACTGTGACGGCATCACTCCGTTTTCGGGCGTCACAAGCCCAAAAATAAGTATTAATTTGCTTTATTTGCTGCGACACATTAACACGCTGATAGAGGTTGTTTCATACGAGGCAGGATCCATTAACCTTAAAGGTGGATGACTGGCTCTGATCGTGACCCTGCAGCCTCTGGCCTCTTTCCTGAGGTGGAAAATGAGCCGTTGAGTGGAAGAAAACCTGAGTGACGGCAACATAAAGGGACGTAAAACAAGTTATTTGGATGCGCGTTGTGTAAAGGGAGACGTATGCCGGGGCTCCCTGGGACGTGAGATAATGGAAGGAACAAGAACAGGAAAGAAAAGCAGGCGAGTGAATACAGATTTCATGTTTAGAGCCAAGAATTATGGGACGTAGACATATAGGCTGCATTACACAGACTCTTATGTAAGCACACACACACACCGGTGAGTGTTTATTTTGCCTGAGTGTGTCGAGGATTTCCAGGACATTAAGAGCCAGCCATGAGTGAACATGACCGGCGCGCGCAAGGTCACGGCCTTTGATCAAAGCCAATGAGACAGAAAACACGACGAGATGGAAACGCAGGGCGACTACACACCCAACAAACACACGGCGACACAAACGCCTCCTGTTAGCCTGCATGTTGTCGCACAATCAGATCACGATGAGGAAATACCAGAAGGCAACACACAACTCTGCATGTACCGAATGCGATTAGGTAATTAGGGCTTTCATTAGTCAATATTATTTAATTATATTGAGCTGTTTGTGGAAGTCCGGGGCTCAGGAAGATCACATTCTGGAAGTAAAGGATGCTCGGAGGAAGGCAGAGGAAGAGGATCAGGTTATGTGCGATTGCTATTCAATACCTTCCATCCAGCTAATCGCATTACTCCCCTCTTGGTGGCCGGCCGTCAATAGACATCCTCTCAGTCAACAGCTCATTTTTTACCAGCACATCTGTTCTCCACTGCTCCGCTCTCAGCACCTCTTTTCATTTGCTTCGATCTCTGTTGTTTCCTTCCACGTGATGCTTTCTTAAGATAAGACGGGACGGATGTGGAGCATTGTTGTGCGGCCGTGCAAATTTTACAGCTCTGCACGACGACAGACAGCATGATAACGAAACAAGAAATACACAACTAGGCACAAAATAAAGCTACACATGCATAGAAACATTTATATAGAAAACATACATGTACAGTGCCGATACGAATATCAAAGTGAAACACATTTCTAAATTGTAATGACCTGCACATCATGATGCTGCCACCACCATGCTTCACATCATGATGCCACCACCATGCTTCACATCATGATGCTGCCACCACCATGCTTCACATCATGATGCTGCCACCACCATGCTTCACATCATGATGCTGACACCACCATGCTTCACATGATGATGCTGCCACCACCATGCTTCACACAATGATGCTGCCACCACCATGCTTCACATCATGATCATGCCACCACCATGCTTCCTATTATGATGCTGCCACAACCATGCTTCGTGCTATGATGCGCCACCACCGTGCTTCACATCATGATGCTGCCACCACCATGCTTCACATCATGATGCTGCCACCACCATGCTTTATATCATGATGCTGCCACCACCATGCTTTATATCATGATGCTGCCACCATCATGCTTCTTATTATGACGCTGCAACCACCATGCTTCACATTATGATGCTGCCACCACCATGCTTCATATGATGATGCTGTCACTACCATGCTTCACATCATGATGCTGCCACCACCATGCTTCACATCATGATGCTGCCACCACCATGCTTTATATCATGATGCTGCCACCACCATGCTTCACACGATTATACTGACACCACCATGCTTCACATCATGATGCTGCCACCACCATGCTTCACATCATGATGCTGCCACCACCATGCTTCACATCATGATGCTGCCACCACCATGCTTTATATCATGATGCTGCCACTACCATGCTTTATATCATGATGCTGCCACCATCATGCTTCTTATTATGACGCTGCAACCACCATGCTTCACATTATGATGCTGCCACCACCATGCTTCATATGATGATGCTGTCACTACCATGCTTCACATCATGATGCTGCCACCACCATGCTTCACATCATGATGCTGCCACCATCATGCTTCTTATTATGACGCTGCAACCACCATGCTTCACATTATGATGCTGCCACCACCATGCTTCATATGATGATGCTGTCACCACCGTGCTTCACATCATGATGCTGCCACCACCATGCTTCCCATAATGATGCTGGCACCACCATGCTTCCCATAATGATGCTGGCACCACCATGCTCCAAATCATGATGCTGCAACCACCATGCTCCAAATCATGATGCTGCCACCACTATGCTTCACATCTTGATGCTGCCACCACCATGCTTCACATTATGAAGCTGCCACCACCATGCTTCACATTATGATGCTGCCACCACCATGCTTCACATGATGATGCTGCCACCACCATGCTTCCCATAATGATGCTGGCACCACCATGCTCCAAATCATGATGCTGCAACCACCATGCTCCAAATCATGATGCTGCAACCACTATGCTTCACATCTTGATGCTGCCACCACCATGCTTCACATTATGAAGCTGCCACCACCATGCTTCACATTATGATGCTGCCACCACCATGCTTCACATCATGATGCTGCCACCACCATGCTTCACATCATGATGCTGCCACCACCATGCTTCACATCATGATGCTGCCACCACCATGCTTTATATCATGATGCTGCCACCACCATGCTTTATATCATGATGCTGCCACCATCATGCTTCTTATTATGACGCTGCAACCACCATGCTTCACATTATGATGCTGCCACCACCATGCTTCATATGATGATGCTGTCACTACCATGCTTCACATCATGATGCTGCCACCACCATGCTTCACATCATGATGCTGCCACCATCATGCTTCTTATTATGACGCTGCAACCACCATGCTTCACATTATGATGCTGCCACCACCATGCTTCATATGATGATGCTGTCACCACCGTGCTTCACATCATGATGCTGCCACCACCATGCTTCCCATAATGATGCTGGCACCACCATGCTTCCCATAATGATGCTGGCACCACCATGCTCCAAATCATGATGCTGCAACCACCATGCTCCAAATCATGATGCTGCAACCACTATGCTTCACATCTTGATGCTGCCACCACCATGCTTCACATTATGAAGCTGCCACCACCATGCTTCACATTATGATGCTGCCACCACCATGCTTCACATGATGATGCTGCCACCACCATGCTTCTTATCACGATGCTGCCACCACCATACTTCACAGTGGGGATGGTGTCCAGCAAACATAGCATCTAGTTTGCCAAAAACTGAATTTCGGTCTCACCAACCCAAAGAACCCTTTCCCAGTTGACTTCAGAGTCTCCCACATGCCTTTTAGTGAATTCTAGTCTACATTTAATATGAGCTTTTTTCTTAATTGTCTTTCTCTTTGTCACTGAAGAGATATTCAGTGACCACTCCATTCTCTGCACTCATATGATCTTCATTTCACCAACTGTGTAACTTCTAGCACCAGCTGGCTCCACCTGTGTCGAATTAGTCACTTTATAGGGGGGTGAATACAAATGCAATCACTTATTTAATCTTTTTAATCAGTGGACATTGCTTTGTGCAAATCTGTTTTCACTCTGACATGAAATACGTTCTTCTTTTTTTTCCGTAAATTCTCATCTATAAAGCCAACTCAAACTGACCATGTTAAATGTTGGAAAGCAAAGAAAGAAGAAAGCTTCCAGGGGGGTGAAAACTTTTTATAGGCGCTGTATTTGCAGGCTCTGAACATCAAGCAAGAGAGGGGTCCTTTAAACCAGATTTGAGGGAGAGGTGTTCTGTCATTGCTGTTGCTTTAACCAAGCTGTTTATTTTCAACTTTAACTGTGAGGATGCTGTGTTCTATCTGCTTCGACTCTGCATTTCAGCATTATAGAATGTAACTATGACTTGAATACCAAACAGTTTCCCTCCCAGCTGCTTCAGAAGTCAAACTGTGGTGGCCTTGATGCTCCCGCGGATCAAAGGAAGCCTAAAATGACAATGCCCTGCCTTATTCTCACACATGAAACTCCTTTGATCCCAGAGCATCACGCCTGCACGAGACAAACTGCATACGAAGCAAGAGAAATCTAAAAGCGCCCCCCCTGCAGCGGCATTATGCAGATGCTGCTTCGCTTCTGTTTGTGCAAACACAACGAATATAAATGCACTTCTCAATTTTGAATACATTTGAATCACAATTTGTGCATCACAGTAATCACGTTTATGATTGGCGCCGGTGCATTTGCCTCCAGAGCTGTTCGATTCACTCTCCAACGGTGGAGAGGAAAGTGCAGATACGCACTGAGGTTAAAAATCGCACGGAGCCATCAATATTGCATCACCGTCACCTCGAGCGAAGCGGCTCATCCATTTGGACGATTACAGCGGTTAGCTGAAGTGTCGCCATGAATAGGATGGAGGGAAGCAAGTAAGAAAGCAGATAAGAAGTACTTCTCTCTTTACAGTGGATAACAGAGCGATCTTATCTGCTTCAATCCACTCCAGGGAGACGGGAGAGCGACGGAATCTGTTATTGCTTACTGGCAAAGGCTTGTCATTTTTAAGAGGAAGAAAATGATCAAGGCAATTAAATTGAAAGGACCCATGTGGTGGTAATAAAAAAGACAATCACGAAGTTAATAAGATATAACAGGAGACAAACAAAGGAAAAACAAACCCCAGCTAGTTAGTAAAGTAATGCATTCTCCCTTTGCAGTATCATATGTCCAAGATAAAAACAGATGAGTGACAAATTAAAGGAAAAACCTGAACGCTTAAAGTCCGACACTGCAAACAAGCAAGCAAGAAGGATTATTTATATGCACCACCTAAACATACAAAGAGGGTGTTTAATCTGCTTTACAGGTAAAAGTAGAAGATACCAGCAAAATAAAATAAAATAAAAAATAAAAATAAATAAAATAAAATACAAATAATAACAAAATAAAAATAAGATAAAAGAAAACAAAACAAAATAAAAATAAAATCAAAATAATAACAAAATAAAAATAAAATAAAAATAAGATAAAATAAAACAAAATTATAAAATAAAATAAAATAGAAATGATAATAAAATAAAATAAAAATAAGATAAAATAAAACAAAATAATAAAATAAAATAAAATAGAAATAATAATAAAATAAAATAAAAATAAGATAAAATAAAAATTAAAAATTAGAATAAATAGTGTAGAGACAAATTTAATAAAATTTACTTAAACTTTGTAGAATGATAAAACTAAATAACACTAAGACAGGGAAAAAGTCAAAAAATGAAGATAAAAAACACTTAAAGTCAATAAAAGTGCAGAATTAATGTCGTTCCATTGAGAGGGATCCTGTGGCTCTATAATATTATTGGAGGCATGTTGCTGCTGTGGTTTGCGTCCACTTTTGTTGTGTTACAAGTGCAATCATGTGCATGCCAGCAGCAGTGTGCATGCGTAAATGGGTGAGTAGATATAACCGAGTGTACATGAATATATAGTCCTGCAACCTGCATGGTGTCTGCAAGCACAAGAAGGCTTTAGAGGGTAGAGTCAGTGCAAATGAATGCAAAGTCAATGCAAAATCCTATTAGAGCTGCTCGATACGAGAACAAAACAGAGATGGTGATGTTTTATTTATATGCCATATATACTGTGATATTGAAAATACAGTAATTTTCACAAGATGACTTGAACAACTCTATATGGAAAGAATGAAGCTGTCTAGAATGGCTGGGTAAGACTCTATAGTGTTATTTGGTATCAGATTGAACATAATTTTTTTAAACAGCCGAAAAAAGTCATTTTGAAGCTTTCTCATAGAGTATAACACTGGAAAAAGCTTCGGATGGCATTCAGATCTGGCTTTGCCCATCATACAGAGCTTTGTAGTGCTGATTAGTTTCAGTTGCTGATCTCTTTTTGCAACCAAATCTTCCTTTTCTGTGTTTCTCTCCTGCTCCTTACTCATGTTGTAAATGACGTTCAATCAGACAAACTTCTCTTGCAGATTAGTCGTGGCAGGACGTGTTTGAGTTGATTTGCCTCTCTTCACATCACACTTTCTTTCGTGCATGCATTGCAAAGTTACGACGCATTGTGCAGCCCTTAGCCTGAGGGTGAAACACTTCTATCCTGATGGGAGTCGTCTCTGCTCTTACACACAGGACACGAGGGGTCGCTGAATGCTTTGATGAGTAGAAAAACAATGTGACTCATACGCTGTGGCCTTCAAAGTCAACAGATCTCAACCAAACTGAACACCCATGGGACATAATAGACATCATCCAAACACCGCAGTCGGAAATATCTTTGGGAGAAATGGTGTTCATCCCTCCAGTAGAGCTCCAGAAACATGGAGAATCAACGTCAAGGTGCATTTAAGCTAATCTTTGGTTTTTCCTTTAATTTGTCGCCTGTCTGCTTCAATGTTATGGCTGTCCAAAAACTGCACAGTTTTTCCAAAAAGGCACAACCCAGTCAGCCACTGGAAGATTCCACACACTGCTTCATTTCCTTTTAGTCCGGTTTGAAGCAGTTAAAGTGATTTGTGGTCCTACACGCCACATTATCATGCCTGACATTAACTGGAAGGCAGCAGACGCTCAGTATATTATCATTTATATCGACTCAACGGGGATCAGCATCACGTACTTTGTCTAACTGCTGAATGTTAAATCAGCAGAAGATGGAAGTAACTCTTACCCAACTTATTATTACAGTGAAGAAGATCATGATGAGGTTACAGATTCATCATGCAGGTGTTGTAAGATCCAGATTGTTGGGTACAACTGGAGCATTGTTGGTTTATCCAAAGCCTTTCTTTTCAGAACAAACACTCTGGATAATCCATCTGCGATATATTGTAGGAACTATAAGGAGTTTTCCATTGCAGGACCTTGCAGGCCGTTTTATGGAGGCCCAAACCTTTGTGCATGTTCCAACTGCAAGAACCGCCCAGTAGAACCTCTTTCAGGGCTGTTGTTGGGGGAGAGTAAAGTACCTACTTGAAGGGAAGCACCACCCAGCAGCCCTGAATGAACTGCCGGAGCTCAGCGCTGATTGGTAAAACTTGGACAGCACCATTTTTTCTGCTTTTTTTTTAATGCACTTGTCCAGTAGCAGTCTTCTCAAGCATCACCACCAACACCATAGAATTAACCATATAGGCTTCTACAACAAACCTCCATTGTTCTGTTTCCTTTGCGCTCCTAGAACTGGAGTTACGTCTGATGTTGTTTTGACGCTTTCTGACTTAACATCACGGCCGGAACTGTCAAATCTCACACCTCAGTGGAAAGAGAAAGCCTTACAGTGCCTATTAGGAGGCTATTCTTGTAAACGTAGGCGCCACCTCACGCCAGGACCCAGTTCCTGCTGAGGAAAGCTGTCTCATTTCCTATAAACAACGTACCTTCCCACCTCTCAGCGAGGTCTGCGATTATCCTGCGGGGCCAGTGCATTGTTCCCAAAATGCACATCATCATTTTCTCAGTTAAATCCAACTTAATAACTTGAAATAACCAACATTACAGTCAGTAAAGGCGATTAAATGACTGAGTTACAGTCTGTTCTGGGATGTTGACTGCAGGTATAAACCCTTCTCCTCCCGTTCCACGTTCATTGTGATGACATTTTTAAAACTCACATCACTATGGGAAGTAACAACTTCGACCTACACGCAGAAACGATATGCACAATGAAAATTTTAAGTTTTGGGGTTTCGATCGTGTTGCAATGGCTTTGAGCAAATGTTCCACGAAAACAATCCCGTGTCACTAATTTAAGGAAACATGTTGCAGCATTCTTTGCTAAGCTCCACCCAATATGATCATAGATTTGTTTAAAGAAGAACTAGAAAAGCATTCAGAGAGCGCAGACCTCCGCCAGACAGCTTCAGTCCAACACAATCTCCCAATGATAAAGTATTGCTAAAGAAAGTTAATTGTCCGGTAATCTCTCTCACACCGTAGCACTGCTGTGGTTGAGCACAAGCGGCCGACACCCACCACATATGTGCAATACACTTTCCTACCACAAGGCGGCACTGCAGGGCTTTCTAACGCTCCCAATGGTAAAGAATCTTTAAAAAAAATCCTGGATCCAGACGGTGATCCGGATCACTCCCAAAATTTTATCATTTCTTCCTTGTCCTATTCCACACATTTCCTGAAAATTTCATCCAAATCCGTCCATAAGTTTTTGAGTTATTTTGAACACAAACAAACAAACAAACAAACATAACCGCCTTCATGATGATGACGTGCAGCCCAGTCGGTATTTTTGTGTTCTGAAAATGTTCCGAGAAAGTTCTGCAAACTTCTGGCAATGTCTTAAGAGCGAAGTTTTCTTTTAGTTCCCAGAACGTTCTTCTAAAAATCAGAATAAAGTTCTTTGAAGAAGCACTCAAATGTTGAATTGAGAACGAACGTCCTTCCTTTGCCATCTTGTAACATCGTGAGAACGTCTTATAGAAGGACATCCCCAACAGCAACATCTCTAAACATCCTCAGAATAGTGCAGGCAAATTGTTCCGGCTACGTTACAGGAACGTTCTGTAGAAACCTATTCTGAGGATTCGATAACATCTTGAAAACATTTTCTGAATGTTGGTTTGAGAACGTTCTTCTTTTGTTATGATGGAACACAGTCTGACAACACCGTCCAAACGTCATGTGAATGCTAGAACCTTCTGTCTTAGTTCACTTTTAACCTCATAGGATCAGTATTTAAAGTGATAAAATCCTTAAAACAATCTCTGAACATTAGATTCATCTTCTAAATAATATCAGAACTCGGAGCTAATGTTAGCTAATGTTCCGTGCTGCAGAATGGTCCGACGAAGCCAGTCTAGTTTTCAGTGGAAGCATCTTAATAATCCCACCTTGCTGCCAGATATGTTCCATGTGCGCTATGATAAATCACCTACAATCCAAACAAGAGATGAAATGACTGGTTGAGAACGTTTTGCAGCGAGCGTGTCAGTTCTCCGAGCATCATCTCTGTAAATACAACCTTTCAGCCTCTGCCTCCCAGGTACACGTGGGTCACCTGCTCTGAGGGGTCACATGTTTTACGACCCGCTGCCTTCAAGCCCCTGCCTCAGCGCTCGGCGACAGCGGGGGATCTGAGGGCGAGCGTGGACGCGAGCACGTTCCGACCACCGGCCATGTGGAGGCTCGGGCAGGAAGAGCACCAAGGGCACTTCTTCTTTAACGACGGCGCAGAAATGCAACGGCGCACCTGCTCGGCTCTCTGCTCTCCGTCTGTCTGGTTTCATCAGGTATGGAAGCCGGTAGCTGTGTGAGAGTCGGGTCACCGTAAACACAGTGAACCATCTCAGGAGCAATACGACACGGGCTCAGATGTTTTACTGCACCTCTGCTGCATCCTGTGGCTGCCTGGGAAAAATCGGCCGCTCTGGCAGGAAATGTATTCTTTCTGAGCAGATCTGACCTCCAGCACACAAAGCCACCAGTCTGATGAGGTTCTTATGCTGGAGCTGCAAAATGAATTAATATCCAACCAACAGCAACTAGACACTTGTAGTAATTTGCTCTTACTCAGTGATGCTGCCTGAAGAGCTGCATGAGTACATCTGATGGGATTTATTTAACCCTTAACCCAACATTTTTACTCACCATGGGCTTATGTTTCACTGTCATATAAAGTCCTGCACCTCTATTGAAACAACACAACCATGGCTAGAAGCAGAGAGAGCTCAGACATTATGTTTATATAGTAGGGCACAGCTATGATGCCATAAATCATAAAAATGAAAAATCCAAAGTTGAATTTCCCACAAGTTTTGCCATTACTGGAAAAAAAATCCACACCCTACTCATAGGCCATATCGCCTTGTGGATGCCCAACCTGTCAGATCTGGGAAGCTAAGTGGGGTTGGGTTTGGTCAGTAACTGGATGGGAGACCGTGAGGGAACACCAGGAAGCCTGGGTGGATGCAGTGTGAGAGTGAGTGGTTGGTGGTGGTCGGAGGGGCCGATGGAGCAGACTGGCCTCTGTCAGTCTACCCCAGGGCAGCTGTGGCTACATATGTAGCTTAGCACCATGGAGTATGGAATGAATGAATAATGCATTGTAAAGAATCTTTGAGTGACTAGAAAAGTACTATATAAAACCAACACATTGTTACCACTATTATTATTATCGATGTTTTTCATTTTTTATTTGCTTCCATACTTGACTCCCATCTGTTCTGTGTAAACACTGCCTGCAGTTCAGTCGAAAAGCCTCTGAATTTTTGCTGCGTGACTGTTCGTTGCAGCTGAGTTCGTATTAACTACATGGTTGCGCTGATTGGTGCAGAATTTCTCATTTTTAACCGAATCTTTATAGTGCAAATTGTTAATTTTTTTTTGATGGATTTAATTTGATTAAATCTGATTTTTAGATTTTTATTTTTCTGCCTTTTGTGCCTTTATTAGATAGGACAGTGGATAGAATCGGAAATGGGAGAGAGTGGGGAAGGACATGCGGTAAACGCCAGAGGTCGGAGTCGAACCCAGGACCGCCGCTACGCCTCTGCACTTGGGTCACACGACATAACCATTAGGCTATCAGGGCAGCCCATTAGATCTGATTTTTAAAATTTATTTTATTTATTTAACCTTTATTTAACCAGGATAAAACTCACTTAGATTAAAAATCTCTTTTCCAAGACTGTCCTGGCCAAGAGGCAGAACCATAATAACAAACAATAGTTACAATACATAAAACAAAAAACTCTCACAATGAATCAAGATAATACACTCCGGTAAAACATTTTAAGCTGAGGTTTGGTTAATTTTCCTGATGGACCTGCATCTCACATGTGATATGTTTAAAGATCACCAAAAAGTCAAAATCCATCTATTTTTTACAGTTTTTACAGTTTCTGTCTCTGATAAATGATGTAATTTCGGCATTTTTTTAAAAGATAAGATGATTTTCAAACCCTCTGGTGGGTTTTGGGGTTGGAAGGGTTAATAGAACAGTACAGTATCTGAATGTCTCACAGGGTTTCTTTTTTATGTCGATGATAGTGTGAATGTCTTTTGTGAAACTCTCACCACTCACCACTTCTGCTAGGAGGCTTTAATGACAATTTCTGCCAGCCATAAGAGAGATTTTGGTGCAAACACCAGATTTGACATTCAGAGAGCTGGATGCAGGAGGTTTCTGTTTGCTCCAGAACTCTCACTTATCTCATGCGCAAACAAAGACCAACCTCTGGTGTGCAGCTCTGCCGGAGTAATTAAAATTCTCCCTCTGATCTAAAGTATTGTTCTGATTGGGAAAAAAATGACTTCTAATAAAAAAAAAAGAGCATTCAACAGAAACAGACTGAGATAACTATTCTCATCAAAACCAGATTTCTAATGAGCTCACTGCTGCAGTTTTACTGTATCAAGCTGGGAAATAAGCCAAAGTCCTGCAAATGTCCAAGTCGACAAACTTTAAATAACATGAATATGAACACACCTTTCTGATCTTGGACTCAGAGGTCTTTCTCTCACCAACTTTCCAAACTCGCCTGCTTCGTGTTGTGACCACCCAGCTGTGCGGAGGTGAAGACAGAGCTCCGTTCTGAACTCTTCTCTCGAGTCCTCGTTCCTCATTTGTTACCCGACTGTTTCTATACACTCAGCCGCGCTGTTGTGCTCCAAGATAAAGTGTCTGAACACGTTTGCTGCTCTCCCCAGTGCTATCTAGATGATATCATGTCTGTGTGAAAACCACCCGCCCTGATCCTTTGGAACATCCAGCCGTGTTTATCTTGTAAGTCACTGGTTTTGCAGGTATTTCGTCATAAGCTAAAATGCTTTGCTGATTATTTGACCTGATAGTGGTTGTAGATGAAGAGATCGACAAAGACGCTACTGCTGAGAGGGATGTCAGTATCGTATCCATTCATCCTACAGTAGAGCCCTGTCGGACCTTAAATAAGATGAAAATTAAGATTTGATTCTACACTTAGGGGTCTGACGCTCACCATTTTTGTAACCTTCCTGCAGTCTGACTTTCACTTCCTGTTGTGGATAAGCAGATGTGTGGAGGTGAAGAAAAAGCCTGTTCATTTCCCTCTGGCTCTCGTTTGTTATCCCGTCGCTCCGCTCAGCCAAGTGCCACACTGTTGTTTTCCAGGATAAACTGTCTGAGCACATGCGCTGCTGTCCACAGAGTTAAATGATATCAAATCGCGGTGACAGCAGCTGATGAGCTCACGTTGCACCAAAATATTTTCCTAATTAGTTGACTTGAAAGTGGCTGCAGATAAAGGAATGGAGTTCATTTTGAGAGACATAATATAAAATGTCATAGCAATCCGTACAATATTTGATAATAAATGTATCTAAAACCAAAAATGTGAACACCATGAGGTAAACCAAACAATAGCACAGTTACTCTCCATAGTAATTAAATACACATAACATCAATAAGAACTTGATAATATATATTCGACACACTATTTGTGATATGTCCAATGATTTTGCCACTTAAAAAACTGCTTTAGTACATTGGACGTCATTATGCCTCACAGAAGACTTTGTCATGGTGCCCCTTTAGCAGCAAAATTCAACAAATGGCAAAATTTACCATTTCACAAAACAAAATGCAGTAAATGGCAAAATTTATCATCTACAAAACTGCTTTAATACACTGGAGGTCATTAAGCCTCGCAGAAGACTCTGTCATGGTGCCCCTTTAGTAGCAAAATTCAACGAATGGCAAAACTGACCATTTTACAAAACTGCTTTAGTACATTGGAGGTCATTAAGCCTCACAGAAGAATTTGTCATGGTGCCCCTTTAGTAGCAAAATTCAACGAATGGCAAAACTGACCATTTTACAAAAGTGCTTTAGTACGTTTGAGGCCATTAAGTGTCACAGAAGACTTTGTCATGGTGCCCCTTTAGCAGCAAAATCCAGCAATTGGCAAAATTGACCATTTCACAAAAGTGCTTTAGGACATTGGAGGTCATTAAGCCTCACAGAAGACTCTGTCATGGTGCCCCTTTACTAGCGAAACCCCCACAATGTTCTCTGCTTACCAACACAGAAGCAGCTGCCTCCTCTGGTCGCTACAGTAATTAACAGTTAGAGGCTACAATACTTGGAATGTGTATTACCTCGGAAAATAGAATTGGAATCAGCAGATGCTACATATGATTCTTGATCAGGACATCCCTATTGCTCACAGTTCTAGAAGTATTTGTTGTGTATCATATAAACATGTTAAAACTGAACTGACACTTTGAGAAAAGAAGGTAAATAGACGAAGTGTTAAACAGAAAGTTTTGCTCTTAATTTGTGCATCAATAGGATCATCAAGGCGCAGCAACTCAGTGGCTTCATGTGTTGACTGAGCATCTACAACATATGAACAAAGGATGAGCCAATACAGATTACAAGGTCATTTTATCCTTTTATAAGTAATTCTCATTTAACCTAACCTTTTCAACATGTTAACTAGTAGCTACTTGGTCGAAGTCCCTCTCTGGTCATTGATTAACTCATCTCTGTGTATTAAAGCTACATATTCAGAAGCTTTTTTCATTAAAATAATCCCTCGCTGCTTTAAAAGGGCTCAGGCAGCTCATCCCTCACCTACTCGGTGCAGCTCCAGCACACCAGCTCACCTTCAACTCTACTCAGACACTGTAAAACTACTCTACACTACACAAGACCAAGTTGTATATTGATGTAATGAACCCATGCATGTGAAAAAACTGGAAACTTAGGTTCTTTAGGTTTGTTATGTATGAAACCCTGGACGTTTAAATCCCTGTTTCCTCAGCCATGACATTAACTGCACATTTTACTCATGATATGTCTTCCAGGGTATAAAAAACACCATATGGGCATGTTAGCAAAGGAAGAAACGTGATTTTTACACGAGCGGGGTGTTAAGTCGTCATTTAGTTTCTGATTTGTTTCTTATTTTCTTGGAACCTACTCAGGAATTTGTGCGTTTTACTATTGAAAGTAACCCAGTAAAATCGAATTCAACTGTTCTGATGTCTGCCTCCAACTTGGCCTCCAGTGAGAGCTGTTGGCTGCAGCTCATCCCTCCTGCTCCATCACTACGGAATGTATGTTGGAAGTATACAGCTGAAAACAGATGAGAGGCAAGCCGAACGACGAAAAGTCTCGAGTCTGATTCCGTGCAAAGCCTGTGTGTTTCCAATAAATTGCCTCTTGAACTCAAAAAAAAGAGAAATCTGGCTTTGTTAAAAAAGAGCATTGTAAACAGTGAAGTCATTGAAGCGCATTACCCCGAGGGACAGTTGCTTTTACAAACAGACATCGAGACGAGATGAAAGTTACAGAAGAAGAAATTAGGATTCATCCTGCTCAGTGCGGAAGTCATTAATCATTCACCTGCTCTCATTAGCAGGGGAGTTAATCCCCCGCTTAGGTAAATTACAGAGTGAACAGACTGGGAAAACACAAGCCTGGACAAGAACACGTCCACGTTTTCTAAATATATTAGCAGGAAATGTTGGACGTCGCGGGAAAACCGTGGGCAAGAGAAACCGCTAAATCCGAAACCATTGATTATAGCCTGAGTCGAGAATAAACCAGGAATTTCCAGATGAGAAAGCACCGTCGGCATTTACAGTATCTGTTTTACATATATGTTTGTGATGTATGGGGACGAGAGCTCTCTGGGTCCCTCAGTGGTGCCGCAACGACGCCGTTTAAATGACTCTGATGGGATCGTCTGCTACAAAAACCCACTTTTACTCCTCCCTTTGAAGCTCTGATGTTTGAGCGTAACAATCGGGACGCCGCCGATCTTTCAGAGTTAAAGTTAGTCGAGGAGAAAATGAAAAACAACCGCTGGATATGACAGCGTAAAGACAGCCTGCCAGGAGGAAAGTGTACGTTCCCCTTACAGATTCTGGCTCGGCTCCAGCCTTCAAGCGTGCTCTTCTGGTGGTTTATATTTGCAAATGATTTGAGAAGGGTGAGTGCATCTCCTCCTCTGTGTTCAATGCAACTGTGAGTCTTGTTTTCAGATCCGTAACCAGTCGCAGGTGATGTACTATCCCCTACTTGGCAGCCCGTTCCAAACATGTGGCGTCCACCCTCTCGACTCCCGCCGGCTTTTCTTTTTCCAAATGCATGCTGGGCCATAGCTTTACACAGTGGCCCATCCAGCTCTTGTATCAGCCCCAACGTGTCACCTCAGCAGCATAAAGATAAGAAACCACTGCGCCGTTGTAACATCACACCAGGATCACACTATCTTTAAGCAGCAGCAGCAGCAGTCTTCGCTTGACTTCCCCGTGTCTAAACAGCACAACATCTGTATTTTATATCCACCAGTGTGCATTCCTCCAGTTCGAATCTCACTTTTCTTCAGATCTTAAGCCACATTCTGACAAAAGTGGTGTTAACCTGAACACCATTTGTCTTATTTCAACACTCGGGACGCCAGCGACGGCCAAGAAGTGATGGATGGCGTGGATCACGTTTTTTTCTTCACATGCACGGCCAAAAAAACCTTCTGCTGTGTTCAGGTTCGGCCTGAGCAAAGCCAGTACGCGGAAGAAGCGCTTTAAAACAGGTGGGGAAACCAGATCTAGCTGTTTCTGAGTGTTTAGTGTTGTAGATTGGCACTTGCTTTTTTAGGTACATTGGAGCCAAAATGAAAGAAGTTCAGAGCTGGATGGCGGCAAGTTTAAAAGCCACATGAGCAGACAGATGGAGAAAAGAGTCTGAACGAAGCCCAAAACCAACCGAGAGATAATTTGAAACACACAAAGAGGCTCATCTGTGGAGACGTTTGGAAATAAAGGTACAAAGATGGCCACCAGACATGGGGGGGTGACGTCAGTTCGCTGCAATAAACAGAGTCGAATGTTTTAAGATGGTTTCTGGACGCTACAGTGGATCAGCACAATCAAATGCAGGTAAAAACATGTATAAACTCGACACATTTACATTTTCTGCATCACTTCAGCAGGTCTGTTTCTGTTCTGACTCATGTTTTTTTACAAAAATACATGACTTCCTAAAACTGTACACTGTAAAAACTGAACTTTTTGGTGCTGTGTGTCTTCGTTAGATTCAGCCATTGTTGGTTCTTGTCGTAAAGTTCAAAACTATTCTGATCATGATAACGTTGAGTCCAGAATCCAGTTCAAACACTTAATGTTTCTACTTTATCTCATGGTAACACTGATTCTGGTCAAAAATAGCTTCAACAGTTCAAGGAAGAAGAAACTCTTCAAACTGTGAAGCAATTCGATAAAATAAGTTGATTTAACTTAATATCTCGAGTTCATTAAAAGTGTTTTCTTAAGTTCAGGTCCTTTTACGAAGCTCATTTCACACTTTAATAGCTCAAAAGACGACATTTCATCAACCGAAGTGCAATTAAGTCAAGTTTTTAAAGCAGAATAGATGTTTCTGAGGTGCAACTTCAGATATTTTACAGTGCAGGTGGATTTAGCAGCTGTTTCTCTATTTGTGTGGTTTGTAGGATCGTATTTCAACTGAAACAATTACAATTACCTAAAAACCCTAACCAAGTAATTTTGGTGCGCAATCTAACCAACCTGACATGTAAAAGTGTCAAACAAAGGGTGATATTTTTAGTCTAAACCAAACCAGAAAGCAGTTGAACGATGCAAACAAACAACGGGATGCCAAGTTCCCCCGTTCTATTGCCTAACTTGAGTTTTTCTACCATGTCAGAGGTCCAAATTATGTTTATTTCCCAACAAAGTTCCCTTCAAAATGTATTTGAGAATGCTGTTCAGTTCCACATGAATCCAATTTGTAGAGACAGAGAAGAAAACCAGCTGTTTTCCGGTCTTAAAAGAAAATTGTTAGATAAAAACCAACCAGTTGGTGACCAGTTTCTGTTGAATTAGCAGTGACTCGAAATCTATACCCAGTGGAATGTACTACAAAATAAGTTCGACATACTCTGGATATCTGTTCGTATATCTGGCTTCAAAATACGAGACTCAAGTCAACCGACGGTTTCTGAATCTAGCTATGAGCACATTTACATAACACCTCTAGATCTGTCCATGGTTGGGGCCAAATGACCAACACAAAAAGTTCTGGAGCTGCATTTTTTCATAAGAAGAATAAACTACAGTCCTAAACCAAAATGAGGAGGTTAAAGCTATAATACAGGAGCTAAAAGCAACAGCATTGTTAGTACAAAAAGGAAGGGTTGCAAAAAACTGCAGACTGCATATACACAGATCAGCCACAGCATTTAAACCACTGACAGGTGAAGTGAATAACATTGATCATATTGGTACTATGTGGTGTTCTGATGGAAAACCTTGGATTTTAACATCTGTGTTGATCAGACTTAGACACCCAAATAAACATTGTCTCACAACAAACACACTCCCTCATGCAGATAGAAATCCCAAATGTCACTCAGGAAAATGCACCCCACCACATGGAAACAACATCAACCAATCAGGAACATTTTGAGGAACATGACAATGGCCCAACATGTTGATTTGACCTCCAAACTTCCTACATCCCATTGTGATCAAGCATCAACAGGATGCAGTGGAACAAGTTAAATTGACAGAGGCCCCACTGCACAAGCCAGAGTACCCAAAGGATCCACTGGTTCCAGACCCCATAGGACCCCCTGAGAGGTCCTCTTGTCCATGCCCAATGGTTCAGAGCATTTTGGACCACATAAGGGGGACCAAAACAATGTTAGGCAGGTGATCTTAATGTTATGCCTGATCGGTGTATTTACAACTGTCTGTAGCCTCTTGAGAGGAAGTTAGTTTGCTTTTGGATGGTTGGATGGATGGGATTACCTGTTAGTGTTGTCGAGCGTTTGTATCATTTGTGTTTGGAGGGCAGATGAATAATTTTGTGACTTTTACCACTTTAATTCAAAATAAAGATGAGCTAAATGAAAAATCAAAGCTCCCAGTGAATATGCTGCATGTTAATCGTCCTTGACTTCCGCCGGACGCCAACTCGTCTTCATCAAGATTGTGTTTTGTTGGTGACCTTGTGGACTGACGTGACATTTCCGTTTGCTGACCAATCGTACGGCCGAAACGTGATACGTACGGAGAAAAATACATGTATCCCACCGAAGCGCTGTCAGCACATAATCATATATCCATAACGCTTCTAATAGCGCTCACATTCAGAGGGCGTTTTTCTATTCCTGGCCGTGTTGTCGAACATCTCCGTTACACCGATGTAAGACAGCAGCAGCAACAACACGGCCGAGTTATTAGCTTCTGTTTGAGCTGCTGTGCTCCTGAGGTGATGCAGTGGATTTAGTGATTATAGGTGGTAAATACTGGATCCAACACAGCGGCTCGGACGGCTGTATTGATGGAGGAGAGCGCTGTCAAAGTCATCAGGGTGGGGGTTAGCTGTAGGTGCTGCAGGGGTGATCTCAAAGGAGGATGTAGGAAGTGGGAGAATTGATGTGTCCCAAGATCAATACTGGAGAGCATTCGGATCCCAACAGTGTAACCGAATCGTCCTGCTGCTGCTGCAGGACGCCGGCCTCTGCCTCCTCCACGGTCGGTGTGGAGAAGGTGGAAATATCAGAGTGAGAAGGATAGTCGAGATTGAGAAACGCTCGAAGCAGGTAAATCGGTCCATTCTTAGGCTCCAGCTGCTTCCATTGTCTTGCAGCGTCTCAGATCAATACTCATCAACGCTGGTTTTCCCTGAGTGTAAAGGGTGAGTACCTCAACGAGCACCAAACACAATTACACCGCGTAGACGTGCATTAGTGGTTTTGGAGTGGTCTCGCCAAATTTAGTATCATCTTGACAAAGGGAAAAAATAAAAAGAAAGGAAGCAGCAGCAGCAGCAGCAGACAGGACAAAGCGTATTAGATTAATGGGATCCAAACTTCAAGAGGCCTCAACGTGCTCGGCAGGTTTCCAGACAAGTGCAGCAAACTAAAGCTCTAATGGAAGCTCTAAATACTGAATAAAGTTCTTCAACCAAGGTCTGGACATCGTCAGATAACCTGTGACTCGTTAGTAATTAAGAAAACACAACAAAGCAAAACACCATTCGATGCTTTGTTTCAAAACAGAAAATGAAAAACGGTTGATGGTGTCAAATATTCTGTAATTGAATTCATTGCACTTGAAAAATGAAAAAAAAACAACAACAACATAATTCTGTTTGTGGTTTCAATACAAAAACCAAAATAATTTTTTTAAAAATAATGAATTAAAATAAATAAACAAATAATAAAAATAATTTTAAAAAAATCCGGTGTCAAAATTAAAAGACAAAAAAGAAAAAAGCAATCAAACATTGTCAAATTATTATTAATATTATTATTTTTAACATCCTCCCAAATAATGATTTTAAAAAAATTGCACCAAAACTAGTTTTTAAGTTTTGACATGGTCCGAAAAACCAAAAATGTATTTATTTATTTTATTTTTATTTTTGTTTTCCCCTGTTTTGGTTTTAAAACAAACAACAGAAATGCCTTAATATTTTATTTTTTACTAGAAATAAATAAGGGATTTTTAATGGTACAATTAATCTGGTCTGGTCTGAAAAACCAGAAAATTATTACTATTTTTTCCCTGTTTTGGTTTTTAGACAAACAACAGAAACACCTTTTTATTTTATTTTTATTTTAAAAATTAAATAAAAAATTCTGTGATTTATTTACAAATAAGAGCAGATTTATTTGTAAATAAATCAAATTTATTTGTAAATAAATCTGGTATTTATTTATTTCTAGACAATACCAGATTTATTTTTAAATATATCTGTTATTTATTTGTAAATAAATCTGTTGTTATCTAGAAATAAATGACTGATTTATTTACAAATAAATCTGGTATTTATTTACAAATAACAGATTTATTTTTAAATAAACCTGCTTTATATTTACAAATAACAGACTATTTGAAAATAAATAAGAGATTTATTTGTAAATAAATCGATTATTTATTTACAAATAAATAACAGATTTTCCAGTGATACTGAGACCTGTAAAAAAATTTAAAAATGCATCATAAAAAAACAGCATATAAATCCATAAACTCCCCTTTGACTCCCAGCCTTACAGTCTCAGCCACCTTGCTTCAAGTTATTTCACCTCATTTCAGACACACACAGTGTCCAATCATGCAGCAGCATCTGACAGCAACACCTGAACGCAGTGAAAATGAAGCCTTTTCTCCCGGTGAAGTGGAAGAACAACCTCATCCGTCATGGTTAAGCTCTCACACTGAACCGATCCTGAGCTGCTGATCTGAGCTCAGCCGAGTCGCCCTCTTGTGGCGCACGAGGATAACGCGCCCTGAAGTGACTCCTGGGCCACCTGACTGGAGCACGTTTGGACTGGGATGCTTCGGTGTCGCAGCAGATTCATAACACGTGGATAACAAAAGAAAACCCAGCAGGAAGCGACATTTATTAACGAGCAGAAAACCACAAACCCCTGCACCGGGTCTGACGCTGTGACACTTTGCGGTGGTCTCGTCGTGGATCGCATTCAACAGAAAGGTGTTTCAAAGACGACAGCCCTTCATTTACATACAGAAACAATAGAAACACACTTTAGCTGATGAAATCCAGCACAACAAAGCCACAAACTACAATACAGCATTATGCAGACTGAGGGATGCAGCTTGGAGAGTTTGTCTGAACGTTGTGTGGGATCAGTTCCACGGGAGGCCTGGGAGTTCTCCTCCAGGACATCTAGAGCATCAAACACTGCACTTTCTGCATTCTGGTGAACTTTTTTGTCTCTTTTCTGCATCAGTCTATAGTGGAAAACCCCACAATTTCCCAATATAATGGAGTATTACGCACTGAGGCCATCAGTTGTTCCCCTGCTCCTCATTTAATGTGATATCTGCTGATTTAACACGCATTTAGGCACAATTTAATCTTCTGTCCTCTTTTTTTGTCTTTTGTTTGGGGTAATAACCTCTTTAAATGTGCATGTGTCCCCATCTCACGTCATTTTATTGAATTCTAAACCCATGGACCTTAATTCCAGCAAGTTTTCTGCTCACGTTCAAAACTTTTTCGCACATTTGTCACACAACAACGCACCGCTGTGGGGAGCTGCAGAGGGCCGGGGCGTCGACACCAAGTCAATAAAATAGCACACTTTAGTAGGAAACGCACAACAAACCTCAGCTCTGAATTACAACAAGCTACCTGACTGTTAAAGCCATCATCTGTGTAATAAGGGGGTAGCTCGGATCCAAACCTGTTTAAAGATCAAGTTTTCCTCCTCAGGTCTTGACACAAGCTCGGACTTGTGTCGTTTGAATCTGGGAGTTCAGATTCACGTCGGCTTTTTCTCTTTTCAGTCTCCCGTGTCCAGCTGGATGTTTTTGGTTTCTACTGGCTGTGCGGGTTTCTGTCACAGCTCGTCATTACTACGCTTCCCATTCGTTGCCCATGTGAGCAGCCCTGCAGTGCATTCTTTTTTTTTTCTTTTCTTTAATATACTGTGACATTTTTAACATGCTATACTATGACATTTTTAACATACTATACTATGAAATGTTTTTACATACTATGATATTTTTTTTAACATACTATACTATGACCTTTTTAACATACTATGACATTTTTAACACATACTATACTATGACATTTTTAAAACATACTATACTATGCCATTTTTAACATACTATGCCATTTTTAACATACTATACATGACATTTTTAACATACTACATGATGACATTTTTTACATACTACATGATGACATTTTTTTAACATACTATTACATTTTTAACATAATATACTGACATTTTAACATACTATGACATTTTTAACATACTATACATGACATTTTAACATACTATGACATTTTTAACATACTATGCCATTTTTAACATGCTATACTGACATTTTTAACATACTATGACATTTTTAACATACTATACTGACATTTTTAACATACTATGCCATTTTTAACATACTATACTGACATTTTTAACATACTATACACGACATTTTTAACATACTACATGATGACATTTTTTTTAACATGCTATACTGACATTTTTAACATACTATGACATTTTTAACATACTATACATGCCATTTTTAACATACTATGCCATTTTTAACATACTATACTGACATTTTTAACATACTATGCCATTTTAACATACTATACACGACATTTTTAACATACTACATGATGACATTTTTTTTAACATGCTATACTGACATTTTTAACATACTATGACATTTTTAACATACTATACATGCCATTTTTAACATACTATGCCATTTTTAACATACTATACTGACATTTTTAACATACTATGCCATTTTAACATACTATACACGACATTTTTAACATACTACATGATGACATTTTTTTTAACATACTATACTATGACATTTTTAACATACTATACTATGACATTTTAACATACTATACTATGACATTTTAACATGGTATACTATGGCATTTTTAACATACTATGATATTTTTAACATACTATACTGACATTTTTAACATGCTATGACATTTTTTTAACATGCTATACTGTGACATTTTGAACATGCAGGTCATTCTAGTGTTGTTGCATTGCATCTTCAAGAGACGAGGCATCCAGGTACCTGCTCCACGTTGAGGTCTAGGAACCACCTTAGGCAGCTGAGAGGCCTCCTGCTGACACTCAACACCTTTGAAACTCCCCCAAAAACTCCTAAACTAACTGCTGTCGATCTAAACTGATGTCAGATCCAGCAGCTGCGTGGTTTACTTCTCGCCTCGGACGTCTCCAGAAACATCTTCTAGTGAAATGTTTTCATTCTGGCCGCCATGTTGGTCCAGCTTAACATCCAGGAGCAGACGGCCGGCCTGCGAGAGAACGTCGTACCATCGGGCGCATCAGGAGTTTGTGCAGCTGCAGGAGGGTGCAGCCGTATTGGTTTCCCGTTGAAGAGCACCTGTCAGACATACATCGAGGCCCCGCACGGTCATGTGTCCATCAAGCGTCCGATGTAAGGAAGCGTTTAAAAACACCCCAGTGGACACGAACCACCTTCCAGACCTCTGAGGTCATCTGGAACAGGAACAGGTGTACCTTCTGTTACTAAACATAGGGAGGCAGCTTTCAGTTCACAAACCTGCTGCAACTTTAAGCTCTTTCGCATCAAGATTTCCCTGTCTGACTTTCACTGAACCCAATCTTAATGCTTTATACTCTGTATTTAACTCTTTGAAACGTCATTTTCCTCCTGCTTTGAATGACCTCGTTGTTGAAATGTGCCATACAGATGCACTTGCTTCGACTTCCTCATCACGAAACAGCCAAATAAAACTCCTTTGCTGCTTTCTTGTTTTCATTTTAGGAGGCAAACGCGTGTGTTTTAAATATTAAAGGATGCACACAACCTGATATGATGACCTCATCGCAGGTGATGCGGAAAGGATCCTCTCTGACATGCTGGATGGGGGGGAAGCCCACTCAGTTTCCTCCACACTAACCTACTTTGTTAATGTCTAAAATGTCACTACACGATGTAGAATGAACATTTCCTTTAATGTGAGCAAAGATATTTAACCCAAACCGCCAAAAACACCTCAAATCTGAAGTACTACTTTTTGGTGCTCAAAAGTAAATGGACACCTGGACATGCTGTATAGATGCAGGCTGTCCACATACTTTTGGCCACACTGTAAATAATAAATAAGTAGAGGGGGTGTGTTGCTGCTGAATGTGTCAGACTTTTGCAATGAATCAGACCTCACATGGAGAGAGAGAGAGAGAGAGAGAGAGAGAGAGAGAGAGAGGGAGAGGGAGAGGGAGGGAGAGAGAGAGAGGAGCGGGCTGCGCTGCAGGACTACCGGGGTAATAAACCGGAGGGAGGACGTGCCTCCTTTACGCTCCTCTCGCCTCCTCCGCAGTGCACTTGCAGCTGAGCAGCTCTCCGGACAGGACGGTCTCCTCCTCCTCCTCCTCCTCCTCCTCCTCCTCTTCCTCTCCGTGTGATAACAGTGCTGGACGGCGCGCACCGGCGGCTCACTCCAGAAGCTCCACCGGACAGACGCGCGCCATGGTGCGGACCCACTGATGACGATCCGTGCCGCTGGAATTAAAATGAGCTCTCCTGCTGCGCGGCTCTCCTCCTCCTCCTCCTCCTCCTCTTCCTCCTCCTCCTCCACATAGCGCTGCCTTTCCCCGCACTAAGAGCTGATTTCACGGAGCAGGATGACTTCTACCTTACCGCTGGTGATTCTGTGCGCTCTGGTGAGTAAAACCCCCCTTTCCCCATCATATCCAATCCTCTCTGTGAGTTTTTACCGGTTTGATGCACTTTTCGCCGCACGGGAGCTGAATTTTTAATCCTAATTTAAAGATCTGACTGTGTATTGATGCTGTAATAGACTTTTTACGTGGAGTTTCTGTGGCATTTTTTGCAGTCTTTGAAGGCACTGCTTGCTGCTGTGGTGCTTCCCCCCTTTGCAGGCTTTAAGAGGCTGAGAATGCAGGTGCATGCTGCTGGTCGTGGTTTTTTATCACATTTAGTTGTGCACACACAGATTCCCCTACATGGAAAAGTTGCTGCTGCTGCTGGGAGTTGCTTCTGGAGCAGGTGCCTCCAGATAAAAAGCTCATTTATCTGTGCATATTGAGCCTCCCTGGCTGAGACAAAGATGCTGCTGCGGCCATAAGGAGAGCAAATTGATTCATTAAAGCTGCATCCAGGAAGAGGAACCAAAATGATCAGCCTGATTTTTTTTCTTTTTGCATAAAACATGAGAAAGTTGATTGTGGAGGATGGTGGTGATGAAGCTCCGGAGCAGGAGGGCACATCCCCTCCACTTCGTCCACAAGCAGCTGCTCTAATTGGGGGGCTTCAGTCATCATGTGAGCTCTGTTATGACAGCTGCTTTAAAGGGTGCCGGACGGACGGACGGTGGCATTAAATTCAGAAATAAACTCTCCAATTGGCCGTGAAATTGGGGCAGAATGTAAAGCGAGCACATCCCAGCTGCGTCACCGTACAGGGGCTCTTCTTTCCCAGAGAGTTTGTCATCAATCTGTGTTTCAGGCTGAGTGAAATTCCAGGGAGATGTCAAAAGAGGAGGAGGGGGGGGGGGAGAAAAGGGAGTTGGCAGAGGAGAGCCGGGGACATGAATCCTCTCCTCTGCAGCTTCCTGGGCTGCATCCAAACTTCATTTTTGCAGACGTAAATGTGAGTTCCCTTCCTTTGAGGTGTGTGCGTGAAAGGAAAGAGAAGGGGGACAGGTTGCAGGGAAGGAGTGGAGGCTGGCGGCTGCTCGGTGCGTCTGTTTCTGAATGAAAGCAGGGACAGCGGAGGGGAGGAGGAGCAGAGAGAGGAGCGAAATGATGTCTCAGCAAATGTGAATTAAGTGGAAAGGAGCTTTTTTTTTTTTTCCCCTCCTCGCTGCTCGTTGCATAATAAAAAGCCACAGGGCATCAAAGTGCTTCGGTGTGATGATCGTCTTTGTCTGGATGTGAATTCTCCCCTCCGCCGTTGTAAACACACCGGCAGAAGCAGCCTCAGTTCTTGTGCCAGTGAAGCTGCGAGCCATTCATCAGAGAGAGGAAGCAACAAGAGAGGGGAAGGTGATGGCTGGAGTGGATCTCAGACGGGATGAGAGCAAGAAGTTCAAACTGAATCATGTGTGGGAGCAGGAAAACGCAGACTGATGCACCAGAGGTCGACTGATGTGGTGTTTTGTTATGTCTAAGAAGGAGAAACGTGAAAGTCTTGGTGCCAAAATTTAGTTTCCACTAACGAGAACTTTCCAATAGCTTTAAGTGTTGATTGGCTACTACTTGTGGCACCTAACCAGTCGGATAGTGCTGTTAGCGGGACAGTTCTCAAGCCAAAGTGGGGCCTTTCTAAATCATTTTAATTCAGAAATCAGTTTAAAAATGACAATAAATGGAGAAATACTGGACATCAGATCTCATAGTCGTCCAAACGGCGAATGGCAACGAGCTTAAATGTGATATTAATGTGTTAAAATTAGGACAAGGTGATGAAAAACTCACAGGATCCAGTAAGAGTGGAAGTTTTTTCCTGTGCAAAGCTTGATTGGTGCTTATATTTTGTGTTTTATATGCTTCTGTGGCGCAGAATGTGACATATAAAGTGTTGTCGATGCATTTGTCGTACTCACGATGCAACCACAAGAAGCAGCGTTCCACCAAAGCAGCCATATGCCAGATTTTCCCCAGTCTCACAGCTTCAAGTAGCTGCTGTTCAACATTAACTGGCTCCATCTCCGATAACATCCACTCTAGTTTAGGCATCAGTGAATATACTGCACTCCTTCTAATAACCAGCAGGGGGCGACTCCTGCACTCCATAGAAGTCTATGAGAAAGTGGCCCGATTTTTCACCTGATCTGCTGCTTCAGTAAACATTTTCTTCATGTGTTTATGGTCTCAATCAGTAGTTTTAGGTCTCCTTCAATACAGCATGATGGTCATTTGGTAAATTATGGTCCCATTTAGAGTAAAAGAGGCGATAAAGCAGGGATGTTTTAAGGCGAGGCTACCCTGTCGCTGCTGTATCATCATGCATATCGTCCTCAGATCCTCCAGTCAGATCCACCGCTCTCATGTTACGTCTAGTTTTCAAAGACCAAGCCAAACCAGTGGGCATCATCTTTTATATACACTCCTTGAAATACACAAAGATTCTGAGCCCAGTGGAATGAAAACACCGTGGCTAACTGGTGTTTTTGGTGGAAGTATTTTAAAAAGGTGAACGTGATCCTGGTCTTTGGGTCCTTCAGGTCAGCGTCCTGCAGCATCAGACTCCAAACAGGTCCGTCTGCATCAGTGAGGACCAGTTTGAGTTGTAGACCTTGAAGACATGTTGACAAATTCTTACTTATATATGGTAAAGATAGAATTTAGGGTTAGATAACGGCAAAAATACTGTAAATTAATGGAAAATAATTTAATTTCCTTTAATTTTACATGAGATCATTCCTATGTTTTAACTTTTTTAATGTTTAATGAAGGATATTTGAGACCAACTGTCACTAATTCTGTTGAATTTTACACTTCAACAGTTGTGTCTGTTATGAAAAACACATATTTGTAAAAAATAACAATCAAGTTGCTTGTGTATTTTAACATTTAACATTTGTTTCATGTAAAAAATATTTCACTATTCTTGAAAAAATGATAGTCATAGTTTTTTTGAAAGTCATTTTACATTAGACATGAAAATTCAAAGATTATTTTGAATTATTGTTGAAATCATGTCAAATTTAAAAAATATGGAAACACTGAAGTAAAAAGCAAAGATTTTGTAAAATTACAGATTTTAAAAATTTTTGTTCTTATTATTTAGTGTTAGTTGCAAGGAAATGATGTAAAATAAAGAGTTTAAAAAAATAGTAAAATAACAGAAAATAACAGTGTCACTAAAATATATTTTTTGCTTTAATGTTTCATGAGATCATGTGTAATTTTTGTCTTTTTAATGTTTAATGAAGGACAATAATGTGTAAAAATAAATGAAATTACACATATACATGAACCTGGAGGTTATTTTACAGTAAGTATGATTTTTAAATCTATTTTGTAATTTTATTGATATTTTTGTGTATTTTAAAATGATAGAAAAATCATTAAAATACCCAAAATTGAGTAAAATTTTAAAAAGCAAAATATCGGTAGAGGAAAATAATATAAAATGCAGTATTTTTTCATAATTAGTTCACACTGTCTAGCCTTAATTTTAAATTTTATATTATAGATATTTAGATTATATGGATATTTTGGCTTTTTATGTTTATTGAAGGATATTTGCACATGTAAAAACAATGACATTGACTATAAATACATTTAAATTGAGTCAAATGTTTGTGTATGTCAAAAAATTAAATGGTAAAAAATTGATGGTAGAAATCTGTAAAATGAAAAGCACAAATTAGGTAAAATTACAGATTTTTTTACAGTTTTGATTTATTAAGATGAAGTTGGTTGGTAAAAAAAATTAGTTGACAGGAAATGGTATGCAATAAATAGCAAAAATAACAGAAAACAATGTCATTAAAATAGAGTCTTCCATAATAATTGAAACACATTTCCTTGCTTTGTTGAGATTGTTGTTGTTATCATTATGTGTATTTTTTAGTTTTTAGTGTTTATTGAACTGACTATGAAATATAAATACTGAATATAAGTACATTTAAATTCTATTCTTTTAATTTTATTTATATAATTGTGTATTTCCAAATTATAGGAAACACCTGTAAAATGAAAAGCACTAATGTGGTAAAACTACAGATTTTTTTGCAGTGTAGATTCAGCTAGTCAGATTTAAACATGCATGTGATGGATAAAGGTGGGTGTTATGTGACGGAGAACGCTTTGCTTCAGTGAGAAGTCCTGTCTAGTGTGGAAGCTGTGCACCAGCAGCTCTCACCTGTAGACGGTAATCAGGCCGGGCATGTGGATAACGTCACGCACACATGATTCCACGGCAACCGCCTGGACTGCAGCGTGTCACAGGTCCACTATTAGAGCTGATGTGCCTTCAGGGGGGCTGTTAGGGCAGTTTAGACGACTAGCTCTGCTCAAAGGGGGCGTCCAGTGCAGGCGGAGGCAGCGTGATTTACGATGGAGCCTGATAGCGGCTGGGCTTGACGAACAGCTCGGACACCTGGCAGTGATTTTCATCAGTCTGTTTTTGCTGTGTGTGTTTGTGTAAAGTTTGCATGCAGACATGATGTGCAGCTCTGACGTTCTGTAACGTTTCCCCCCCCCCTCCCCGGTGTTGCCAGGCGGTGTTGGCGTCGGCCTCCAAGACGGAGCGGGCCGTGCTGCTGCCCTGCGACTCGGGCCAGTACACCAGCAGCGGAGAGTGCTGCAAGGAGTGTCCACCTGGGGAGGGAGTGGTGAAGAAGTGCGGCGCTGCCCAGACCGTCTGCTCCCAGTGTTTGGACAGTGAGTAAACTCTGGCGATCGTTGGCGCAAATTAAAAAGCAGTGAAGCCCGAGCGAATCCCAGACAAACTAATAAAGTGGCCTTTCCAGAGGCTGCAGGAGCTCAAACAAACGTGTCTCCTAATGGTTAATAAATAATCTGAGTAATAAGAACAGCTGCCGGCTTGTGAAAACTCCCCAACAAAAGGTGTTTATTAACATTTACCACTGGCAGCTTGATTAAATATTGTGAATATGCTCCATTAAAGGCCCCCCCTCCGATGAAAACCACGTTGAACACGTCCATATGGTGTTTTTATATGTTGGTGCACATCATGAGTGGAATAAGCAACATGGCTGAGCGCTTCCACTGTGAAGCTGCAGCCTGCGTTCAGAGTTTTATCCATAACAAACCGAAAAAAAAAACAATCCAGTCCAGCTAATTTGCATATTAATAGATCTGCACATACAAAAGTAGGCGAAGGTGTGGCGTTTAATCGATTATTTATTGTCATTTTCGTGGAAATTGCTTCTAAATATGCAACGGTGGTGATCAGAGAAGAGTTTCCAGGGGTTTAATTAATACCAGGAGAAGAATTTTATGATTTATTATTATTTTAGAACTTCTCCTTCCCATTAGTCGTCGTTTCTCCTGATGCCATCGAACTGTTTATTTGGAAACAAGGAAGACTGTGTTGGTTTGTTTTCCTGCTTTTACGAGGCAAACCTTATGTTTACTGGTAAATCCTGCACTGTAAAAAAAGCATTCCAGAATTTAAAAAATTAAAATACACAAAAACATTTTAAAAAATTAATAATAATAATAATAATAATAATAATAATAATAATATATTTATATAATAGAATTTATGTCTAATGTAAAAAAAATCACTAAAAACCTAACACTGTAATTTTTTAAAAAAAGAATTAAAAATTCTTTGACTTAAAAAGCAAACGTATTGTAATTTCCCAAATATTTCCTTTTTTATTTAATACACAAAGCTATTCTAATTCAAGTTTTATAGTGTAAATAGATTCCTAAAATAAAATAATTCAGTGAAAGTAAGTATTAGTTCTGTAAAGTTTGCTAAATTACTTTTTAAATGAGCGTTATCTTGTATAATTACTTAGGTTTTCAAGAAAAACCAAATTAAAACTCAATTAATTCAACAAAAATGTATAAATTAATTGAGTTTTCATCAGTGTAAAACATCTAAAAGCACTGTCCATCTGTCCAAACACAGCTTATATCATTATATCTGTCTGTATAATTCTATATATTGTATATTACAGGTCATTTCCTTGTTTATACACATGTAAAAATCCTTAATTAAACAGTAAAAATCCATAAAAATACACGTCTCATCTAAAATTAAGGCTAGACAATGTGTTTTTATTAGGGAAAACTACTGTATTTGTATGATATGGTTATTTTTTGTTCCTTTACAATGTTTTTCGGTGCCCCTTATGCAAAATTTTTTACAGTGTATAGTCACAGCATATAAACAGCTTCCCAGTTGTCAGAGACATCTGACTTTAAAGTTCTCATTGTCATCTGTTAAAAGCCCTGAAACGTTTCATCCAACAAAACTGAAAAGCGGCGCATCTGTCCAGGGACAATAACCAGAACCCTCACTGTCGACGGCTTCCATCTTCCCCCCAGTCGGGTTCCAAAGAGACGCCCTCAGATCTGCTTCTTATTACAGTGGTTCCACTTAAAGCGAGCTAATAGACGGCGTGAGGAACGTCAGAGTGTGAAGCCCGACTTTGCAGGAACTTCCTGAAAAGCGTCGAATGTAAGAGGATTAAATTCAACCTGGAAACAATCAGAATCTGATGTAAACAGTTTGTGAACGAATGTAAACCGAAGCACAGCTGCAAAACGGAGCGTCGCCCCGAGCGTCTCACCTGATTAATGCGGCGTTTCTGCTCTCACATCATCTCTATTTACGCGTTCGCTTTCATTCTAACCCAGCTCAGGCCTTGAACTCCAAACACAGAGATCGTCGGAGCCAAAACAAACTGCTATTGTCCAATTTGCTCGTTTGTCAGAAGTGTATGATTTCCCTTTATCGGTTGTCCCGAGAAATAAGGCAGGAATTCCTATGTTTGATGCTCGTAAGTGGCTCCAAATGTGTTCGCTTACAGCTCGGCCGTGGCTGCGAACCATTAGCACTCGCTCTCCAGACCAGAGCTGGGAGAGGTGCCAACATCACAACAGCCCCGAAGACGGAGGGAGACGAAGAGTCGATGCAGCAAACAAATGTGTTCCTCCACATTCAGAGCTCCTCCTGCAGCTCGCTGCCCTTTAAGATGCTGGTCTGTAGCTTTGTCAAGGAAGCGTCAGAGGATAGGTCACCAGCATCGCGCCGCATCCCGCTCAGGAAACGCTGAGCATTGATCGATGGCTTTAATCCGTTATGGCAGCATGTAAACACACTGACAAATCCTTTATGTCCACTCACAGTGAAAGTCTTTTAACCTCCTGAACCTCTGGCGGCTTTGACGGGTGTTTCATCTTTTTAAAAAATCACCAAAATCACACCGTTTATCAGAGTCAGGAAGTGTAAAAACAGAAAAAATCACCGGATTCTCAGCTTTCTGCCAGTCCTTGAACCACTCCTCTGTGACCTGCAGTCCCCCTGTGAAAATTAACCAAAACCAAGCTTAAACTCTGGATATTTTTATGCCTCATTAAAAATGTTTTGTGTATGCAGCAGGGATTAACCCTCTGAACTTCCAAACCTGGGTTTGAAAGGCAAGTTATCTTTAAAAAAAATGCTAAAATCACACCATTTACAAGCGCCAAAACCTAAAAAACCTAAAAAAATTCATCAGATATTCAACTTTGCGGCTGTCTGTGAGTCAATCATCTGTGCCAAGCTGTTCCATCGCGAAACTGAACCAAATTTAAGCTTCAAATCATGAAATTTCATCAAAATCACTTCATTCAACAAGTCTCAATTTAAAAATTCACCAAAAATAAAGTGTTTGATTTGACAGGATTCTTCAAAAAGCAAAAAATTCTGCCCTACTTGGTGCAACAGATAAAACATGATTGACTCAGCTGCAGCAAACAGTCAAATGACAAAAATTCAGAGACTTCTTGGCTGAACTGCAGGCTTTGTAAACATACAGCAGATAGGAGACAAGTACAGAAAAAATCACCTTATTCTGCATGTCTCATTTTAAAAAATCATTAAAAATTCAATGTTTCCTCTAACCAGATTCTGTCAAAACAAAATATTCTGTGCTTCTCGGTGCTACAGGGAAGCCATAAATGACTCAACTGTGACCAACAGTGTAGTAAGGAAAATTCAGGGAATTTTCAGCTGAACTGCAGGCAGTGTTCAAACAGAGCAGATAGGAGAAGTATGGAAACAAATCAACAAATGTAGGTAGTGAAATATCCCCATTCTTTCCCCAGTATTGGTACCATCTGTGTGCATTTGGGAAAAAAATTTAATTGCATGTTTTAAAAAAACAACAAAACAATCAAAGAAATTCAAATGCATTCCTTTCGTTTTTAATGGTTTTCGCTTTAGAACTGTGTGAAACTGCACCAAACACATCTTTGAGTTCTCTCTTCTTCTAGTCATGGTTGTTCTGTTTCCACAGAGGTGCAGGACTTTCTATTGCAGCGAAAAACAAGCTCACAGTAAGTTAAAATGTGACAGGAGCTAAAAAAAATGCCTCAAAGCTGCAGGGGCTCTAAAAGAGAAGCCAAGTGAATGTCATCATGAGGGAGGCGATCAGATTGTGCAGGGACGCCCGGAATCGGTTTTGTCCGGAGAAAATCGATTCTCGGATTTGCGGGCTTGTTTTCGCACGACCGATGCTAATCTCTGCGTCGCGTCACGTTGCTCAGCACCTCAAGTCCGGCCCCCTTTGAAGTTTCCTATTCTTCGCCTGGAGTATCTCAGGAGCTGCAGCGAACGGCTACGAGGGGGCAGGGAGCCAATTCTCCACGGCGAGAGCGCGACGCACACAGGAAAAATAAAACTAAACCAACTCTGTCAAACAAAGCCAGCGTCAGAAAAAGGTAGAGGCACGAAATTAGAATAACAGAGAAATCCAGATGGAGGACGAGCGGGATAATTAATAGTCTTGATTAAACAAAGCGTTTGAGAGGGAGGCTGGAGTTTGTAGGGAAACACGCTGCTGCTGCTGCTTCACGAGCGCCTGGCCTTCATCTTTGATGCCTTGACGTCACGGGGGAGTTTGCCTTGCATGTCACACTCCTCTAACAGATGACGCTAAACCGCTGCTTCATTTCCCTCCTTATTTTTTTCTCCAACTCCTGTCGTGTCTCCCTTCTTTCTACTTTCCTCCACCAGCATCCCTCCTCCCTGCGTCCTCCATCCTCCTCCTCCTCCTCCTCGCTGTTGCTATGACTCATCGTCTGTATTAGCGGATAAAACGGTATTAGAGATCCAGGCACCAAAGGGCGCGATCTGCTCATTTATCATGCATACTGTTACATCAATGCATCTTTTTACCCATTTGATCCGGCTAATTAAACCACGCTGAAAAGCCCATTGTGCTCCGAACAGCGCGACAATTATCTGGCAGGAGCGCCGCTGATAAACACTCCACATATAAAGCTCAGATACCCGGGAGGTTGCGCTCAATTTCCGGTAGCGTTTTCATATATTTCAATATTGTTTTTTTTTCGTCTGCTGGTAAAATCTTAATGTACCCGAGGGAGCTGCACTAAAAAAAAAAAAAAGAATCAGGCTGAGTGCGATTTATGTGGAGGTCAGAGGCTAAAACACTGACCTCACCTGCGGAGCCAACGCTATAAATACATTTTCTAAAGTGCAGAAGTGAATAATTCAGGAGTCCAAACCAACACATCCATTTCCGCTGCATGGTCAACACGAGTGAATCTGTATTTACCACCACCCCCCTCCTTAAATTCCCACTTCCTGACAGCGCTACCCCCCTTCGATCCCCACAGCATCGGGACGAGTGCCAGCGTCAGCAGCCCTGAAATATTCATCAGTCTCCTCCACTTTTCCCTGCTGTCATGGGAGCCAAGACGAACCAGACGGGCCTCACTTAGCGAACCGTTCGCGAACCGCCGTCCTGCAGGCCCCAGTCAGCGTCGGCCCGGTTTGGACCCGAGGCTCACTGGGGATTCGGAGCAGGGAAGGAAAGTGGAATCACGGTAACATCGGGAGATTTCCCCGTGGTCGGCTGCGGATGGAACTTCTGCCGTGCAACCTGAAAAAAAAAACCCTATTAGCACAGGATGCGAGAGCAAATGTTGATTCCTTTGGTCTCCTAATAACGTCTTCGGTAATATCCTCAAACACCTGTTTCGAATCTGAAAGGGAAGCTAAGTGGACGGGCGAGGCGGGGCGATAATTGTGCGCAGAGACGTTTAAAAGACAAATAAAAACGCGGCTTGTCCCAGAATCCGGCAGTCAGCGAGGGGTCAGCGGCTCCATCAAAGCTCACACCTTAAAGTGCTGACGGCTGGAGATCGCCGAGCAGGCTGCATTATTTATGACGCTAATGGGACCCGAGACGCGTCGGTCGTGGGCCGGCCGAAGTGGCCCGTTTTAAGTGCATCTCGTCTCCTTTCACCGGCGAACACGACAACTCTAAACGCCGGTCATCGGGGCGATCGGGGAAAGGAGGTCGTGTTTTATTCAGGAGTCCTCGGATGAAAGCGCCGACGCCCGAACGAGACACACACCTCCTCTCTGCGGCTGCATATGGTGGCGTTTAGGTGTGTTTACAAGGGGGGCGGCTCATGCATGCGAGTTAAAATTAGCCCGTGGGATAATTGAAATGAATGAGGGGGTTGAGCCTGGCTGCAAAGAAAAACAAAAGGCTTCGGAGGTCTGCTGTTCGTCTGCATCGCTCTCCTCGACCGCTCCGGCCTCCAGACGGCAATAAGAGCAAAGGCCGATGACGGGTGCAAGGAAAAAACTTGCTTTACGTGTCTATCTGAAGAGGAAACTTACATCCCCTGCTGCCCCGCTTCCCCTGACCCTTTCCCTTGCAGCCGTACATCAGCACTTTGATCAGCGGATCGCGTTTTTCAGCCTGAGCTCGCAGCACCAGACCACCCTCAGAGGCTGTTTCCGATTACGGCCTCGAGATTCATCCGAGCGAATCGAGCAGCGGATCTACCTGCCTCCATATCACTACCTCCATCTGCTCGGCTCGGCCTTCCCGTTGCCGTGACGTGACAGGCCTCGTCGTCGGGCCCCTCTTAGCTGCGCTGCTGTTTACAAGGTGTTTAGAGCCTCGGCTGGTGCCAGTGTTTACTTGCCAGAGCCGCTTACGACGCAAAAAATAACAGCAAAGCAAAGCGCTGGGACACTGCTGCAGGCTTTTTTTCACACCGACAATATGCTGTTGCTCAACTCGACAGCTCTCGTGGAAAACAACACAGGCTGGATGTGCAGATAAGACTTGCGCAAAAATAAGAGTCCCACACAGTCAAGATGATTTATTTCACTGTAAGACAAAAGCTTTTAACCGCAGCGGAGGTTTTAAACCAGTGTAAACTTGCTACGTGCCTCATTTTGTGGAATCGATGACGAAGCAGGCGGCCTCTGGTGCCAATTAGACCGTTTACAGAGCTGCCTTCACATGCATTTTTGTCCCATAATCTCATGTTAGGAAACTTTCAAACTAAACTTCCAGCTACACTTTGACGCCCCTCTAATGTTTTGTGTATGCAGCAGGGATTAACCCTCTGAACCCCCAGACTCCGGGTTAGAAAGGTATGCTATCTTGAAAAAATACATCTAAATTAAACCATTTTCCAGAACAAGAAACTGTAAAAACAGAAAAAAGCTTCAGATTTTTACCGTCACGACTGTTCTTGAATCCGTCATCTGTCATGTGCTGCTTCATCGGGAAAATTTACAACATCTGCGCCTAAAATTGTGATTTTTTTCTTTAACAAAATCCCTTTTTAAAAAAATGTACCAAAAATAATTCATTTGCACTAATTCGATTTTTTAAAAAACTAAAAAATTCTGTGCTCCTCAACGCAACTGTACAGCTATTATTGTCTCAGCTGCGACCAACAGTCAAATGACAAAAATTCAGGAACTTTTTCGGCTGAACTGCAGGCAGTGTTTCCACAGCAGATAGGAGGCAGTATGGAGGTAAATTAAAAATGCAAGTAGTAAAATATACATAGTGTGTGGAGCCACGTGTTTTTGTAACTTCAGCTTTTACTTTTTCTTTTCTTTTATGATATTATAACTTTGTAAAGCTGCACAAAAGACATTTTTGAGTTCTCTCTTCACCGAAAACAGAGACTTGTTGGACCAACTTAAATAAATTACTTCAGATGGTAACATGCAATCTGATGAAGTTTCATCCAAATTAGAAATATTAAAGCCACTGGTTCAAGTTAGATGTGCTTAAAATCACATTTGCATCGCTGCAAGTTACCTAATTTTAAGGAAAGACAGCTTGAAGTTTCCAGTTTTTCCAACCTGAGTATTTGCTTTACCCAAATGTAAACCATGATTTTGCCATTTGATTTAGATGGTCGTTTCATTTCTTTAACCCCTGAACTCATGGAAAACGAGGAAGTTGAGCTGCAGCAAAAAAATGTAAAGAAACATCATAATGCCAAACCTGAAGATCAGAGTATCCCCGGTTCGCGTCCCGGTTAGGACTCCTGTGATCTTTCCGTGTGGAGTTTGCATGTTCTCCAGTTTCCTTCCACAGTCCAAAAACATGCTGAGGTTAACTGATGATTCTAAATTGTCCGTAGGTGTGAATGAGAGTGTTCTTGGTTGTCTATCTCTATATGTGGCCCCTGTGATGGACTGGTGACCTGTCCAGGGTGCCGGCTGGGATAGACTCCAGCCCCCCTGTGACCCTACAGAGGATTAAGCGCTGTACTGATGATGGATTGATGATGCCAAACCTAAATTTTGCTCTTTTGCTGGGATTAGAATGCCAATTTAAATGCGCAAAGTGTGATTTCAAATTAATTGATTAAAAAAGAAAAAGAGCTAAAGCGCCACCACTGTAGCGGAAGATAAATGAGATTCAGTCAAAACAACTTTGCTTCAAAGACGCTTGTCACTTTATTCGACGTGTCTCATGTAAAAATTAGCCAAAAACAAACCATTTGCTCGAATCAGATTCTGTAAAAAATGAAAAATTCTGCGCTCCTTGGTGCAAACGTGAAGCCATTAGTGGCTCAGCTGTGTTCAACAGTCATGTGGGAAAAATTCAGAGAAGTTTCTCGTTTTTTGTTGCCAGTATTGGTAAGACTTGTGGGCACTTGGAAAAATGTTGATTCAAGGTATTTTTCCAGTTCTTGGAAAGTAAAAAAATCTGAGAAATTCAACTTTTGTTTTTTTTTCTTATAATGTATGACATTATAACAGACATTTCTGAGTCCTCCCTGCTCGTCGCCATGGCTGCTCTGTTTCCAAAGAGGTGCAGGACTTTGCATGGCAGTGAAAAGCGAGCGGGTTTGTGAAACTGCTCGGGGCTCAGAGGGTTAAGAAGTCAGGCTTTGTACTGCTCCTCTCTGACCTGCAGCTCTTGCAAGGTGACCGATCTCATGTTAAGCGCCACAGAAGAAGTAAAAAGGGACTGGGGGAACAGTGGAGCTGCTTCTGTAATGAATCTGAGCTGTAGTTCCCCCCCCCCCCGTCTGCTTCGCCACTCCACTCGCATCTCATTCAACCACTAAAACACACTCACAGGGCAACGCAGGCGCTCTCCCTCCGTCTGTATGCATAATTCAGCAGGCATCCAATTATATCTGAAAATAGTCCTATATGAACATGCAATATTAATAGATTACTTTGTGCCCCTAGGAGCTCTCGGTGTAAGAATAAGCTAATTTGAGGTCATCACTTCCTCGGTGATGAACTCCCAAATCCTCCCGACGCCGAATGTTCCTGGAGAGCGAATCTGAAGTGTTTGAAGTAATTGAAAAGCAGCAGGCAATTAGTCACCACAGCTTTTACCTCGCTCTGTTCTTCCACAACTCAGCTGTGGTCGGCTATCTCCTCCGCTCACAACCCCTTTGACAAAAAAAAAAAAAGAAGAGAAAATCTATACACAACGCGATGAAGTTCAAACGAATGTGTTTCGGACGCATGCATTGATTTCTGAGGCGCTAATTTCATCCTCGCGGAGAGAGAACACGGTCGGTTTAGACGACTACATCCATTTGTCTGAGCGAGTCCAAACCTTGTGAAGGTTCAGCAAAGACTTGACACAAACCAGAACCATCGCGTCCTTTTTAGCCGGGCTGTAATGCACTCAGGATGACAGCCAGTCCGCCGCTTTGGCAGTTATTGGAAGAGTTACAGTGGAATTTTGTGCAGATATTCACGGTGCCCAGAGGATGAAAAAGGCAGAATGACTCTTGTATTTGAGTTTATTAATTTTTAAAAAATATTTTTTGGGGTGTTTTTTCCATTTTTTTAATGATAGAGGGAGAGACAGGGTGAAAGGGGGTGTACAGAGAAGCGAGAAAGAGACATGCAGCAAAGGGTCGTGAGCCGGACTCGAACTCACGACCGCTGCGCCTACATGCCTTAACTCAGTGAGTTATACGGCTGCCCTATTTGACTTTATTTTAACTGGACAAACTGCAGCACAATATGAAATGGAGACAAAGGTTTGCATGTTAAGTGGAAACTCCAGCATGCTACAAATAAATAAATAAATATAAAAGAGCGCTGACTCACCACTGCAGCCACAGATAGAAAGAGACAAACAACCGTGTTCACTCACGACTACTGCCAAGTTAGATTCACCACTTAACCTGCTGGTTAATATGTTTCATCCAAGCTCTGAAAATACAAAATAAAAGTCATGTCCAACATGGAAAGACACAATAATTGGGATCTTGGGCCGCCTTATAGCTCGCTGAGTTAAGGCGTTACCATGTGAGTGCAGGTCGCCAGCAGTGGTCGTGAGTTCGAGACCGGCTCACGACCCTTTGCTGCATGTCGCTCTCCCTTCTATACCCCTTTCACCTGGTCTCTCCTCCCATCATTAAAATGGAAAAACTACTCCGCCCCACCAAAAAAAGTGGTTTCTCCATCATGCTCCATAACAAAACTAAACTAACTAAACCATCTAGACTAATGACACTAAAATTTAAAAAAAAAAAAATCTAGTTAAGAATAAATAAATAAATCTAGCAGCAAGTGTGCCAGAAAAAATATGTTAAAAAAATAGTGAGATATTCTAATGTTAAAAAAATCTGAAAATTTGAATTTTAAAAAATATTATTATAATTATTATTGTATAATTTATGCATCATTTTAACCTGTTTTTATATTATTATTATTATTATTATTATTATACAGTAAAGATAGAAATGAGTATAATTTTTTTATTGTTTTTTTAGATATTATTTGTATTTTACCAACACAGGGAAAACCTGTAAAATTATGATTTGTAAATATTTTGTAATTAAATTACATGTATTTACAGTCTTGGCTTGTGTTGTTTTATGTAGTTAGAATATTTTAAAAATACTTTTTTTCCTGCAATTTTATTAGATATTACGAAAACTGGTATTATTAAAAAAAATCTGTAAAATAACAGCTAAAAAATATATATATTTCAGTCCTTAATACACATAATTGCTCTTACAAACAATGGCAAATATCTGTTTTAAAATAATATTTTTCCTGATTTAAATACAGTAAAAATTGTGTAATTTTATAAAAATACAGACTTTTATTGTTGATACTATTATGCCTTGATTTTTTAACAGTTAACATGTAAATTAATACTTCTTAAAACGAGGCTGGGAAAATCTGTCAAATAAAAGTGCATTGTTCCAAAAATTACAGTATAACAAGCCAAACGGATTTGTTCCACATATTCAGAGGCAGAAACTGTTTCATGATGTTGCTGCTCCAAAACAAATATTCTCCTTGATCCAGTCAGTTTTATTGGCATTGACATTTTGCACAAATTCAGTTAATGGATGTCAGAAATGTTGGCAGCGTGCTCTGTGAAGCATCTGATTCTAACTAAGTCATTGCTTGGTAACTACTTAAAGGAGGATGCACCTGCAGCTCCGTCCTCCCTGCATATGACTGAGATTAAAGCAGTTTACTGAGCGCGGCACAAACACACCGGGATCGATATCGTAATGAGCGCAGCAGGCTTTGGACTCGCTCCCCAACAAGAGCACCTTTCTTGTCCCGGAGCACAAATCACTCAGAGCCCAGTGGATCAATGTGTCCGTCCTTCTAATGAATGTGCAGTAAACATGATTAATGTCATTAGACTCCCTGTTTATCTTGCTGTTTATCTCCTCATATTTCCCCTTCTTTGCCCCCTTCTCCCGTTTCCTCCTTCTCACTTTCCCTCCGTCCTCTGATCTGCAGGTGAGACCTACTCGGAGAACTACAGCCACACGGAGCAGTGCAGGCCGTGCACCCAGTGTACCGGCCTCATGCGCATGGAGACGCCCTGCACCGACTCCAACGACGCCCGATGCGTCTGCAACTACAACTACTTCTTCAGCACGGTGTCGGGCCGCTGCGAGCCGTGCACGGTGTGTCCGGTGGGCCAGGGCGTGTACTCCCACTGCGACCACAACCACGACACGGTGTGTGAGGAGTGCGTGGACGAGACCTTCTCCGACCGGGAAAGCTCCCTGGAGCCCTGCCTGCCCTGCACCATCTGCGACGAGGAAACTGAGATTCAGATGGGTGTGTGCACGCCGACCAAAGACTCTGTCTGCCACAGTAAGTCTGCCACACGCTTAAAGATACACCTGTTGGTTTGACTTCATTTTATGTTGATTATGAACAACTTAAGAGCGTCACACCTAAAAGTACACTGATCAGTTCCAACATCAAGACCACTGACAGGTGAAGTGAATATCATTGATCATATTGGTACTATGTGCTGTTCTGATGGAAAACCTTGGATTTTAACATCCGTGTTGATGAGACTTAGACACCCAAATAAACATTGTCCTACAACAAACACACTCCCTCATGCAAATGGAAATCCCAAATGACACTCAGGAAAATGCACCCCACCACATGGAAACAACATCAACCAATCAGGAACATGTTGAGGAACATGACAATGGTCCAACATGTTGATTTGACCTCCAAACTTCCTACACCCCATTGTGATCAAGCATCAACAGGATGCAGTGGAACAAGTTGGATTGACAGAGGCCCCACTGCACAAGCCAGAGTACCCAAAGGATCCAGTGGCAACGTCCTGGTTCCAGACCCCATAGGACACCCTGAGAGGTCCTCTTGTCCAATGGTTTAGAGCATTTTGGACCACATAATGGGGACCAACACAATATTAGACAGAATGTTTAGCCTGATCAGTGGATGTGACTCTCAGGTAAACTATTCATCAGACAAATAAGTGAGTAAACCCTCTAAACCAACTGCTGAGTTTCAGGATTTGAAAAATTCCACCTCCTATCAGAGCAAGAAACTGTAAAAAAACTGAAAAAATCATCAATTTTTCAACTTTATACTGGACCTTGAACTACCTCTCTGTGATGTACTGTTTCATCGGGAAAAAATATCAAAATCTAAGCTTAAAATGGTGATATTTCTTCAAAATTACTCCAATTTAAGAATTTGCCAAAAAAAATTAACCTTTGGCAGACATGAGATTCTGCAAAAAACAAGAAATCCTGTACTCTTTGACGCCACTATGAAGCCTTTAGTGACTCAGCTGTGAACAACAGTTACGTGACAAAAAATCGGAGAGTTTTCGGCTGAACTGCAGGCAGTGTTTACACAGTGTAATGGAGAGCCATTATTTAGTGCTAATGTCGGCATCAGATGGACCCACTGTGAAGTTTCATTCATTGCCCAGAGGTAATAATAGTCCTGTGCAAGTAGAGCTTAAGTCAGTCAAACATATGAAATTGATTCCTTGACAGTTCCCACACTCAGCAGATGTTCAGCTTTTGAATTCGTCCTTGCGCTCGGTTTCTTGGTTGCATTTGCACCTCAAACAAAACCAGTGTTTACTCGGGGCAGCGTGCGTGCTTTCAATCGAGTCCGACCTCGGCTCATTTTCATGTTCGGCACAGTTGGTTTGGGCAGATGTGAAAAACAGAACATGCTCTTGGGTGCCGACCAAAACAACTGCAGAGTCCCTTCAGAGGAAGTGGTCAACATCGGTACCACAGATGAATTCTGGTTCTGCAGTTTGTTTGCGGAGGAGACGTGATTTGACTGTGCAAGTTTGAGCAACGCAGCTGCTGTCGTCAGGACGGCTTCGCAGACAAGGAGACTTCTCACAGAACCGGTTGAGGTCTGGCTGGGACTTACAACAACAAAGTGTGTTGGCTTTTTGATATTTGGGCAGATAGGATCGTATCTCCGTGTTTAGTTTGTCAGTAGACAAATCGAACCAATTAGCAGAGTGAACATTCTCACGTGTGCGTGTGAAAACAAACCCAACACAGATTGCGACAGGTTTACCGAGCCACCGATTAATCTGGACCAGAGAAAGCAAACAAGGCCGTCATTTTTCATGCCGCTGGGTGCAGTTGTTTGGTCTGCTTCAGAGGCGAAACAAACAGGCAAACCCACCGGAGTTTGTTTGTGTTGCACCAAACATATCGGCGTAAAAGCAGCATTACTACAAGACCAAAGCAGCTCCAGACGAAGTCGTTTCAAAGCACCATCATATACGTCTCAGTCGCAGCTGAACAGGCCACCGGGGGCGACTTCAACATGTGTCCGCCTCAGAGGTCGGGTTTTCAAACGCCAGGAAGCTGAAGGTTCGAGCGTTTAAAGGTCAAAGTCGACTGCAGTGTCAACACAGAGACAATGAATAATCTGATCCGCCACCGAACAGAAGCCGAGCCAGGAGGAGCAGAACGCTCAGAGCCGGGGGAAGCTGTAAATTCTTCTGGGTCCGACGAGGCGTGAAATCGACCTCATCAAGGGGTCATAAGGCTCAGATTTGGGGGGGTGAAACGACTTAGCTGGTTCAGCTTTCGGTTTCCAATCTCCATTTCTGAAGTTTGTGGTTCCTCCTTCTTCTACTTGGTGGGATTTTTAATGCAGACGTTGACCAATTAAGCACTTCAGTCTTGTATTGATCGAGCACTCGTAAGTAAGCCCTTGTGCACATTATCATTTATACATCAACATTTTAATGATATAAATGTTCGCATCTCGACTTGAGCTGTAACGACCCTCTTTGGAGTCAGACACCGGCAGGTATTTGGATGTGAAAGTGCCTCATGGATGCTTCAGATTCCTCTTTTAATAGTCCGACAGGCAGCGGAGAAATGGACTGCTGGAAAGATAAGAGCAGGAGAGGTAGATGAGGTGGAAGAAGGGCTAATAACACAGCCGATGACTTCACACCTTTCCCTCCATCAGAGGTGCTACTTTTAGCTTTTTATTGTCGAGAAATCATCACCGAAGTAATTTCTGAACACAAACAAGGCCATTCAGGGTGGAACATCTCCTCGGCGAGTTCACTGCACGTTAAACTGTGGAGCCACCGGGTCAGATTAGAAAGAAACCTGCCAGATTGATTTACAACACTGAGATGTTTTTCACCGGTTTGGATCTTCCACCTTTTAAAGCCCAAACTGAAATATCTCAAAAACTAATAGACTCACTACCACGAAACCTTCACGGCTCTTCGATAATGAATCACTCTGACTTTTGATCCACTGACGCCAACAGGTTTGTGGTTTTAAGGGAGAGAGTGTCAACACTTGTTGGACAGATATGCATGATGCACATTCATGGTTCACTCAGGTGTTTCCTTGAGACGGATCAAACAAGTTAAATGCATTTTCTTCCTGATCAAACTAAGTGAAAGAAGAGTTCAAAACATGCTGTTGTAGCTGCTAAATCTATATACTTGAAGCCACTTTAATGCTCCACCTGCATCCCCCTACCTTCTGTGAATCAAAGTCTGAAACTAAACTTGTCATGGAACACGTGCTTGGTAATTTAAACACAAAGCACTTGCGCTAAAAAGGATTCATCCTCAATGAGGACTTAAGACCCCTAATCTGTCTCTATACCTACCAGTGAGCAGTGATTCCTAACACGTCTCTGGGGGTCATCAGATGGAAACCTCCCTTCAACGCTGTTTCTCCTGCTTAGTCCCACGACACCTCCAGTAGGCTAGGAGTTGAACTCTGGTGTCCCAGAGTCGCCCCCCCCCCCAGTGCCAGTTCACATGGATGTATTATCTCGAACATGTTCCATTCTAAATTACAAGAAAGTACTCACAGTACCAGCAACAATAGCAGCGACCTGTCATCTTAGCCTTCAAAAAGCTGTCCACCATCCAGGTGAAACGCATGACTAGAAAAAGATTGGTTCCTGTCAGTTGAGCTGTGCGCTAATTAGCTCCTACACATGCATTGTTCACATTTACTATATGTGCATTGGCTTGAATTTTCTTCTTTTCTGGATTTGTTGGCACCCTGCTGTTTATCGTGACATGTAACGTCCACTAGCCTCATTGCACGTACGTCCTTATGGACAAAAATAACAAAATCGCGACAAAAGAGCTGCTCAAGGGCACAACTAGAGGTGAAAAACTCCACGGTGGACCTTTAAAGTTCCTCTTCAGTCGTAGATTCAACCCCTAAAAACTCATCTCTGTGCATCAAACTTACAAATGTAGAAGCTGTTCCCATTAAAAAATCCCTTCCTGCCTTAAAACTGGCGTCAGAATGTGCAGATCAACTCAACCCACCGATGCATACCTACAGTTTCTAGTGGATTTCTGTCTTTCACCATCTGCTGAGTTTGCTTGCATTTTGTGGGGTGCAGGACGACCACGTTTATGCATCGCCAGTTTCGCCAAGAACTGTGAGCAATCAGGAAGGTCTGCAGATGTCCAGGCTCAAAGAAAAGATGCAAAATAGCATCGAAACGTTTGCATTTTTGCAGAAACATGCATCAAAATCCGTGAGTGTGGAGATTAGGACTGGGCCGTTGTGTGCATATTAGCTTGCTGAGATTAGCATTTAGCTTAAATCATGTTAAACGGTGGTTGGAGGAGAAAGAAGACGTAAAAGATCCTCAGAAATTAAATCAAATAGACTTGCAGTGAGGTAAAAAAAAAAGTTGATGTATTATTCAGATTTCCTAACTCATGGTAGAAGAGTTTACTCCTGGAAGCAAGACTGCAGACCAGATTTCATTGGCAAGAGCACAGGAATGTCCTCATTTTTCATCAGAACTGAAGACCTACAATGCACAGTGATGTTGAAACCCCATGCCCACAGCCCTTGATGTGACCAGACTGACATCCATTTACAGTAGAAACCCCCTTAAACACTCACAGTATACTCTAGACGCGTCTGACGTGCAGTCGGCCACAATAAAGCCTTTGCTGCCCGTTCGGCGCCCACCCAGGAAGCTCAACTTTGACCCGGCTTGTCCTTAGCGATAGCCGCAGTGACGGTGGGGACTGGAGATGGCACGATAAGTGACCTTATGGGACGTCCGTTTTGAAAGGAGAGCCCTGTCCAGTAGCACCAGTGGGCCTGCGGGTAACGGCTGCAGTCACATGTGGCGGTGATGATGTTTCCAGACCCTCCTCGGTGGTCTTTGATGGCCGAGCGCAGATATGTTTTCCGCAGCAAACAGGAAGCCTCCTCGCTGGAATCCTCATCCTGTCTGCTTATTTATGGATGTGAGGCAAATGTTTTTTTTTTTTAAATCCCCATCTTTCTCAGGCTTATGCATAGAAAACAGAAGATGTGATTGGGGGGTATTTTGAATTCCCCAAATCCCCGTTTCATATCCAGCTGCCACCAAGTGTCAATTACGCGATACAATGACAGGGACGGAAAGAGGCAGGGAGAAAGAAACCGAGATGGAATCAGACAGGGAGAGCTGCAGCATATGTGCTGTGCTGGTATTCTATGCTGAGGGGGTCGATATGAGTCCTGGGATTTCTTCTGCTCATGCTCAGGTTTCGCTGAGTGACCTCTATGAGCACCCACGCTCGACTGCAGGACACTTTTTATGAGCATCCAAAATCAATACAGCTGATAGCATTCAAACGTGCACCACGCCAAGTGCGACTTAACTTGCGCATTTTTCATTAAAAAGCGTCCGGACACTGCACATGTGTGAAGCGCTTTGATGCGAAATTGAAAACGCCTCGCGCATCTTTTACTGGAGGCGCCGCTCGGTTGTGCAGTGTGGAGCATCTGTTTGAGTTGGAGAAGATTAAAAATGCAGATAAAGCAGCTTCTTTTCTCTTAATTCTCCCCCCGCCCCCCCTTGCATCTTTCTATCTCTTCCCACAGCGGCCCTCGAGTGGCCGGACTCGCAGCGGTGGAAGGTGGCCAGTGTGCATTCAGAGCCTCCGCCACTGCAGTATAATTACTCCTGCTAATCAGAGCACTTTACAGCAGCTCCTCTGTTCATGTGCACCCCCTCCCCGCTCTCTCCTAACACTCTGCCTCTCTGTCTTTGCCCAACCCCTCGGCTCTTCCTATTAACCCTCCCTCGCTAGAAGACAGAGCGCTCACTTGAATAATCTGAGTGTGCGAGAGTGATGGATGTGTGCACGGCGGCCGATTGAGATAGAGGCTGAGCTGAGACAGAAGGGAGAGTGTTTGGGGGCTGATAAAGAGGTCATTGTGCAATGTGCTGCGCCCGATAGTCGCTCATCCCCACCCAGCAGCCGAGACATCCACCTCTGCTGCGAGACCCCTGGGTTAACTCCGCCATAAAGACCTCAATGGCTCATAAAAATTAAATCTTTTTACCCCCCTCCTTCCCCACCTCTCGTCCACACCCCTGCTAATAAACACATCTCCCTGCACACACGGCGCCGCGCTCATAAAACCCACTTTTATTTTGCTCCGTGAGTGTTTTTAAACCCGCCAAAGCCAAACTGTTAAAGCTCCGCTGCCTGTTCCAGCTGAAGGTATGCAGCCTCCTGCAGCCGGATTACAGTAAAGACGCTGCACGCTGTACTTTCTGCGTAGAGTCCTTGTTGTGCGCAGCGTTCTCCCAGGAGTGCTGCCATCTCGGCTCGGAGTCAGGAAGACAATTTCCAAAGTCCTGAGGTGCAAATGACGTCTGCACGGAGGGAACATCCGCTGCATCGAAGAGCACTTACAGCACTGCAGGACGGCTGTAAGGATTCTTTACCAAACGGCACATAAAGCCAGACCGCCTGCACACTTTCACTCACTTTCACACCTTCCATTCACAATTTATTCCATTTGCAAGCTCGTGTTGCATTGCTAATACCATTAGCCGGGGCTGCATTAGCCGGATGATGTATGGCAGCGCTGAGGAAACCTGACTACATCCCAGGAAAGGTCAAGAAATGCATGTAATACAGACACCCATGTTCCACTCCTCCGAACACTCCCTCCTTTTAGACGGATCCGAATCAATAGCCCTGCTTTAAATAGGCCTCCGCATTATTTCTGTGTTTCTAAGTATGGCGCGCACATGTGCTGTGTTTTTCTCAGAGATATTTTCTGACGTTTCGGTAAACCAATCCCCTCACGGGAGGCAGGATCGCCCCGTCATCACCACACAGACGGGCCAGCATGGGCCTTTAATGACAAACAGAAACTTCTCCGCATAAGTTGCCCATCAAGAATCGTAAAGTGTGTAAATTATGCAACAAATCAATGCAGAGAAACCTGATTAGCTGCAATGTCAGTGAATAAGTGTAGACTGACTATGGCTGTGATGGTCCACTGAATGTCTTTTTTCTTATAGTCCACAGCAGTTAATGCATTTCTCTTCTTATAATTAGTTTTTGGGACCTGGTCCACAAGAAAATTGGCTCTTCAGTCGCTGGTAATGAGTAATGTGGAGTTAGAGAAGGTAAACAACATCATATATAAAAAGCAGACGACAGCTTTTGAAGTTAATAATGACCAATTTGTCGTGGTTTTATGATGCATGACTCAGATCTTTGGTCTGTCAGCCCTCTAGAGAAGAGGAGAGTGAAATTTGTGACGCTAAAAGCAACAAAAATAACTTTAAAATCCTATTCCGGTGTCTCATCCACATACGTCTTCTGCAGGTTTTCATATTTCTAAAGCAGTTCAAATGAAAACTGTTGTCAGTGAGGGTTTGAGGATGATTCGGAAGAACCGGGACATTGTTTCCAGAGAGGCACACTGCTGTTAAATTATTGAAATGTAATTTTTCAGTGCTGCGAGCTCCACAAATGAAACTCCATGTGCCACAGGAGTGGAGGCACACATTTCAGTAGGACAGCTTCTCCAACTGTGGCGGATAAAATAATGAGCATCTGCTTTTCTATCCAGTGGAAGCAGTGGAATTTACATAGAGTGAACTAGCTTAACAAGTCACTAAGTTTTTAAAAATGTCTGTCATTTACGGTTAAATTGTTCCCTATTGTTGAAGCTGGTCTATTACTAACACTCCCATCATATTTTTACTCACTGTGGGCTCATTTTTCACTGCAATAAAAACTCCTGCACCTCTATGGAAACAGCCAACGATGACTAGAAGTACAGAGAACTCCAAAATGTCTTTTGTGCTGTTTGGCAAAGTTATAAAGCCATAAATAATTTTAAAATATCATGAATAGAACGCCCATGCACCACCCACCTAAACGGTTCCTCTTGGAGTTGTAAAAAATGAGGACAAAGACCTTCTACAGTCTTGTTCTGTCTTCAATCCTTTAGACATTGAACAAAGACTTAAGAAGAAACAAATGTGGAGTACAGCAGCCAAGAGGGTCACCGACACAAAGCTGTCTCCAATCACCTAAATAGGGCAGCAGACGAACCAACAAAGTAGCTTAATAAACTCAATCTCTTCAATATCGAACAACTTTAATTCAGTGCAACACAGATTGTAACTGAGACCAACTGATCTGGATCAACAGCAAAGAATTATTCACACAAAGTTACTAAACATCCGCCAAAAGCAGCAGCAAACAATCCCAACTAAAACTGAACTGTTGTCCCCGCAGTACAAATGGTCACACACGTCACGAACACTCAAGTGGCCAACCACAAATGGAAAGTCACGCCCAAGCACAAGTTACAACAGGTGCGGTTCAGTACCCCACAATTAAAGTTATACTGCCTTTACTCAGGAAGCAAGATCCACGAGTGATTCTCCAGAAGTGGGATGATTTCTCCACCGTATTAAAGGTCACATCACGCAAAAATACAGTAAAACTCACTTCTGTAGCATGATAATGTGCACTGATGCAGCGGCCATGTCCACATACAGCCGTAACATGCAAGCTTATTTGTCTTATATGGCACTGAACGCAAGAACATCTGTATCCTGTGGTCTGCAAAGATCTCCAAGCTCATAACAGCCACACAGATCACAGAAACACAACACTCTTGTCACTGGTTTTAACCCTTGAGCAACTCTCAACCTATCAAAATGAAAAAGAAGGGGAAACTATACCTACCAAGATTCAAGTGGTACAACATGTTGGAGGTAGTTTTACACTAAGCAGACCAGAGATATAATCCACTGCCAAACCCTGAAGCGAACAACCAGGTAACCACCCAACTGATGAAACTCTAACTAAAGGTTTTACAACCAACACTTGAAGACACTGGAAGCCAAACTTCACACACCCCATGAGAGATCCCGGACGAGCCCCCATTTATGTTGCAGCTCGTAAAAGAAAGACTCACACTAAATATTACAAATATGAGTTCAATTTAACAAAAATAATAACTTAAGTTAATTTCTAGGTGATAAAGTGCAAAAACATGTGCAGCCATGAGAGTATGCTGAACTCCAGGTGTGGACGGTTGAGAAAAATAAGCCCAAACAACAAGCAAAACCTCTTGTAGCCTTACTGCAAGACCAGTGGAGTTCCAGTATGCATGTAGAGTATGTAGTAGTTGTGGAAATTCTCAGTGTTTAATATATACTAAATGAGTACATCTAATGCACTGGTAGCAACTTACGCCCTCCTATTTACTTATTTATTCATAGGCAGTATATTCAGTGTTGTATTGTAAGTAGGTCTAATGTTCTTTAATGCATTTGTCAACAACTACTCCTCCTCCCTTGGACTCTAGTAAGTGGAGGCGGCTGAATGTACAGATAAAGTAGTAAAACGCAGTTGTAAAGATATAAAATATGTCTGCAGCGGTAAAGTTAAAATGCTTTATATTTACTTACAGCTACATTTTTCCTCTTTTATTGTGAGCTCGATAATTGTGTGCTCTCAGCTGTTTATTAAAAGTTTATATCGTGCTTATGCATGATAAATACGGGTTAGAATACAGGGTTACTATACATGTCAACCAGTCAGCAGCTGCAACAAATCATAACAATTGTGAAGTGGGACGACCCCTGAAGTATTTGGGATCCAGCGTCCCAGTCTTCGGCCTTGAAGGAAGCCTCAGGGGTCTCCGCAGGGTTAATCCTGTGAGCCCCAGTACAAAGCTAATGAGGAGCAGCCTGAGGTTCTGCTGGGAATTACAGGCTCAGATCTGGACCAGTCTGCACATTCTCCATCCCCACCAGGCCGCCGGGCTCAGAGGAGTTCTGGCTCTGGTCGGACAGGCTCCCTCCGCGGCCTGCTGTACCGCACCCCAAGGACAGGAATAATCTGCAGACTGCCCTGGAAGCTTCTGACAGGACCGCTGCAGCGTTACTTGCAGAGCTTTTCAAAACAGCAGCAGAAAACGACAGGACCGTAGGGCAGATCTGACGGATAAATTGTGTCTTCTGGACGAGTCATGCCCATCTGAGTGGGCACGGCGCGTTGCTGCACGATGGGAAATTACACTGAATCATTAATGGAGCTCACAATGACAGAGGAAATAGGACAATTTATGAAAATGACTTCTGAACAAGCTTAGCTCTGATAGAAACCAGACACATCCAGTAGCACAGTGCCTTCCTTCCCTCTCTGGTCTCTGTAAAGGCTGCACTCGAAGCGATGACCTCCCTAAAGTCCCGGACTTTGTTCTACACGGATCCATATGGCCTTAATGTCATGCAATGTGCAGAGAGATCACATAGATGGGGATGTGGTGAGGGAAGACCTGGCGTGCCGGGCTCCAGCCTGGTGTGGGGTGGGCTGGTGGGTGACAGATATTTGCCCCCCTAGTTGAGGAACATTCCTTCTTCTTTTCTTTTTTTTTTGCGTGCAGCAACTGAGCCAGAACCCATCTGTCGATCAGAAACAGCTGCTGCATGTATGCGGCGTATCAGACATCTGGTTAGGGACTCGGCGACTACACCCAGCAAACGAGGGCTCTGCAAATATATTAAAGTGTCATCGTAATAGCGTTTCTCTTCAGCAACAACTACAGGATGGGCTGAAATTTGGTGCAGATGTCCATCATGTTCAGAGGATGACTTGTAATAACTCTGGCAATCCTCCGACTTTCCTCGGGATCACCTGCAGGTCAAAGTTTTCTACTTATCCAATGAAATATTTCAACATGTTGCAAATAAGTTCTCACACAGTTTTGCAGGTGCATTCATGGTGCCCTGAGGATATATCCGAAGAAATTTCGTGATCCGTTGACATTTTTCTCTACCACAACAAAGAGGTAGAAATATGTTGTCTTGAAGTAAATGTACCGCTACAAGACGGACAGCTTTCAAATTTGATCCAGATGTTTAAATCCATCAAGATGGACTCTAATAACTTTGGTGATCTCTTCATTTATTCAGTGCTTTGGTTAATCACAAAACATCTCTATAACTGGTGACAGTACCATCAAACTAACATGGTGATTATTGTAGACGTTGCCGACACATCAGCGTGTTAGCATTTAGCTCAAAGCATTAGTGCAGCACAGCCTTTTCCCCCTTAGTGAAGTTAAAGGTCCCATATGGTAGAAATCCATTTTATTGTGTTTTGTGGTTGTTGGAGGTGTAAAGTAAAAGCCGTTAAGATACGAAGACGTTTACTTCTGCCATTCCTCAAGCCCCCCCACAACCAAATAGCCTCCCAGCTATACCAGCAAGTTCAAATTTTATTCCGTTTGTAAGTAGAAACAGAAGGAAGAGTAAAGTCAGACTTTGTATAATCCTGCAGCCTCACTGCTATAGACATGAGCCCGTTGAGAATGAGCATCGCCCTCACAGTCCAGCAGGTTTATTTACTTTCTAGAGCTGCTTCTACTAACTTTAAAATGTCTCAGTCATAATGAAAAACTCACCAAATGTTCTGCTGTTGGCTGCAAGAGTGAACACAAGAGTCTTCAAGCACTCCCAGCATCTGAGGAACTTGAACACCCACTGGATTACTTTTATGGTTGATGCTAATGTGGCTAACGCTACCATTAGCTTTGCTCACAGGTCAGAGCTGTTGATTTGGCTTTGAGATAAATAAGTTCTAGGTTGGTTGTTGTGTTTTCATATCGCCTAACTCAGCCATTGTTCACTTCTCTCCTGCTCTCTGGGCTCACATATACTACGTTTTAATACAGCTAAATTCCCCAAAAAGCTGCTCTCATTTGCTTATTCTTCCTGCTTCTGATGCCAAACAATTAACAAGTATGAAATAGTGATTACAGTGCAGCCAGTTAAGACTAGACGTTAAGCAGCAGTCACTTCAGAGCCATTTCCCAGCTGCCGTTCTACAATGTGAACTACCGATTTCATAACTGCAACGTCGTCTGACAAACTCGCAAAACACCTGAGTTAAAAATTCACAGAGAGAAAGCTAGAAGCAATTCTCACACACTCAATCAGATCTGAGGTCAGCTGTTTTCCCTGTGCTGTCAATCACTGACACAGAGAGAGTCTTCTTACTGAAGGGGGCGGGGACAGCAGCAACTTAGAGGCATTTCAATCTACAGGCACTGAAACAGCCTGTTTATAAAAGTTAAACAGTTTTAGGATAATGAACCATCTTTGCAGGATTTGGAGCTGAAAAACTGAGAAACACATTCTGGGGACAAGATATGGGGCCTTTAATGCCACATCTATGCATATTTCTTGTCCTAAAAATGCTCCTTTCTCTCCCTTCTGTTCCCTACAGATCCTTCCCTCCCTACATATTCCACCCCCACCTCCGACATGGACCTGTCCTCGTCCTCATTCCCCAATTACTTCTTTCCCGACGGCTCCGACAGCCCGCTGCCAGGTGGGGAGACGACCACGTCCAGCGCCGGCTCTCCTCGCTTCCTCGGTCACGGCCTCAACGAAAACCTCATCCCCATCTACTGCTCCATCCTGGCCGCCGTGGTGGTCGGCCTGGTGGCTTACATCGTCTTTAAGAGGTCAGCCGGAAGGAAAAAAACACTGAAGAGTCATTAGCACATTTCGGTTTTGCACCACACAGTATTATCTAGGACAGAGAGCAGTGATGGAGATGGTGGTCTGAGCTCCTGCCGGGGGCAACATCTGTCACTTTAACACAGATGTTGGCCTCGGGCTCATCACAGTCTTTAAAAAACTGGCTCTAAGGTGGCTGGTGAAATATTCAGCTGAAAAGGGCTTTGACCCATTTCTGATATAATGAGTTTTTCTGACAACACTTAATGCATTGCAGAGGTCGCGCAAACACGTTAAGTGAAAACACGCAGCCACACATGCAGCACTCAGACGGACAGATACAAGCCTGCGCTAAAACACATCTGAAGCAAGTAAACAAGCTCATTAGAGACATTGATTGTTTGAAAAGTGCCGACCAGGGGAAATTTGAGTGCCTGATTTATCAGCGGCGTCACGCTCACATCTGCCTAATACTCCTCATGTGCTTATTGCCATGCATAAACAGACGGTAAACGATGTGGATTTCTACAACACCCAGTATTTTATAAGTAGAGGTGTTGACTGTACTGTACCACTCGATACCTCATGAATATTTTAATCATTGATTCATGAGTCATTTATCTTCTGCAAGAGAGGCCGCAGCAGGGAATTGTTAAGCTTTTGCATGCTTTCTGAACATTTTATGAGCATCTAATTAGAGTTTTTATGCTATTCCCAGACAAATACGCGGTAGCATAAACGCTGACACGCACGCAATTTGCAATAATAACGAAGGCAGAGTCACCACTGAAATCCAAATTTTCCAAAATAGTACAAAAGTAAATTCCTCACTTACGCAGATGACTGTGGATTTTTCCAGTAGAAATGACAACTGTCACTGTCAACAAGATTTTAGAAGCTAACTAATGACATCTTCATGAACATGCTGTCTCCATCTAGACTTTATAGTGTTTCCAGCTGACCGGCATCAACACATGCTTAATAAGCAGGCCTTCATTAGGCTGTTGATGGCCAAATACACAATATTGTGCTGATACATTGAAAGAGTAAAGGCGCAAATCTCTGGCAAGAAGTCCTCACCAGTGTAAAAGCCACACAGAAGACATACGAATGACGAAAATCCATGTTTTGTTATTGCAGTGTAGAGCTAGTTATTCCTGGTAATACTAGCATGATAAGGATAATGGAATATAGAGTCATTTTGCTGTATTATAAGCTCAATTGCAAGCATTTTCAGTCAAGAGACAAGACTCTTGGAGTGAGAGCCAACCTAAATACTTGGCAAACGCATTCAGTAAATAGCACTGCAGAGATCTCGTGATAGCATCCAAGACCATCAGTTAGAGCCAGTATATCATTTCAGCATTGATACTGGGATACATGCTTGCAGAATCACAGTCACATTGCAGGGAGTGCAACATGAAGCAAGGGAAAGTAACTCAAACGCTTCACGCTATAAGTTTTTGCTGCTCATTTTCATGATTATTCCACAAGAGAAGTCTCATTTACTGTGATTTCAATGTACTTGGATACACTGAGTGGCTTTCTTTAACTTTATTTATGGTACATGAAGTTCGTTGACATGAAGGCTCCACATTTGCACAGGAAAACGAGGAAGGAACAGAAGAGACAAAACTAAAAAACAAAGATTTGGTTGCAAAAAAGTAAATATTTCAGCTACAGAAAAGACGGTGTGGCCAAAATCAGGTTTTCTGTAAACAGCGTCTTGCAGCTTCTGCTGCTACACGAGGAAACAGTTTATTTGCCCATTTAAATCAGCACCACAAAGGCTCGGTGTGGCTACATGTAAATGCCATCCAAACCAAAACACTATTTTGGATTCCTTTGCCAGCATTTAACAGTACAAGAAAAGTTGCAAACAGCCTTTTTTCAGCTCTACTACTAAACTTACTCATTACTGCTGTTAAATCGGAGTATCTAAAACTCAAATAGGCTCACATATCTGTCTCTTATCCGTTCATACCTGACATGCTACCTCTCCACAGGTGGAACAGCTGCAAGCAGAACAAGCAGGCGGCTAATAACCGCGCGGCTACAAACAACCAGATGGTGACGCCGGAAGGAGAGAAGCTTCACAGCGACAGCGGCATCTCGGTGGACAGTCAGAGTCTGCAGGAGCAGCAGCAGCAGCAGCAGCAGCAGCAGCAGGCCCAGGCTGAAGTCCAGACTCAGCCTTCACGCTCTCACACACAGGAACAGATAGGTGAGCTCACACTTCTCCTATAAACAGCAGTTTCAAAGAGGCATTTTGCATATGTCGGTAAAAGAATCAACAAAATGAGCAGAAGAACAGCTCCTGTGTCGTCTTCAACAACTTTTATCAAACGTAAACAATCATTCTTAACCTTAACTAGAAGAAAACACCTCACATGTGTTCATTTGTGCATCTGAAAGGCTTCACATCTCAAAACCAACACATCCAGATTGACTTTTTGCTTTCTGCAATCTGCTTCCTGAGTTCCTTGAAAGCACAGACTTGAAACTGTGCAGCCATGTTCCAAAAAAACAAAGATAACAGAGATCATCCTGATGAGCTTGAGGTGTTTTTCACATCATAATAACTGGTGTCTTATCATAGAAAACTCACTCCAGACCGGAGACATTCCTCCTTCACACTGAGGTTTTCTAGCTGCCAAGACAGCCATCACCGATTATATCAACTGAGATGTGTAGTGAGGTTTTTTTTCCCAGCGCTATGCAAGTTTTTTTTCCCCCGCAGAGCAGAGACGCATTTCTGGGGATTGAGATCAAAAAACAATATATCACCTAGCAGCAGGACGCCCACCTACACATAGCTGCCAACAGCAGATAGGTGAGGCCAAATCTTACATGTATGCGTGATGTATTGGACTGCAGGAATGTGAGGATTATGATGAGGGGAACTGCAGTAACATGAATGTGAGGCAGGCGCTGAACATTAAATATATTTTGCTTGAATGCCTTCTGAACCCTAAAACCTGCAGGCAGGCTTTAAGGTCATGCTTTATCTGAAAAATATCCAATAATGAGAGCTAGAAATGGTAAAACACAAAAGAAATGTTGGATCTTTAACTTCTGATGGTCTTTGAACTAATCATCCATTTAATTAAAATCACCTAATTCTACATGTTTCGAATAAAAATTAGCCGAAAATAAACTGTTTGCTATAACTAGATTCTGCAAAAAACTAAAAATTCTGTGCTCCTTGGCAAAAATGACAGAGCCATTTGAGACTCAGCTACAACTAACAGTCACTTCACAAAAATTTAGAGTTTTCATCTGAAATGGGTTGAATTGCAGGCAGAAAAACAAGTCTGAAACTGGATAAATTATTCAGTAGAATCAGGCTCTAAATGTACGTCTGTATGCAGATGATGCTCTTTTATACATAGCTAACATGTTCCACAAACCAATGTCCAGCTTAAAGACGTTGATGTTCAGAGTTTACTGGAAAAAATCTGATCTGTAGGAACCAGCTGGAGGTCTGGAACCAGATCACTTTATTTAGAGGTAGGACAGTGGATGCATCGCCATCAGAACCAAATGTGCGTCTGTATGCAGACGACAATGTGTTCTCAGTAAGCTCTGTTCTGTTTTTCCAAGTATTAAAAAAAGTAAAATATCTATATAATGTAATTTCTTCCTACGTTGGTTTTGTTTTGAGATTTTTAGTAAAATTAATATCCAAAAAATCTACTTTTGTATGATTTATGGAACTATAAAAAATATCATACCGCACAAAAGACATTTTTGTATTTTCTTATGTCTAAACCTGCCAAAGTTAACACATTTACCCAAATCAGATCTAAAAATAATCTAAAAATTCTAAATTCCTGCGTACAACTGAGAAGCTATTAGTGACTCGGCTGTGTCCAATCACAAAAATTCAAAAACTTTTCGATTGAACTGCAGGCAGTGTTTACACAAAGCAAAGAGAAGTATGGGGATTAGAAAATACAAGTAGAATAATATCTATAGTATGCAGATATATTATTTTTTTTAATCAAACAATTCTAATCAAATAAATTAAAGTCTATTTTTAATGATTTATTGCATTATAACTGTGTTGTACTGCAGAAAAGCCTTTTTACAGCCATAAACATGTTCGTGCTGTTTCCATAGGGGTGTAGGATTTTATATTGTAGTAAAAAAAAGAGTCCACAGTGAATAAAAATGTAACAGGAGCCAAACAAAAATGCCCAAAAGCTGTTAGCCTGCACCTCTCATCATCTCAAACCACCGTCAAGATGAGGTGAAACATTTCAGTGTTGACAGAAGTTTGACACAGTTTCCATCTTAGCCGGTGCACACAGGTAATGTATCCCATAGGCAGGCTGTAACTGCATATGTGTGATCTATATTCGCCGTTAGTTCTCTTACTGCTGCTCTATATTCGTCTCCGGGGACTCAGACAGTATTTGGAGTGCAGGTCTTTAGGACAGATTTTGCCACGTCGTCTCGCCAGCCAGACGAAACCTAAAAGGTTTTGTAAGACGAACTCAGTCAGCGCTGTCTAGCTTGGGAACCGACATCATGCACTTTACTGATCTATTATAAAGCAATTTACTTTGTGCTTAATTTACTTCTTGTGGTGCAGTGCATTAAGAGAGACAAACACAGGCGAAGGTCTCCGTGTTTTTGTTTGTCTCAATTAGCTGCCCTCGCTGCATTAACACTTAAGAAGACTTGAGAAGACCTGAGAGTGTGTAAACTGTGCAGTTTAAAACTACTTAATGTCTCGGTCCTCTCCAGCTTTTGGCTGTCAGCCTCACGGCCTGTGGTTTCGGCTGAAAGTGCACGTTGTTCTAGCGGGAGAGAACTGTGCATTTTTGGGGACTAATTCCAGTTGGAGATTAATACATATTTAATGCTCAAGTGAGTGTTGAAGCAGCAGGACGGTGTGGGAGGGCTTCACTCAAAAATGGGAGGTCTTCAGTAAAGGACTAACTGAGACTAGTTGGTCAGCATCATTTTTAACCCTCTGAACCCCAAAACTCACGACTAGATTAGAAAGGCATCGGTTATCTTTTTAAAAAATGACCAAAAAGGAGCTGGAAAATGCACAAACTCTTAAGAATCATTGAATTTTCCAGGTTATAGATGGACCTTGAATCAATCATGTGTGACATTCAACATATCTAAGCTTAAAATTTGTGATATTTAATCAAAATCACTTTATTCTACATGTCACGTATGAAAATGTGCCAAAAATAAACCATTTCCTCCAACCAATTCAATTAAAAACAAAAAATTCTGCATTTTACAGTGGATCCGTGAAGCTATTATTGACTCAGCTATGATCAACAGTCGCTTAATAAAAATCAATGGCCCTTCCATCGGAAAACTCAAAATGTTCCTTTAAAAATCGCTTAATTGTCGTTCATGTCTCATTTAAATAATTGCCAAAATAAAAACATTTGCTCCAATCAGATTCTGCAAAAAACAAAAAATTCTGTGCTTCTCTGCTGATATCTTGAAGCCAGCAGAGACTTGGCTGCGACCAACAGTCTTGTGGTAAAAATTCAGAGTGTCTTTGGGCGAACTGGGTTGAACTGCAGGCTGTGTAGCCAAATATGGACACAAATTAAAAATGTAGATAGTTAAATATCTACAGCATGAAATACTACCATTTTTCCAGTATTGTCAACACCTGTGGGCCCTTGGAAAAAGTTTTTTTTTTTAATGTTGTTAAAATAATAATCAGATATAGTAGATATATTGCACTATAGATGAGACATTTGGACGGAGGGATGTGCTGCTTCCATACAGCTGAAGGGCTTTAATTTGCTTAAAAATGAGCCCACAGTGAGTAAAAATCAAGTAAAAAGTAAAAGAAACTACAGCAACTTCTGTAGAAAGTAAAAAATGTTAAATGCTTGTTATATTTCAGGCAGATTTACTCAAAGCTTGCTGTAAACCTGCCGCCTCTGTCCATCCAATTATGCTTGTAATACAGGAGTGTGTCTGCATGCATCGGCGAGAAATTGGCACCGAACGTCTGAAAAAAGAAAATCAAAGGAGGATAACCTTTAAACAGCTGACGGCAGAATAAAAGCGAGTGCTGCAGGAATGAGACACGACCTTCCCTCAGTACTCAAACAACACTTGCATTAAAGGAATGAAACCTCTCCCTGGATCCACACACATAAACCGGGGAGGATTTTTTTTACCCTGAGAAGAAGTCGTGATCTCGTTATTCATTCATTCATGCTTCTCCCGCCGGCCCGCTTTCTCAGGATTTCATTTTTTCCCTCCTGCCTCGGCTCATTGTGTAAAGATTAAGAAATGGTTATACAGGGATAATAATGCGCTAACAAGCCAAACCGCTGACAAATCCTCCCCCGAACAATCCACGCCACTGTGTCTTGTCTGGGATCCCCATTACATCCTAATGAGGCTTGGGAAAAGCTTATTTTGTGTTGTTTTGTTGTGTCGTCTGAGTACCTCTTTCCATTCTTTCCCCCCTCCGCGAATGCAAAGCCCGCTGTATGTCGAAGAAAGGAAGGAATTTCTTTTGGAGGGGCAGCTTGGCGTCGGTTCAGCGGCGGGATGGCTGCCCGGTTAACCCTGTCGCCTCTGCTGACTGATTGGCTCATTAGCAGGTGTTAGGAGACGGGACCCAGGCCTGCCTTCCCCAAAACCCTCGTGGAGGACCGGTGTTTAGCACGTGCTAATTGGCGTTAGCGCCGGAAGCCATTAAAACGGCCAGCGAACGCTCTTGTGCAGGAGGGGGGCTGTTAAAAAACGCGAGGGGGCGAGAATATGCACAATAAATCCATGATAATCGCGGGGGGCTTCCTGCTCCCAGTGAACCATATTTAACTGGTGGGAACACCTTCAGTCAAATGAGCTTTTAAAACAGAAACACGGCCATGAAAATGCCTCCTTTTTTTGACTGACAGCCCCCGGAGAGGTTTCCCCCCCGTGTGAGTCACTGCTGAGGGGCGAGACCTCCTACATGAAGGGTGCTCGGCCTCATTCCTGGCTGCTCGTCTCCATTAAAAACACCCATCTATCTGTGCAGCCTCTTCTGCTCCCCCCCCCACTTCTCTGAATATTCAGGGTGTTTAAAATTTAAACAAGACTCCCGGCTCTCGTCACATCGCCCAACCGCGCATCCCTGTCCCGTGTTTGACCTCACAGCCGACACAAAGTGGAGTCGGAGCAGCTGTCGCTCAAAAGCCATTTAAAGGACGTGAAAATGGAGATTTCCGCCAAGAAGGGGCGCAAATGTGGATGTCGGAGCTGCAGAAGTGACTGCAGCGGGTGTGCAGTCCAGGATATAAGTAGCGCAGGGTGTTATTTATCATGAACAAGTGAAAATCAGTTGCTCAACAATCCATTCTCCGGGCTGTAACATTATAGAGCTTCATGGTATTGTGACAACTCAACTGAGTCATGTTATGAATTAATAATATAATGTCAGTAATACAGCAGGGATGAGTCATAACTGCTCGTCATCCACCCACACGAGGAAGTTTTGATCAAACTTCTCCTGGTGGAAGTTTTCCTCCAACACTTTAAGGTGACAGCAGCAGTTTCAGCTGCATTCGTCTACAGTTCATTTAATGCAGAGCAGAGCTTCAGTGGTTGGTCTGAAAATGAACCATCTAAGCACCAAAACCCAGCAGCAGGTTTGAAAGGTGTGTTATCTTTTTAAATAATCGAAAAAAAGAGACCATTTCTCAGAGTCGGTAGTTTTTTTTTTTAAAAAAAAGGATTTTCAGCTCTCTGATGGTCCTTGAACTAATCATTTGAGACACGTGGTTTAGCTGGGAAATTAAGAAAATCTTAGCTTTAAATATTTAATCAAGATCCCTTTACTACCAAGGAGGTTTTTGCCGACGTTTATCTGTTTTTCTGTCTGTCTGTTAGCAACTTTTAACGTAAAGTTAAAAGTCCTGAACGGATTTTGACTAAATGTTCAGGAAAGGTGGATAATGGGACAAGGAACAGATGATTAGATCTTGGTGCTGATCCGGATCACCGTCTGGATCCAGGAATTCTTTGCAGGATTCTTTAGCATTGGGAAATAGGGCAGTGTGCATGTAACTCCACAATAAATGTTCAGGCTGCTTGGCAAAAAATACAGGATAAGTTCCCGCTAATTTCTACAACATATCAAAATTTGATCCGGGAAAAATTCCGGCTACTAGGATCCAGAACAGGAAAACCTAGAGGGCCTGTGGAATGGTCATCACTGTAAGGTAACAGATGAAGATCCAGACATGCAGCCAACACCAACATGTAGCTGAGACTCTGCTGAATCAGGAGGATCCAACAGATCTGTTGTAGAATCAACAGCTATGGAGCTGGATCCAGAAGAAACCACCATTACCCAGAAAGAGATTCTGGTGAATAACTATTGAACTAATGATGATATCAATGTGAATCCAGATGCTAAGGGTTTGTTTTCTGGGTCAAGGAATCTAATAATGTAGATAAAACAATCCTGGGACGATTATTTCTGGGTGTAAATCCCAACATGGGGTGAAATGAGCTGCTTGGTGGAGGTCTGAGGTCTCTGAGGGCTTTTCTAGTTTTGCACGTTTCATTTGAAAAAGTCACCAAAAATAACGCACAAAGGTTCAGGCCACTCTAAAACAGCCTGAAAGGCCCTGTGTTCATTTAGCCTCCTGTCATTTATCGTAGCTAATTGAAGAAATAAGTTTTCTAGGCCTTTATAAATTAATATTATTACACAAAATAACCCACAAAAATATGCAAAATTAGCAAGTTAAGGGCTTGGTAAAGAATCTTGGGGATTCTGTGGAAAAACTGTGAAAATAACAGTGATAATCTGCAAAAAATTGACATTTTTAGCAAATTTAAATACAGTTAAATAGTCTGGAAGAACAAATTACTCTTTATGTGGACGTTATTTACAGTTTTGACCTGTTTTTTCCCACTAACATGCACATTAATGCTTTTTTTGAGTGTGATTTTACCAGATATTATCTGTAATTTAACAAAAAAAAGGAAAATCTGTTGAATAACAGTCAATAAAGGTTTTCAGTGTCTTGTTTTGCAGATTTACACACTGTAAATAATAGTGTATTTTAACAGTCAAATATAGTAAAAGAACCAATTAGTATTTATAAAACCTTTCTCATGTAGACATTACTTACAGCTTTGGCCTGTTGTTTGAAGTTAACATGTAAATTAAAACATGTTTCTCAGAGATTTTACTGGACGACAGAAAATATAACAGTAAATAGTCAGAAAACCTCCATTTTTTACAGTGTAGGATTCTCTGGTAGCTAAGAGGAGGGTCTGTTTTTATGATTCCGTGTCTGGAGGCCCATGGACTCATCATCTGCCTACTGCATTTACCGTCTAAACAGTAAAGTATTAAAATAAGTTGTGAAATGAACATCTGCCCCCGCGGAGCGATGAGCGGAGCGGCAAAATGAAAAACAAGCAACATATTCGATAAATTATTAAACAATTGCCCTCTCTCTTAACTTTTCCCTGGGAGTTGCTGTGATCACCAGGCAGCCGTCTAAAACTCAATCTCCTCCAGAATATCTCAGAGCTCCAGGGCGGCTCAGGGTCCAATCAGGGCAGCGTGGGAGGGCTGATTAGAGGAGGAGAGGAGAGGAACAAAGCGGCGCTCTGATTGGGAGTTCGCATTTCAGAGGAGGCCTGATTGAACTGGTCCAGTGAAAGACAGCTTGTATTGATTCCGGGGAAAAGAGGTCGGACTCTATAAAACATCGCAGCGCCGTGTGGCTGTTGTTATCAATGCTGCCTCTGAAAATGAAGGCCGGTGCCAGGAGTGGAGTACAGGTGCAAACCGGCGAGTGTGTGCGTGAACTGTGGCGCGTTACAGATGGCCGAGCTCTGGCTAGCGTCATCCTCTGTCTGCTCAGTGTCACTCATGACGCCTGCAGACTGTTTAAACCGGAGGATAGAATCAGGGTGGAGGCAGAAAGGAAGCAGCTCTGACGGTAAAACGATTTAGTGGAAAGACTTTCGACGTTAGAGTTCAGTTCGTTCCTCTAAGGCTTTAAAATAAACTCCGGTGTACAAGGATGCATTGATACAGGCAAGAAAACACCCGGCGGACTTGGGGGTCCTCTCAGGAACGCCTCTGCATTCCCACAGGGTTTCCATGGCTTCCCCTCAATTGACAGCAGGTTAAGAGGTTTGTGGGAAAAGAGAGCATTTGTGTCCCATCCTCATGACTCCGGTTGAACAGGTTTAGATGAGTGAGTGACACCACAGGGCCCCCTGCAGGGAGGACGGTGATTATCAGGAGTTTTAGAGCTTCTACATCAAGAAACCCCTTCAGGATTATTGTATTTTGGTGTATTGGGAGCTTCAGATTATAACAGTTAAGGTGCAATGTGAGCATTTTTAGCTGCTTTGACATTTTGACTCACTGTGGGCTCATTTTTCACTGCAGTATAAAGTCAGCAACGCAGTTCAGCTGAAAAGTCCTTAATTATTTTGTCATGTCACTGTTAGTCACAGCTGAGTCACTAACAGCTTCTCAGTTTCCCCTCAGAATGCAGTTGTTTTTATATTTATCTATCTATTTTTACAGAATGTCTCACAGCAAACGCTTCTTTCTTAAATGACACAAATAGATTGAAGTGAATTTGATAAAAATCCAACATTTACGATTAGATTTAGATCATTTTCCCTTACAAAACCACAAATTGCACACAAATAGTTGAAGGACAGTCGGAGAGTTGAAAATCAAGTGATTTTTTTTCTGTTTTTACAGTTTCTTGTTCTGATAAAAAGCTGTCATTTTGTCTTTTTTTGTCAAAAAGACGGACTCCCACATAAATGTATGACTGCAAGTAAGGCATTGTAAGGGAGTCCATTTTTGTAGTTTTAAAAAAAAAAAAACACAGTCTTCCAAACCCACCAGAAACTGTTGGGGTTTAGAGTTTTAACTACTCTGTAACTATTTAATTATTATTACAAGGTACAATATGACCGTAAAACAGCAAGAATGAGAGAAGACATAGTGATGAGTGTTGATTAGCATATCTGATATAATTCATGATGGACGAAATGAGAAAAAAACAAAGTTCTGATAGTAAAATCTGTGTTCAGTTTTTGGACTTTTTCTCTAATCTTTGATTTATTTATTTATTGAAACAACTCACAGACGTCTGATATGTGACCCCAGCTACACTCTAAAAAAGTCTGGAAACCACTGACTTAATCTAAAAGCTTTTTATGTTTTCCATCTTGCAACAAAGCTGAGAGATTAATTCTTCCTTTGTTTTATTTATTATTTTATTTATTTATTCACATGTTTATGGTCTGTGATTAACTGTCTCTGTATTTGTATTTCTCTGCTGCCTGTGTTCATGTGTATTTAGTCTGCATACACAGAGTTTTTGTATAGTTTGTGTCTTTATATTTTTTGTGTTTTATAACATCAACCTGCCAGGGGGTCTACAGATGGAAATTTGCCCTGGGCTATCTGGCAAATTTACATTTGTTTAAATGTTCATTAATATGCATTGTTTCTCCCTTTCTCTTAAATAAATAAAATAAAAAATAAATAAAAATAAACGTAGCAGAGCAGAATGTACAATATTTCCCTTTGAAATATAGTAGAGTGGAAGTACAAAGCGGCACAAAATAGAAATATTTAGGAAAAGTTCCTCAAAATTGAGCTCATCTACAGCATTTCAGTAAATGTACTTACTGTATGTTACTTTCCACCACTCGACCTGTTTCAGAATGTCCTTATTACCAACAAACATTCCAATCATGTGTAATTTGGGGATACTTCAAATAACTATGGGGTACATTTGTGCTTTTACTTTGAAAAAACATTGCTGTCAACCTCTCAGGTGTTGTTAAACTCACTAGCAAAACCATCTCATCCAGTAATAACAGAACAGGTACCAACTAGTTAAAAAACAGCGTGAGGTCTCTCTAAGATCCTGAATTGTTACCCCATTGTTACATAACTACACAACTTTCTCTCCAATATTCACATATATGTATTGGTAGACAAAAGACTACACTGAAAGTCAAAAGGAGGGCACAGACAATTTTCTTAAGGGAGCGAAAATAACCAAAAAGAAGTAGTCAGATCCTAATCAGTGCATCCCGGACGAGCCCCCATACATTCAACAACATTGCAACATAAAGGAGGAAACAAAACTGGGTAAACCAAGTGAATTAGTCCTAATGAAATAAAAATAACTAATAATTAGGTGTGTGGAGACTCTGTTCCTGCAGAGGTTGCTGACAGACACAGAAAACATTGTCCTGGGACATTACAACAGGTAGAGGGAAGATTACACCGTAACTCCAGGGTAATTACGTTGTACGCTGTAATCTAAAGCATTACCACAGGAAATTTAATTAAAAAAACATTTGCCAGCGATTCAGGAACCTAATCAAGGTGTCCTTAATCAAAGGACTTCCCACTTCCTACAGAGGAGCTGCTTAGCGGGAGACACAGGAAGGCTGCGTTGGCACAAGTGAGAATTCAAACAGATGTAATAAAGGTTTAAATATCCCCACGGATCACCTGTGCCCTCCTCCCTGCAAGCCTGACATGTTTCTTTTCGCTTTCTCTCTCTCTCTCTCTCTGCAGTGGTGAGGGTGGACGGCGGCCCCCAGCCCGACTCGCCTCCCCCTGAAGTCTGAGGAGGAAGAGGAGGACCTGAAGATGGGGGGCGAGAAGAGAGTGGACCAAAATAAAAGCAGGGTTGGGCCACGCAGAGAATGTAAAAAACTGACGAGTGGCCGCGGACTTACGGACCTCCCAGCACCTTTGGGCCACAGTGTGACTCTTCATCCCTGCATATAGAGTCTAACTCTGTCATTCAGTGTGCCTGGACCTCTACGGCAATATCAACCACTATCTTAACTAGTGTTACACCGATCGTAGATATACGCCAGTGCATCTCCTATTAATTCCAGTAGCTGCCAGTTTAGTATCTTCTGCCCCTTTCTACGCTTTTAATTCTGTAACCACTTGCCATGAAACGTCTGTGCCTGAAAGGTAAATAGGCAGAAAGGTACTCCGTTGCGTCTTCTTTCTTTTTTTTCTCCTGCGCATCAAAGAGAGTGGGGCGGCTTTTTTTCCCCTGCTCTTGCATCTTCCACTACTCTCAGATAATCCTCTGTCTCTCTCCATAGGATTCACTCTGTTAGACGCCCGCAGTCATCAGCGATACAGAAAGCAGCGGGTGGGGAGGGGAGCCGTGAGTCATCCCCAACTTCTTCTGAACTTTCGCGTATCGCTCAGTTGCGTTTCATGTTGTCTTTGCGTCACAGTTTGGCCGCTACCGACCAGGAAGTGACGTCATTTGCTGTACAAGGTCCGCTCGGTGTTCTTCCACAGCGTCCCAGTGCCTCCAGGGGATGAGTTTCAGAGGTTTCGTGGCTCACAATGTATCACACCCAACATGTTTTGGCCTCCCGGTACTTTCATTTTGTGGCTGATTCAGCAGGGAGGCTCCCCAGTCCTCGGCGGAGCTTCTCCGGACTGTGGAGCTCTGCTGACTCACTGCAACGAGGGGGGAAAGGGAAGGCATCAGACGAGCAAATTAAAAAGAAAAAAAATCTGGAACAAGGAATCCCATCTATAATGATTTACACTTACTGAAAAAGAGAAAATTGGGACACCCCTCAGAGGCACGCTTTCCGAAAAGCACTTCAGCCTCCACGCAGCTCTGCCTGATAAACAGTGCCGAGGCGCTAATGCTTCGTCGCCGGCGCTCACGTCAACGCGGCGCCCATTAGAGCAGCGTCCTGACAGGCAGGTAGTAATTACCTCAGGGTTTCAGCTTCATTTACCCTCTGCTCCACTCCCATCAGGATGAATGCAGTGGACAACGTGACATTACAGATCCCTTATCCGACGCTGAGGTCGCTGACATTTACTACATCGCCATGGTGATATAAAGGCACTTAGTGCAGGCTCACTTCTAAGGCTGGGTGGCACCTTTTATCACCGAGGACCGCTTTCATGTCGCCCCCCCTTTTCCTGCTGCTCGAAATAGCCGTGAAAGCAGTCGACAAACAGTAGATACCCTGTAAAAGAAGCAAACTGTAGCTGAGTCTTCATTCCTTTAGGGGCACGCTCCTCCTCAGGGTCCCCCTGGTTGTGGTGACTAAAAATTACAAAGACATTTTAAGTAAATTTGTCTGCAGATGCATGAGAGAGATATGAAGCCGCGAGGAAAGACACGAATTCCAGCATGATTCAGAAACAGATGGTTTTAAAGTTTGAGACGTGGATGAGGAAAATTGATACCATGAAGCTACAAGGAGCAGCAGCTCTGGATATCACGGAGAAATCTGTAGTTCATTTGTAATTCAAAAACATGTTTCTGTTCTTCTTTGTAAAACCAAAAGCAGACTAACGGGTTCAGGAGTCACAGTCAAAAAACATGAAAAGTAATCAGACACGGTGCATTTTTGGGCTTTGGCAATTACTTTTGTTTTTTCTTTAAGGGTTTTTAGTTATTTTAATTTTAAACCAACAAAAAAAATGTTTGAATGTTGGTTTCTGCCAGTTCCTTTCCTTTATTTTGTATCCATCTATGGGTAACTTACAATCTCACACAGTCTCACATCATTTCCCTTATTTACAGTAATATTTTGGCTCTCTAGTCATTTTTTGTGCTCTTCGTAAACTAATCACCCTTTTATTAATGTCTATTAACGTGCCTATGTGCAAACTAACACAACTAAAACAAATTAAACCTTGAATGCTAACGTAAGCTAGCCAGTCTTACTCGGAGACAAGGTTACCTAGGCAACCAGAGTCTGGAATATCCACTAGCAACCAAGCTTCATTGAGTCTATTTCAATAACTAAAAAACCCAAAGCTTACAAAATGTCCCAATGTTATTTTCTGGCAAATTATTTTCTTTATTTCTCATTCAGGACAGACGGTAGAGGAATATCTACCTATCTACTTATCTATCTAGCCATATGTAATTTCATTTGATACATGTAAAGATGCATCACTACACATTAAAAGCCAAAAAATACACAATCTAATTTTATTTTTGTTATTTTACAGTACAGTAAACAAATCATCCATTTATTTATGTCTACTAAAGTGCATACATGCAAACTAAACCTTGAATGCTAACATGAATTGCTAACGTAAGCTAGCTAGTCTTATTTAGAGACAGGGTTACCTAGGCAACCAGAGTCTGGAATATCAACTAGCAACCAAGCATCAGTTAGAAAATGTTGGCCGATGAAATTAAAACACAAAAAACTCATGTGACAACGAAAGAAACTGCCAAAAACCCAAACATAGACCATGTTTTATTGGGTTTTTTTTTAAATCCTGACACCTGAAACTGTTTTTTCACTTTTGGTTTTGAAATAAAGACCGAAACACTTTTTCTTGTTGTTGTTGCTGAAAAAAAAAGCAATTACGGATAACCCGAAGGTACCCAGTTTAGCATAAAGAGCTTGCTTGGCTCCTTCCAAAGGTACAAACCAGCACCTTTAAAGTTTACCAATAATACAAATAATACAATATAAAACACGACACTGTGTTTTTGCATCGGTGTTCCATTCAATTATCCCTGCACAAGTGGTATCAATCTTCTTCTCTGAGCATGAATAAGGAAACAAACCGCTTCTGGAGAGGAAAGTGAAATGTGTTTACTTGTTAGCCGGTGGAGTTTTGTGAACGCTGCACGGATAAGAAAAGGTCACAGAGCGAGGAGAAGAAAGAGAAAGTGAGTCATTACTGTACATCCTGTGTGTTGCTGCGTGGATGCCTCACGTGGTCGCCGGCGTCGCAACACAATTAAACTTTCCTCACTTGTGATTCATGTGTCACTGCAGCGCACTGAATGGAAACAGATGAACCTCGGCTGTAGTTTGCTCACAGCTGATGTGGTGTGGACATGTGACCACACACACACACACACACACACAGACACACACACACACACCGGCTATGATTCACTCTTCTATTGAGAGAGCCGCTATGATTCATCCTGCCTCTCGCTGTGGCAGTGACATTAACGCAGACTCTGCTACAGTATGAGTGACCAGAGTGTTGATTTAAAGGAGAAAAAAAAAAGACACTCTCTCTCCTCGACTCCATCTTCCCCTGAGGCCCAATCAGCCCTCCAGCGGCGCACTCATCTACCCTGAACCGACTTATTCTGTTTCTCCAACAGCTTGTGTGTGAGAATGTACAACCTGAACATAAACCGAGAAAATATGCAAGACACATTCAAGGATACGGTTTAAGTTTGCCCAGATTTTTTTAGTTGTTTTCTTGTCTTTTCCTGTTTGATTTGTATTCTGAATAGTATTACACTTTTGGAATCAGTATTTTTTCTAACTGATGTTATTTTGTAGCACTTACTAGACGTAATATGAATGCACTCAAAGAGTGTACCACAGTTCAAGTGCCTGTGTACAGTGTCCAGTGTCTTTGAGTTCAGAAGTTTGACTATATTTTTTGGCAGTTTTCCATTTATTTTGTGTTTTTATGTGCATTTTTTTGATATTTTGAGAGAAAATGAAGGTTTTTAGTAAATCGAAGTCAGCACTATAGATGAACCTTGGAGACTCAAGCAAACTGTATAAACCTGGCACCAGTATAGAGACTTGCAGTACAAATAGGTTGCCAGTGAACACATACTGTATGTTAACATGCTATAGATACTGGCGACTAATAGGGTCATGTAGCATTATGAAAACATTTACATGTCACCTAGGACTATTCTAAAACTCACATATGCTATTTGTCAATAGAACTCAGCTCTACTGTGCAGATGTTTTGCATGTACAGTAAGTTTTATCTCGTACCTCCATCTCCGAGGCAACAGGACATGTAATCTGCAGCAACGTGAAATCTATGGGGAGGTACACTGTGATTCTCTGTGACATTATGACTTGGTACAGACAGATCAGGACCTGGTCCCCAAAAAAGCTGAATGTCATCTGTAGTTAGCTACTAATGTAAAATGCATTGTGTAAATGTGAATTTCTTAGAGTTGATACAAGATACAAAAAAAAAACACTATAAAATGTAAAAAAAACAAAAATGTGTGCAAGTGAAATGAACATCTATAATAAAATAAACAGAGATGTCATTGCAACATGGGTCCGGTGTGTTTTTGTAGCTAAACCAAGGCTAAATTATTCATTTCATTAAAGAAAGAGCTTGACATTTTGGGGAAAATGCTTCTTGTAGAGCAGCGGTCTGCAACCTTTTTTGCACCACGGATCAGTTTCAAGTAAGACAATTTTCTATGGATGACCGGTCCGTAGGAAATCGTCTTGCTTGAAACCAGGGCCTGCCAAGAGGCATCCCCACATGATGCTGCCACCACCGTGCTTCACATCATGATTTCGCCACCACCGTGCTTCACATCATGATGCTGCCACCACCATGCTTCAGTTCATCGGACCGGTCATCGCGCTCGATGACAGGTCTGTAGAAAATTGTCTTACTCGAAACCAGTCCATGCTGCAAAAATGGTTGCAACGGTTTTTGTTTTTTTTTAGATTTAACAACGTTTGTTTTTTTAATTAATTTTGGCAGGGAGGTTAGATTGATGAGTCAAGTGCGGGAGACGAGCACAGACGGAAGTGGCGGGAAGGCGATCTAGTCATTTTTCAAAAATAAAACACCCTGCGGACTCCGCCGGGAATAAAACGTTTTTATTCTTTCTGTGTGTCCTGGTACCAAACGGCTCTGAACTGTTTCATACAGCACACAACACAGACGAATACACCCCTGTGCAAAATCAATTAAATGTCAAATGACTCCAAATTACATCACCACTCAATGATTACATTTTTTTCTAAGCTGACAAGTTGAGTAGTTAGTTTTTTGAACAATGAAAAAACAGAAAGAATACACTGACAATACAGAACAGAAGTAAACACCTGTGATTACTGACATCCAAGTCTGATGGTGAAAAGAAAACTTTTGATTTCCAATCAGCCTAATTGCATGAACATGGTTATAAGATGCGCTACAAACACCAGAACCTTCATCACTGAGCTGCGTCTATCTTTATGCCTGCATCATGGCTCCACGTGAAAAGGAACGGCCCGAGGAACTGATACAATCTTATCATGGAACTTGACAAAGATGGAAAAGAATACAGGAAGATCTTAGCTGTCGAAACTCAGCTGCAGCAGTAATCAAAAGGTATAGAAGGAGCCATAGTACCACTAATCAGAGCTGCAGCTGTCGTCCTCCTAAAGTAATGTTAAGGTAAGTGCCACTAGTTTCACAGTTTTGCTCTGAGAAACAAAACAGCAGCTGCTTCAGATTTGAAACAAAAGTGATATATGAAAATTAAGAGTTTCTGTGAAGCTCAGACAGTGAAAAGCATCAACCACTATCATCCTCGTCCAAGAAAAACACCATTGTTTGCTCTTTGTCACTAAACTGCAAGAAAAACTTTGCTAAAATGCACCAGAAGAAGCCTGATGAATGTTGGGAGCACATTCTTTGTTCAGATGAGACTAAAATAAATCAGTTGAGCTCCAATGGGATCCAGCAAGTTTGGACTGGCACAGTGAATGCATAGTCCTGACAGTGAAGAACAGGGGTGGGCGTGTGATGATATAGTGAGGCATGAGTACAACAGGGGTTGGGGAGATGATATCTATAGATGCACCATGAATGTCTGTGGATAAACCAAAATACTGGCTGCCAAGATGACTCTCAGTCTACAGAAGTTGGCAGAAGAGGAATATTCCACCATGAGAACCATCAAAAGCACAAAATTACAAAAGAGTTTCTGGGATGAAAAAGTGAAAACTATAACTCAGACCTGACTTGAATCCGATAGAACACCTTTGGGCTCCATCAAAGAGCAGCTGAGACAAAAAAAAACTGTCTCTGCAGAACATCTCAGCGGACATTTGGCGACGAGTGATTGATTTTGTAATTAAAAATTAAGTTGGACAAACGAAGTGTCGGAAAAACTAACATTTAAATCCCAGTGATGAAATGTGAACTGACTTTTGTTGCACTGATTTCCTGCTGTGGAGCCCGGGTCGTTAATACGGCAAAACTAAGGAGTGAATACCCTGCTGTTCAACTTAACGCAGCTATTAAGAGGTGATAAAATTCAGACTCACTTGCCGTTTAAGTGATGTGCTGTGATGATGTCGTAACTGTAGAGAGAATACAAAGTAAAGCCAGCAGGGTGTTTGTTTAGGGCAGCAGTAAACGGAGCAAACAGCCAACCTGGTGCTGCCAAAAGTCACTAAAGTTAAGCAATAAAGTGGTTAGATTTGTTTTTAAAGACACATTACAGCCTTTCTTTTGCTCCACTGGACTTAAAAGAAAAAGAAGAAGAAGAAAGAGGATATTTCCCACTTTGCCACCTAAGTCAGCACTTATTAAACCCCCTGCATGCAAAAGCTTTTCTAACCCGCCGGTAGTCTGTCTCCTCTTGATTCGCAGATCTTTGATTCTGAGATATTTTCAGGCTGTCTTGCGCTCCCAGCATGTTTAACATCTACATGCAGACTTTCAGTTACGTTGAAGCTGGGGAACCTTGCGGGGCCACTCAGCTTGCAGCTTATTTCATCTCATCGAAGAATTATTGAATCACATTTTTGGAAGTCGGCTTTATTGGATTGTTTGGATTCAGTTTCTTGACTTGCAGCCAGAGTTTTGCTGATATTTTGTGGAATCATTTCCTCCCTCTTTCCATTTCCTGCTGCATTTTCTGCTCATTTTGTGACGTATTGTTGCTGCAGGGATTGTACTTCAAATCTACAGTTTACCAAGGGGTGTCCAAATATTTCCGTCACTGTTATGCCCAGCCTAGGGGTGTCTGAGACATAACATGAAGTGGCCCCATCTTCCCCAAGTCCCAAGTAGCCACGGAGACAGATTGTGAGATAACAAATAAATGTGGGTTTTTATTTACAGAAATAGAATGATACCACTAAGAACTGTAGGGGAACTAAGGACCAAAATAACAAACAAACAATCGCGGTAATTAAACAAACAGGAGAAAACTGAGATTATCAAAACTGCCGGTCCCCCCCTACAACTCAACAGAAGTAACAAAGCCTTAAACAAAACTAAGTGTGGCCGGTTGGGAGACGAGAAAGATGAGGAGACGCTGCTGCCCGCCGGCCACCGCCATCTTGGCTCCTTTTATATCCGGAGCGCTCCTCGGCTGCAGCCAATCGGGGGTCCGGTTCAGGATACTCCGCCAATCCCCGTCTGGCTGTGGCACATACAAATTTACATACCGACCAAGGTACAACAATCACTACGACGTCAGTCGTAACAGTCACTATATTACACATTAACTGGAGGGATTTAGAAGTGCTGGTAGGCTGATTTTGTCAGCTTTGGACAGATCCAGGCTCTCTGTTTGCTCCTGTTTCTGGTCTTTATGCTAAGCTAATCTACGAGGGCTGATCGATGAGTTTTGAGCCTGACCAGGAAAACAAGACTTGTCAATCAAAATGTTTAGCCTCTGAGAGAGCAACATGTCACAATAGTTTGAGTTCAATTTGGACTCATTGTGTGCATTGATGCCTGTACCATACCATAGTCAAGTAGGGTAGGGTAGGTCATTCAAGCTAAATGAACCGAGTTGTTGACTGGGCTGTGATACAGTACCTGTGGTGAATATGATGCTTCCCTGTCAGCTGTCGCCATGGCTGCAATTCACGAATGTGGGTTCGAACTCGTGCGGCGTCCACCCTATTCCCCAGATTTAGCTCCGTCCGACTTTCATCGATTCCCAAACATGACACGGCACCTTGCTGGGACCCATTATGCCACTAACGATGACGTCATATCCGAGACTGGTATCAAGGCACTACAGCAGGGGTGGGCAATCCTGGTCCTCGAGGGCCTCTGTCCAGCTTGTTTTAGATGTTTCCCTCTTCCAACACACCTGGTTCAAATGATCAGCTCATCATCAAGCTCTGCAGAAGCCTGACAATGATCTGGATCAACATCTAACATCTAAAACATGCAGGACAGTGGCCCTCGAGGACCAGGATTGCCCACCCCTGCACTACAGAGACGCTGGAAGGAATGTGTTGACTTGCAAAGGGATTATGTTGAGAAATAAAGCATTGTTGAAATTGACTTTTTTTCTTGGACAGGCTCAAAACTTATCAGTCACCCCTCGTAAGTAGTTGCTAGTAGCCTCAAGTGTAAACATGAAATTTATCGCCATCAAAATCTTGAGGAATTTCCCCAAAAGTTAAAACACAGAGCCGATGTTGGGCTTAAGAAAGCAGTTTTTGTTTTGCTCCCCTTCTCACAAAAACACCCAAAAGCATTTGTGGAAATGACCTCGAGAAAATGAAAATAAAATCCTGAAATCAGAAAGTATGGTGTGGCGGACTGGCAGCCAAACCACAGTCAAAAGCAGGACCATATGTGAGGGTCCACTGGACCAGGAGTATGGTTCTCTCCAGTCTTATCACCACTTAGACATTCTGGGTGCTGTGGGATTTTCTTCCTGCTACGTGTCAGAGATTAATCCTCTGTGATAAATCCTCCACAGACGCAAAAAAAATATGACACAGTACAAGAAAAGTCCCCAGCGACAGTAGAGATGTCTGTATTGCTGCACACCACCGTGTCAAGAGCAGCCCTGAAATATTTCCGTACAGCTTTATTCCCTCCTTGACTGGTTTCTATACGCAGCTCCGAACGCAGCAAACCAGACCAAGATGGGGAAGACAGATAGTCGGCAAAGTTTTAATTTGATCAGCAGGGAACATTTACATGGAGACACTAATCAAAATGCGTTTTTCCCTCTATCAAGATTAATCAAGACTGCAAGACAGCTGAAACGGCAGGAAAAGGCCATAAAGAGATAAAAGGAAGCAGACATGCCAACTGGAAAAGCAAAGGCATGAAAAGACGCTCGAGGCGGTTCAAGTTGAACAGCTCAAACTCTACGTGACTAACTGAGTCCATGCAGAAACACGACAGTCACCGTCAGTCAGAAGGAGAAGGTCTGGGCTGGTTTTTGGCTCTTATTTGTTTATAGCTGCTTCTATTAGTCATTTAATTTTAACTTTAGTCAGTCTACGATGTTCCAGCAGGCTCTCTCAGCACAGGCAGCACTAAAATGTATAGATTCCAGCCTGGTATCATAAAATACTGTATGAATATTATGCCATGTCATCCACAACACTTCTTTTATTATTTTTTTTGCTCTTCTCATCAGTTCTTGTAGTCTCAATAAACAGCACTGTGCTCTTGAGCTTCACTCTATACTTGACCATTTCACGTGCCATTTCATCGCCGTACCATGACCCACGAAAACCTTAGAATACATAAATGTTCCTAAAATAACATGCCATGTGTGCACAATCCCAAAGATATAACAACACTTGGTCCAACGTAAGATCTCATGGATTTACTCCAGTCACTGAAGTCTTTAAAACTCATCTCTGCGGGATGTTTTTTAACCGTCTATCCTGCTTTAAAATGTCCGTCCTAGAAGTAACCCTAAAGTGTTGTTTCCTCGAGACTGTGCGTACCAGTTCTCCTCCAACTCTTCTTGAACGCCACAAAACTACTCGACGCAACACAATGGGAAGTCGTAATATCGGACTAGATCTTCAAACCTAGTCCGATGCATAAAGTTTTACCCTGCAAACTGACAGGAATATTCCTTTAAGTCACCACCAAGTACAGTGATCCCTCGTCTATCGTGGGGGTTGGGTTCCAGAACCCCCCACAGTAGACGAAATCCATGAAGTAGCGACCGTATCATTATTTTATTATTGATATATATATAGTTAAGGCTTTATAAACCTTCCCTACACTGTTATTAACCTTTCCCACACTCTTATAAACCCTTCCTACACTCTTATACCTTCCATCAAGAGGAGCTTCTACAGCCGTGTCCGATAATGGAACTAGCGACGCAGCGATCCACTTGAAACGCCCACTTGGGAAAAACTCTGCCGTATTTTAAACACAGCGACACCGAGGACGTCCGGCTGCCTGCCTACCGGGAAACTGATGGTGATGTTACGGTAATCCTACAGACTGTCACCGGTTCTCTGACGGTCATTTCCAGTAAACACTCACCGCGTGGGACCAAAGGTTCTGGCTGGCTTCCATCACCGCTGATCAATCAGCGACCGAGCTGCGTTTTCCATACGTTTATCTACTCATCTGCTGTACGCTACGTATTTTATATACAATTTAAAGATCCGTAATACAGAGAGACCGCGAAATCATCCCTCCCTCCTCTTCCCCACTCCCAACCCAACCGGTCGAGGCAGATGGCCGCCCTCCCTGAGCCTGGTTCTGTCGGAGGTTTTTTTTCCCCTTCCCTACCATAGGGAGTTTTTGGTTCCTTCCCACTGTCGCTGACTGCTGCTCATAGGGAATCCAAAAGCAACTTTGGACTGTTGGGTTTTCTGTTTCCTGTTTTTCTGTTTCCTGTTCTTTCTTACAATGTTTAGCGCTATGTGACGACTTGTGTTGTAAATATGCGCTATATAAATAAAACTGAATTGAATTGAATTGAAAAGTGAACCGTGATATGGCGAGGGACTACTGTATACGAAACACCTCAGCCAATATCCATTAAATACCACATTTTTATCAGTGTATAAAAAGGGAAATGTGGAACTTTGGAGGGGTCTAAACAGTCAGACGTGGAGTTAGCTATGCTGCCGATACTACCATTTGAGGGGGTTAACAAGTTTTTATGTAGGTTTTCATATTTAATGACACAGTATTAACTGAAGATAAAACTTTATTACATTTTTTAATACTCCAACTCAACATTATTTATTCCCGCCTTTCCTCTTCCCCTTGTCTCAACACCCCCAACAACAGGGATGAGGTAGAAACAGCAATGTCCCCTGAGTCAGAAAGAACCGGGATTTATGGGAAATGTGGCTTTCATTCTTACAACATTAGGCACAACATGCTGCACCTCTGACTCAAGAGTGCTTCGGAAGAGAAGGATGGAGTGAAACCAGCATGCTGGAACCACATCAGTGCGGAGGAGTTTCGGACCATCGTTGTTTCAGCCAGTCAGCCTGCATCTGCAAACAATGTGAGCTGACGCTGCAAAAGAGGATATTTTCAGAAAGGCGCTTATCCACATGGAGGAGGAAGTAGTGAGGTCTTTCAACAGGCTCCAAATGGTTGAACTCTCTCATGTTGAAACACCTGAAGGATAAACATACAAGACACGGGAATAAATACCCAGCATGCACGCTCACGCAGCTGCGGAGCAAACTGGGACCACGGGGAGATTTCTACCAAGATCTGTGTCATGTGCGGTGTTTGTGTTTCTGCTTTATCAGTGTTTTCATTCGTGTCTCTGCAGGGTGAGAAGTCTGCGTGGGAGAGCTGGCTGCAGGCCTGGATACCGGCTTCATGTGTCGGGCACATGAGGAAACCATCCGGCGCGCCAGCAGTTAACACAAATCAACCAGTCCACCCGTGGCCTCTCCCATCTGCCTGCAGCCTACGTGGAAACGAGGGGGGACCACCCTGTCCCAGCTCACTTAGAGCTCTGTATAAAGACAGAGGAGTTAAAGAGGAACAAGATTAAAAGACAGGACTGGAGGTGGGGGAAAGGAGAGACTGGAGAGTGATGGCGGCCAGCTGTGAGAGCTCCGTCCTGCAACACCTCACCGTGGTGGACAGCCAGAGTCAAACACGCCCCGCCGCAAAAACCCTCGTCAGTCAGCAATATTTTAATTTATCACTTTGCACTTGTTGCTGAGGGACTTCTAACGCATGTCATCTGGAAACAAAAAGAAACCGAAGAGTGTTTTCTGTCCGTCTAGAAATATGAACCTGGAGGTGTCACATCGCACCACATTCATCTTCCGCTCTGTACGACCCACAAATCAAGTCCATATGGAGCCCTGCGACTATTTACACCTTTGCAACAGGGAAGATAAACACGCTGGCAGGTTTGAAAGGCAGGTTATCTTTAAAAAAATCACAGAAGTGTAAAAAAAGAAAGAACTGTTGGATTTTCAGCTTTCCAACTGTCCTTGAAGTGTCATTCTGTCAGAAAATGTAACCAAACCTAAGCTTAAAATTGTGACATTTAGTGGGAATCTATTTACATATATGACTTAAAAATTACCCAAAAATAAAGTGTTTGTTCAAACCAGATTCTGTAAAAAACAAAAAATTCTGCAAACATCTGTGCAACCGACAAGCCATGAATGACTTGGCTGCAATTAACAGTCCAATCGCAAAAATTCTTGGTGTTGTCGAATGAACTGCAGGATGTGTAATCACAGTGGACAGGCGACAAGTATGGAAACAAATTAAGATTTAAGTGGTAAAATATCTAGAGCTTGTAGAGTCCTCATTTTTGTTCCCCGCATTGAGCAAAAAAAAGTTGCACATTTTTTTGTCAATCATGGCATAACAAATACTAAAGAAACGTAACTTGTACTATGTATTTTTCGATATTTTATGGCAAATATATCTAAATTATACAAAACAAACTGTGTAACTGTGGACAAATGCTGCACAAAAAAAGACATTTTTAAGTTTGCTTTAGTTCTAGCCATGCTTGTGCTGTTTCTATAGAGGGGCACCACTTTATTTTTCAGTAAAAAATGAGCCAACAGTAAGTGCAAATTGTGACAGGAGCAAGAAAGTGGCTAATCAGTCTGATGAATAACATCTAAAATAAATATTGCTGTACTTGCCAGCAGAGTTCTCTCTCTATTTTTAGCTTTATTGACTTAAAAAAAAATTAAAATATGCCTCCACACAGCAGTGGTGCAGCAACTAAATGGATTTTCATGCATAGAAGTGGTTTTCTTTCTTCCTGCGCCGCTACAAAGTAGTGTGGACGACATGGTTGACTAATGGAGACTCGGTGGGATTCAGTTTGCCCACATCCATAACCTGACTGTCGCCTCGCATCAAGATAGAGATGAATTATTTTAGGGCGGTTAGATTTTATTTTGCTTTTCCCTAGTTCGGCCTGCGAGAAAGAGAAAAATGATAGTGTTCCCAACATCGTAATGCAGCCACCTTCAACAATTCATCTTGTGGGATGCAGATACTTCATTTCAGAGTAAACAAAGCGGAGAGCGACGCAGAAATTGGGTCATTTCAGCTACAAACAGAAGTGAATCCAAGAAAAATTCCCTTGGTGAACCACCGCTATGTGATATACACCAGGAAAGGTGACAAACACAATAATCACAACATGGAAAATAACAAAAAAAACCCATTTTGCTGAGAAGAACACCCATATAGCCTTTCTCCTAGAAACTTTGCTTATATTCGACTAATTTACACCAGCGTGCTTTGAAACAAATGCAGTACCATCTGGATGGCATTGCTTATCACAAACATAATCAGGGATTGTTTTTCATTAACATATCTGACTAGTTGCAAACTGTTCACTCTGCCACTCCTATTTAATATCTGTAAGAAACAGATAAAGCACTGATTCAGTTTTAAATAAGGCCAGACACTGTAAATTAAAGATAGACATAGCAACAGTGACTTTACCTGTTAGTTTGTGGACTACACTGGAGTTTAGAGTTTAAAACATACCCTGCTTTATCGTCTGTTTTACTCTAAATGGGACCATAAGATACAAAATGAACATCACGTTTTATTGAACCGGACTTGAGAGTAGCAGTTGAGACCATAAACTCATGAAGAAGATGTTAACTGAGCGAACAAATCAAGTGAGAAGTCGGCTCATCTGCTTATAGACTTCCATTCAACCACTGGAGTCGCCCCCTGCTGGCTGGTGGAAAGAATGCAGGTGTTTATTCTTGTTGACTAAATAATTCAGGATTTTATGTTTTAAAAAGAGCAGATTGAATGATTGCTAATGATGGAGTCGTGCTTGGGTAGTGACAAAACTTAAAAAACAATCACCGGCAACAGACGAAGGGCTTCTCTTGTGTTATTTTCCCAACATCTTATCGAAAGCAAACTGTGACTCTGTAGAAATTAGCCTCTTGGTTGAGGTTGGATCAGTAATTCTGCCCTGACCTGAGAAACTGACCAGTTGGGTAAATACAGTTTTGTGATTTCAGTGGAAAACGGGTACATAGCAACACATACGATGATCAAAGAACTAATATTTGCTGTAAAAGGAGTTATTAAAGGGTGTGTAGGTCATTTATTTTCATTGCAATGACAGTAAATCTAAGACTTGCACTGAATTCTGCCCACCAACAGAAAATACTAGTAGTTTATGAGTAGACTAAAGACTAGGTTCAGGCTTTATGGTGTTTTTCCACTCAGCATTTGGTGGAAAATTGAAGAAAAATTGAGGCTTTGGTTTAATGATGAAAAAAAGTAATGTTTTTACCAAAATAAAAGCCTTTACCGAAGCAACTCGTGACAAATGCAGCAATATTCTTTCACATTTTTACACCGGGTGCCATTTGTGACTCTGTATCCAAGACTTGAACCTGCATTTATGCTTCATTTCATTTGTCACTGACTATTTTCCCAGCAGGGTGGAATCTTTTACACTCTTTTTTATGTCTTTCAACTGGACTCAGTGTTGCTTGCATCAAATTACTAACTATACATGGACGCAGACAAGTGGAACAGAGGAATTTCTTAATAAACTGCATTTAAATAAAGGAACCTGAACCTGTTCTTGAGCTGAGCCTCGAGCTTTTACAACAAAATGTCTGGACAAGCATCGGCACGTAACTTTTTCCATTTGACTTATTTCGATGAACCTTTGACATTTTTCACAAATCCAGTTTATTACGATAGCATTCGGCTTATCATACTCTTACCGTAGCTGAACTGTAATCACATTTTCTGGTATTTTGTAACTCCATTATACTTTATAGTTGCGTTATTTGTTTGTCTTTGCTTTTTCGAGAGATCCTGAAGCTTTATACTGTCCCTGATTGTGAGCAAAACAAACCTGATTTGCCGAAAAACCTTGCACCTCTTCCTTTGTTACTCCAGTATTCACCTCAACCACAATAACAGTACGACACCGTATGTTTATGCGACGCCCACAGGTAGCATCTCCCCAAAATGGAACATACTGTAAAACCACCGTGTCTCTAAACATTTACAAAACCCGTATTCCAGCGGTTACGTTACTGTATCGTGTGTTTTTCTCATTTTGTGTCTATCTTGCACCAAGTCGGGATGTTCAGTTTCGTGATCTCTGGACTTATTTCTAATCGCCGGCAGGCAGAAGCAATCAAACAGAACACCCGGATTGTGTTAATTCTTCTGACACACCTTCTCCTCTGTTTGATTACAGCACCAGGCTTGATTTTTACCCTCTAATCATCGTGTTCTCTGTATATGACAAAAAAGATAAACAGCTCGCACACATGCAAACATGTATTTAAGCATTTGTATGGACAAATGAGCCTTCCTCCCCCGATCACAAACGGAGGCATGAACCGCACTTGGCAGCCGACGGGTAAACCGCGTCGCTGATCAGAGGCATCGCAGCAGCTTTTTGGCATTTTCGACGAGAACAAGGGGAAGAACGGGGCAAGGTAAAGCGATCTTCAATCATTCCACCGGGCTCCACCTCGTAGGACGTTGTTGATATCCGTTACATGAAGTGAAACGCTCGGAGCGCTCCACGAAAACCCAGCCCTGACGGAGAGAATGTGACTTCGAGTGGAGCTAACGGTCGGGTTTTTCTCATTACTCTGCTATTCTCACCTTGTGGTGGACTCCGCTCTCCGTCAACAGCGACGCATTCGGAGCTGCTTTTTCCTGCTCGCTGCAGCTCGATGCCACGTGAATACTGAATATCCACACGCTCGAAAACTAAATAAATAAATAACTAAGTAAATAAAAAGCAGCAGAGGTGGAATCCCCTCGAGTGGAGAAGCTGCGTGGGCAATTCAGCAGCTGCGAGTGTTTGCGCTGAATGAGAAGTTGCGAATGCGAGCGGATGCGTGACGAGAAAGAGAAGAGGATGTTTGCGGAGGAAATGAATGGCAGGAGTTGGGTTGCTATGGCGTTTTCTCCTCGAGGCCGGAGGTGCTGGAAACCCCTCCGCACGTCTTCCTGCATGAGCGTTTAGGCGAGCCGACGCTTCGCTCTGCTCCACAAGCAAACGGACCCGGAGATCGGTTTTGTGATAAAACATTATCTTTGGCGGGGCGTTTGCGGCCGGGACTATTACGCCGAACTAATAAGGCACAAATGTCTCACGGTGGGAGGAATAATTTCAATTTCTCTCTGGAAAAACTCCCCGGCAGAAGTCATCATTTATAGAGGCGGAGGATAGGAGATGGCTGACGGCGACTTGCCTCCCTCAGCTAATATTTAATACCTGAAAAGCCGAGGACAGAGGAGATACTCTCTAATGAAAGGATTTTCAAAGGCCAGGTTTCTATAAAAACATGGCGCTGTTCAAATGAAACAACAAATATAACGATGGATTAGGAACAAGAACGCACCTCATTGTGTCATTGAATTTCTTGTTTCCTTTAAACACTAACCAGCTCATTCTTCCTTTGACCTTTGGAGGTCTTTGACATGACCCTCAAGTTCTGATCTTAATCATAAACTTCATATGAAAGATGGACGTAACCACCGCTATGCCACCCACTGATTTGTGCTTGACCATTTTTAAAGCCTAGAGTTTGGTATTTTTCCCTTTAAATGAAACCATCATCTATAAAATCAACATCATGCTGCATTCAAAAAGTCTTGAAACGAGCAGCTGAGACCATAAACGCATGAGGAAAATGTTAACTGAAGCCACAAATCCAGTAAGAAGTGGCCTCATTTTCTCAGAGACTTCTTTCTTTGAGCAACCAGATGAGTCGCCCCCTGCTGGCCGGTAGAGAGAATGCAGGTTTAAGTCACTTCAGTGTTCATAACTCAGATCTGAAGGCTGCGTCAGTCTTTGACATGTGGTTTTAGGGGCTCAGCATTTGGAGAAAGTTTGGGAAAGTCCACAGTGACTTGAAGCATAGCGATAATTCGCCCCAAAGGCCATTAAAAAGGCTGTTGACAAATTCCGCAACTTAGCATTTCAAATTATGCATGTTACAATTTGTAGTCGTATTTTTTAACATTTTTGTTTTACCCATTTCTACAAATGGTGCCGTCTGTGACCACGAGGAGTCCTGCAACACATGGACTGTATCGAAATGAAAGAGCACTTGAACTGGACAACTGAACTCACAACTTAAAAAGTCGATAAAATGTCAAAAATAGATGGTGAATTACAAAAAGTCTGATGTAAAAATACGAGATGCATAATCCCTCCAGTGGGTTCTGGGTCTCATCCCAGGCTGACGTGCTCGGATGTGCCTCGTCTGGCCTGGGAACGCCTCAGGATCCCCCAAGATGAGCTGGAAAGCGTTGCAGGAGGGAGGGATGTCTGGAATGACGTGTTTCGTCTGCTGAATCCGCGACCCGACCCCGGATAAGTGGAAGAAAATGGATGGATGGATGGATGGATGGATGGATGGATGGATGGATGGATGACGTAAAAATAACAGTAAAACCTGGTAACCATGATTAACCATGAACTTTGCTGAGGGAAAGTGGCCCTTTTTGACATAAAAACACTGTTAAAGTTCTATAGTTCATCATAATTTCAGAAATATTTCCATTTTGTCTGATTAATAAAGCCGTTAAAGTTTCTGTATCCTCTTAAGTCAGACAGTTTTAGCAACGCCTGCCAGAAAAAGGAGTATTAATTCTGCAATTTGGCATAGATTTGCTCGTTAAATGAGGGATATCTTGTATAATCACATGTGTTTTTCAAACAAAAATGTTGAACGAATGTATTTTTTTATCAACCCATCTGTCTAGCTCATCATATAGTATTATTATTATGTATTATGGGTACTTTCATTTTGTTCGTGTCCTGTTTCTACACATGTAAGTATCCTTCAGTAAACATTACACGTGTTATTACAGTAGGCTTTTTAAAAACGGCTCCACCCTTTAACAAAGTGCATGTGTGGAAACTAAAGCCAATTAAATGTGGATGAACTATCACTGTCCAAGAGTAAGCGAACCACTTTAACTTGGAAACTGGGTTACCTAGGCAACCAGAGGATGGAATATCCACTGGCAACCAAGCGTCGCTTAGAAAATGTTTTGCAAGAGGCGAGTCGCTTCACATGTGGACCCTTTAACACCTGACCGCAGAGCTGCTAATGTAGCTGCAGACTGTTTGTCGTGTTCCTTCTTTCCCTCTTGTTCAGAGATGCAGGAGGCTGTACAGCCTTTTCCCAGCATGCACTGGCTCAGAGATGCTGTGGACAGGACTCACAGCACATTTTCACAATCAAACCCTCGGTGTCCAATTCACCCAAACTGCATGTCTTTGGTCTGCGGGAGGAAAACCCATGCAGCGGGGGAGCTCGGTGACCTTTACAGTGTTAACCGAAATCCTATTTTCCACTTCATCTATTTAGGGAGCAGCACCCAGCAGGGACGTATAACTGACAGAGAGGAGGGAACGGATTACAGAGACGCAGCGGCACATTTACTAATTGATCACAATAGAACGGAGAAGAGGAAGAAGAAGAAGAAGGGAGAGAGTGGCTCAAATCAAGCAAAGTCACAGCTGGTGTGAAAAACTGCAAGAGAAATCATTTGAAAAGGCCTTTGCATCAGTAGAGGTAAGTCATACGGAGGTAAGAAGTTCCATAGAAACCAAAGTATCAGTGAAGGTGGGCAGAAATGTTAAAAAACCTTCCTGCTGACATGTGAAAGACCCTTTCAGGAGTCATATTAAGCTATGTATGGCCGTATAGCTGAGGGGCAGAAAACCCTGAACACCGTTAACCTGTGATGTGTGGGAATAAAAAGGTGGTTTAAGGGGGGAAAATAATGTATATTTTTTATTTAAAACCATATCACTGCTAAACAAAAGCTGCCGTCAGTACTAATAAATGTCCAGTATGGCACACAGAGGTTTTCACACTCCTCCACATTAATCTGACAGCATCGCTTTCCTGCAAAAGTCTCTATGTCAGTCTTAAATTAGTGATTTATGGAAGGCATTTTCTACATTTCAGCATCAAATTTTGGTCCAGAAACATCACAGAGAGCACCAAGTTTGCTGCCGAAAGCACAAAACTATCGAAACATCCATCCAAACCGCCATTCAGACGAACAGCTTTTTCTCAAAACCTCCTGTCAGTCCAGGGCGCTAAGATCTGGAACAGTATTCCCCTGCCAGCGAGAGAATATGCAAGTCTCCCTACCTTTAAGAAACATTTAAAGCTGTGGCTGAGAGACACACAAGCATGTGAGCATATGTGACCTATAGGGCAGTGTTTGCAAGTTGGACACGTGCAGTACCCTTCATTTTATTGTGTTCACTCTGTCCCGAGCACATTGTCAAAAAGTGCAATAGGGATCAGAATGATAGAGGCAACATGTGCATTAATATCTAATAAAAAGTGGGGCGTTGTGCAATGGGACTCTGTGCAATACAGATAATTTACACAAAGGGAAAACGCAGATATTTCCACGCGGTTCTTCACTCCACAGCAACCCCATGTTAGAGTAGCAGCGTTGAGCTCGAGAGAGTTTGGAAGCTGGCTCTCTACTTTAAATTGCCAGCCGTGGGATTGAGTGGCGAACCCCTAACTACCAGGGGTAAAAATGTGGGAACTGCGGCAACATAGGACCTAATTTTGAAAAATGTCTTAGGAATGTGGGAACATAGCTAGGCTGTGGAAACATAGAGCTTTGGGAACATAGGGCTGTGGGAACATAGGACTGTGGGAACATAGGGCTGTGGGAACATCGGACTGTGGGAACATATGACTGTGGGAACACAGAGCTTTGGGAACATAGAGCTGTGGGACCATAGGACTGTGGGAATATAGGGCTGTGGGAACATAGTACTGTGGTAACATAGGGCCATGGGAACATTGGGCTGTGGGAACATAGAGCTGTGGGAACATAGAGCTGTGGGAACACAGGGCTTTGGGAACATAGAGCTGTGGGACCATAGGACTGTGGGAATATAGGGCTGTGGGAACATAGTACTGTGGGAACACAGGGCTGTGGGAACATAGAGCTGTGGGAACATAGGGCTGTGGGAATATTGGGCTGTGGGAACATAGGGCTGTGGGAACATAGGGCTGTGGGAACATAGAGCTGTGGGAACATAGGACTGTGGGAACATAGGGCTGTGGGAACATAGAGCTTTGGGAACATAGGGCTGTGGGAACATAGGGCTGTGGGAATATTGGGCTGTGGGAACATAGGGCTGTGGGAATATTGGGCTGTGGGAACATAGGGCTGTGGGAACATTGGGCTTTGGGAACATAGGGCTGTGGGAACATAGGGCTGTGGGAACATAGAGTTTTGGGAACATTGGGCTGTGGGAATATAAGGCCGTGGGAAAACAGGGCTGTGAGAACATAGAGCTGTGGGAACATAGGGCTGTGGGAATATTGGGCTGTGGGAACATAGGGCTGTGGGAACATAGGGCTGTGGGAACATAGAGCTGTGGGAACATAGAGCTGTGGGAACATAAGGCTGTGGGAACATAGAGCTGTGGGAACATAGGGCTGTGGGAACATAGAGTTTTGGGAACATTGGGCTGTGGGAATATAAGGCTGTGGGAAAACAGGGCTGTGGGAACATAGAGCTGTGGGAATATAGGGCTGTGGGAACATAGAGCTGTGGGAATATAGAGCTGTGAGAACATGGGGCTGTGGGAACATGGGGCTGTGGGAACATAGGGCTGTGGGAACATGGGGCTGTGGGAATAAAGGGCTGTGGGAACATAGAGCTGTGGGAACACAGGGCCGTGGAAAAAAAGAACTGTGGGAACATAGAACTGTGGGAACATAGAGCTGTGGGAACATAGAGCTGTGGGAACACAGGGCCGTGGAAAAAAAGAACTGTGGGAACATAGAACTGTGGGAACATAGGGCTGTGGGAACATAGAGCTGTGGGAACATAGGGATGTGGGAACATAGAGTTTTGGGAACATTGGGCTGTGGGAATATAAGGCTTTGGGAAAACAGGGCTGTGGGAATATAGGCAAACTCCCCATAACTGCAGTTTAAAGATATTTATCTCCATTTGCCATAAAACATTTGAACAATGTTTTATGCAACAATAACAATGTTCAATTGAAAGCACTAATGGATTCACCCTGAACTTTCCGCAAAAATGTGCACAGCTCTGCAGCCCATAAATGACATGTGACCGACCCACATGTGGATCTGCTAATATAAAAGCCAGAACTGAGCCGTGCATGTTACCAATATCTGTGGCTTTGTTGATTAGCTGGCGAAAAAAATAAATCCAGTCCCTCCTGCTGCTTTGCTCTAACCAAGAATGCATGACAAAGACACACAGAACACAATACGTCAAACACACAAAAGGGAGTTAAAGGCACAATAGCTTGAAAGACTCGGAATGAAATTTATGATTAGCTTTGCAACATGTGCTTTTTTAGGTTTAATAAATGTATATAGTAAAAACTGAGGCAAAAAAACAAGTCAGACCTGCTATTCTAAGTGTATTTATTAATGAGGAACCACTCAGGCTGCAGCTAATTGATGGGAGGATGCTGCTGCTTCACCAGCACTCAGGCCACGTATGAATCCTCCCTACCTGTCATCACAAGAAAAACTAAAACGCATTCTAACTGACCATCCAGAGGACGTCTAATAGATCTGACACATCTAATGGATAATTACCTCTCCTGGAAAAAACCACACGGCAACCGCAGCCGCTTTTATTGTTCCGAAAAGCCATGCTGAAACAATGCTGGATCTCACAACGCGCTTGGCATGTCGACACATCGCCATAAAAAAAAAAAGCTTTACTTTCCCACTAAAATCCTCTGCTGACCGATGCCTGATTGCCGACTCTTCTTAATGAGAGATAAAGTGGTGATTAAAACAAAGAGCGGCTGCAGGATCCATTACGGGCCACAAAGTAGACAATACAGAGAGGAGATGAAAACAAAAAGTCTTTCAACTTAGTGGAAAATCTTAAAAGAAAAGCATGCACACCCTTGAGTCTTTACAGGAAATCAAAGGTTCCACTCAGAGGACACCCACATGCTGTAGAAGAAGCCCAGAGCGCCGAGTAAAGGTGCAGTCATCAATCAGAGCTGCAGTTTCATCAACACCGCGAGGATGTGGGAGTGTTGGGAGGAACAAACAGCCACGGCCTCTTCTTTACCGAAACCTACCGAGTCAAACAGGATTCATTGTGCAAGACTGGGAGGAAACACTCTGAAAATCTGACAGCGGGGAAGCCAGAAAAAACAGTAGAAACACTCAAAAACAACAGCAAAATATATGTAAAACTAGAAAAGCCCTCAGAGAGCCCAGACCTCCACCAAGCAGCTCATTTCACCCCATATTGGGATTTACACCCAGAAATAATCGTCCCAGGATTGTTTTATCTACATTATCAGACTCCTTGACCCAGAAAACAAACCCTTAGCATCTGGATTCACATTGATATCATCATTAGTTCACTAGTTATTCACCAGAATCTCTTTCTGGGTAATGGTGGTTTCTTCTGGATCCAGCTCCATAGCTGTTGATTCTACAACAGATCTGTTGGATCCTCCTGATTCAGCAGAGTCTCAGCTACATGTTGCTGTTGGCTGCATGTCTGGATCTTCATCTGTTACCTTACAGTGATGACCATTCCACAGGCCCTCTAGGTTTTCCTGTTCTGGATCGTAGTATCCGGAATTTTTCCCGGATCAAATTTTGATCTGTGGTAGAAATTAGCGGGAACTGATCCTGTATGTTTTTGCCAAGCAGCCTGGACATTTTTTGTGGAGTTACATGCACATGTACATGCACGTTGCCCTATCTCCCAATGCTAAAGAATCCTGCAAAGAATTCCTGGATCCAGACGGTGATCCGGATCACCACCAACATCTAATCATCTGTTCCTCGTCCCATTATCCACCTTTCCTGAACATTTCATCAAAATCTGTTCAGAACTTTTCACATAAAGTTGCCAACAGACAGACAGACAGATAAACAGACAGACGTCGGCAAAAACATAACGCTAAAGAATCCTGGAAACAATTCCTGGATCCAGACGGTGATCCGGATCACCACCAAGATCTAATCATCTGTTCCTTGTGACGGTCCCTGTTCACTCATCGCCCAGTCGGCTGCACATAGAGACCAGTGTTATTTGTGCAGCCTGAAAGACAGCTACTGTTGATCAAACTGGGCTTGTGGCACATTGTCTACCTTACAACGATGGGAAAGAGGCATCGATTGTGTTTTGACAACATATCGCTAATTAGCTATTGATGCCAGAAGAAACACGATAAACTTACATTTGAATTTTTTTCTGCCAATGTCCCTTTAGGGCCTCCGTACTGTTCTTTAGGATTAACATGCAAATTAATAAGTTTTTGTAGTTTTACTTAATTTTATCTGTAATTTTTTTAAAAAATAGGGGTGATCAGTCAAATAACAATAAATAGTTAAAAAAGTTACAGTTCAGTTCATTTTTTACAGTGGAGTATTTATAACCTGCTTCGTGGCCAAAGGGTTTAAGTGTCTTTGTCTGTGGGCCACATGCTGCACGGCAGAGATCAGGTACCAATAAGCGCCGTAAAGGTAATGAGTGGTTCAAGGTCCTGACTAAAAGTACGAGTTCTGAAAACCTGACACAGAGTGTGTCATGTTAACTCCCAGATGAGGTCATCAATCAGCGCCGCAGTGCGAGTCCCTCTGACAGCTGCGAATCCAGAGGCGGCGACGTCTGAAAGAGAACACGGCCGAGCTGCGAGAAACACCGCGCACAAAAAGGAACGTTTTCAGTCTCCGTCCCGTCCTGGTGCTTTTGTGCCTCTCGCCCCTCGCCGCCTCTTTCCTTCTGAGGTCTTATCAACACATCTGTCTGGAGGAGTTAGCGTTCCCATCCATTTTTAACACCGTGTTTTCCTAAAAGCGTCACTGGATCCCCCGAACGGCCCTGCGAGCTCTCCGCGTCCCTCCAGGCCTCGCAGAAAAAGAAAAGCTGTGTGAAACCAAAGACCCCTGACTGACCGCCGTCCAGCCTGCGGAGACCCCGCCGGTGTTGTTCCTGCATGGGGAGCCAACGGACGGGGGACATGGAGCGGCGGGGTTTCACTGTAGCAGAGCTGACTTTGCATGAACAGGTTGATCTGTAAAGAAAGTCGGCGAACATCTGTTAAGTCTGTCGCTCTTTGTGGGATCTCTGAAACATAAAGTCCCCGTAACAGATGGAAACCTAATGGCTTCCAAATGTCATGACGCCATCACGCTCTGCAGCACGGCGAACTTATCGACAGAATTTCACAACACGCTCATGGCACCGCCGTAAAAAAGTCGTCAAACACGTCAAACCACAAGCCAGAATCTGAGATGTCTTTGGAAATTCCCCTGCTCTGGATGAACACATTACTCTGCTGCTGACACGGATCTGAAAAGAGACCATGTATAGACGTGGTGTTTTTCTCAACGAAAGAAAAACAAGCCAACAAGGCCCGAGCAGCGACCTGCTCACCGACGGCCAGACAGTCATTTTGTGCCGAGCTGAAATTTGCAGATGCAGCTGTGCTTGTCGTTAGTCGGCCCACGTGGATCCACTCACCGTCTTTATGGAAATGCTCCCACTAAATTGCATTATATTAGACTCCAGCGTTCCTCCCCTCCCTTCCTCTCTGCTCTATTACTCCCTCTCGCCAAGCAGCATATATTTAAATATATATTTAAACAAAGAAAGAAAACAGTAATAATTCTACACCTGGTGCATCAAAAATGAATGTAAAATAACAGAAAATAACCATCTAATGAAAATACAGTCATTTTCCAGACGTAAAATGAATCATTTGACACCAGATCATGTGTTTATTCAGCTTTTTATAATGATTTTCAATGAAGGATATTTAGATGCCTAATAAAAACAAGGAAATTATTGAAAACATATAATAATTTAGATTTGTGATAGCTAGATAAATTACATATATTTTTTTTAAATGTATTTTGCCGAATCACCCATGCTTATAAATACTATACATGGATGGAAACACATTAATTCAACATTTTTGCTGTAAAAACTGCAAAAATTATACAAGATAAATGGAAACGATCATCTAAATAAAATCAGTATTATTTATTTTATTTTTTATTAGTAGCATTTTTTCCCATTTAAATGTTTAATTAAGGTATTTTCTGTGTTCAAAAATGTAAATACCTATAACATGTATAGTAATATACAATTACACTGAAAAAACACACTTGCTCAACATTTTGTTGTTAAAAAACAAATTAATCTGTGTAAAATTACAGATCCAGTATTTCTTTCTCTGTTAATTATCACTATTTGTTTCTAATTTTAATGATATATTCACAGTACTAAGCTTGAATTTAACTGTTTAAAAATAAAATATTTATTTATTATTATTTTATTTATTTTATTTCAAAATCACAGAAAATTTACAAGTGAATTTAATGAGGGTTTTTGTGTAAAAAATATATTATTTTCTTTGTTAAAAAACTGAAATGTTGTGGTTACTTACAGCTACAGGTGTTTAATGTTATTTTACATTAGACCTGTAACTTTACAGTCTGTTGATGTGATTTTAAAGATAGCTAGTCATCAAAAAATACAGGGAAAACATCTAATAAATCATTATTTATCTTTTAATTTTAATTTTTTATTTATTTTTAGAGTTTACAGTCAGAGCAGAGCAGCTGATTAGTTGACCAGTACTAAGGACACAGTGTTTACAGCATCCAGTCTATGATGATGATGATGTTGCAGTAATACTGGACCAGCCGAGAGTCTGCGTCTGGTTAGTGGCTGTGAGGGTTTGCAGGGACAGAAAGGATGCTCCGCTCTGTAACAGTAACTACGCTGGAATACCCAGAGGTCCTGTTCGCAGCGCACCAGATCTACGCTTAAGTTGTGCTCGGAGAGAGTCATTAAAACTGCATTATTGCACTAAGTGCTGTGAGGAGAGTAACTAAATGAGCACTTGTTAGCTTTATGGCACTGGTGGTATTGGCACACAGTCTGCAACCTCCAACAACACAACTGGCTTCACGGGCCATGGAAGTTTATTTCACACGAGGTCGCCGAGGTCGGACTGAACCAACTCCGAGTGAGGTCCAGCAAAAGAAACAGAATTCTTCTTCAAATCTGGATGAATGAGATAAAAATCTTAAAGGTCCCTCTCTTGGCATTGATTTAACCCCTCAAAACTCATCTGTGGGCATCAAAGTTACACATTTAGAAGCTTTTTATTCATAAAAATACCTAAAAATGGCTTCGTTGTAACTCTACACCTTTGCTTCCTCTAGAAACGATGACTTCCCCTAACTTTCTGCAGCTCGAGCACACCAGCTCACCTCCAACTCTGTTTAAACACTAAAAAATATGCTATACAATGGAAAACTGTTATACTGGAGCAATTCAGCCTTATATGTTTGACCTGAAACTGGATTCTGGAAAAGAATAATGGCAAGGAAAGCTTCACTCTACAAGTGGACAAGATTGGTTCCTGAGGTTTTTCATTTATGAAAGCCCAAAAGTTTGCATCTTTGTTTTTGACACTGTCATCACTACTCTGCAGTTTCAAGGTGGAAATGCTTGTCTGTTTGTTTTACTCATGATGTATCTTCCAGCGTGTCTTCCAAGTATCATGAACAAAGCTAACTTGGCTTTTTTCCTTTAGCTCCACTGAACACATTTCATTTGTGCGTTTCCATCAACTTTACTAATTCAGAACTTTGTAGCCCAAAGTTAGCCTGCATCTACATTTTGCATTGTCAAAAACTGAAGTGCTACAACCAAGTCTACAAACAAAAGAATCAGAAAACAGCCTGGAATATCAGACAATGTATTGGCAACACTATAACACCAGGTCAGACTATGAGCTTTCGTCCAATTCACCACCACATCACACCGTCTGACAATCAGAGGAGAAATCAAGTCTGGGATCCTGGTCTGGACGGATATTCAGCCCAGATTATTTTGTATTGTAAGAGGCTTATAGCTCCAGTCTTAAACCTCACAAAAACTGTTAAGATGGTTAAGATTATCCTGCAAGGGCCTGAGGCAGGGGATGCTGTTGCCAAGCAACACTGAACACCAAGGCTAACGTTAGCGACAGATATTAAGACTGATAGTTAAAATCTCACCTCAGGTTCTCGGTGAGGAGAAGAAAAAGCATGTTGAAAGCATCTCGCCAAACAATTTCTCATCCAGACATGTTTAGCGTAACATTGGCGTCACAGCTAGTCGTGAGCAACAGTTGGTCTTCCACATGAGATCACGTGGGTTGGTGCATTGCTTCCCGATTGTACAAAAGTCTTGATAAGATGCTGTAATGTGTGACGCAGCTTTACTTTCCAGCTTTGTGTGTGCAGGTCTGAGATTAGAGAGAAGAATGTCGGCAAATTTAAACAAAAGATGGAGGCAAAGCAAAAAGAGACTGTTGGGAGTCTGCACAGAACTCCACCACCGAAGCTAGTTCTTAGCTTTGCTGCATTCTGACAACATGAAACGACTAGAGACCTTACAACCAACAGCATCCTCCGAACCTGTCCACCTCACACTGCCAAACATTTAAACCTGATTTGTACTCAGCGCAAACTGCAAAAACATTACGCATTGAGAGCAACATAACGCCCCGCTAATGCACAACATCGGTAATACGTTAGCGTCTGGCTTCAAATGCGTCTGTGCTGGAGACCGGTGGCTTAATGCGCTGAAGAGCCACATTGTGCAGCGAGGGCCGGGTTTTCACAACGAGCCCCACGGAGCCGCTCCTCGACGTGAAAAATGACGTGACTCATTTGTGAGTGCGCCTCGCCGAAAGAAACGAGATAATGCATCAGACGGCCGGGGGAAGATCAAAAACAAAGACCCGAGCTGCTCCCTGCAGGGGCCGACCGGGAGAGTGGACCTGTTCGTCACAGACGCCACCCTCGAGATATCTCTCGAACGCATTGCATCTACAGAGCTTAGGTACAAATGCAGACGATGCATTAATGGATTCGGATGAAAGCATCTGCGCAGCGTAGCGCTCTCTATTTCGGTCTATAATGAGCTCGGTGATGGCAAAGTTAGTTATGTAAACTGCACTTTCTGTTTGGCGTCGTTCAGCTGTTTGCATTACTGTAGGGCTATAATTAGGACGGCTCAGACGTTCGATTCGAGAAAAGAAAAGGTCACCGAGGATTTGGAGTCATAAACTTCAGCCGTTTAAAGTCAGAACATGACAAAGGCTGATGTACACACACAAACTCTTGCATTAAAAGGCATTATGGGATCGTCTTCTGGCACGAACTTACCGATTCTTTCCATGTTGCACGTGTTGCACATGTATTCTGTGGTTCAGAGGTTCTTGCTGTCGCCACGGCTGATGGATTCTGCAGCTTACAGACAGCAGATGCTCTCCTCTGCGTGGTGCCTCGGCCGTGAAGAAATCTCATCTTCACCTTCGTCTATCGAGCCGCATCCACCTGCAAGCCAAACATTATCGAGGTCTGGCGAGGATTGTATCACTGACTGGGGAGCTGCCTTATCACAAGCAAGTAGTAGGGAAGCTTTAGGAGCAAGATTTTAATACACAAATGAGGGCAGTAGAAGATATGAAGCTTAGAAAGGAATGGGGCTGCAGCAGCAGGGGAACTCTGTCAGTTTTCAGTCGGGTTCAGTGGATAATTTGGTGTTCAGACGAGTGGAAAATGTTCTCGCTTCACTCTTAAATCTACCACCAGTTATCTTTTTACACAAATGTAAAGTGTTTACACGAATGAGAGCAATCTCTCGAAAGTAAGTCTAAACTCATTTGGCCTGTTTATGGAGCTACATGTGATTTCCATCAAGCAAAAAAATACTGCATACCCCAAGTACATCTAAACTCCCTTGGAAAAGCTTGAAAATCTCTGCTTCAACACAAATTAATGGCATTAGATGAGCAGCAAGAGTAACTGACATGGAAACAAATGGATATCTGCAGCAGGGATACCTACTTTATGCATATGCAGGGTGCAACAGAAGGGAGTACGCCCTTTTTCATTACTTAAATGTCTGAAGATTCATATTGCAATGCTCTCAATAAATATTCAGTCTTATTTCTACACTGACAAGTCGAGTATAAGCAATCAAAAACAAATACTCAATGGAACTCAGTGCAGCAAAAGTGAACACACCTGTGATCACTGCCGCAAAAGTCATGCAACCTGTATACATGGGATTCTGATCATCCTAATTGCATTAATGTGGTTTTAAAATGAGTTGTCAACACCAAAACGTTCTCAACTTTGGATCTATGTGCTGTGTCTACCTTCATGTCTGCATCATGGCTCCACGTGGGAAACAACTGCCAGAGGAATGGATACATTTGGATTGTGCAATTTAACAAAAATGGAAAAGGATACAGGAAGATCAGTGACCAGACGTCAGTGGAAACACAGTAGTAGCAGGAGGTACAGAATAAGTCACAGTACCACTAATCAGAGTTGCAGTGGTCGTCCTTCTAAAATTCCACTACGAACAGGGTGCTACTTGCACAATCTAGCTCTGAAAAACAGGCCGGCAAGAGGTCTTCAAGGGAAATAAGTATTGCTTTGACAGCTCAGACAGTGTGAAGAGCAATGCATAATGAAAACCTCTGTAGAGGGCATCCAAAAAAACCCATCCTACCTTGTTCTTCGGCACAAAATTAGATTAATTTTGCTAAAGAACTTCCACAGTGAACGCATAGTCCTGACAGTGAAGCACTGAGGTGGGAGTGTGATGATATGGGGCCGCATGGGTGCAAAAGGTGTTGGGTAGATGACATTTATAGATAAATGCTGGTGGAAATACCAAAAATAATGGCTAACGAGATGACTCCCGATCTGCAGAAGCTTGAAAAAGAGGAATATTCCACCATGATTGCCATTGAAAGCACACTACCAGAATCACACTGGAGTTTCTGAAGTAGAATAAAGTGTAAACTGTAGCCTGACCAGGTATGTCGCGCAACTTGGGGTATTTTAAGGAGAACATTAGAGCAACACAACCCCTCCAGTACAGAGCAGCTGAATAAAGTATCTGAAGAAAGGCAGAACATCTCTCCAGATATTTGGTAACCATCAGGAGGATAAAGGTGGGCACACACAGGATGGAAAAACTGCTATCTGGTAGCAGTTGCACCAACTTCACTTACGTTTTCACTGGAATACATTGAAGAAAAACAAGTGACAGTTTATTTCAAGTGTCTAAAAGTGGTATTTTACACAGGTTCATGGTAAATGCTTTGCCTAAGATGTTAGTGCAACATAAAGGGGTTTATAGGTCGGGCTAAAAAAAAAAAACTAGGTTAAAAGTAACAGTGGGAACCGTTCACTGAATGTGGCAGCAAAACAAAACATCACGTGCCACGTTAATAAAGGTCAGAGTCTTTTCTCATTACACCCACGGATGTCTTTAATCCATCCATGGTTACAAGCAATAAAGTATTCAAATGAAATGTGAAAATAGAGTGTTTGTCATCCGTAATTGTTCCATTATTGCCTTAATTCAACACCGTATTCAGAACAATAAAATCTCCCGAGTCTTATCTTCAAAGGTACGACGCTCCGAACCTGCCTGGATGCAATTTCAGTCAAATAGTTTCCGAATCATAAACTTGCAATCTGGTTGAGAACGTTTACAGCGTTAGATTAGCGTTAGGTGCACTCAAAGCCGTCGGCTAACCACAGGCCTTTCAACTGGTCTGGAGGTAGATTCCTCTATTACTGCAGATCAGGGAACAGTTTGTGATCCCACAAAACAGCTGCAGGCACAAGTATTTACCGTAAAAGCCTAATTGAAAGAACACAGACGCTGCAGTCGCTGAATGGATGTGCAGATTTTCTCTTTATTTTTCCACCAATACATTGCAAATCATTTAATATTTGTAATGCTGGGAAGTCTGATTATCTCTCTCTTCCTTACACCTCTTTTTTATTACATCTTCCAGGCTTTTCTCACACCTGTTGCCCGTCCTTTTCCTCCTTCCTGCAGGGGTTGCTCATTAAACACTTGTGAAGTGGTTCCATATTACTCCAAAGTGGCTTCCAGGTGCCTCGGATCAGGTCATCAAAGGTAGCAGGTATAGAGGAGCATCTGGACCAGCGCTACTGTTTCAGTCCTCACAAAGCTTGGAGGTCTAGGATTTAGGTTTGTGGGACTGTGATGTCAGCAAGCTAACATGTGGCTATGCAATGCCACTTAATATCAAATGATTCAAAACTGTATGACCTCACAGTAATACGATTACTTCTAAGCTGAACAGTAGGGTTATTGCTCCTATGTAAAACTGAAACAGTTTAGATTTACTACATTGAACAAAAATAGAAACTCCCCATGTGAAATATTGATGCCACATGAAGTGCACCACCCAAAGTGAGCGTATACTGTCTGGTACTTGTACTAAATGGATATTTCTCTTGATTCGTGTCCCAAATTTGAGTCCACCACTGCCTCAGTGATGCATTAATTCCATTCAGTACATGGGTGTGGCATATCCAGCAGTACTCAGACACTCCTTATACTGGGAATAATAAAAGGCCACCCCAAAATGTCACATTTTGACCAAAGCAGCAATGCCTCAGATGACTCCGGCCATGAGGGAACGTGCCTTTATATTTTTGTTCAGTGTATATTAAAAATACAGGGCCACAGTAGGAACTCTCATTTCATTACTGAGGCTCAGTGCTTCACTGTCAGGTTTATGCATTCACTGTGGTCATCCTGACCAGGTTCACACCAAACATGCTGGACTCCATCAAAGCTGAACAAATTTAAAGTCTCATCCAACCAAAGAATGTTCTCCTGTTTTTTAACCAGGTGTCTTTTCATGTCCTTTAGTGAAGTTTCAGCCTACAGTTTCGCACTAATCAGCGAGCAAGGGTGTTTTTCTTGGATGCTGTCCATTGAGGTTGATGCTTGATGATTATATGCAACGTCCTACAAAGTGTCTAAGCTGTCGCAGAAGCTCCAGATTCCACTGATAACCCCTGTGCCAAGTCTAAATCCAATCTGCTATTCAAAACGAGATTTTGCAAGAACATCATTCATTTTAAGGGGACGACCACTGCAGTTCTGATTAGTGGTACTATAGCTCGTTCTATGCCTTCTGATTTCTTCTGCAACCGTGCCTCTGCTGATTTTTACTTGGCCATCTATCTTCCTGTATCCTTGTCCATCTTTGTGAAGACTCATCAGATTTTTCTGCTTCTTTGGCGATACTTTTCCACATGGAGCCATGATGCAGACATGCAGTCCATTGGTCAAAAACCAGTAAAGTTCTGATGTTTACGGGTTGCTCTATAACCATGTTCATGTAATTAGACTAACTGGAAATCACATACAAGTGTGCTCATTTTTCTTGTTTCTTGAATTTGTATTTTGGGGGCTGTATTTTCAAAATAAGTTTTCTAAAGTATTTGTTTTTGATTGCTCATAAGAGGAAATACTCAATCTGTCAGCTTAGAAATAATGCAGTCATTGAGAGGCGGAATCCTTTGACATCTAAATGATTTTCTACGGGGGCGTACTACTTCAGCTCTGTGTGTACTACCATGGTACACGGTCTGGTAAACCAAGCTAAGCACTGCATTAGGCAAACACACCGTCATGTGAGTACATACAGGCGAAAGTTCAAGCCCCTGTGAAACTTATTTGACGGGGAATCAGCGGACAGGACCTCGGTGTCTGCTGTGTTGTGACAGTTGAAACAGCAGCGGGTGTCTGAGAGGACTGACATGAGAGCAAAACCCCACAAAGTCACAACAGGTGTTTCAACTCCAGCCGGGGGGGGAGAGAGAAGCCAAACCATGTCCGGCGTCGACCGCAGACCTGCCCGTAAAATACCTTCATTTTTATCCCCAGCGGGTCCAGTTCCTCCCTGAAGCCAACTGTGAGGTCTCTCTCTCTGCTGCTGCTCCCACTGTTCTTATTTTAAAGCTGTCCAAACTGATTACACAATAGCTGTAAATAGGCACCAGCTGTCAGGAGAAATAAGTGCATAATCAAGCTTTTTAAAGGAGGCTGTGTGAAAGGATTATAATCAGTTCTTTTACATGAGTTTGAGGAACCTTTGCTCCTCTTATCATTTCTCGCTCCTGCTTTCACTTGTTCTGTTTCTCTGAACCCATTTACCTTTGTTCTTAGGAAGCTCTCTCCCATTCTCTCTAATTCATGTCACCAGAATAAAAAGCACAAAGCAATATGAGGAGATGAACATCAGCGGCCATCACCTCTCTCCCCTGCCTCGCTAAATTGGAAAACACACCGCCTCTCACTGGGCCCGCGGTGCAGAAACCCGTCCACATGTTGTCATTGTGGTTTGTTTGTGAGGCGGCACGGAGGCTGGAGGTTATTTTCTCAGTGCGGACGAGCTCTCAGCCCTGCGGAGGGGGAAATGCAGTGGCGTGGAATAGAGAGCTTTTTAAAAGCCTGTGAATAAAAGCTTTGACATCCCGTCTGCCCCGTAGCCCTGCAGCCGTTCCCATCTTCTGTTTCCTCCAGCCGCCCTCACGCCACTGTTTCTACTCGAGCATGTTGAGATGCAGTGAACACAATTAAGCCCGGTGTAATGAAATCACACTGCTCTGGTTAATGGAGAGGCTGGTGAATGGGGTCACTGAGTGGACTGTGTGCAGCCAACAGAGGCAGCTGTCAGACCTTCCTTTTATGTTTTCAAATGGACCACCGGCCTCGCCTTCCTTCATAAGACTCAATCTGCAAATTGCACATTGAACAACAGGGTTTCAAGTGCACAAATGCTGTAAAAGATCTTCCACTTCGATGTGTTATCTCATCAATATCAAGCATTTATTTGACAGAGATATCACGGCGGATTGGAGTGTCTTAGCACCACATTTTCTTGATTAACCTCATAAAAAATAGTGGAGTGTTTAGTCTGGCTGATGGGCGAAGTGAAGTGATTAAATCCCGACCTTTTGTTAGCTGCCAAGAGTGGCAGCTAACAAATGACTTTGAATCTAACAGTTATTCGGCTGCTCTTAATAACGGTAGAAATCATTTTCCACCGCACGCTGCATAATAATGTAGTTTTAGTGCAAGAGCAGCCCACTAAAAAACGCATTACGCCGAACCTAACACATCATTACACTCGGCGCGACCTTACCCAGAAACACCTCGGTGCACAACCAAATAAATTAAATACTCATTGACATTTAATTCCTGGATCACATCGCAGGAAGCCGGTGACCTCCGATTGGTGCAGCATGAGTCAAACTGCTGTCTCACTGCGCTCGGTACAGTTGAGCCTTTCGCACGCAGGGACGAGCAACACCTCGAAACCCGGGAATCAGACTCCTCCGTCCACCTCGGAGGGCTTTCAAGAGGCTCCTCAAGACGGGTGATCCCGAGCAGTAAATCAGCCAGATAATGAAAAAGGTCCATACATGCAGCAGCGAAGCCAGAAGACCGGATTAATGGAGCTAATGAGGTGGATATGTAGCACAGCAGCACTGGGCGGGTGGACGTTTGGAGGGACAGAAGGTCATTCAGTGTGTTCTGTCCTCCATGAAAACCTACAAGCATTCCTGTGTTACACCCCTTTATGTGCAAGCAGTGGGAAAAAAATAACGTCCTAGCAGCCAATTCTCTCCCCGGGCTTTTATTGTTGTAAGCAGAAACAGACAGTTGAATCTCTTCTTTGGACGCAGATTATAGTTTTGCTCAGTGTTGAGGAACCGGTCCACAACAGAAGCTGTTCCTGTAATGAATGGATTAGATCACTGTGCAGGATGGGACTTATGCCCAACGTCAGTGTTTGAAGCCAACAGAGGTTGATGACAAATTGGAAAATGAGACACCAGAAACAAGAGATCCACCTAAAATTAGCCCACACAGGAAAAAGAAATCTGCCTTTATAAAAATACAAACCAATTAAGCGTGTCTAAACCTGTTTTTATGAGCACCATTTGCACGGCTGCACTCTCTCCAGTTGCAGGATTTGCCGCCTCTCTGTTTAATATCATTGTAACATGAAATAAAGCATGTTAAGATTCTTCATTTGACTTTCAGAAACTGAGATTTGTCTCTACTTTTAAATGTTTTCAGTCCAAATGATCTGTCAGTGGGTTTAAACACTTATTCATTTTTTAAAAATAGCTAAATTTACACATTTTATCAGAGCCAGAAACTGTAAAAAGACAAAGAATAGTCATATTATCAACTTTCTGACGGTCCTTGAACTACTCATCTATGATGAACTACCATGGGGGAATTTAAGATAATTCTAAGGGCATTCTAAAGGATCGAGAAAAGGTTAATGTGACTGCTCCTGACGTTCTCGCTAAGTATTGACGTCAACCTGCTTGTGAATTAGAGCTGTTTTTATGGTGTCGCATACAATCTGGAGGTCATGCTCCATTTATTAGCGCTGTGTGACTGTTGTATTTGTCTGCTTGTTTTTTTTTTTACAAATGTAACGCTTTGCTGATTTGTGCTCTTGGCCAGGTCGCTTTTGGAAAAGAAAATTTAGTCTGATTGAGTGTTTCTTTTACCTGGTTAAATAGAGGATATATATATATATGTAGATGATGTTCTGTTTTACTGGAAAATCCAATTGACGCTTCATCAAAATCACTGTGTTGGCACCAGATTCTGTGCAAAAATAAGAAATTCTGCACTCTTTGGTGCAACTGTGAAGACATTAGGGACTTTTCGGCTGAACTGCAGGCAGTGTTTACACCAAGCAGATAGAAGAATTGCATGGAAACTGATTAAAAATGCATAGCAACAAGTAAAAATATCAATAGCATGTGCAGCAACCATGTTTTTCCAGTATTGTTAACACCTGTGGGCACTTGGGAAAATGTTGTACATGCTGAATCCAGTTTTTGTCAATTTTTCATGATTTATGCACGCTTCCGTCATAGCTCCACGTCTTGATAGATGCGCCAAACTCAGAAAACGACGACAACAATGGCGCCGTACAGTGCTGCGTATGTACTGCTGATAGATCCACCTCATCGTCCGTCCAGACTAGAGTCCTACCAGCTCATCCACTCGTATTTGCCGCCGCCATGTTCTATGTTTACATCATATACAGATTTCTTCATGCCTAAAGTCCCGCCATCAGTTTCCGCTTGTTTCTGTTACGGCGTCATAGCGCCACCAACAGGCCTGGCGTGTGTTTTACATCACTTTCAGCCATATCAAGTAAATTCATGTGGAAGGACACATTCACTGAAACAGCTCCGTCTTTATGAAGAACGTTTTTGAAACTATAAGCGTTTTGGCTTCGTGTGGACGGGGCCTAAGACTTTTCTCAACTGCACAGAAGACATTTTTGAGTCCCCTCTACTTCTACTTCTTCTTCTCCATAGAGGTGCAGGACTTTATGTTGCAGACAAAAATGCAAGAAACTCAAGAAACTGCTTGGAGGTCAAAGGATAAATTGGAAAAACAGCCATCAGTGTAACTAGTTAATGACAAATACACCTCAGCTGTAGCCTTTAAAATGCATCTAAAATACATCCAGTGCTCTGTTCACAAATCTACCTGCAGACTTGGTTTATTTGACTTTGTCCTAACTGTTCCGTAACTGCTGCTGAGAGGTTTACAGTTGAGCCGGGTGTGATGTAAAGACTCCTTGAACCACTTTAGCGTCTCTGCTCTTTCTCTTCGGAGGAGCTGCTGCTCTTATTCGTGACAGAACCCAGAGACCCGGCTCTGCTCTGCTCTGCTCTGTTGTTAGCGTTCACGCTGGAGCAGGGTGTTGTTTTTAGAAACGCAAATTTTATTAATGTCTGCATGTGTAGCGCTGGATGGGGGTTGATTTATTGCAGTTCAGGTCTCTATCCGCCCCTCTTCCCCTCCCCTCCCGAGCAGCAGCAGTAATGGGCCGGCCGCTGGTTATTGGGTCCTCTGGGGTTTTAATCAGCTAACTGGCTGCCATGGAGGTGGGCACGGCTCCTCACACTGATGCTTTTTAATCAAAACTTCCTGCACAAATTGCGGCCTGTTTGAGAGACTAAGATTAGATTACTGCTTTGACCTCCTCCTGCCAGATCACACATGCATGTATATGTTGCACAAGAAGATGCATGTTGGAAACGCACCATCAACAAAGCCCTTCGAAACACTTCAGATCAACTTTCCTACACGCGAGGATTGTTCTCCCCGAGGGTCTGAGCACTGCACTGCAGAAAACACCGCCGCATTTTCATCCTCTTACCGAAGCTCAGGTGCGTCATGCAGGCATCCATCTAAACGCTCCTCTGTTGCAGACGTTGGCTCCGGACCAGCATTATTACTGCGGCCCTTTGCATTTAAAGCCTCGCATATGGCTTCAACCGCGGATGATTTGCGAGCCCTGGCGTTTCACACTTCAGGAACTCCGAGCACTTAGGCGGGATAATTCGAGTAAATTTGCAGCAACACTGACCCGGGGCTCTTGCGATCGCTCGACACCTGAGAAGCTGCAGAAGGGCAATCATGAGATATGCGATCGGAGCAAACCCTGGCAGCATTTGCATCGTTGTGGATGTTTGGTTGGGGTGTTTGTTGCTGACTCTGCTGCGGTGGGTCGGATTTAAGGCGTTTCTATGCGGTTCTTTAAAGATACTTCTGGAGCGATTCCAAGGGGAACAGCCGCTAGGTAGATCGACAACAACAGAAAAGACTAATGCTAAGACCCACGAGTACTCACACAAACCGCAAAGTGTATCTGCAAATGCAATGTCACCCTGCTCCTGTGTGCACCGCTGAAACTCATCTGTAGTCCATTAAAACGGCCTGTTCAGGAGGAGCGCTTAAGTTTCACGGAGAGGTTTTCTGTCAGAGCTTGTTTGCTGTAAACCGACTATTTCCCCTTTAAGATTTATACAAATGTCTTGCTTTAAAAGCACGCCGAGTCCATTTCAGGCATCGACAACAAAGACAGTGGCCACACATCCAACAAGCAAATGATAAAAAGGATCAAAACCAAATTAGGGGTGAATTCAATCTGCCCCAGTAGAGGCTCTTTGTACTGCAGGAATCCAGGAAGCATAACACTTGAACAGAGGAGCGAGAGAGCGGCTGATGGAGAGGTAACATAAGAGGAGGGAACACTGGAGGAAGACGGCGCGCAGGAGGATGCTGCTTCCTCTGTCCGCATGAATCACGGCGTGCACGGAACGCCGTCCAGTTTTAAACTAATGGGGAGGGAATTTATGGTAACACTTAAAGAATGAGATCAATAGGAGCAGTGCTTCCAGCAGGGAGGGGAAGGACGAGCTCGCCGGCCCAAGCGGAGTCAATATCAGCCAAGCAGGATCAGTTACATCTCAGCCATGGAGGGCCAGCAGTCAGAGGAGAGGAGGAAAACCAAGAGGTCAATACCAGTTACCTGTTGCCTCATGACAGGCTTGATCGGCCTCATAAAGTAAACGTGAAAGCACTCCGTTAGCAGTATTCAGCGGCTTCACTTCAGGTTGGAGCACTTGCTGTAAATGCAGTGTGCAGCGTCATTTGTTGTTGCAGGTTTTGGATCCGGAATATTGCTGGCACGGTTCTGTTCACAATTTTTGCAAAATGAGTAGCGACTGTACGACGCAAACAAGTTGGACGGATGTGGCCAAAGTGGAATGTTGGTGCATAAAGCTCAGGAATGTGAGGTTTGCACTTTAAGCCGTGTGCGGTCACATTTAGACACTTTGCTTCCTCCTGTAATGTTGACTTTTTCCAATATTAAACGATTAAATATGGTTGTTTCCTGATTTAGAGTCTGAATATAACCTTAAAACGTGTTATTTACAACACAGTTTTTCATTATGTTCATAAAAGCAATAATCCGGGCAGCATTAGGTTTCATTAAACATGCATTTATCACAAATCGGTAGTATATGAGCAGCATTAGCAGGAGGCCAGGATCCAGGGAGTGGAGCTATTTTTTTGTAAATGCATATCAGGGGCTTTTAATTTGAAATGGATGCAGCAAATTATAAGAAACTGGCTATATAATTAGCATATTTGCGACATATCTTAAACGTGCACACATAGATATTTGAGAAAGATGTGATGTCAGTACAACCATCCACTGATCTTTGCACTGTCTTAGCTGAACTGTGTCACTCATGAGTGTAAAAACAGGCTCTATGCAGAAGCTCTCCATGCAAATCGCTGCAGAGAAGTTCAGTCTGCACCTCTGTTGCAGGCTGTGGAGCTGCTCTCATGTTTTGCGTCCACAGGGGTGCTTTTGGACATGAGGGGTCATGCTGCTACACACCAGATCTCTAATGGACATGCAACCAGCTAGATGATTGACAGGTGTTTTCCTTACCTGAAACAGGAGACTAATGCCGGCTACAGCCTCCTACAGCCTCCTACAGACGTGCAAATACTGTCTGCAAATGCTCCACTTGTCGACCGTCTGCTCCCACATTTCACTGCACTACATTTTCGGACCAACACGGTGGTCATTTGGAAACCGAATGCGCCTCTGCAAACATTTGAGGTGAGAAACAAGCCCCACAGCTGCTGAATCTGTCTTTATTTTACATCTGCAACAATTAGTGTAGACGTTTTACGGGATTTTCCAGGAGCGGTGAGTCGCCTTGGACACAAAAATAGCCGGGGCGCCAAAATTATTCCAACTAGGAGCAGCCGGTGTGATGCATCGCTTCTCAAGATGCAAGGTAGCACTACCAGAATGCATTGCACAGCTGCTTACATAGACAATGAATGGGAAACGTAGCAGTGATGGATCCTATGAAGACGTACCATGCCTGCATCTGACTGGACAAACACTTCACTTGTCTGCTGCCTTGATTTCAAACATGGTGGCTCATTTGGAAACTTTTAAAAAATATATATTATAAAGATAGTTCACTGTATGTGCCTCTGAAAACAAATGAGGTGAGAAAAAGTCATGCAGTCATCTTCATTTTACATCAAACAGTTAGTTTTATGGCCTTTTCCAAAGGTGGTTAGTCGCCTTAGACACAACAGGTTTGCAAAAACCAGCCTAGACGCCAAATTTATTTCAATTAGGGGCAGCGAATGTGATGAATTGACTCAAAAGATGCAATGCAGCACTACCAGAATGCATTGCATGGCTGCTTACATGGACAATGAATGGGAAACGTAGCAATGATGGATCCTATGGAGATGTACCATGCCTGCATCTGACTGGACAAATGCTTCACTTGTCTGCTGCCTTGATTTCAAACATGGTGGCGGGATTTTCCAGAGGTGGTGAGTCGACTTGGACAGCCCTGGTTTGCATAAAGTAGTCTAGACGTTAACTTTATTCAAATAAACAGCAGCTAACATGATGCCCCGTCTCCAAAAATGCAATGTAGCACTACCAGAATGCATTGCACTGCTGCTTACAAAGACAGTGAATGGGAAACATGGAAATGACAGATCCTATGGACACCATAAACCATCACCTGTTAGCATGGGGACTGAAAATAAATTATGTTATCTCCGCTCAAAACCCCCCCTAATAATCAGTGACTTCACATAATATAAATTATTATGACATATTGTAAGGTTATTATTGGTTTCCAGTCAAAAGAAGTCATAAAGCATCAGAATATACAGCTAAAGTGTTCCAGAATGCTGCATATCATCACTCCCACCGCTGCAGCCTGAATAATGAAAAATGCATGTTGCAGTGGATTTCATGATGTCAGGAGCCTCCGTGCTCTTCTGAGAAACGCTCCAGCGTTTGGCCACTTTTTACGAGAGCCGCAGAAATTTCCAGACAGCCGACGCGGAGCAGAAACAAAGTCGAAGCCGTACTGTTTTCCCTTTAAAATGCTAAGTTTATATAATTGCCTTATAAAACAGTGGCAGACAGGCCAACATGCAGCCGGCGGTTACAACCGTGTTAAACCTCAGCGAGAAAGGTCGAACCTGCTTCGCGTCGCATTCATCGAATCGGGTTTTTCTCCTCCTGACCCTGAACGGCGTTGAAACGCTGCTACAGGCTGCTCTCAGGATCCACGTGCACCTTCATTAAAAACACTCGTGTGGAGCAGTTTTCAGCTTTTCAGCAGTAATAATCCGAGGCGTCGCTCCTCAGATCGGCACAGAAAACGCTCGGCCACAGCTGACACTGCAGGCCGTGGGTGGATGTTTTGGACTGTGACATTTAAACAGCGGGGTGAGAGCCGTGGACATGAACGAGCAGCCCTGGTTTTTATTTGCCTCTCCGCTCTTTCCCACATTAATATCTCCTCTCCCTTCTCCCCCTTGATTCCTTTCTCTCGCGCTCACCGACAGGATGGCTCGAGTCCCGGCTGAACACGCTGCTCTGATCATAACGCGGCATCTCCGTCCAAAACGCACACAGTTTTTTTTCCCCCACTCCCCCCCCCGAGGTTTGAAGTTATGACACAGGCCTGTTCCACTCGACTCCCATGTCTTTTTGGATGCGGGTATTTCCTGGATCCAGTGTGGGAAAGCAAAACAGTGAAGAACTTTATAACGCGAGGTGAAGCAGGAGCGGGGTAAAGAGTCCAGACAGCTGTCAGACGGGACCCCCCACGAGACAGAAAACGCCCCAAAATAATCCTCCTGGAATTTTTTGTGGGTGATCTCCAGCTGTGGCCACCGAGGACCATGACCACCGCACTTCTTCGAGGCGGCCGGATGCACAATTTCAGCATACTTTCTCGAGCGTAAGGTGGAAAATAAATCTAATTTAAAGAAGATAACGGAAGAATTAGAGGCCACGTTCCTTTGATTTTTCCCGTCAGTTCCTGCGCGACTCATTTCACAACTCTTTGATTTAAATGGCAACACGATGCACACATGGGAAATGTCAATGTCATGCCACCACGGTGATATTACGGCGGTCTGGAAATGTGCTCAAACTCACCGGCAAAAGGGGGGGAAAAAAAGGTGTGAAAGTTGCTTATTTCAAGGCTCGGCTTCAAATGTTTGCACCGAAACGGGTCGCGTGAAAAGAAAAGACCCCGGGGCTGTTATTGTGGTCCAGCATGATCGCTTCAATACAACTTAATTTAGCTGCTTTGCTTTTTTATTATAACAGTGATCTTAATACGTTCCACTTTCGAGGGCCGGTTTGGTCTTTAAGTGCACTTGTGAAGTCGAAGGGAACACTTTAATTTAGGAGCTAGTTTGATGGGAGGTCAATGCGTTCCATGCACAAGGAGTCCAATAAAGCGAAGTCCAATATATATATTATGAATGCAGGGAAGCAGGCGGTTGAGTCGCACATGAAGCTTGGAAACAAGACAACATGTGCTGCGTTTCAGCGAGGGGGTTATACCTGCCTGTCTCTGCGCAGTCTGGCATGTGTTTGGCTTTCAGTTTGGGAAGACTGGGACCTGCTGTCGGCGTGATGGAGTGTGTTGAGCTCTGGGGGAGGAGGAGGTGATGAGTGTTAAATCCCTCTCCGTGGCACATGTCTGCTGTCCGCCCGCCCGCCTCACCACCCCACGTTTTAAAAAAGACGAAGAATTAAAGGAGGAATCAGAGCAAACTCTTAACCTCGCAAGCGAGCACCGAGACGTTGGGGGAAACCGAGAAGAGGGGAGTGAACGTGGGGGCGAAGACGCCGGAGTGGATGTCTGGACGGACACCAAGGTTCTGTTCTCATGAGCTGCATCTCCTCCCCTGCAGTACACTGTTAAAAATCAATCATTTTTACCCAATTATATACAAAAAATACCAATAAAGTTACTAAATAGACTTTGAATTTACATGCAAGATAAGATAAACTAGATTCTTGTGCCAGATATTGCTCAGAAAACAAAGTTAAAGGTTATAATAACAATAACAACAAGCTACATGACTGAAAATGTGAATAAATAAGCTAAAACAAGACAAAAACTGAGAAGTAAGAAGCAATACTGGTCGCAAAGTATTATTACACATAATAATGAAATACTGCACTCAAGCAAAATTACATTTAAGCCTATAACTGAGGCTGAACATACATCTGTAACCCAGTTTTAACATGAAAACTGACAAAATACACTCATAAAATTATTGTACTTTTACAAATATTTCCTTTTTTAAAGTAGATTAAACAGTAGAGCTGTTAAATTTAATACTATGAATAATATATTTCTTCAATTCTTACCAATTAATGGCGAATTAACAGAAAAAAAGGACTGATTTTGGTGTTTTACATAGATTAGCTTGTTAAATTAGAGACATTTTAACTATAGAAAACATTGAATTAATGGGTTTTCATCACCGTATGTTATCTACAATCATTGCTAATTGGTTGAAATACATTTTTTATCTTTATATATACAATATGTCACTATATCTAGCTATATAATTATATACTATGTGTAATTTAATTGTTTTAACACATATAAATGTCCTTTTCTAACATTTAAAAACCTAAAAATACACATGATCCTTTGTTAAACTAAGGCTTGAAAATGTATTCTAACAATGGAAAATGACTGATTTCTTTAAGTGATCATTTCAGTTGTTTCACGGTGTTTTTATGGCTCCACAGCTGTCAAACGTTACACTTTTTTTTCCTCTTTTTACAGTGTACCTGCAGCGTTACTGTACTCCATTATAAGCTCACTAAATCCGACGGATGCCTGCGTTCTGCTCTGCTGTACTCGGCAGCGCTGTGCCCAGCTGGAGGTATGGCATGTCTGTTTTATTTTAAAATCCCAACCTCTTATTACAGGAGTTTTGCTCCAGCCGGGGGCCGCTCTGGGAAAGCCATTAGGAGGTGAGTATGAGCTGAGCCAGCCTCGGTGCGGTTACAGTAGTGCTGGGCTCTGTCTAATGACTGGAGCGGCCTGTCTCTGCGCTGTAATGAAGCAGGGGGGACTTGATCTTCAGCCTGACTTTATAAGGTGTCCTTTCAACCCCAATGGAGCCGAGATAAGTGCAACACTTCAGAGACAAATCCTTATAAAGAACCGCATTCTGACCGACCGCACCGGGCAGAGCCGACAGGCCGCTGACGTGCAACACTTCACTCAGCTTGTAAGGTCAGACCGCTTGAGCCTCCATTATGAAAACTACTTGTTTTACTGTTGCACAGGATGATACAGCCCATGGCAACAGAGATCAGGCTGCAGATCCTCTGGTGATTGGAGGATCAGCGCAGCAGAGAGGGCATGGAGGAGGTGGGGATGGGCCGAGGAGGGGAGTCGCAATTAGAGGAGTGAAAGACCACCAGGGCTGCTCAGCTGCCACGCCTGTGAGGAACTCGGACGAAAAAAAACCTGCAGCAGTGACAATGAGTGAGAGAGGCAGACTGTAATCTGAGCCGCACAAACATTTTTGGGTGGCGGAGGTGATCTGGAGACGGAGCTGAACCTCCGAGGGTTGAGAAAGACGGAGGATGGCGGCAAACAAACTGTAAGTCTGTCACGAACAATACACAGTTAACAAAAGACTGTTTCACTCTGCTCCGGTTCCTGTCGCTGAGGCTTCCATGCACCACAGCGATCCATCCAGGAGCTGTCAAGATGAGCCACTTTGAACCACAAATGTCAGCCTACCAGAGGCGCTAAAGGAAGATCAGGAGATCAGTGAAGGGATTCATCCTCAACAAACAACTAAACTGCATCCTGAGTTATGTTTGGAGGGAAACAGTTACATTTTCCTCAACTGTACCAAGCAGTTTATGTGCCCAAAGTGAACCAAACAGAGAAAAAACAAGCAGCAATTAAATGTAACCCTCTAAACTCCATGCTATGTTTGGGCTATTGTTGCTCCTGTCATATTTTTCACCAGTTTGTCACTGCAATATAAAGTCCTGCACCTCTATGGAAACAGAACAACCATGACGAGAAGCAGACAGAACTCAGAATTGTCTTTGGTGCGGTGTGACAGTTATAAGGGCATAAAACGTGAAAAAGAAAAAAACAAAAGCTGAATTTCTTTGATTACGTTTCTGGAATTGGAACTGGAATCAACATGTACAACATTTTTTCAAGTGCCCACAGGTGTTAACAGTGCTGAGAAAGAATCGTGGCTCTAAGTACCACAGATATTTTACGACTTATATTTTTATCCCAGTCAGCCCAAAAGCCTTTGAGTTTTTGTCATGTAACTGTTAGTCACAGTGAAGTCAGTCATGACCTCTGGGTTACGTTAAGTAGCGCAGAATTTTTTGATTTTTAGAGAATGCAAAACACATGAGACACGCAGGATCAAATGTATCAAAGTATCACGATTTCAAGGCTGACTGAAGCACAGCTGTTTTAACCAAATCTGGACTGAGCAGATGGTTTGTTTTTTGGCAGATTTTTAAATGAGACATCGAATAATGTAGCTTAGATTTAGTGGAACTCCATGTCACAGGTGTAGTTTCTGTCAGAAAGCTCAAAATCTGACAACTCTTTCTGTTTTAGTGGCGTCCAACCAATAAATGGTGTCATTTTGGTGACTTATGACTTCAACATAAACCAATCAGGTGTAACATTATGACCACCTGCCTAATATTGTGTTGTTCCCCCTCATGTGCTCAAAAACAGTCTGAACCATTGGGCATGGACAAAAGGACCTCTCAGGGTGTCCTATGGGGTCTGGAACCAGGACGTTGGCACTGGATCCTTTGGGTACTCTGGCTTGTGCAGTGGAGCCTCTGTCAATCCAACTTGTTCCACTGTATCCTGTTGATGCTTGATCAGAATGGGGTGTAGCATCCAGTCAATTCAAAGAAGGCCAAAAACTGATGGAAAATGACCTTTTAACCGTAACATAACTCCTACATTAGTAACTTTCCATTAGCAACTCCGTAATACATCTTAGCAATAAACATTTCCAGCTGATCAGTATATTGTCTGACATTTACAAACCTTGTTCTCCCATTGACTGAAGCTAAAACCTTTACTGACTTTTCCGTTGTCCTTTTCTCAGTTTTGCCGTGCAGCTTTCAACTTTTTAATGTTAGTCAAGCCTATTTCCGTTACCTTACTTCCGCTTAACAGAACGTTATCAAAATAAAAGCATGACCGTACCGTAATTGCCATGTAAATAAAATCAGAGATAGCTTTAGCTATTCTTACCTTTACATGTGGTGTAGGACATTTGGAGGTCAAATCAACATGCTGGGTCATTGTCATGTTCCTCAACATGTTCCTGATGGTTTGATGTTGTTGCCATGTGGTGGGGTGCATTTTCATGAGTGACATTAGGATTTTCTATTTGCATGAGGGAGTGTATTTGTTGTGGGACAATGCTTATTTGGGTGTCTAAGTCTCATCAACACGGATGTTAAAATCCAAGGTTTTCCATCAGAACAGCACATAGTACCAATATGATCCATGTTATTCACTTCCCCTTTCAGTGTTCAAAAGGCTGTGGCTGATCGGTGTATCTACTTGCAAGCTCGAGCAGCAAAGTGACCACCTCAAAAAGCAGTAAAGAACTCCTTTAATCCAGTTCTTTTGTGTTTAAACTCCCCAATTTTTCAGCCAAGCATGTGAATAAGTCCCTTTTTTCCACTTATTTAACTTTAACAGTAAGATGCAGCCTACATTCACCAACAACAGAGCAGAGAGCCAGACTTTTCACCAAAAACTGAGAACCCCACATGGAGTTTCTGGGTAAATGATCCTTTTCACTTCTCAAACTCTTTTGGGAGTCGTTGCCATTACAAGCTGCCATTTCCTGCCTCCATGGTGGAAACACAGTCTTTCCTCTCTGCATTGCAGTGTTGCTTATTTAACTAATCTTTTTATGAAGGTAAAACTACCTCCAGTGAGGTTCTTTACATTGTTTCCACTTGTTTTTCTTCAAGGGCAGCACACGGAGAGCAGAAAACAATTAATATGTTTACTTAAAGCTCACAGCGCTGATTGATGCCTTGATTGATCGAGTCGGAGGCCAATTACATGAATCAAAAGATCAACCGAGTAAACAAGCCATTACCACTGAGCCTTTCCTTCCTCGTAAAGATCAACTCCAAATACAGGTAAGGTTCAGTCTCACATTCGCAGGCCACTTCCTGCTGCGCTCCCATTGGTCCAAAGTCTTCCTCAGGCCCACAGGCGACTGGCGCGGTGACCTGAGGTGACCTCTGTAATGGGCAGGGGCAGTGAAGGATGGACGCCGCCTTCGGTCCTCCATCACAGCAGAGAAAATAAAGAGGAAGGAAGCGACAACTTGGAGAAGGAGCTGATGCTTCCCATATGTCAGCGTCACCGGGGCTTGTTTCTAATCACGGCAGCGCCTGGAGACGAATACGGCGAGAGCAAGTTTAAAACAAACCAATCAGCGCCGTTATTCCCACGACGGCCGCTAATATACACGAGAGAAAAGACGATGAGGAAATGATGAGTGGAGGAGACGATAACTGAGCCAGAGGGAAGAAATCTACAGTTCTCATGCAAAGTTTACCACAAAAAATGTCCCAGTTCATTCAATATTGATCATTTTAATCACTACTTTTAACAAAAAAAGCAGCAGAAGAAATGCTTAATTTGAATTTAACCACTTCATCCTGTTTATGAAGGCACACAGGTAATAACATTAATGCTAACACAACACTGAAAAACATAAGTGGACTCTAACTGTCTGGACCTAAGCGCCTGATAGCAGTTCCCACTACCTACTTATGCACTTTGCATTTGTTTATAATGCACTAAGAGATTATTGATTCATTTAGTTGCAGGTTTGCAGTGACAATCAAGAAATTCTAATCTACTCTATTAATAAGAATATAAAAAGGCTAAAACATGACCTCACCTTGATACACCCTTTAAGAGTATCTGAGCTGCAGTTAAAGTAGAGCACAAATTAATTTTTCTTCTTTCATGATGACAGTTTACTTTTGAAACTAGAAAAGCACTCAGAGAGCTCATACCTCCGCCAAGCAGCTTCAGTCCACCCCCAACACAATCTCCCAATTCACATATTTGTATGGAACGTTACAGAACAAATGTACAAATGTAATTACATACAGTTCAAATGTCCTCCCGACAATGCGGCCTTCACCCCATCCGACCTTATGAACAGGCGTGGCCTCTAGTGCGGCAGCTCCTAACAGCCTCCCAGCTTCTTAGACAACCGGAGATAAGAATGCCGGCCCAACCGTGCGTATGTCGCTCAGGAAGGAAAGAGAACTCCGTCACTGTCGCTGTTTGTTGCGTGGAGCCCCAAAATATCATCTGGTCACAGGGGGTTACCCCAAAAACAAGAGTGTCCTCTGGTGGCTTTTAGAGTAAACCACATTTAATTGTCCACCCGGTTACACTTAGATTTAAAAAAAATCCTGGATGGAGATGGTGATCCGGAGCATTCCCAACATTTCATCATTTGTTCTTTGTCCCATTTCACACATTTCCTGAAAATTTCATCCAAAACCGTCCATTACTTTTTGAGTTATTTTGAACACAAACAAACAAACAAACGCCGGCCATCACTTAACCTCCTTAGCAGAGGTAATAACACGTTTTCCCTTTAAGCTGGGATTCTAATACCAGCAAAAGTGCAAAAATTAGCTCCACTACTCATCATGACGTCTGCATTTCTTTACATTTTGAATGGCCACTCTCTTCAAATCAGGATCACAGTATGAAGAAAATTAAAGACTGGTGAGTCTGATGACGAAAATCACACCTTTAAGCAAAAACTTAAGCTGGAAAATCTCAAAACTTCAAGTGGAGTTTACTTACAGTTAAGTTGCACCAATGCAAACTGCTAATTTAAGAAGACTAAAATGATTTGCATGCATCTAACTTGAACTAGTGGCATCAAAATCACAGCTTGTTTCAGTTGTGTGTCATCAGCTGAAGCGATTCATCTAAGTTGCTCCAACAACTCTCTTTTTTTAGTGCATCTTAATAAAGACAGCAAGCAGGGATGGAGCCCCCTTGGCGTTTCCGTTATGTGCTCTCATGGCAGTTTGCATCTGATGTATTGAAGTGAAGCTACTGAACATCGAACAGTCGCTGGTACAAATAGCAACTGTTTTATTGCAAACATTAGCCCTCGGTTAACAGAAGCCACAATAAACAAATAGGCATCTTTGACGGATGGCTGCTCCCTCCTCGGGGAATTACAGGCGGTCCTCAGAGCTGTCAGGCTTTTTTATGATGACAACGTTTACATCTCATACTCTCATATGTCTCATCTACTACCAGTCATTTCCTGGGCAGCAGCCAGCCACAGTAGCTCTTCCTGTGTTTGTCTTTTTACCTTTATATCTATATATCTGCACTTTACTTTTCAACACTTCTGCAGGAATAATGAAGTTGTCCATCCGTCCATCCTCTACCACTTATCCGGGGCTGGGTCGCGGAGGCAGCAGTCTAAGCAGAGATGCCCAGACTTCCCTCGCCCCAGACACTTCCTCCAGCTCTTCCGTTGGGATCCTGAGGCGTTCCCAGGCCAGTCAAGAGACATAGTGAAGCTGTATCTTATTTCATCTTATCTTATGTAGGCCTACACCGAGCAAAAATCTAAACGCAGCATTTTCTGCTTTTCTTGTAGGAAAAAAGTTCAATTTAGCCAACTATGTACATAAATACACAGGCGGCTGTGGCTCAGGTGGTAGAGCGGGTTGTCCACTGATCGCAAGGTTGGCGGTTCAATCCCCGACCCCTCTGCATGCCGAAGTATCTTTGGGCAAGACACTGAACCTCAAGTTGCTCCCAATGGTAGATTAGCGCCTTGCATGGCAGCTCTGTCGCCATTGGAGTGTGAATGGGTGAATGAGAAACCCATTGTAAAGCGCTTTGGATGCCACTAAGGTAGAGAAAAGCGCTATATAAGTGCAGACCATTTACCATTTAGATGTTCCTGAGCTGTTCAACTACAGACAAATTCTTGACCACTGTTGAGTTAAGGACCATGATCAGGTAACATGACAAATTGCCAGACACTCCTTTGACCTGTGACTATAAAAGGTCCCTTTAAAAGCAGCTTTGTTCAAATGACACGATGCCACAGATGACAAGAGTTATGTCAGTTAGGGCCATAACCAGATACTTAAAGCCGAACCATTTCACTTCAGACGGCTTTGGATGTCCAACAATGCAATCCTGTCCACGAAAATGTCCATCGACTTCACCAAGTCCTCCAGAAAGTGGCACAAGCAGCGTCGACAGCCTCATTAGCTGCTTCACAAATGTGTGACTTGTAATTTCCGGTCCATCATCCAACTCTCCACCTGCACATCATCATTTCCAATATACGTGGTTGTTTCGTGATGTTCATTCTGTTGCAGAGATGTCTAAACACTTATTCCCGTAGATTGGATTGAATTTAATACAACGATTCTCGCTGCATTTGTGTTTTTGTTCATTATAGACGAGTGTAAATTCCAGAGCGGGCCGAGCCGCCGCAGTAACACATCAAATTACGGAGGCAGCCGTCTTGTCAAACACTCCCAGGAGCCGCCGGCTGAGTGACGAGGGTTAACCATGCATGCAGATATTATCAAAGCAAGGAATGCAGGAATTACCATTAGCCCCGACTGGTTTCCTCCAATTTCTCTCATGTCAGAAGAAGCAGTTGTGGCTGGGAGTGTTTTCACAGCATCGCTTTCCCCGCCAGTGAACTAGAACAAGAAAACTCCCTTTTAATAAGGAGCTACTTAGAGGACATGAGCGAGACAATTCATAAGGATCACCGCTGACATGAGGACTTAATGGAAACCGGCTAAATTAGTTTTACATGCAATACTCCTGCATGGCTTCACCCAGCATATGGAGCACGTAGGAGAAGTCATTCTTCACTGTCAGCAACCTTAAAGGGTTTTTTTTCCCGTATTTGTAGCTCATGTAACCATCGCAAATCGATTACAAGTGATATGAGGCTGAACACATGTTGCTCGGTTTACACACTGCTCTTATCTCACTAGCTGAACAACGGGATATCCGTCAAAACTTCGCAGCTGATTGCGTTACTTTGGGAACACCAAGTCCGGCAACCGGTCTCTCCTGCAGAGTTAAAGCTCACTCTGCTGCATTACCGCCCGCTCAGTGGGTTATAACAGCGTTTCCCCGAGACCCAGAAGCCATCAAACCTCACCTGTCTGCCGGCGGAGCGAGAAAACCCTTTTAGACTGGACCTCCGGCTGTCAGGGTGGATTAGACCGCAGGCGTGTCTGATAGGCGGCGGACAGGCCTTCACCCACCTCCTAAAGGCTGCCTAATGGTGTCGACACCAGGACTGGGTTTTCTGACTCATCCCCTGACAGACAGAATCCATCTCCACTCACCCACCTGGGATTCTCAGTATCTCGTACAAAGTGACTACTTCTGCACCTTTATAAGTGTCATAATTAATGCTCCACATGTGGGGAATAAAAGAGGAGATTCAGAACAGAGTCATAGTAGAAATACTGAGGTTACTTTCTGAGAAAACTTGAGCTTGAGTGTTCATTCTTGACTGTACAAGCAGCATCTACTCGCTCACTTGTGTCATGGCTGCTGATGATATGACATGGTTAAGTTACAGATAGTAAAATCACAGAAAAATAGAAGTTCGAAGACAATAATGTACGAATTTTGGCCAGAGCAGACAGAAGCTTTAAAAGGGGGGTGAAGGAAGCCATGTATGCTAAACTGGATAAAAAACCTTTATTAAACAGTGGGGGAGGCCTGAGACATCACCCCTTACCTGTTTACAATGCAGTTCTCTACCCAGGAAGAATCAGAAACCAATCACACCGGACCACAAAGGGCCCCAACGAACCTCACTGGGAGAGGGAAGGACTTAACGGCTTGCATTATGAAGGGAGGGGCAACACACACCCAGCAGACTGAAGCCTCAGTAGTGTTAATGGCTCCTGAGGAGTATAAACATCTGGAATTCCCAACCAGAACTGATGAGGCCTCTTGGATGAGAGGTGGCCAAGTGTGGCAGGAGCCCTGGGAGCAGTGCATCTCTGCACAACGCTGAAAGGGAACTGCTCCCAACTTAAATCAGGTAGGTTCACTTTTTATAGGCACCATCTCGTAGCTTTTCGATCGCACCTCGTATTGGTGACTTTACTGAGCTCTAAACTTCTTGGTTTTTTATTTGGGAGGGATAAAACTAGCAATGAACTCCAAGTTCAGGTCAGAAGCCACTTGACGGTGAAGCCATGTCTACCTTCGGTTCTCTTTTCATGTCTCGCCAACTGAGTGCAACACTGTGAAAGTCTTTCAGGAGAGATTGTCTGAAAGTATGTGTTGTTATTCCCATATTTGAATAATAAGATGTCTGCTCTTGTCTGGTGCCCAGCTTTTCATGCTGTAGATATGGATTTCTGAGATGGCAAGGTTGTGCAAAATGCTTCTTAGCTTCGCCATTAATTCTCCCAGCAAAACTCAAATGACTACTGTTGTTTGTTAAGAGGCACCTCAAAGAGCAGGGCCTTTTATGGACAGCTACGATCAACCAAGTCCTCGGATCAAAGTGTCACAGCGTCAGTTCCTTCAATCCCACAGCTGCTGGTAAAGTCCAGAGACTGGGCAGTAAGTATATCAATCAGAGCATAAGCCGCCAGATGGAATGAACATGTCGTCACTGACACATGCACACAGTGAAACACCTGAGAGATGATTATTTAACAGCAGAATGTGAGCAATAAATACTGGATGCTCGTCATGACTTCTGGTGACTGTTAGGGAGTTATGGCGATGAGATGCTAGCAGTAATCCGAGGCGGTCCTGATGGCTTCATCTCGGGGTCAGAAAGCCCAGCGGAGCCCAGTAAACCGTCCCTTCCCACAGGCCTGGAGTTTAATGACAGAAGTGGGAGAGGCGAACCTGGACACCATCCAGCATGACATCCCCCTCTTTTCTCTGGCCGACCGTAAAGCCTGTCTGTACATGCGTCTGCAAACCCTCCACGAACCGCTGTTACCGAGCGCCACTCGTGTTGATGCTGGTGAAGCGTCACATCAACACTGGCGAGGTTAGTGTGCGGGGTGTTTATTTCACCGACGCTGTGGGTATCCCGCTGCAGAGTACTGGTGGAGTTAGCAACAATAGCACTGACTGAGCAAATTGCACAACAGTTTCCTTTGCATGTAAAACACACACGGATGCACACCTACGCACACATAGAAGGGATTAACGACACACATGCTTCACTGCTGTTCCTCATTAGCTCTCGGTATCCGCTGCAGCAGTTGTTGTCTCTGTTAAATTGGAATAGAGCGAACTTAAAAGAAGCACAGTTGGCCGGGGACACTTAAATCAATGTTTGTAAATGTGGACAAATTTCCTCCAGGGATCAACGCTGTCACGATTTCACAGCACGGAAAAGCTCCACCGGCAATAAACTGGAGATTTTCAACCTAAACGAGGCTCAATTGAACAGCAGAGACAATGCTTGTAAACCAAAAACAGTCTCCACATTCATATCTGAGCATCTTTTCTGTTATAATCGACTTGCATGACAGAGTGTTTTATGGGTTTAATGGAGACATTATTGATCTTTGTCGGCAGATTCACTCTCCTCCTCGCAGGTCAGAGGTCAGGGTCGTCCACGGAACCGCAGAGATTCAGGCACTTTTAAAGTTAACGGATGGATTTGTCAATATCAACCGCAGATTCGCTCGGAGATTAGCTTAAGCTATCCATAAACGTCGAAACTGTGGGAACAGGAGCGCTTCTTCTGACCCGTCTACCAACTGGAGCTCCTGTAGAAATGGAGTAATTATATGAAGCACAATATGGCTTCTCCCACGGGTGATAAATTACATAAAAAATCCAATTCTAGGCACTTAAGAGGATGATTGAGATTGAAAAATATTGAATCAATATGGGCCGGCACTTTAAGGACATACATATGGCGTACTTAGCGGAAGGTGTTTTGACATGCAGAAAGTCAACCTCATAAATTCCACACAGCTGCTTTACAATGAGCACACTACATGCAAGATAAAAGTTGTCATAGGAAACAAAATAAGGGATATTATTTTTCAGTTCAAACTGCCAAATAAAAGCCTTATTTACCTTTTAACATGTTAAAACTGATTACTGTATCATGTAAAGCATGTATTTGGAGTCCCTGTCCAGTCATTTGTAAACCTCATTCACCTCTTAAAACCGAATACTGTCATGTAAAACCACAGAAGAAAAAAAAGTATTTTGAGATGTTTTAAATCCATAATTTCATTTCTTTGTGTACAGTCTGATCAAGTGATTTTAGAAAGGTACTGGAAATGCAAATGTCACCACCCGACTCCAGGAAGGACAAAGAGGAGAGGAACCAACCACACTTGATCTGGATCAGTAATATCAGTAATGTAATGTAATGTCTGTGTGTGTGTGTGTGTGTGTGTGTGGGTGTGTGTGTGGATGATTGACAGCTAATGTGTAAAAATGTATAACACAAACAAACCCATAAAACTTAACCAAAGTCCAGGCCCAGACAGAGAGAGTGAGCGGCTGATTGAGCCCAAACAGGAAGTTTAGGGGCCGTCACACAAACTTATACACTTCTATTGCCGTACTTTAAAAAAAAAGTATTCAAAAATTCCTCTTTTATTGCTTTTTAACATCAAATCATGGCCAAATCAGGGAGGACCTACTGGGCCTGCTGCTGAGAGGCATCCCACATAGCATGATGATAATGCCACCACCATGCTTCACAATGCTTGTGGTCAAGGACAGTGTTTGGTGCAGTCTGAAAAAAGTTCCAAAGGTGGTGAATACTTTTTATGGGCACTGTAAACAATACAAAGACAATACAGGAGGTCCTCGGTTTATGACGGTCTACCTAGTCTCGACATAAGCGGTTTAGTGCGTAAGTCATACAATACCCGCATGAGAACTAGTTGCTGTTTCGTAGCACTGAACACAGTCATGGGGGAACACTGAGTCATGGGGCGTAACAACGAAAGCGTCACTGAGTTTGCCATCGTTGATTCGGTATAAAATCTGACTTGCACCGAAAATCAGCTTACGACACGTGTTAGGAACGGATCTCGCTGGTAAACCGAGGACCACTTGTATCGCTAAAAGTACGTGGGGACTTAAGTATAGTGTACAAGTGCGAGAGTTTCTTCAGTTCTTATGACTTGTATTAAAGTCCTCCTCACTGTCACAGCATAAGCCGTTTCCTTAAACTTGTCAAGTGAATGTGAGGCAAAAATTACAAAAGGACGGAGCCTTGTTTCAATTAACCACTTTGGAGTAAATAAACTAGGCTGTGTAGTGTCATCAGAAGGAGACACTATATTACAAATAGCCGTAATAAACAGAATAGAAGAAGCCATAAACGAAACCAGTTGTCTGCCAAAAAAAACTTGAAGAAGACACAAACACAACACTGGCCACCTACGAGAGAAAAACAGTCCTCAGAAGCTGTTTTCAATCGGGGAAAGTTGTAATTATTCTTTCATGTGTGCTGGTATTGGCCATGTTTCGAAGACAACGCATTAAGTGGAAGCAGCTGATCCAACATGCGAGTTAAATGTTCGTAATAACTCTTTTTTTTTTTTGAAGAGAACCGCCTCAGAGGAGCTTTTTGGTGAAACTGAGGGTGTTTTTTTCAAATTCTGCAGTTTCTGTTACCTTTATCTGATGCAATACTTCAAAATGCGCTGGAAATACGTTATGGAAACACGACCACTGGGACCCTGCACTGCATCCATTCATCTGAAGATTGGTTTCTAGATCCATTCGGCTTTACACTTTACAGATGTCTTCACACGGGCTATAATCTGATATTTTTGTTCCGACATTAGAAACACGAATCCGACCTGAACAGCTGCTATTTTCAGCACGAAGATCTCCTCCACTCGTCTGGTTTTCTCACTAGACTTCGGGACAGTTGTTAAGATCTTGGGACGGTTCCACGTGCATGTTCAGTCCATTAACACCTCCCCCAGCGCCATCACTGACGGCTGTCCCGTCCCATAACTCCCAGTCAGAGATGGCCTCAATCTGCAGTCGCCGTGGAAACTCACCTGAGAATGTCATGTAACCCAAAGCAGGCCTCTCCACCAGTTAACTCGTTGCGAAAACATACTTTACAGCGCTGACTTCAGACTGAACTTTTATGGACTGTCACATGCTAGGGGTCAGGCTTTCAATGGGTTCATGGCAACTGAGGTCCTCTAAACTGTGTCACATATTAGTCCCAGATGACGGAGATGAATTACAGATCACTCATCTCACAAAAGGCTTTCTTGAGCTGAAGCACAAAAGCTCTCCATCAAGTTTCCTACTCATATAATGCTGTAAAAATCCGTCCTTCATAAAGGAGAATGAAGGTTCATATCAGACTCGGGATATTCACCCGACTCATGCAAAACCGATAAGGTTACACTGTGAAATACGACTGAAGCTACACCTTTTATTCTCTCTCTAACTCTTTAACCCTCCGAACCCCGAACCCCACCGGCGGCTTTGAAAGGCATTTTATCTTTAAATAAAATCTGCAAAATGATACTGTTTATTAGAGGCAGGAACTGTAAAAACATCCTCAGATTTTCGACTTTCCGGTTGCTTAAAATACTCTTCCGTCACGTGTCATTCCATCGCAAAACCTGATGCTGGGTCTCATTTATTCGCCAAAAATTAACCGTTTGCACGAAATATCTTCTGTGAAAAAACAAAAATTCTGCACTACTTAACAGAACTGACAAGACATTAGTGGCTCAAGTGGGAACAACAGCTTCATCATCAAAATTCCTGAACTTTTTGGCTGAACTGCAGGCAGTGTTTGCAGAGACAGGAGTTAAGTGTGGAGGCAAATTGAAAAATTAAGTCGTAAAATATCTGATTTCTTCCTGTATTGGTAACAACTGTGGGAACTTTGAGAAAATGCACATGTTGATTCCCGACTTCAAAGAAAAATTTATAAAATAAAGACTCAAAGAAATTCAACTTTAGTTTTCATTTTTCACGATTTATGGCAACTTGAAAAATGAGTCTAAACTGAGTAAAACATATAACAGGAGCAAATAAACACCCAGAACCTGTTTTGGCTTCACAGAGTTGTTACATCATATTGGAGAAAATAGACTCATTTGTATTTTTGATTTATTATGGAGCAACATATTTTTAAAGCATTAAGGCGTGAAAGTAGATTCAGGATCTCCAGCCTGGTTTGAACTGTGAAATGATTTCAATAGGTGCATTAACTGAACAGTGATGAAAAATAGATACCGTAGCAGTCTGCTCTTCACTCAGTCACTCTTCCCAAAGATACAAACAAAACTAGAAAGGCACTCAGAGAGCTCAGACCTCCACCAAGCAGCTCATTTCATCCCATATTGAGATTCACACCTAGAAATTATCGTCCCAGGATTGTTTTATCTACATTATTAGACTCCTTGACCCAGAAAACAAACCCTTAGCATCTGGATTCACATTGATATCATCATTAGTTCAATAGTTATTCACCAGAATCTCTTTCTGGGTAATGGTGGTTTCTTCTGGATCCAGCTCCATAGCTGTTGATTCTACAACAGATCTGTTGGATCCTCCTGATTCAGCAGAGTCTCAGCTACATGTTGGTGTTGGCTGCATGTCTGGATCTTCATCTGTTACCTTACAGTGATGACCATTCCACAGGCCCTCTAGTTTTTCCTGTTCTGGATCCTAGTATCTGGAATTTTCCTGGATCCGGATCAAATTTTGACATGTTGTAGAAATTAGCGGGAACTGATCCTGTATTTTTTCCCAAGCAGCCTGGACATTTGTTGTGGAGTTACATGCACATATGCATGCACATTGCCCTATTCCCCAATGCTAAAGAATCCTGGAAACAATTCCTGGATCCAGACGGTGATCCGGATCACCACCAACATCTAATCATCTGTTCCTTGTCCCATTATCCACCTTTCCTAAACATTTCATCAAAATCCGTTCAGAACTTTTCATGTAAAGTTGCTAACAGACAGACAGACAGATAAAAAAGATAAACAAGCAAAAACACAACATCCTTGGCAGAGGTAATAGGAGCTAAAAAATACACAATGGTAAACTTTTGTAAGAGATATCCCTTCTCTGTTGCTCTTCAAGTGATTTTTCCTCCTCATAGATGAGCTGCAGAGCAAAACGTGGCAAGTTTAATGGTATAAATTGCCAAGTAGTAGAAAAACACAATTACACCTGGATGACAAAACAACAATCCCAACACAGATACATCACACCTGCTGTATTTCATTTTAACACAATAGAAGGAACTGATTCCACAGGTCGGTCTGAGAGTCATCACAAATTCATTGCACACTCTGTGGGATTTGATATTGTACCGTTTGATACAGACTGCAAGAGATTGCCCATCTTGCTCAGTGCGACATGCAGTAAACCTGCACAGTCTACAGGCACCTTCAGACAGATGGAGAAGATTCAGGCATCAGTGTTCATGGATCACTTTCACTTTAGATTACAGTCAAGTATCATCATCTAGTTTCAGTTGCGCATTAAAAAAGGTCACTGATAAACAAAGCAAACCTTGAATTTGAAACATTTTCATGCACAATGTGTCATTATCATGAGCGACACTGCTTCACTTCTTCATTAGCACTGCTTGTATTAATCCTTACATTCCTATTCTTATACTTTTACTCACTGTGGGTTCAATTTTCACTGCAATACGAAGACCTACACCTCTATGAAAAACAGCACAACCCCTGCTAGAAGGAGAGAGCCTTTAATAAATGTCTTTTGTGCAGTATAGCAAATTTAGAATGCCATAAATCTTAAAAACAAAAACTTCTTTTGGAATTTATTTTTACAAAAATTGAATAGAAGTTGGTTCTCTGTGTAAACACTGCCTGCAGTTCAGCCGAGAAGCTTTAGAATTTTTCTTATGTAACTGTTGGTCAGAGTTTTTGTTAATTACAGAAGCAAATGATGTATTTCCAGACATGTAGGATAAAGTGATTTTGGTGAAATCAAAATCCCATATATATTCCTATTTAAAATACTAAAACAAATTCCACAGCTTGTTTAGGAGGGGAAAAAATAATTTTTTTTGCAGTCATTATCTTTGTATGTCCAGTATGCAATTGGTGGGGTAACCTCATAGTCTCAAGCACTGAAAGTATTGTTGTTTTGTTCCTTGTTTCTTTTTTGGTTCTCTGTGTAAACACTGCCTGCAGTTCAGCCGAGAAGCTTTAGAATTTTTCTTGTTGGTCAGAGTTTTTGTTAATTACAGAAGCAAAGTGATCTTGGTGAAATATCATGATTTTAGGCTTCAATTTGGTTAATTATCCCAACAAAATTCATTCAAAAGCATTTCACAGACAGTAAGTACAAAGACGAGTGAGAAGTTTCTGGCTCTGATAAATGGTGTCATTTTAGTGATTTTTAAAAAAAAAAAAAAGATAACACTGCTTTCAAACCCGCCTGTGGGTTTTGGGGTTCAGAAAGTTAATGCAATTCTGCTGCCAGTCATGTGTGAAGTCTGAGGACAGATGGTGTTGCAGTACAGACCGTACTATCCTTTTTAGGGACAAACTTTTTCAGTCATGTAAATACAGAACCTTCACTTTTTGCCACTTTATCTAATTTAAATTGGTAAGTTTATGGCTTTTCTGGTAATAACGCCAAGACTGAAAGTATTAAAATGTTGTCTTTAATCATGAACGAGGGTAAAGTGCATTGTTATAAAGAATGACGGATAAAGATTTCATTATTAAAAGGATAAGCAAGGGAAAATATCAACTACAAAACCACTGCACGCATGGGGATGAAAAGGAAACGTCTCATTAGGTTAACACAGAAGTTTTTTCCCCGAGTGCATCTAAAGAGGATTCACAGGCAACTGATTGTTAGTCTGTGAGGAGCACTTAAATCTTTAACGTCTTATTTTTCAAGGGTCTCTGTCTCCGTTGGAATAACTGCTGTCATTAAGACAAAGAGGCTCCTTCTCTGTGGATCCTTGAGTATAATGAGAACCAGAGGATGGATGTACACAACTACTGTTGGGTACGTACACACGATTCATCACGCACGCACCAAAAAAAAAGAAGACACACGTACACGACAGCCTTTTGACAGAGTTTCCAAGGTTCGTGCATCTCCACAGAGCTACCACCCAGACGGCAGCTTTCAGCTAGTGGGAATATGGGAGAGAGAGAGAGAGAGGGGAGGGAAATGAAGAAGGGAACGCATTCATCTTCTCCTCAAATGGAGATGTTACAACAGAGCGGGTAGCACACTCACCCCAGGGATTTCAGAGAAAAGTGGATTGTACACATAAAAAGGCGTGCACGTCTTCTTCTTCTTCTTCGCTGTGTCCAAACCCCGAGTCCCCGAGCATCGTGCATTTCTCCCTATGTGCGAGCTCATCATGCAGCTTCTGGATGCCTGTGCTGACAACATGCTGCTTCCAAGATGGGGCAGAATATAATTGGATGCGACTACATATGAGGCAAATTGAGATGGATCGGGATGCAGATCAATACCAGTAAGTGACCGGCTGTGCTGTGCCGCACGGTGGACCTGCAGTCTCTTTTCTCCCCTTTTCTCTCAGTGTCCAGCTCTCATTTTCACCACAACATCATAAACCCACTACTGGGTGTCTATATAGGCTCATTAGTGGCTGATAGGGAGGTGGAGGGGTAGAAGCCATTACAGGAACCACCTGCCTTCTGCCCATCATATCACTCTGCCCCTTGCTTCTCACCCATCATACACCATCTATACCAACCTCAATACCATCCACTTAAAAGCCCTCTCACTCGCTGTATCAGAGATCCACTCTTATGAGATTAAAGTGAGGGGAGGTGGGGCAGACACCAGAGGAGATAGAGGATGGGGGGGGTGAAGAGGAGGAGGAGGATGAGGAGGGGGCTGCAGCAGCACAGTTCGACCATTTTTTGAGTGATGAGTAATACGGCGGGCTCGGGTAGGCAGCCCTGTCATCTACAATGAGGGTGTGGGCAGCAGGCACAGCGGCAGCGACGAGGAATGATTGGGGAGGGGGGGAAACAAGCGAGACAGAAGGGTGATTCAACAGCCGTAAATGAAATCTTTATGAGGGCCGTGATGTGCCGTGGAAGCTCCTCAGGACGTGTGATGTCCGTCCATAATTTTATACGAACCAAACCACCCGAGGGCTTCGCAGCTCGTAGAGGAATGCGGGACCCAATGATGAGTTAAAAACTTCAGGGTTCAAACTAAGGATGTTCCCGATCTGAGCCACTGAATAAATCGTCTCTGCCAATACTGAGTCTTAATTTATTTCCACAGATAACACACACTTCAAGTAATCAATCCGGGGCATGAGCTTGACTACTGAATAGCTCTGCAAAGCATGAGGAGAAAACTGTATTCCTGCGTCCTACAAGCTCCAAAAGACGTCAACAACCTTAATTCTCTACATGCATGTCAAGACTTGTAGTGTACCTTAGCAGTAATAACCTGGTTGCACCCTCAGGTGTTTAACACTGTAGTAACCCAAGTCGGTGGTCACTTGGATTACGGGTAGTTTCGTGCTGGCAAGCAGAGACCATTAGCTTGCAAGGGGCACCATGACAGAGACATATATGACACTTAATGCCCTCCGACCAAAGCTGTAATATGTTAAAAGAAGCAGCCCAACACACCTTATTCATACTTATTCTGACGTGTGTGACAACAGATGTAAATAAAGGACCTCTATTATCAAGGACGACTTACTTTGGAGGTTTTCCGGGCATGTCCAGGTGGAAGGAGACCTCGAGGTAGACCCAGAACTCAGTAGAGGTACTGCATATCTCATCTGGCCAGGAGGAACTGGAAAGCGTGGCTCAGGAAAGGGATGTCTGGCATGACCTGCTTCACGTGCTGCCTCCGTGACCAAAACCCTGGAAAAGCAGAAGAAAATGAACTGATAAACGGGCTGGGCTTAGAAAAAAACTGATACCACTTTCAAACTGCCCTGATCGGTCCCCAGTTCCCACCCTTGAAATCGGTTTGTTAAATCCCTAGTTAAAACTGAATCTCGGTTGGAGCATATGGTCCACACATTGTCTGAGGTGACCGTGAAATGGCCATTAACAATGAAAATGAGAACACCAGTAAACAATAGATCTGCGTATACGTGGACGGCTAAAAAAACAAACTGTCCATCATCTTTTTTGGAAGCAAATCCAATCTTGGTTCAATTAGCATCGATGACTTAAACAAAAGGTGATGATTGCAATGTGATGCATTATTCATGCGCGTCATGAAACGAGGAAACCGAGCGTGACAGCTTGATCAAAGACAACAGAAAGCAGATCTATAGATGTAACATCATATGGCTGGCATGTGATTTGGATAAACAAAATGGCCAGGTGACGGCGTATGAAAGGTGAGATTAAATCAACATGCCTCAGCCATTTTTCTTTTCTTCCCACCAGTCAGCAAAGAATCCCACGGTCTGCAGCTCAGGAGACAGAAAACATTTTAAAAAGGCATCTATGTTCCGACCCTTGTGGGAGAAGATCAGTGCCATCTCCGTATTGTTCTTAATCCCCTACAAGAACATTGTTTAGATGGAAACGCAGATGTGGTTTCAATACCTAATGAGTAGCACACACACTGGCCCGCAGAGCACCGCGATGCACAGAAAACACACAGCGAGCCTTTAGCTTCTCATCCCTCAGCACTATCTTTTCCTCGGCGTCTGACATGCAGTGCGTTTAACATGCTAGATGAAGTTATTTAGAACAGCTGCAACTGTTTTACAAGGCCTTTAAAGAGGCCTGGAGTCCTCTGTGGGTAAGCAGTGGAAGCAATTCAGAAGCACTGAGCATACCGACACACATCCACTGCGTTCCCCGTAGATCCACATGTACATTTCAGTCTCAATTTCACACGAAAGCAGGTATTTGAAAGAGTTTACAAGACACACTTTTTCCAGTGCATTCAGCTTTTTAAAAATTCTGTTATTTAGCAATTATCCTGCACTTTCTTTCAGTTAGACTGAGGCCATATTTCACATTTAAACACAACTCTTTGCTCACGCTTGCATTCAGTTTTTGCTCGATCCTTTTCTAATCTGTGCAACACACGCCCTTGCAATTACACAACAAGGAGATGAAACGGCTCCAGAAAGCATTTCGCTTTCGCCGACTCAAACGGCAGACGGAAGCAGCTACGCGTCTTTGAGACTTTGAAGTCGAAACGCCCGACTCCTCTCCTCCAGAAGCCATTTGATGTCGCACGTCTAAAGTGACTTAAGGCTGTTTTTTTCCCACCTTGAAAACTCCCAACTTTGAACCACCTCTGCACGAAGAAGCACGTCAGATAAAGATGCGTCATTTTCACAGCGGAATCCAGAAGTGTCTCATTTGTTCTTGTCAGCCAGGTCACTAACTTTGAAAGACAGACAATTAACTTTACTTCGCTTTGAAGAAATGATACGAAACGACGTCACATTTGCAATTATAGAACTTTATGCAAAAGAACAATTGCTTCTTATTGGGAGGTTGGCTGCAATTTTCTTCAAGGGGAGTGTCCAGACGAAGAGCTTGCAGCAATTTAAGCGTTCTGTGTGCAACATTCAGAGCACCAATGTCTCTCGTCGACCCCAAGTTGCGCACCAATCCTGCAACAGCCACGCGTCAACGCTAGCACTTTGAACGACACTGAATAGCTGCAGCGAGTTGTTGTCAGCTCCAGTAATCTTATCTCCACTTCATTCGTCTCTCCGTCTCTGTTCTTATGCCTGTTCTGCACTGTGTCTGTCTGCTGGACCAGAGCGGAGCTTTGATTGGAAACAGAGACATAAAGAGTGGAGCGTAACAGAAGAAAGAGTAGCAGAGAGCCTCAAAACAGCTGCATACATTCTTTTTTTCTCCTGCTTTGTTATCCAATCTCTTGTTTTTGTTATCGTCTTAATCAACGTCTTTATTCCATTTATTGAATTGAGTGCATTTTTCTTTTTAATATATTTAATTACGCCATCCTTGATGCTTTGGAAATATTGTTAACCTGATATTCATGCCAATAAAACACAAACACCTGAACTGAAATTGATTCTCACGCTGAGTTAAAGTGAAACGAGTACAAAGAGACTACATCAACAACATAAAGGAAATACATTGTATTTAAAGTCTTTGGATTTTTGGGGCAGCGGCTGAATGCTGGACTGCACTTTCGCTTTTGTAAAATGGTGTAATAAGTCGCACTTGGTCTGTTTATAAGTGCTGACAATTTCAAAGGGAGGGCCTCACATGCACAAACAGGCATGCTTAGCTGAAACGGCTGCCAAAACACAGAACGGTACATCAAAGACCAACACAGCCGCCATGACATCAACCACTGGCTTGTCGACTACTGTTTTGAAGCCTCAAGTTTGGGATTTAACCATCGTCATCTTGCTTTTTCGAAACCAGACATAACAAGTGAGAACTCAAGGGAACTATGCGCAATGATACAGTAGCAACCAGTCAATTATGAGGTAGCCCAGCCTTAAAACAAACCCTGCTTTACTGTCTATTTTCTTCTAAATGGCACCATAATTTACAAAACAAACATAACGCTGTGTTGAAAATGTCTCGAAACTAGCAATTGAAACCATAAACCACTTAGGAAAATGTTAACTGAGGTAACAAATCAAGTGAGAAGTCGGCTCATTTTCTCATTGACTTCTATACAGTCAGACTACTTGACAAGTCGCCCCCTGCTGGCTGTTAGAAAGAATGCAGGTTTAAAGCATTTCTGCATTATTAGCTTCACTTTACAGACCCAGACTACTACTTCAGTCTTTTATCTACAGTCTGTGGTTACAACAAACACAGAGGCATACAAGATAGTGGTCCACGGTCCATGACATCCCTACCTGACATTAAACCGGATAAAAGCAGCAAATGACAGTCTAATTTAGGGTGTGAGAGTGCATCCTCTCAGGGCGCACATCCACCACCATTATCCTGATGTTAAACAGTGGGCCAGCGAGGGCTCGTGTCCTTTCATCCTCAATCACAGGACTGTAGGAGTAGGAGCTGAGAGGCAACAATAACATAAGAGCCCAGAGATAAAGCAGCCTAATTTTCACGGCTGCCCAGGTTGGCTGTGATGGACAGTGCCAAGGTGCGGGCGTTGCCAGAGCCACACTGTGATGAATGGGTCCTGCGGTGCGTCGTGACTCACCGAGCCTCCGGCGGGCACCGTGCCCACCCCCGCTCCTCCACTCTTGGGTGCTTTTCCTCCCGTTCCTCCCCTCCTGCAGCAGATGAGTCAGAGAGGCTGTTACAGTATGAGATGGAAGCAAGGAGCAAGGAGAGCGAATTAATAAAATAAAAGAATGAGAAGCCTGCCATTAGGGGCCCTCCCCGGCACGCACTGATGGCACACTTGATTTAATTTAGGGTTTTTAATCTAAGAAAGGGAGCTATGCTTTTATATCTCTTTTTCTCTTCTTGGCAGGCGGCGTTTTCAGCTTTCCAGGGAGTTCTAATTGTTTTAAGCGCTTCCTGGGCAGGTGTCAGCCGTGACGGCCTCGCTTTATAGGAGAGAGGAAGGGTAGTGGGCACAGAAACGTGTGTCAGAAGGTGTTACGAACCATGTGAGATGCGGCTCGGGGGGGCTGTAATGTCTAACACCTGACAGCTACGCAAAACCAGACCAGCGCCGGCCAAACTGACATCACATTAGAGGCACATGTCCCGTCGGCTCGCACACCAGCATCAAAGCCGGCGGTTTTGTTTCGTGACCTTCGTCTTTTTGTTGCATCTTTCCCTACCGAACAGGTGTTAGATCACGGCGCTGTGGGGAACGCCGAGGTCACGACGAGGAATTTCTCATTTCGCTGGTGTTGACTGAATGACAGCGCTGTCCTCTCGCCGACACCACCGAGGGTCGGCCTGAAGAGAAGGCAGGGCGGCTCGGCTGATTCTAATAATACCCATTGTTGTTCGCGGCGATATCCGTCAGTGACAACAGCGGACTCCACAAGCGATTATATTCACATCCACCGATCATCACGATCATTCTGGGAAAACCGAATGTTATAAACAGAAGGAGTAACGGATAAAAGAATTCGAAGAAGCTGCATCCCCACAAACAAACACTGTAACCAGGGCGGCTACATGCAAATCAGTCAGTAAACTGTCCTTAAGCTTCACATTCACAATGATTCATGGGTTTATAAGGTCCAGCTGCACAGTCTAATGTAATCCAGCACCGCACTGACGGATGTTTCTGATGTTTTGCCCGCTCACTTTTACATGAGCTTTATTGCCGGGTTGTTCTCCCAGATTGCATTTCATTACAAGATGATGGAGACATACATCAGTGCAGTTTATACCGTCTGTTGTCACGACGTCCCTGTTGGTTAGTTTCAGACTGGTTAAATAGGTTTATGCAGCTGTGACCATCAGGCTCACATATTAAATGAAGCACAGTTTTCATTCATTTATTCAGTTTCTTAAAGATGCATCTGAGGTAGTTTTTCCCTGTTAGCAGCTACTTTTTAAAGATTTTTTTTGATACATCACTTGTTATGTTATCTCTCCTGTCTCATGTTGATTCTCATCCGACATATCTCCGTCTAATCTCATCTCTCGTCTCTGATCCGTCTCATCTCGATCCCCATCTTACGTGCCGTATATCATATTTTAGAAAAGGTCACCCAAGCTTTTATCTCCTCCACACTCAACTACTGCAGCGCACTTTGCTCGAGTACCAGCAGGCCGAACGTCCAAAGTCTGCAGCTGATTCCAAATGCTGCTACCAGTGAGTCTCAGAATTGATTTTTTAAGATTTTTACCGCTTGTTTTTAAAGCCTTGAATGCTTTTGGCTGCTGCTTATATCTGTGGTTTGGAAGCTGCCCGTGAGCCTGAGATCCCCTGGCAGCGACGCGGTCTCCCGAAAATTACCTTTCTACGCGGCTAAGCTAAACATTTGCTTTGTGAAAGAAAACGTAATTTCACTCTGAAGCAAACACGCTCGCTCACTGAAAGGTGAAACTGTGACGTGAAGTGCGAAAGCGCCACAAAGTCCACGGAACAAGGTGGGAGGGGAGTTGGGAGGTTTATTTCAGCAGCAGGACTTCCACTAAGGAGACCGGAGTTTGCATCCAGCATGGGATCTTTATTCCTAGACTTAAGCGGTAAATACTGTCGTAGTGTCATTGTTCATACGGCTCATGTAAATGTATGTAGCATAGAACTAAGTAGGTGGCAGCTGCTAGCTTCCTTTTAGTGATGGACTTGAGAGGTTCATCTGTAGTGGAGTTGGAAGGTTCTGCAGCCTGTTACAAGTGGTTCCATCCTCCACAGTAAAGCAGGATAAATGTCATACAGGCATGACATCATGACCACCTGACTGATATTGTGTTGGTCCCCCTTATGTGGTCCAAAATGCTCTGAACCATTGGGAATCATGGACCAGAGGACCTCTCAGGGTGTCCTATGGGGTCTGGAACCAGGACGTTGGCACTGGATCCTTTGGGTACTCTGGCTTGTGCAGTGGGGCCTCTGTCAATCCAACTTGTTCCACTGCATCCTGTTGATGCTTGATCAGAATGGGCTGTAGGAAGTTTGGAGGTCAGATCAACATGTTGGGCCATTGTCATGTTCCTCAACATGGTTTGATGTTGTTTCCATGTGGTGGGGTGAATTTTCCTGAGTGACATTTGGGATTTCCATTAGCATGAGGGAGTGTGTTTGTTGTGGGACAATGTTTATTTAGGTGTCTAAGTCTGATCAACACGGATGTTAGAATCCAAGGTTTTCCATCAGAACACCACATAGTACCAATATGATCCATGTTATTCACTTTACCTGTCAGTGATCATAGTGTTGTGGCTGATTGGTTCAGATTCCTTGTTATGAGTCGTCCTTCCTTCTATAAACCAACATCTGTACGTCCTTTGTCAGTTAATGCAAACAACATAAACCCTATTATTCTTTCCCATCTAACCTTGATTTAAATCTTGGAATCTAGGAATCGTTTTGGGCGTGCTCTCACTTACACCGATGTCATCCAACAGAATAAAAAGGCAACAACCAACAAGTTGTGCAGCCTGTGATCATAGATCTAAACCATCCAACAGGTGCAGCTGCAGCGATCTTCAATGTTTGCTGCAAAACGATCCAAATGTGTGCAGCAGAGAAGCTAAAAGCAGCGTGAGCCAAGTCCTTGAACGAGTTTAATAGAGATTCTTGGGCAAATTTAACAAGGAAGTCGTGTATTGCAGCATCTTGCCAGTCAGTGCCTTATAAATAAACAGGATGATACAGTGGGGCAGCCAGACTTGGGAGACACTGTAACTAAGTTGACTACATGTTAGCAGCTTGATGAGGTTTATGCACTAAAATGACAGCTTACAGTTGGGTTAAAAAAAACAAAATTACTTGACTAGGGTGTGGAAAATATTACAGTTTGAAGTCAAATGCGACCATTTCACTACGTATTTGCAGCTTCTCCTCCATTTTCAAGGTTCCCAAGGGGATGAGTCACATTTAATCTAATATATGATTGATTGGCAGTGAAGTATTAAACTAGTTGCCAAAGATTTGTTGTTTTGAAACCTGTTTCATGATGCTTCCTAATTTTCATCGTGTCCCTGAAGGTGACCGGACGCCTCATCTGTGGATCTCAAAGGGACAAACTTTACATCCCGTTTTAAATCTCTCCTTAAAACTCGCTTCAATCATTTGGCTTTTTCTTCGCTGACGGCGAATGTTGCATTGATCTCAATCACATTCTTCCCTCTGGTTCTTATTCCCTTTATGATGTGTTCTATTGTGAAGACAAAACGAGGGAGAGGGAAGAAGAAAAACTTGCTCTGAGGAAATCCTTGGATTTGTTGGGCTTCCGTGTTTATATTTCTGTAAGGTTGTATTTTAGTTTTAAGTCAGTCGGATTGCTCTCCGTAATTAATAACACTGCAGGGTCTCGGCCTTGATGTGTGTTATAGTCAGGTAAAGTTGTATTTTAGACTATTTCATCAATATACTGAAGGGTTTTAACCTCAGTTTTTAAAATTGTTGGGTTAATTCATGAATTTAGTCTGTTTTTCTACTTTTGGCTCAACAGCTGCTGCTTTAAATGTGCTGTAATATTAGCAGCGACTTAACTTGATGCTTCATAAGTCGTAATTTACAACTGTCCCACTGGAAATACTCTTTTTTTGCCACCCAAGTCTTTTAAGTCGAGTTCCATTGTATGTATTTCCTCACATCTGCCACTTTTCTATCATCTCATGCAGAATCACATCATCATCCCCTTCGTAATTGTTTTTTTTTCAAAGTGAGACGTTCATTCATAAAACTCCTCCTGTAACTCATTTGGTCGCCTCCAGAGCAGCAGAAGGTCTCACTGACAGCGAGTCATGGATGAAGTTTCTCCTTTTAAAAGGATCCAGGCCCTATAACGCTGCAGTAATGAGTAATCCATTACCTCTGGTCGGCTCATTAGAGCACGGCTAAAGCTGAGCTTTCATCTGGCTGCTTGTTTAGAGTGCAGTCGGTGTCGGGGGAGCTGTGGTGCTGCCGTCGCGCTGAGCAGCGGTGCTAATTGACTGTGTGTTCACATGTGCACGGCCGGCGGAGTGAAGGCCTCCAGGAGAATTAAGGGGAATGACAAAGTGCGAGTCTGTGAGTGTTTATACTCCGACATGTTTGATCCATCAGTTGAAACCTGGCGACCCGGCTCCCCTCCGTCCTGCAACACCAAGAAAAATAAACCCCGAGCCAGTCTTCCCAGCTTCCTCCGGGGCCTCGGCGTTCAGCGCTGACCCGTGTCCAAGCGGACCGTGCCCGATCGGAGGCTCTTCCTCCCTGCACAGCGGCAGCACATCCACCTGCCCTAAATCACAGCCTCCCGGCCTGACAGCGTGCGATGGCGCTGAAAACATCTTTCCCAGCTTGTGATTGTGATAGATGAGCCGGCGGATAAATCACGAGACAAAATAAAGAAAAGTTGTCTGGGAGTTAAACGGTGGCACAAGAGAAATGTCTGGAGAGAAAAAAGGCCGTGGGCTTGAAAAATGAAGGTTCTTTAAAGATAATATCACTAACGACTTACTGCAATTTACCAGATTGGACATGTTGTGTTAAATTAACTATAATAACGAGTAAAATTAAAGAAAATGCCTTTTAATTGACCAGATAACAATAAAAAACACAGCCAATAATAGCAAATTAATTTCACATGAGTGTCTTTGTTTGTTTTTTTACATTAGACTTTTTTTTCTGTATTAAATTCAGCAAAAATAGTCTGACTTCACAGATATGTGTAGTTAGTTGAAAACATTTTAAGAGTAATTTTACAGATATTCCCCAATTTGTAAATTATACAGATAATATCCAGTAAAATCCCTGAAAAATACATTTGAATGTAATAGCTGACCATAAAAAACAAGCCAATACTGTCAATAATGTCTAATTAGCAATTCCTTCTTTAATAAGATTTGATACTAAAATTCCACTATTTTTTTTACTGTAATAAAATCAGCAAACAAATAATTGTTTTACAAATATTTTTCCATTATTTAAAAGAAAAAAATATGCATGCTATGGATTCAAAAATGTAAATGATTTTTAACTGTAAATTTTAAAGAATGAACATGTTTAATTAAATTAACAATAATAATAACAATAATAACAATAACAGTAAAATGCTTTCAATAATATCACAGCAAACATTAATTTAATTATTAATTTAACAATTTATTGATTTATTGATTTATTTTTACATATAGTAATTCCTCCTTTTACAGTTTTTGATGGTAAAATTGCAGTTTTTTACTGTAATAAAATCAGCAAACAAATATTTTTAATTAATAATAACAACTAATAAAATCAAAGTAAAAGGTTTCATTTACTCGATAACGATAAAAAAGATAATACTGTAAATAAAATTTACATTAAAAATCAAGTTAATTTGTATTAAAATCAGCAAAAATAGTATTATTTCACAGATATGTGCAGTTAATTTAAAGAAAAAATATGTTTGTATTGAAAAATTGTAAATATTTGAACTGTTATTTTATAGACTTACATATAACATCTTGTAAAATCACTGAAAAATATGCTGTAATTTATGACTATGCCAATACTCTCAATAATATTCACATCAAATATTAACTTAATTATTAATTTAATGTTTTTTTTTTATTCATTTAGTAATTCCTTCTTTAACAATATTTGATGGTAAAATTCCACAGTTTTTTTTACGGTAATAAAATCAGCAGACAAATAATTATTTTACAAATATTTGCCAAAATTTAAAAGTATTAAAGTATTAAAAATTTAAATTATTTTTAACTGTAATTTTACTGATTTTCCATGTTTTGTTAAATTACAGATACATTTTTAAAAATAGCATTAATTTACATGCTGCTATGTACAAAATGTCCACATTATAAATCTGTATTTTGACAAATATTTCAATCAGTATGGCTGTAAAATTATACTGTCAGCCTCCATATAAATCTGCAATTTTTTTATATCATCTTTTACATTTTTTGAACTTTACAGTATTCCTCTGTTAAAGTTTTTTTCTGAAACCCTTGCTGCCAGCTTTTTTTAACAGGATTTTTTCCCCTCTACACTGTAGCTGAACCAAAATCCCCAAAGAAATGAAGCAGTTTTTCAATTTACAGAAGAAACCTCAGCCGTCGCTATAAATTACCTGCAGGGACCCAACCCAATCTTTAAAATGACCGCCTCCCCCCTACACTTAATGCAGCTGCTAATTCCGGATGCTCACCGTAATCATAAAAGTGACATATAAATCCAGGGCAGAGGCCAGTTTTACATCATCGTGGCCGATGAGGGACTCAGCCGAGGACCTACAGAGCTGCATCCTGTCCAGATTGGAGATCTGGGGACGGTGAGTCAACATCGGGCCTTATTTGATGGTTTCTGTTCATTGTTGCAGAGCTATTGAAGCCTAATAAATAAGAACGGCGGGCTTCGAATCTCCCTGATTGTGCGGCGCTGGGACTGACCGAGTGATCCGTCAGTGAGTCTGTAAATGCGAGGTGGGAAGATGAAGTGATAGCATTTGTGTGTGTGTGTGCTCGCAAGCATTCCTGCAGATATTACCGCAGCCCTTGTAAGACTTCGTTGGGAGCGAGTGGGAGCAGCGGGGGTGCCGATTGGCCGAGGCGATGCGGAGAATCGAAGCGGGCTGTTTCTTTAGGGATCAATTCATTCCCTCCTAGTCCCCCCGACCAGGCATGGAACACATGGAACCGATAAAAGCCCCGAGAGCCACGCGGTACCGCCGAGCGAAATGCACCCGACTACATGCAGGGAGACTTACAGCAACGAGAGATCACGGAGGGGAAGGTGGAGGGGAGGGGAGAAGTCTATTAGTTCAGAACGGTGGGATTGTCTTTCACGGATATATCTCCAGCCTATTCTCCTTATCTACCCCGGGAAATAAATATGAGGGAGTTTGCGTGGGGTCAGTGACAGCAGGAGCTTCCAGAAAGCCGGGCGATAATGTATCACCTTTTGCACACAGAGCCAGCCGGCGAAATAAGAAATGCAACCTCGACGAAGGAATTCAAAACAATAAATCCAAGCAAACCGATTAAAGGGCGCCGCCGTAAAACCCAAAGCACCATGTTCTCAGAGCGTTATATAAGATTTTGCAAGCATAACACGCAACTAATAAAAGTCGAGTTCAGCGTATTGCTCGACAGATACGCTGCCATGCGTTCTCCCTTTAAATGTAAACGCCGTTCACTGCTCCATATGGCCAACAGTTCAACCAGAGTGTGTTTGCAGGGTCTAATCAGCCTGATGTGTAGTTTGTCTTCCCCCGCTTGGGCTGATCTTGGTTTTGCCACTAAAGGGCGTCGGGTGCGGAGGGGTTTATTTTACAGGGGAGTCGCCCGTCTGACAGCACAGAGGCATCCATCAAACCCACCTCCCGCGCTCATTTGCGACAACGCTCTCGGCCTTTTCGGTAAAACACGTTCACGTGCGGCGGGGGGGCGGGAGGGTGTAGGTCCTGTCATCCGTGACCGATGCGAACCTCCTCCACCGGTCCGAGCTGACAGCTGGCGGTTAACACAGGTATCCTCTTCTCACACAGGCCGGGCCCGGAGGTGAATGGAAGCGCCTCCCTGCCATGACATCGTATTATACAGCTGACAAAAGGACCACACTTAACCTCCGTCCTCTGGGCTTTCCAGAAACAAAGGCCCGGAGGTCAGACGGAGCACAAGGCGTCGCTTTTTACACTGAATAGATGCAAAGAAGACTCTCTGAACCGACAGTGAAAGATGCATGCTTTTAACATTCAACCCTGTGAGCCAGTAGCAGCTTCCAGGGACGGTTTCTGGACATTTTTATTCACTGTGGACTCATTTGTCACTACAATCTAAAGCCCTGCTCCTCTATGGAACCAGCGTCATACTGGTTTTACTACCATAAATAATAAAAATTTGATTATTCATTTTACAAAAGCTTAAAAAAGCCCAGAATCTACATGTCCAACATTCATCCAAGTGACTCACAGGTGTTGCAGATACTGGGAAGAAATATGGAGGCTCTACATGCTATGGATATTTACGACTTACACATTGAATTCATTTCCATACTCTGTCAACTGAACACTGCCTGCAGTTCAGCCGAAAAGTTCCAGAATTTTTGTGACATGGCTGTTAGTCGGTCTGAGTCAGTCATGGCAGAAGGTCGGTGGATCGAACCCCCTCTGTGGCCACTGTTGGGCCCCTGAGCAAGACCCTCAACCCCTGACTGCTCCCAAGACCCAATGTGTGTGGGATGGGTTAAATGTAGAATTGAAGTTCCCTATGGGGATTAAAAAGGGTTTACTTATTATTATTATTATGGCTTCACATTTGTACTGAGAATTTCTTGCTTTATCCAGAATCTAGTCATTGCAGATATTATATTTTCCACTCATTTTAAGATCAGACATGCAGAATTAAGTGATTTTGATGAGATATTACAACGTTCAGCTTAGATTCTATTGGCTTTTTTAACTAAAGGACTGTCAGAAAGTTAAAAACCAGATGACTCCTTCTGATTCGACAGTTTTTTGCTCTGATAAATGGTGTAATTTTGGTGATTTTATTCTGAAGGATAAAATACCTGTCAAACCCGCCGGTGGGTTTTGAGATTCAGTGTTCAAAAAAATGATATTTTTAAGATTCAACTCTCAGAAACAGGAAGAGTTTCTGGGTGTTTTTTTGCTCCTGTCACACTTTTACTCACTGTGGACTCATTTTTCACTGCATTATCAAGTCCTGCACCTTTATAAAGACAGAACAATCACGGCTGGAAGTGGAAGGGACTCAGATCTGTCTTTTGTGCAGTATGACACAGTTATAATGACATAAACCGTACCAAAAAAGATTTTTTCCACATTCTTCATTTCTTGTCCAAAAGTGTTACCAATACTGGAAAAACACATGGCGGCTCGAAATATTAAAGAAATCTACATTTTTATTCTGCGTCCAATGCTTGTATCCTGTCTGCGAAAGTGATGTGAAAAAACACATCATGGTTTTCAGACCAATTCAGCTAAAAATTCCCAGAATTTTTGCCATCTAACTGTAAGTCATAGGTCCATCAGTGATGGCTTCATGTTTGTGCTGAGGAGGACAGAATTTTTTGCTTTTTACAGAATCTAATTCGAGGAAACTGTTGACTTCTGGCTAATTTTTAAACAAGTCATGTAGAACAAACTGATTTTGATGAGATATCACAACTTGAAGGTTAAATCTGTCTAAGTTTTCGATTGGCACGGCACAGATTAGTAGTTCAAGTACCGCTGGAGAGGTGAAAATCTGACTATTCTTTCTGCTTTCACACTTTATGACTCTGATAGATAGTGTGATTTTCGTGATTTTCAAAATAAAATGTGCCTTTTAAACCTGACAGCAGGTTCTGGGATCCAGAGGACTTGAAGCTCAGTTCACCAACGCTACAAAAAGCATATATTTCCTACTTTTAATGGTACCTAGCCAGACAAACATCTGATTCTACGAGCCAAAGTTGTAAGTTATCTAAATCACAACACAACGGAGCTAAACAGAATTGTGTTTTCTCCACATTACACTCAAAAGCAACTCATCCTCCCATTCACTGGATCCTGGGAACTCCGGGTTATCTAGAGGTATCTCTGTGAATTGTCTTCATGGACACAATAGCTCAGTGGAAAGCATTTTCAAAGTGTATTTCCAGTTGTGTAACACTTTGTGCACCACAAATAAGAGTTCTATTCTCGCCCACTGTGATGGGGAGGCGGCAGAAGTCTCAGAGATGGATATCTTAAAAGCCGAGTAAACAAAAGTGTCTGCATGAGAGATAGCGTTAAGCACAAGAATGTTTTCATGTGGGATAGCTGATGCTTTAAATGTGTTCTGTTGCCAGTTTGGACAGGTTTTAAACAAACTGTTTAATATAATTCATGTAATTTCGTGGACATTTGGTTCCAGGATGCCGTTGAGGAGGAGCCTGTCTGGGTTCCTTCTCCCCGATCTGCAGCACTTTGTATCTGCTTGGGTTGAGATATTGTTCGCTTGACAAAGAGAAAGATAACAAAGCTCACCGACTGTTTGTGAGGGCAGCGATGATAAGTCGGTACAAGCTTTAATCTATCGCCCAGCTGCAGGTCGGCTGCTGCTGCAGGAGCAGATCTCAATCGATGGCAGCACCCCGGATTAAATTACAAATTGAGTTTAGCAGGGCTGCTTTCCACCCCTCTTTATTCCTGCAGTGTCCCCCAGCGAGGCTCCACTGCAGGCTATTTACAGTGCCCTCTTCCTGGGTAAGTTAATAACGTGAGTCCGGGCTGGACGCGGCTCGAAGCGCAGGCCCACACTGAATCATTTGGGTTGGAATTGCTCCGACACACCCAATCAATCTCGGAGTGGGAAGGGGTCATCCCCAGAGCAGCCCCACCCCTGCACCTCGCGGCCGCTCACACCGAGTCAATACCAGGCATTATTCTGATCATAATTGCATTAGATTTTTCACAGCGCGCAGCAAAAAACGCCACCCCCCTCCTGGACCCACTTACTGGCAAGAGCTTTAATACGCTATTGTTGATTCATGTATTTGGCTAAATTGCCTTATTGACCATGCTCATTGACTTTTTATTAATGGATCCAGTCTGTTGCACTTATGGTCGAAGGCTCTGGCTCTCCGCAATCAAAACGTCTGGTGATTATGAAAATGGGGGGATAGTGAACCTGAGGGGGCTCCGGACGAAGCCGGAGTTCGATAAAATCCACCGACTGAGCCGGCAGGTGAGCCGGCGCAAAGAAACAAACCATTTTCCATCTCCGTCGCCGATTCGAGGCTCACAAGGTGGTCGCAATCAAAAATATCAGAGTGAGATCCGCTTCACTGCCCGCTTTGAATGTGATATTAAAGCAGCTTTTTTTTTTTTTTGTATCTGGCTACGTGACGTGCGTTCAGATGATGTGTGGGTGAGGTCCAGGGTGAATACCGGAGGCTTCATGCTGCAGCTGTTTATGGGCTCCACCGCAGGACTCTAATGAGGGAGATGCAGTCAGGGTAATTACACTAAGGTTTCCCCACCATCAGAGCTGAAGGTAGAGAGCGAGGGAGCGCCGGTGGGAGTGGAGGTCAGGCATGAGTTGGCTGTGTTTGGCAGACGAGTGTGAAGAAAAAAAAAAAAGTTCCTCGAAGCAGCCAATTTAACAACCCTTCCTTCACAATGCCTCAACCGCAGCCGACCCACAGGTTGCATGACTTAACCCGGTTGCGCCCCTTCTCTTCCCTTCATTCCTCCGCCCACGCTGCCTCCAGACGGGCCGGGAAATCTCATGACAAGACAGGCAGGAGGGAGGAGGGTGGGGGGGGGTGTCGTCTCTGGGGGCTGAAACCACATCAGGCCGCCGCAGAGTGCTTCTGGTTGGTGCCGAGCGTCACTGCAATCGCAAACACAAAGTGATGAAAAGGCGCCGTGACAGCGTGAGAGGGAAGACGGGGGGGCGGCATGAAGAGACGGGTTTGTCCGAGAGGGTCCGGACTGCGGCTTCTCTGTGTGCGAAACACAGAAGGGGGATTTTGCCGCGATGAGCGAGCGGCGAGTTGCCTCTGGGAGGGTTGTAGTTATCTTCCGTACGTTGCAGAGGAGCACATGTGTGGCTGTGTGGAAGAGGCAGAAATGTTTGGAGGTCATGGACTCTGTAGGAGCTGTTTTAGTTCACCACAGACGTCATGAAGGGGCTTTTTCAGATCAGCCTCAGCCCAACACAGATATACACAGCAGGCTTGGATGCTGTAAAGACAGAGACTTTATCAATAGCATTAAGAAAGTTGTTTAAAAGAGTTCCTCCAATACTGTTAATGACAGTATCTTAAGGAGGGTGTCCAGTTCGGAGACTCCATTTTTCCCAGATGGTGCCGCTTTGTTAGCTTCATCCATCCATGACATTTAACGTTCACTGGAACATTTTGCAGCCGAGTGTGAAGCAGCTGGGATGAGAGTCAGCTCCTACGACTATGAGGTCATGGTTCTTTGTCGGAAACTGCTGGATTCTTCTTCTTCTTCGGGGGTCTTTGTCACGAGTTATGGGAAGGTGAAGCCTGAAATGGATGGGTTGGTGCAGGTTTAGCTGTAATGAGGGCATTTTTAGGTGAAAAGGGAGCCAAAGGTGAAGCTTTTCAGCAGTCGGCCTACGTCCCAACCCTCACCTGTGGTCATGAACTCTGGGTAGTGACCGAACAAATGAGATTCCAGATACAGGCGACTGAAATGGACATAGGAAGCAGCCAGCTGGGGTGGTTCAAGCATCCTTTGGAGGGTTTTCAGGCACGCCCAGTTTGCTGAACTAGCTTATATGTCTCATTTAGCCTGGGAACACTTTTGGATCCGTCAGGAGGAAGTGGAAAACACTGCTGGGAAGACGGACGTCTGCAAAGCCAGGGTTAATCTACTGCCACCACAACCTGACCCCAGACTAGCTCAGACAATGCATGGATGGATGGAATGTATCTATATAATCTATACATGTGCATATTATGGGCTCTTTAACTCTCTAGACTTCAAGAAATGTCTGGGTATTTTTGTCTCTGTTACATTTCACTGCACCTCCATGACTAGAAGTACTGAAAACTTATGAGTTATAAAAATTGTAATAGCATAAAACATAATAAAGAAAAGATGAAAGTTGAACTTCTTTGAGTACTTATTGATAACAATCGGATGAAACCTTGAATCAACACGTACGACGACAGGTGTCCCCGATACCTCCCATACTATAGATATTTTACAATTTACACAGCCTGCAGTTCAGCCGAAGAGCTCCCTGGTCATAGCTGGGCCCCTGATAACTTCGCATTTACAAAAAGGAGCGCAGATTTTCCAGTTTTTTATCAAATCCCTGTGAAAGCAAATGGTTTGTTTCATGTATTTCACAGGGATTTTAATGTAATATCAAGAGTTTATGCTTTGATTAAATTTTCCATTAGAATGATATATGATGGATGAGCAGTTCAAAGACAATCGGTAAATTCAACAATTCTTTCTGATAACTAGCGTCATTTTGGAGATGTAGTAAAGAAAACATACTTTTCATATTCTCTGGCAGGTTTTGGGATTCAGAAGTAGTAGATTTGGGAATTGAGAAGATCTTTACGATTCTGATTCCATTTTCGATTCTGCTTTACAATTCGGTTCTTTCTCGATTCTTTTATTGATTCTCATTGACCTGCTAACGTTGCCACAGCTGCTGGGTTGAGATTCACTCCAGAGCGGATCGAAAACGCGTCATTCGTTCGAAGTTATCGCATGCTGTGTGTGCAAATGTTTCTGCATATTGGTTGTAAGCGTTGTTGTTACAAGGTTATAATTTATGTTTGAAATTAATAAGAAAACATGGAATTCATGTTGGGTAATTTCATGTTTGTACAAATGAGTTAAAAACCTGAAGTTTGACAGTACGTTTTAAGGTGGAACTTAAGTTCTAAGTTTTTGGTTCCTACGGCGGAGTTTAGTGACACACGATTCATGTACGCAACCTCTCATGAAAAGCTACAGACCTACAGACAGAGAAAGAAAAAGATTATCAAAGACTCTTTTAAGAGTTTATGACGCAGATCGCACTTTTCGTTTGTGCTAGTTGTGATTCTCACGGCGTCTTGATGCTCTACAAGACTGCACCAGAATAAAACGCCTGTTTCAAAAGAACCTGTGTCCATTGTCATGAAGGGAGCTACGTTGGTAGTATTTCCTCCCTTATCCACTTTGCAAGCATTGCAAGTTGCCCTGTCGTTGTCCTTTCTCGTAAGCTGCGTAACGTGCGTGGTGACGTCATTCGCGCCCACTGGAATCGATAGGGGAATCTTTCAATTCAATTTTATTTATATAGCGCATATTTACAACATAAGTCGTCACATAGCGCTAAACATTGTAAGAAAGAACAGAAAACAGAAAAACAGAAAACTCGACAATCCAAAGTTGCTTTTGGATTCCCTAGGAGCAGTAATCAGCGACGGTGGGAAGGAACCAAAAACCCCCTACGGTAGGGAAGGGGGAAAAAAACCTCTGACAGAACCAGGCTCAGGGAGGGCGGCCATCTGCCTCGACTGGTTGGGTTGGGAGTGGGGAAGAGGAGGGAGGGAGGGAGGGATAGCAGGAGAGGTTGTGGTGGGGATGGGAGGTGGTGAGGCCAGCGGACGTTGAGCTCCAGATCCAGAGACATCCACGGAAAGAACAAGCAGGACACAAAATCGCAAAATTGGCAAATAATTCCAAGGAAGTGAAACACTGGGAACTGGTTCTCAGCAAGAACCGGGTTTTGATTCCCATCCCATAGATGAGCAGTTCAAAGACCACTGGTAAATTCAACAATTCCTTCTGATAAATTGTGTCATTTTGGAGACTTAGTAAAGAAAAGATACTGTCCATATTCTCCGGCGGGTTTTGGGATTCAGAGGGTTAAAATCTGGAAAAACTGCTTGTTTAAAACCACTTCTGAAGGTCCGTCTGCTCCCGTTTCTTCCTCTGGTTGTGGAAATGTCGCCAGATCCCAGCCATTACTTTGATAATGTTGTTACAACTGGGAGAAACTCCGACCAAAGCTACAAAAACAGGACCCGACTTGTAATAAACACTCTTCACTCGTGGTAAACTTTTTGTTTTAGAAGCTTCTCCATGAATAAATGTGCGCTTTCATACAGAAAATGATTAAAGCCTTCGTCGCGGCCACAGACCTGCCATTCGTTATGCAGTGTGTTCCAGATCAGTCAAATCAAGTGGGAGCTGCGCTGCGAACGTGTGACTGTAAATCTTTCAACCTGAGCAGTGAGTATTCAAACATCGAAAGAAATCCATATGTCGTCGCCGTGAATGCGCGCTGGGACCGTGCGAAACGGGGATGGCGTGGGTGAGAGTCGGGCGAGCTGAGACGGGACGATGAGACCGGCAGTCTCCTCGGCTCAAACACAATCTCCTGTGTTGTCAGAGAACATAAAGACGAGTCAAAGGTCAGCCGTGGACACATTACGAGCGCAACCCTGAGATCTCCTGAATCAATAAACCACTCCGCTATCACATACTTTGATGTTTATCTTAGAGGGTCGCCATGGCAACCAATAACACGGCGCTCAGCCTAATTGCATGAGAAAACTGGGATCGGCGGGGAACGTGAGGAGGCCGGGTCTGGAGGTGGAGGAGGCAGACAAATTGAGCAGCAATTACGGTCATCATCATTAGAGATTTTTGTGTTTCATCGGACTGCGGATGACAGAGAAAAGTCGCTATTACCCAGAGTGGGACCAGGTGAAATGGACATGAGCCTCCACCCCGCAGGGAGACGGGTTCTTCGGAGACATTATCGCAACATCCCGTCTTCCATCTTCACCCGCGAAGGCACAATGAAGGCTTGCTTATACCTGATCCGCTGCTGTAATCATCCCTGTATGTGTGTTTCTGAGTGGATATCACGGCAGACGCAGGGATGAGTCACTGCCTGCAGACACGAGCAAAGAATAAACTGGAGAGAGGGGGGAGAGGGAGAGAGCTGCAGACAGAAGCCGGGGTTCCCACCTTTGTATTTTCATGCAAATTACAGAGCAGCGAATCAGTCGAGCTGAAAGGGAAACTAGGGGGGAAAATGTAAATGATGCAGAAGCTTGTTCTTTTTCTACGTCGTTGGAGAAACTACAAGCGAATAATGCCTGATGAAAGCCGAGCGCAGGCCGTCCGAGAAATTGCTCTGTCGATGGAAATCAGCTCAGATTTGGCTTCGGACCAGAAGTAATTGACATGCAGTCGGCAGAGGATCGGTTCACAGTGACCTGGAGGAACGCCGCCGCCGCCGCCGCCGCTGCTGTACCGACAATTACCCCGACTATGGGATGTACAGAGCAGCTCTCACACATGTTGCATCATCGTCGGGGTCCGAAGCAGAAATTAGACCAGCTGAAACAGTCGTGCTGTTGCCGTGGCAACACCTAAACGTCGCATTCAACTTCTGGATCTGGTTTTAATGTGCAGATACTTGATACTGCCGACTAGCGCCGTGCGTTACAGCCAGACCACACCTCTCAAAAAGCACATTCCTATGCAGCTGAACTGGATTCTCTTTTAGAAGCATGTTTTCTCAACAAAAGGCAAAAACTGCGACGCAGTGGGAAAGGCTTCCAGTTTAAAAGAGGCAAAAGGACACGAGAATGGAGGCACTAATCAGAAACAGGAGCCATTATTCTAAGACTTAAGTTTGGTTTTCACTCACTCTTTGTTGAGGCCTTGAAAAACATGTCCAACATATAAATGGAACATGACGTAAGGCGGTTTTACTCATTTTATGCTTTCTGCATGTCATTTTATGGCGTTTACACGACATGTTAGATGGTGAAGGTTAAAGTAAAGGATGGGAGAGGAGATACAATCATCATAACTACTGTCAGATGGCATGCAATGAAATGCCAAATGCAGACAATACACTCCACTAACACACTTGGCCTCTTAAAAACATGCCTTTTAATAGTTATTGCACCCCACCACATGGAAACAACATCAACCAATCAGGAACATGTGGAGGAACATGACAATGGCCCAACATGTTGATCTGACCTCCAAACTTCCTACACCCCATTCTGATCAAGCATCAACAGGATGCAGTGGAACCAGTTGGATTGACAGAGGCCCCACTGGACAAACCAGAGTACCCAAAGGATGCAGTGCCAACGTCCTGGTTCCAGACCCCGTAGGACACCCTGAGAGGTCCTCTGGTCCATGTCCAATGGTTCAGAGCATTTTAGACCACATAAGGGAACCAACACAATATTAGGCAGGTGGTTGTAATGCTATGCCTGGTCGGTGTGTGACTGGTTGGCTGAAAAGGTGACTTGAAAAGTGATATGCCACAAACAATTGCAAGTGATCTTGATGCACAACTTCAACCAAGCCTCTAAACATGTGCAGCAAAGCGGGATGTTTTCCATAAACTTGACAATGAGAGAACTGAAACTCATGGCTTCTCGTCCATTACTTTCACCCAGAAGACTGGTAAATGGTAGATGGTCTGCACTTACATAGCGCTTTATTCTACCTTAGTGGTTCCAAAGCACTTTACAATGTGTTTCTCATTCACCCATTTACACACCAATGGTGACAGAGCTGCCATGCAAGGCGTTAATCTACCATTGAGAGCAACTTGGGGTTAAATGTCTTGCCCAAGGACACTTCAGCATGCGGAGGGGCCGGGGATCGAACCGCCAACCTTGGGATCAGTGGACAACCTGCTCTACCACCTGATCCACAGGCGCCCTAAGGTAGAAGACCACCTTAAGACCCTGATTTTGTGGCTCTTTTAAACTAGTTGCCTTTCCAAAGACATCACAAGTGGCAAATTACTCCAAAATGTAATTGAGAATGTAGCTTAGTTCATTGGGAATGTCATTCTGTGGTGCCTGGGTTGGACCAAGACACCTTTGGACAACCAACAGGGTGATTCCATTGACAATCATCATACTTCTAGAACACCTACTGCTTGACCATCTGTAACTTTCCAGAAAAGTATGTCGCTTAAAACATGGATGTTTACACAGACTGACTGATTTACAAGTTGACTTCTGCATGATCGGTTTCCTTTTATAACTCCCCCATAATCAGAGATGGTTTTATATATTGGACCAATATTGCAGACTCAGAATTGCTGTTATGAGAATTAACAGTGAAAATTTTAACTTCCTGAGACATTGTCGTTCAAACGGCCTCGAAGTTGAACGTGCGAAAAAATGTGCAGAAAGAGGGTCGACGGGTAATTTTTAAGAGAAAAGCATCTCAGACAGTATTTGATAAATGAATGTAGGATTTCACGGATGCTATTTGAAATATTCATAGTTCATGATAAAGAAGCTTCAAGCACATCAGAGTCAAGGCTGAGCTCCGTCGACTAAACTCTCCTCTCACATTAGCGCCCGCGTCCTTCTAATTGGGCCTCATACGTTGTAATAAACACAGGAGGTGAGCCTGGCAGCACCTTCATGGGTCCAAACCACACACACACACACACACACACACACACACACACTGGAGAGCACACAAATCCACACACACTGTTTCACTGCAGCGAACACACACACACAAGCAGTTCTGCTGGGAATCAATGCTGTATAATGTTACAGTAAAGCATCACGGTGTTAATCTGATTTGATGGATTATACAGTAATGTTGATATTTTCTTTACCCAACTGCTTCGTCGTGGAGGAGATGAGAGCAGCAGCGTCTGAGAGGGTCTGAGTTTCATTACCAAATCAAATCTGTTCATTATGTTTATTTGAGCCTGCTTCAAGGAAAATAAATATATTATAAAACAGTGAAGTACACTGTATAAACGGTTTTTAACTGCAACTCCTCCAGTGATGTATTGTTATTTTCCAGATTTTCCAGATGACATATTGTAACTGGTAAAACTGCAGGATTTTTTTACATGTTAACGGTAAAAATAAGTTAAAAACATGTCAAAACTGTAAATAACATAAAATTTGTAAAAAAAAAAATTTTTACAATGGTAATGGTAAAAAAAAAAAGATAATTTAAAAAATGTTATTTTACAGATTTTTTCAGTGTTGATTAATTTACAGACAATACCAAGTAAAATCACAGAAAAAATTGTTAATTTATAAACTGACTCTAAAAAGAACCCAAAAATTGTATTTTAACAAGTAACAGCTCATTGTTTTTTAATATTTGACTGTAAAATTACAATTTTTTTTACTGTATTTAAATCATCAGAATAATTTGCATTTTAAAGATATTTTTGTTATGTGAAAGAAAAATTCTTTATATTAATGACTAATAAAGAGCTAATATTTTTGTTTAAAAATTCAGATATTGCAGATTTAAAAAATAGTTAATCAGTTTTATGACTGTCATTTTAAAGATTCTTTTCAATTTTGTTAAATTAAACATAATATCAAGTAAAATCACAGAAAAAAGTAGAAATTCACACATTCACTGTAAAAAAATAAATAAATCAATAAATCAATAAAAGAGCAAAAACTGTAAATAATGTCCACATATAAAATCTGAATCTTTACAAATGTGTGACCATTAAATCAAACCATTTTACTGTATTTAGATCAGCTAAAAAATCATTATTTTTCCTTTTTTTATTATTTTATTAGTTATTTTTACAGATTTTTCCAGTTTTTTAAAATTACTGATAATATCTTAAAAAAAACTTGGAAAAAGTATTCATTTATATGTTGACTGTAAAAACAAACAAGCCAAATGCGTCAATAAGATGTACATTAAAAATCTGTATTTTTACAAAGAGTTATTCACTGTTTGACAATGTTTGACTGTAAAATTACACCATTTTTTCCTCTGTTTAAATCATCAAAAAAATCACTATTTTACAGAATTTCTTTGTTATTTGAAAGAAAAATCTTGTATATTAACGGCTGAAAAATCATGAATAATTTTTGTTTTTGAAAGATTAGTATCACAGATTTAAAAATGGTAAATCAGCCTTTTAACCGTCATTTTAGAGATTTTTTTTTCCAGTTTTGTTAAATTACAAATAATATCTTCTGAAATCACAAAACAAAAAGTATAAATTCGCAATTTTACTGTAAAAAAATAAATCAAATAAAAGAACAAAAATACAAAAAAAATCTGAATCTTGGTATTTTATTCTTTTATAATGTGTGACCATTAAATTAAATCACTTTACTGCATTTAAACCAGCTAAAAAAATCAGCATTTTAAAGATATTTGCTGTCTTTTCACTGTATTTACAGCTTTTAAACATTACATTAATCTACTGTTTGCTCCCAGATGGATTTTTTTAATCTTATTTGTACAGTGTACGTACTGAGTGTATTTCACACTGCATCAGCTACAATAAATACATGGCACTGTACTCAAATCTCCCCAGCAATGAGTGGAAAGTGGAGTGTGGGGCTCATCATTTGCATGTGTCATGTACCTGCACACACAGATCCAGTAACAGGTTTGGTTTTCTCCCTAAGTGAATTTCGGTGCAGCCTGATGCCACCCAACACCGCACACTCCATGTTCTCCTAACGCGATTACGAAGCCGCGTCCAGCGCTCAGTGATGCCAGCTTCATGCGTGAGCACATGTACGGTAAAACTCCACCAGATTGATCTTTCTAATTGGCGTAGATTAACAACGCAGGGTGGAAACACCTCCGGAGACCACCGCCCAGCTGTGCAGGGCTGGAAGCTGCACGGTTCCGGTCGGGCGGACCTGCAGGCTGCGGTGTTGGGTCTGAGCCGCGGTCGAACCCTCAAAAACCACCAGCGACAAGCGTTTACATACCAGCCAAATGTGCTGGATATCAAACGCATATGTCCGGGCTGGACGGCCGGCTGTTGTGACATGCAGCAGATGTGTTGTGCAGGAAAAGGGCTGTGGGTAAATGCTGGATGTGTGTTCAGATAAAAGGCGGTTTGACTTTGCCGTTGCATGCATGACCTTTTTCTTTTTTGGACGCCACTCATGAAGGGAAGGTCAGGCCATCATGTCGGCCGCTTTCCAACAACACCCTGATCCACATTCACAAAGAAGCACCAACTGGACGCTCCTGGGTGCAGCCGCAGACTAGGCTCCATCATTCAGCAGCTCCACTGGACCGGTGGAGGGTTCTTGGAGGCGTTTTCACACTTTAGCTGATTAGCTGGTTGTGAACTTCACATCACTTCTGAGGTGTGTTTTTTTCACCCGCACAAAATTGCTTCCATACACAAGAAAATGCTTCCAAACCGCAGCGAGTTTTAGTGCTTCGGTTTTTACTGATTTCTACTTGCAAACATGGGGGGAAAAAATGGCAGGATGAATCTCTGCTTTCTGCTTTTGCCACAAACGAGCCGATCATCTGCTCCGGTTCTGCCAAGTCGGGTTTAAAGCTGCACCCAGTTCTGTGCTTGGCTCTTCTTTATGCGTGTACTTGAAAGCACGTCCAACACAATCATCCTCTCCGGTCCAGTTTCTGACTTCCGTCCTAATGCACATGCAAACTCCACAAGTCGGCTGAATCCTAAAACACTGAGGATCAATGGGAGATTTACAGGAAGGCTGAAAGAGAGATTGGAGGAGGCAGACATAAACCCAGATTTCTGCTTTAATTTAATCCTTTCTGTCTTTTCTGGATGGCACCAGACTTCAAACACTGTTTTCAGATCGACATACAGTGTAAAAAAAAAAAATTCTGTTAAAAAATGTATGTAAATGAGTTTTTTTAAATCTCATTCAAATACAGTGAAAAATAGTGAAATTTTAAAGACAAATATTGTAAAATAAATTGTAACAGTACACATTTTATGTAGTTTGGCCTGTTTTTTTTATAGTCAACATGTATATTAATATTTTTCTGTGATTTTAGCAGCTGTTATGGGTAATTTTAAAAAAGGGAGAATAAGCTAAATAACAGTTTTACAACTTATTTATCATTTTTTAATCCTTGATATTCATTTTTTTTAAAATAATGGCAAATATCAATTAAATACTAATATTTTTGTTGATTTAAATATAGTAAAACTCTAATTTTCGGTCACACTTTGTGAAAACAATTAATCAGTATTTGTAAAAATACAGATTTTTGATGTGGGCATTACTTCCAGTTGTGGCCTGTTTGTTTTTACAGTCAACATGTAGCTTAAAACTTTGATTTTACAAGATATTTAATGTCATATTTCATTAAACAGGGTAAATTTGCAAAAATAGAAAAAAAAATATTAAAAAATTATTACAATAATATTATAAAAAATGTATAAAATTTTCATTAAGTAACATATTTACAATTTTGTTCAATTTTTATTTTATTTTTTTTACATTTAACGTGTAAATTAATACTCCCCCCTCCACAATTTTACAAGTTATTAAATATTATATAATATTCATTTTATAAAACAGGAAAATTTGTGTAATAATAGTAAATTAATATATTTATATATATATATATATATATACATACAGTTACCAAAAGTAAAACAATCAACCCTAACACACTTTTTTCCCCCACATAACAACAAATATCTGTAAAATATAGATATTTTTGTTCTTGTTGCTGATTTAAATACAGTGAAAATAGTGTAATTTTACGGTCAACTGTTGCAAAAGAACAAATTACTATATATAAAAATCCATATTTTCAATGAGACATTACCTACAGCTTCTGTGATTTTACAAGTTATTATACGTAATTTCAGTAAACAGGAAAAATTTATAAAATAAGGGCAAATTTCAAAAAATACAATTTAGAAAAAAATCAGTAAAATAACAATCAATACTCAGTATACATATATTTTATTTTTAAAAAAGCAAATATCCATAAAATATATTTTTTGCTGATTTTAATACATTGAAAATAGTTTAATTTTACATTCAAATGTTGTAAAACAAGAAATTGCTATATATAAAAATTTATATTTTTGATGTGGACATTATTTATTTAGATTTTACCAACTTTTTTTACAGTTAACACGTAAATTAATACCTTTTTTCTTTAATTTTACCAGTGGTATGTTACTTTATGAAATTGGGAAAATCTGTAAAATAAAATAACTTTTTTTTACAGTGTACTGACAGGTTTGCATGTTGAAAAAAATCCCAAAACACTTTTCTCAAGGACACTGATAAGGAACGCTGCTTATTCATTTTTTTTGTGTGTGTGCAGATACTCGAAACCATCCGGTTACAAGCCCACAATTAAAATAAATCAAATTCTCTAATGCACAATGCAGCAAAGCACTCACTTGATTAGTATTACACTTCAGCAGGAGCGGCTCACTGTGCATTAAGACAGGCCCTTCTGCATAATTAATGAGGCGCTTGGTTCCAAGTACCAATTACGAGGGGCTACAATGGCGCGGTCCAATTGAACGCCGCTGCAGCCATCTGGCCCGGAGCTCGGCTGCTGAACCAGGAGAGAGGCAGGAGTGAAGCTGCAGCAGCCGGCCCACAGGCAGACCCACGGCAGCTGTGTCTTTGTCAACACGCAGCCATGGGCAGGATGCTTCCGACTTGGACGCGGAGGCAGGAGGGAAGATGGGGAAGAAGAGGGGAAACGACAAAGAGAGGATAGAGGACGGAATAAGAAGGGGGAAGTGGCTGCAGAAAGGAAAAGTTGCACCCTCTTGAAACAATTAGCGCCGAGAACAGTGAATGTGAACGATGAAGCGTAACTTTTCGAGGTTTTCTCAGCGTCCATTTCACGTGAGAACAGACAAAAAGAGAGGAACAAACAATCGGCCACGAGGACAAACACTCCTGAGGGTAAAAAAAAACAAAAGATTGCCTGACGGAGAGAGGCGACGAAAACAGAGATCGAAGCCACGATGCTGGGAAAATAAAAGAGCCTGTTGGGATGGATCAGAGTGTGGAGCTGGGGGTGGCTGCTGGAATGTGTTTGACAGTAAATCACTTCCTGTGAGGGCAGAAGTGAAAGCATGGAAAGAGAGAGAGAGGGCGAGGCAGCTGGGAGGGAGGCGAGGGGAGCAAATCAGAAACATCTTTTTGATTATTTCACCTCGAGAAATGCGCGAGGTACGCTGCGAGGCCGCCACAAGCAGAAACCTGACGACTCAAATGGAGGTCATCGGCTGTAATCGGCGCATTGGACAGCCTCCCCGAGCCGCAGCACCACCGATCCACGCCCTGCTGTGTTTCAATCAGCAAAAACAGGCCCGGAAATTAAACAAGAAAAGTCATAAAGATCTATTATTCTGCAGCGAACTTTGGGGCCGCGGCGGCAAACAATCGCAGCCATCCCGAGCAGAACTCCGCGTTTTGTGCAGCATCAGGTGTTTTCGAACCCAAAGCGAGCTCATTACACAGCGGAGGAACTGCGGCGGGATGGTTTCTCACAATAGACGCCGCCGCTGCCAGCCGACGGTTTCGTTTCCTCCCTTTCTTCTTGTGTTCTGTTGAGTCTTGGATGTCGGCCCGGCTCGCTTTAAACAGAAACAGAAGCCTGGAATGGAAACTGGCTGCTTTCTTGCTAAACAAAGGCATGAAATGTCGTTTTTTATTTTTTCATCATTTGCAATCCAGCGCTGTCAGAAATAAAAAAGAAATTCACACTCTGAAGCTGTGTGTTTTAGTTTGATTGTACTTGTGAGTATTAGTTTGCATGCGTGGAAGACGGGGAGGACCACTATAGGAGCTGCGTCCTGAACCTGTCGTCTCGGCTCGGCCATCGTTCACCCCGACGGCCCTTGCGAGCGCTTTAAAAACAGATTAATAAAAATAATTTTCTCCTCCCCATCGACGGCAGCCTGGAAGGCATTACAGCAGTCAGGCTCCGGACGATCTCCAGGAACAGGATTAGCAGCATTAACCAGACAAATTAGGGCCCCGGTGCCTTCGCAACGCCAAGACGGAAACTCTCTCGCCGGCGTTCATAAACACATCTGCCCGAGTTGTTAATCTAACTGCGCCGAGGCCACCCGCTGCGTATCGACTGCCACTGCGGTGGAGTCAAGGTCGAGGTAACCTATCCGAACCGATGGGAAAACAAACAGGTGAGAGGGCTGGAGGAAAATGGATGTGAAAATAAACAACAACAACAGAGCAGGGCTTCATTCAGAGCTCTCCAGTTGCGCCCTCCTGCTCGTGTTTGCTTTGCCAGTCGTAAAAGTCGTAAAAACTCTCCAAGATGTGACAAATCCAGAGCTCAGGGCCACGTCAGTGACGAGAGCTTGCGTTTCAGCAGGTATCAGAGGACATGCTAACGCTAACACCTCAGCGTCCTGCAGGTTAATGGTGCCGGAGGTTTGTTTCAGAAAGGTTTGGTTTCCTTTGGTTTTCACCTCCAGACGATCCATCATGGGACGCAGAGTTGACCCTACCCAATGTGGCGCCCCTCCTCCGTCGGCGATCTACATACGCCTACTAAAGAAATGGAATAGCATTGTTTTGTAGTGATATTAACCGGGCGTTGCTTTACATTTGAATCAATGTGAGCTTTCCCATTTTAAGAGTTAACTAGTTTTAATATAATTATACTGAAGGTGAATTTTTCCCCATTTTGTGGCGCCCCCTGGAGGCCACGGCGCCCTTAGCATTTGCCTGTATTGCCTAATGGGCCAGCCGGCTCTGATTGGACGGAGCACCGAGGCCACTGGAGCAGGGCAGAGGCGTTGACCCAAGAAACACCAGATAAGAAAACAGAGGAAGTCCTGCTCTAGATGAATCACTTGATGAAAAAAGTGGCGTGCAGCAACCAATAACGTAAAAACCTGCTGATAAGTTATCACGTCAATGGCCTAGGATTAAAAATATCCTTTCACTATATAAGAACTGCAGCCCATAATGTAATAATACACATGTAGGACTGCATTTCTTAGAAATAAAAGCTGTTTTTGTAGTTTTTGTGCAGTTTTCACATCAAAAATAGGTCTAGTGGATGATACAGTGGTCAGATTCATTCATCAAGGATACGTCTCATGTAGCTCTCACTCTCCTTAATTATGGTTGTAAGAGCCAACTTGAGAATTACTTGTACAGAATCTTTATTTAGAATATTGTTTATTTGCTTAGATACCAGTCCCTCCAGGATTTCGCGGGCGTTTTTCCAGATTGTTGCATACTAAAATGTCTGAATTCGCGGGAGCTTTTCTAAAAAAATTGCGATGGAAGTTGCGATGTTTTAAGCGTATTAGTTGAGATAAAATTGTTTTGTATAATTCATTAAAAATTTTAAAAGTTTAAAAAGTTAATTCCACATCCTGGCACACGCGTGTTCACACACACACGCTCACAGCTCGTCACGTCAGTTAATTAATCTAACTGACCTTCATTGTTTCAGTGCTGCCACAGATCTGGATGCAACAGCTTCATCACGGTGGTTTGTCTGGTCTGTGGTCCGCTGGTTTCACCCATTCTCCTGATATGTTTACGGTAGAAAAGTGTTTGTCAGTGGATGGTTTTGGTTTGTGTTCCACCTCAATATTCCACGGGGTGAAAACAGTTTAGCGCCGCTTTGGTGAAGAACATCAGGGAATTGTTTTGCAGTAGTTTTTGTTGCATACGTATCTGTATCTTCAAACCATAAACAAGGAAGTGAATCCGGTGACGTACGTGCATTACTGGGGACTGCTGTGATTTGTGGAACTCACGGGAGGCGGGACACAATTGCGGAAAAGTCACTGTGATTGGACGAAATTGCAAGGTCGCAAGAATTCACGGAGATTGGTTGAACTTGCGTTAATTGTTGCGATCGCAGCATCGCAAATTCCTGGAGGGGCTGAGATTTGTAAATTCATCATTTCATGTCTCTGTTGGATGTTGCACTGTCAAATTAATTCACCACATTTCATTAAAGCTTTGTTCAAACATTTCTCAATGAAAAACGATTCAGTCCCCACTTCAAACTGGGTTTAAATGACTGGACTGGCTCTATAATGGCTCTTAACTCCACTATACAACATAGAACATGAACACTCATTTAGTATTATGGACGTTATTGGCTCGAGAACTTCTACATTATTGGTTGCTACATGGTGCTCTCCGGTTTGCAAATAAAACCTCAACCCTCGGCTTGCCTCCCTCCGCCCAACATGCCTCCTTCATTTAGCTCATTTGTCAAACACTGACTCTTTGCGTCGATAGCGTAACCACCTCCAACATCTGTCTGCTATAAATGCTCACTAAGGTGTTAAAAAGACATGTGCAAGACGACAAGTGCAAATCATACCTGTATTTTTTCCAGCTGTAATCCTGTCAAAGTTGACTCTGACATGATAAAAACACTACTACCAGAGTGGGTAAGTGCTAATTGAATCTCTGGCGCCAAGGCACTGCAGTGGAGGAAGTGAGTGCATCCCTGTGCAGCCTCATTTAAATGCCAAATGAGTCGAGATTGTTACACCTTACAGTAATTGTGCTACTTCCAATTGAACAGCAGAGTATTTGCTCTTATGTCAGATTTTAAAAAAAAGACCTACGACAGTATTAAAACAGCAGACGGCAGCACAGGAGCTCAATGCAACACAAGTCAGCACGACGACAACAACTATATTTTTGAGAGCAGACTCAGTCCTCCTCAACATAGAAGATAGTACATTTCTGCAGATATACGCTGTCATTCTCTGACTGAGGGGTTGTCTTGCTCTACACTTCTCAGTAAAATACCCCAGATGTGTTCAGTTGGATTCAGCTCCAGCAACATACCCGTCCAGGTCATAGTTTCCCCTTTTTTTCTGCTTTAGAAACGCTTGTGTGATTCTGGCAGCGAGCTTTGGATCATTCCCACGCTGGAATATTCCTCTTCTGCCAAGTTTCTGCACACTGGGACTCAGTGCTTTTGAAATATCCACAGACGTTCATGGTTCCATCAATAAATGTCATCTCCCCAACACCTCTTTCGCTGATTTCATCACACTCCCGCCTACGTGCTTCACTGTCAGGACTATGCGGTCACTGCGGTAGCCCTGGCCAGGTTCAAGCCAAAAATGTTGGTTCTCATTTGAGTTGAGCAAATTTATCTTGATCTAATCTGACTAAAAATGAGCTCCCATTATTCATCAGGCTTACAGTCATGAATTTTAGCGAAGTTTTATCTTGCGGTTCAGTGCCAAAGAGCAAGCAAGGGTGTTTTTCTTGAATGCCATCTGTAGAGGTTGGTGTTATCCCTTATGCTATACTGAAATTTCAATTTCCTTTTATAACCCCTGTGCACAATCTGACACACTTTCCCGTCTGTTTTTCCTCATCTATTGCAAACAGCACACTTTCCAAAGCGTCTTTTTCCGAGGACGACCACTGCAGCCCTGATTAGTGGTACTACGGCTCATTCTACACCTTTTTTTTGTTGATCTTCCTGTGTCATTTTCCATCTTCATGAAGTCTCACAACTGGATTTTTCAATTATTTTCCCTGTGCAGACATGGCGCTTTTTTTCCCCATGTGGAGCCATGATGCAGGCATGTAATTAGATACAACCCATAAGTCAAAAATGGTGGGTGATTACAGGTTTTCCAACTCATGGGTCACTAATCAGAGGTGTATTTACTTTTGTTGCAATGAGCTTCTACTTTGGGGTCCGTATTGTTACGTTGGATTGTTTTTTGAACCTTGCTTAAGCTGACTTTGTGATTGAAAACTATATATCTTTATGTGCTCAATGTTAAATCAGTAAAATTAGCAGTATTTAGATTAAGAGCTTTGATTGATTAAAATGTATAAGTATAAATATATACATCTAACACTGATACTAACAGCATTTAGACACCGCTACTAACACCATTGAAAAAATGCGTTTAGCCTGTGTTGACCTGGTCATGTGTTCGATCTAACAAGGGATAAAATGTAGCGGCCCGAAGGATTGATGGGGCACAGATGAGAAGCTCATGACAGGGGAAGGCGGAGGGTTGAACATTGAACTACATTCTCAGTGTAGTCCTCTAGTATTTGCCTTAGTCTTCACAGGTGGAAACACTGTAGCTGTCAACTTAGAAATACTGCAACTACAAAGAAGCGACTCAGTTTTGAAGACTTTGTTATTTAAATGGTACTACACAGGTGTGTATGCACTAAGTAACTCTGGAAATTGGCACATCGAAGACTGAGAAACCAAGATGCGGAGCAACCAGGTGCACCCACTGCTGTGAAATAAATGATAAGGCTAATAACTCAATGCAAACCACCAGCTATAAGTCCCTGCTGGTAGTATTCCTACTTGTTGGTCTGACTTTATTCCAACGTCAATCAGACGCTGGAAAAAATGCCCCTCCGTAAACAAGGAAAAACAACTTCTTTCAAGACATTTTTACCTTGAAATAAGTGAAAAAATCAGCCAGTAGAACAAGTGAAAATTTGCTTGGTAAGATTTCTTGAAATAAGACATGATATTTAGAATATTGAGGTTTTAAAATTAGCAGGGAAAACTTATTTTAAGCTATATTTTAGCAGCATTGTCAAGCTGAGGTGTCTTAGAATAAACCAGATGTGCTAAAGAATTAAATAGATGTTTGCTTTAATAAGTTTAATGTCAGCTTCTTAATTTGAGATGTATTCAACTTATTTTAGTTGTATTATCGTGGCTCTTCTCTAGATTTAAGACCATCTTGTACTTGAAATAAGATCACACAGATTAATTGAAGCATTCTGAGATATAATGTCTTCTCACAGTTGGCTAGAATTCCTAATATTTAGTGGTGTTTGACAGCATTTGAAGGTGTTGTGTTTTAGGTGAAGCCAGCTACGCCCAAAAGGAGGTGTTTTAACTCAAAAGCAGACATTTGCTTTGTTTTTTTTTTTACACATTTTACACATGCAGCTGTTTTCTGATATGAATTGGTGATTTTCCAATAAAATGCATTTACTTTATTTCTTAAATCCAGATTATTTATCTCATACAAACAACAGCTCAGCTTGAAACATGTATGAAAAGAAATGAACCTTGTTTCTTGTCAAATACAACTCAGAACAAGATCATTTCAAGATCGTTTGACTTAACAAGATATTTAAGACGCGTTGTCTTAAAACACGTCCCTCCATGTTGCTGAATTGTAAAGTGAATTTATCTTAAATCGAGTGGGTTGAGACAATTTGACTAAAAATAAGAGGAATAAACTTGCTAAGATGTGGAGTTTTTGCAGTGGAACTTTAGGACCAGCAACTTGAACATCACTCGTGACACAAACACATTATATTTCAGCATGTTATGGTAAACAGGACAAATATCTAAAGACACATTAAATCACATTTTATAAAATCTAATGACACTGCTGATATAAATCCAGCTTGCACACTGATGTAGAAACAACTGGGCTGCAAGGTTCAGGATCCAACCTTGTGATACAATCCCTCGTGGTCCAGATGAAAAATACCACATACGGCTGAACGACGCGTTTTTCATTCACCTTGACAGGCATTCACATCTATCACACCAAGTCTCTCAGCAACAGGAGGTCAAACCCGACTCAAGAAGACGCTGGATGCTTTAAGGAGTTGTAGCATTATGCACAGATGCCAGCTAAGACGAACCAGTCGGAGAACTTTTCAGTAAATATAGATGAAAGATTTTGACAAAATATGCACAGCAACAGTCGTAAGTCATTTTTATCTCACAGCTGTCAAAGGCTATTGTTATGATAGTACCTGCAAATACAGCTGCCATGCTGGATGTTTGGGGTTGTTTATGCTTCAGAAAGGAGGAACCATCAGTCAACGTCAGTCAGACGTGACCTGGAATTGATACTGAAGGGTTCCATATGTTGAAAGTCAGTTCATTGTAGTTTGGATGTTTTACAAACTTGGAGGTTTTAAACAAAAGCTGTGTAAATATGATGATGTTTGTTGCTGCCACTCTTGTATCCCGACTAAAATAGGGATTTTACAACCGTAGCATCGTCTGACAAACTCACCAAACACCCGAGTTTAAACAAACGGCGGCTGTGCTGTGAATTCAGCCATGTTTAATGTAAAATAATCAGTCAGAGAGGAAGGTAGAGGAAGCAAAATGCCTTAGACTTGTTGTTTAGTCAACTGTTTTTGCACAGCGCTACCAGTCACAAGCGCAGAGAGAGTCTCCTTCCTAAAGGGGGCGTGGACAGCAGCAGCTCAGCTACATTTAAAGCTAAAGACACGTAATCCTCTGTTTGGAACAGGACGAAAAGGGTGAAATCAACCATCTTGTCTGCATTTCGACCAGAAAATTGCAAGTCTGTTGTTAGTTTCTGTAAAAAGGGGCCAAATATAGGAGATTTAAGGTTCATCTGGGGTAAAAAAGAAGCCATATCAACGTTTTCCAGCGACAAATTTAACCTGCTACAGAGTCGGACAGGGACTGCAGGCTGAAAAACTGACTCAGGCAGGAGTAGAGGATAAAGTAATCATGATGAGAAGGACTCAAGGTCAGAAGTTGGCATACTATGTGACGCACATCCTGCCAGAACAGAAGAAATATGTTGATAAGACCGGCCTGCAGCAGTAAAACCGCCCCATGCCTCGAATGCAATCAAATGACGCTGGAGCCACTTCATATTCTTGAAACCACGCTGCAGTTGATTTTTTTTTTTTTTTTTTTGCCGCGAGGATTAATCAATCACACCCGTGAGTCACCATCAGCATCATAAGCACCTAATGAAGTCTCGGGGTGACAAAGTGCCTTAATAACAACTTCAGCTCCTATCAGGCAGCGAGGCACGTCCAACTTTTGCCATTAGTCACCACAAAGAAATGGTTTAATCAGAGGCACCACATGCCTGCATTTATAGGTACATTTACTGAAATTGTTCATTAATGGGCTTGAACTGCAACAGGTGACGCAAACCAAGTTATCAGGCGTCACCTTGGATTCTCACTTGTCTTGGTCGGCTCATATCCATGAAATCACAGCAAAAATGGGAAAAGGTATTGCAACGTCCAGGATATGGCATACGTACCTGTGTCTGTTGCTAAACAGGTTGTACAATCTCTTGTTCTGTGTCATTTAGAATACTGTCCAGTCATGTGGTCGTCTGCATCACAGAGAGATCTTCAGAAGCTTCAGGTGGTACAAAACAAGGCAGCTAGGACTGTCCTTCAGTGCTCCTATAGGACCAATGTGGCACTGATGCATTCACGCCTTTCTTGGCTTACGATTAACAACAAAATGAAACTAAAGCCTGATTCTCGCAGGATAAGTATTACCTGGGGACCTGTTGTACAGTCCCTCCAGGATTTCGCGGGTGTTTTTCTAAAAAATTGCGATGTAAGTTGCGATGTTTTAAGCGTATTTGTTGCGATAAAATTGCGGGAGCCAGAAAAAAATTGTCAAAAAGTTGCATTTTTTTTCTTTGTTTTGTATAATTCATTAAAAAAATTAAAAGTTTAAAAAGTTAATTTCACATCCTGGCACACGCGTGTTCACACACACACGCTCACAGCTCGTCACGTCAGTTAATTAATCTAACTGACCTTCATTGTTTCAGTGCTGCCACAGATCTGGATGCAACAGCTTCATCACGGTGGTTTGTCTGGTCTGTGGTCCGCTGGTTTCACCCATTCTCCTGATATGTTTACGGTAGAAAAGTGTGAATAAAAGAAGAAGCAGGAATATTCTTGGACTGATGTTAAGCTGCAAGATTTCATATCCTGTCATGTCGCTCAGCAGGTAATGCACCTGTAATCTAGTGCTGAGAGCCATCAGGAGGCCATCTCTGCAGGATCTGGATGCGGTCGTCATGCTCCAGCCCATCTTTCAAGCCACTTTCATGCCTGACATAGCGTGGAATGCGGAGCAGACGGCCGTTTCCGCCACTCGAGAAACAGAAAAAGATATAAATTGCGCAAAGTATGTATATAAAAAGCTCACAATACTGGAGATGAAACGTGAAACTGAGCTTTGCTGGATTGATTCTGCGTCATCTGTCGCTGGATGTTTACCCAGGAACAGTTCGAGTACAGCTCAAGGGCAAACTTTTGGATTTTAAAACAGCTGCCAGATATAACACATGGTCAACACTAGCGCTGGCTGCCAGGAGAGTCTGCATGTGGGCGCATGTGATAATGATGACAATGAAAGGACAGAGTGGCGGCTCTTCAGGTTTTGATTTGCTCTTTTCTCTATGTATTACAGTACAGTGGTTAACTTGAGCATAGAGTGAAAACCCGCACGCGTAAACCGACAGAGCTGAAGTGGAGAAAGGCTAAAGACGCTGTGCTGACAGCAAACATCAACAGTGTGGTATTTGAAAGTACACTGGGCGGCTTTTCATGTCAGCAGCTACAAGTGGCAGAGAAACTTTCGAAAGTTTCCCTTGAAATCTTGTAATTGGAGTAAACTGTCAGTAGCATGCTGCCGTATGTTTCCCATGGTTACCTGCGTGCTTTGGATTGGAGCATTTGCAGAACCCAAATGTCTAACCTGAGGAGAATCAGCTTTTACTCACCGCTGTTCTACTTTGATGTTGCAATTTTTCACTTTAACGCCACCAACAATTCAGCAACCAACCAGTTTTGTTTTTGGCAGCCATCTTAACTTTAGTCTTAGTCTTTTGGACGAAAATGCTTTTAGTTTAAATCACGTTTTAGTCATTTGTATATGTGATAGTTTTAATCCAGTTTTAGTCGACGAAAACTCAAAAGGTTTTAATCTACCTTTTTTTCCGCACTTTAAGGCACCGGATTATAAGACACAGTCTCAATTACGGGGTCTATTTCTGTACTTAAACCATACATAAGGCTCACCGGGTTAAAAGGCGCATGCTAAACTAAGGAAACTGAAGTAAAACAGTGAGTTTGTTGAACTTTATTCTACTACGTACCATATTTTTTGATCAATCTTCTGTCACAAACCCTTCAAAGTCTTCATCTTCTGTATCTGAATTGAACAGCCGGGCAATTTCTCCATCAAGCATGCCGGGTTCCCTCTCGTCATTGTCGGAGTCAGTCTCGTTGCCGGGTGGCTGTTCAGCAATGATGCCGGCTTTCGAGAAAGCTCATACAACAGTCAAAGCAGATACCTTAGCCCAGGCATCCACAATCCATTCACATATGAATCCACACACATATCGCACGGCACTGCCTCCCAGTCTTCGTATCTTAGGTTTATCGCTGCCAGTGTACTTAGTGTACGTACTTTAAGCACCTATGTTGGCGGGAAATGGTCTGACAGTCAATGAAGCGGAGCGCTTGGAACCCAGTGCACACATAAGGTGCACCAGATTGAAGGGCACACCATCGATTTTTGAGAAAATTAAAGGCGTTTAAGTGGCCTTATAGTGCGGAAAATATGGTAGTTTTAGTCAGTTTTAGTAAAAAAAAGTCTTTTGACAAATTCACTTATGTCGATAAGTATTGAAAATTGGAATCAAGGTTGACAGGTTGTATCAAGTGTTGCAATTTATATATTGCAGGGAGGGGGTCTTATAATCAGGGTCGTCTATTTGGGCCAATACGGTAGACCATCAACCCAGTCTGTGCTCGCTACCTGTGACTGTGACAGAAGGCAGTTCTGACCAACCGCAGCTGCATTTGGGGTAAAAAAAAAACCCAAAAAAACTCTCTGGCCACCAGCCATTCAGGAACCCTCCCAGACCTCCCTATGGCCAGCCCGCCCCTGGTGAGCCCTCAAGTGCCGCTTGAGATTGGTGGTATTCTTTACACCTAGTTTGTGGCCACATTTACCGCCGTCTCCCTCTACAGTGCATTCTGATTTCCTTTCTGATGGATTATATTGAAAGTATGTCCACAGATCATTTCATCGTTTCTGACCACCAAGCCCCTTTGTTGACGCTGCCACTGTGGTCCATCAGTGAATGAATTAACTAAATTGTGTGTCTGTGTGTGACTAGTGACCGGTGTGTTGTGCAGAATGTGAGCTGCATGCCAGGTGGTGGCATCACAGTCACTACTTCCATCTTCTATATGCAGTCTGTAGCATCAACAACCAAACTTCTGGTGACCTTCCTGTTCAGTGCAGTATATGAACAGTCTGAAGGACAGCGTCTTTGTTTTCCATTTTCTTGAAAACCAATACTCCATGAGAATCATTTTATAGAACCTAATGTTGCACAGCTACACATTACTTTAAAAACAAACCCTGGCCAGGACAGCAAATCCATACAACAAGATATAAATCTAAGCTGTGCTTCCCTACAAATGTGTACACAGGCTCATGTTAAAAAATTATTATTTTGATTTATATTGAGACCAATCAAGCTGTTTTCTCAGCGTCTTCTACTTTACCTCCTGGGAGGTTGCTGACTGGGACACATGGCTTTGGCCTGTTAATACAAATAAAGCATGTAGCCATGAAGAGCATATTTACATCTCTTTTTTTACGAGATTCTACTTTCTAAACAAGTCAGATGGAAACAATGAAGAGTTTACAGCTTATGGAACTAATATTTGGTCAATTAGCGAGCTGGAGCTAATTAAGTTGTTTTCGTAGCTCACAAAATCAACCGTTGCTGGCTGGAAATGAGAAAACCTGCTTTTGTTTACTTCTGTCTGGAATCAAACATCTATTGTTCAGAAAACTATCAAGAATGTTAGCGTTGGGTAAAAATAAGAGTCTGAACAACAACTGAGAGGCAGTCCAGAATGGTGTTGCTCTTTCTAGTGATAATTCACATGTATTGTTGCCCTAAAGTTTGACTATTTCTTAAAGGTTGTTGATTATTATTGTGTGCTCAATAACCGAAGTCAACGCTGCTCCATTGCCAGCATCGTGTTGTGGTCCAGGAAGCTGCACAGGCAGATGGAGGACGTGTCCTCTCCACCACCCACAACTCCACAGGACTCGGTGCACAGCAGGCCGGGACCAAACTTACAGGCCTGACCCTTTGAAAAAACTTAGTAAATTGTCTTTTTCTCTCCTCCCCAGCCTCGTTCTGTTTGGCTGCTTTGCTTGCAGAATAAATAAACACACTTCAGCGCTATCGGTTTTCCATACCGCACTGCTCCCCCGGTCGACAGAAACACGTCAGCCCGGGCAAATAAATAGCTCCCCTGTAACCCAAATAGTGGAAGTGCTCAGATCCTGCGCCCCTGCCTGCCTTTTTCCTCAACATGAGAACCGGCGTGGAAACTCCCACTCGGGCCTGAGGACGGGAGCCCCAGTCTGCCCCGAGCACATTACCACCACCACCCACTCCTCATTCATGGTGCGGTCCACTTCACCGGCTTCATGCCAAACACCGAGCAGCATCAGTCCAAATGTTTAATCATCTCCCCGGGGGGAGTCGGGGTCGCTCCATTAGCAGATAAGAGGACGCAAAAAATAACATGCATTACAGCAGCGTGTGGGATTAAACACACACAATCGTCAATTTTACTAAATTAAGTACGAAAAAAAAAAAACTCAGATTCTAAATATGTGTGGTGAAAAATATGATGTGCCAATTGGCAGCAGGCGATGCCACATAGCAGCTGTGGCAGTCGGGTTAAGGCAAAGGAAAAATCTCAATTTAACACACATAAGAAAACACAGGACTTTATGCAGCATGCCAGCTATAATACACACACACACCCATACGTACAAGCAAGAAGGTAGGAGTTAGACAGTATTAACCCTCTGAACTCCAAAAACCCGCTGGCAGGTTGGAAAGGCATGTTATCTTTGAAAAAACACAAAAACAAAATGGCACCTTTTATCTGCCAGAAACAGTAAAAACAGAAAGAACTGCTGGATTTTCAGCTTTTCTACAGCGCTTGAACTCTAATCTGTGCTGTCCCAGCAGGAAACCCAACCAAATCTCAGCTTAAAATCACAATATGTCATCAAATTAAACTATTCTACATGTCTCAGGTAAAAAAAAATGAGCCACATATAAACCATTTGCTTTAACCAGATTCTGGAAAACACCAAAAAAAAATTCTGCATAATTAGAAGCTGAAGTGCAACCAGCAGCCCCAAGACAAAAATTGACATCCTTTCGGTTGAACTGCAGGATGTGTTTTCACACAGCAAATAGGAGACAAGCATGGAAAAGATCTAAAATGTAAATACAAAATATCTATAGTAAGTAGAGCTACCATTTCTACAGGACAGTAGTCCCTCGTCTATCACCTGGGTCAGGTTCCAGAACCCCCCTGCGATAGATGAAATCCACGAATTAGCGACTTCAAATTTATTTTATTATTTATATATATTTTAAGGCTTTATAAACCCTCCCCACGCTGTTATTAACCTTTCCCACACTCTTATAAACCCTTCCTACACTCTAAAAACCTTCCATCTAGAGGAGCTTCTACAGCCGTGTCTGATAATGGAACTAGCGGCGCAGTGATCCACTTGAAACGCCCACTTGGGAAAAACTCTGCCGTATTTTAAACACACCGACACCGAGGACGTCCGGCTGCCTACCTACCGGGAAACTGATGATGATGTTACGGTAATCCTACAGACTGTCTCCGGTTCTCTGACGGTCATTTCCAGTAAACACTCACCGTGTGGGACCAAAGGTTCCGGCTGGCTTCCATCACCGCCGATCAATCAGCGACCGACTAGCTCAAGAGAAAGCATCTGTAGCTGTGTTTTCCATACGTGCGTCTACTCATCTGCTGTACGCTACGAATTTTATACACAATTTAAAAATCTGCGATCCAGTGAGACCACGAAAAGTGAACCGTGATAGGGCGAGGGACCACTGTCTATTGCGGGGGTCAGGTTCCAGAACCTCCCACAATAGGCGAAAATCTGTGAAGTAGCGACCTTATTCTATTCTATTTTTTATATTTATTTTAAGGCTTTATAAACCTTCCTTACACTTGGGTTCGGTGCCAGAAGCCTTAGAAGGCACAGAACGTTTAGGCGACATCATAGGGCTTGAAATAAATCAACTTTTTGCGAAAATTTCACGAAAACACAACACCGCAGAGCAACACTACGCACAGCGATCAGACGTCGATGTGGAATGGACAAGGTGAGATGCTGAGCGCGTGCTACACACGGGAGACAGAGGAGGCTGATGCTACAGTCACCGAGTCGCCAATCAGCACCCAGGATACAGAACGCAGCGCTCTGGTTGGTCGCCTTCCATCCATCAGCCAATAGTGTGCCGTGTACCATCTCATGTGGGAAAAACTAGCTCAAGCGGAAGCAGTCGTAGCTTTGTTTTCCATGAGTCATCTGCCGTACCCTGCGTATTTTATTTCCATTTAATATTCTTCTTAATCCATGATACAAAATTAGATATATACAATTTAAAAATCCACAACACGGTGGGACCTAGAAAAGTGAACCGGGATATGGCGAGGGACGACTGTGCACATGGGAAAAATGTTGTGCATGTTGATTCTGTGTTTTTCGATCGAATAATCAAAGAAAATCAACTTTCTTTTTTTCATAATTTATGGCACTGTAACATGCTCATACTGCACAAAACACATTTTAGGTTCTCGCTCCGTCCAGCTGTGGCCGTGCTGTTTAATATTTACAAATTACAGTAAATTGAAAGTATGTGTGGTGAAAAATATGATGTGGTAACTGGCAACAAGCAGTGCCACGTAGCAGCTGTAACAGTGGAGTCGAGACGGATAATAATGTACTTTAAAGTCTCAGAAAACATGAGAATGTACGCAGCATGCCAGCTAAAACACACGTCCATCCATGCGAGTAGAAGAAACAAAACCTGCGACTGCCTGGATAATGGGATACATTTACAAGCCTGTCAGCTGCAGTTGGATGTAAATAAGATGTGAGTAAAGATAATCAGAGTGGAGGTAGAAGCAGTCCAGCTCACAGACCTTTAACCTCAACCTTTCTTTAACTCTGACCTGCTCCTGAACCCAGAACTCACACCGTCCCCCCCCCCAAGTCGCTGCACTTTACCTCTGGGTGCAGGCGTAAACACGGGGGATGCTTTCTTCCCCATCAGTGACATTCAATAGGTGCCGCGGAGATAAACTGAGGGGCACGGTAGTTGTGCTCGCCGGGCTCTGAGCTCTTTAACTCTCTGACCTCGTCTATTTGACCCCAGAGGCCACGGTAACGCCGGGCCTGCTCCAGCGGCCTTCTGTGGGAAGGTGGGATCGTTTACCTTCATGGGAGGGGGGGAAGTGTGAGAGAATCAGGACGCTCTTCATTTCTGGCCGAGGAAATGAAAAGTGTTTTCAAATGTTTTCACAACCTGGGGGGGGTTTAAGGACCTTGTTAATCACAACCACACGGCCAGAACTCTACATGCCCGACACGCTGGACACATACAGTACAACCTGCACTGTATGTAACCACAGTTCTCCAGTGCAAACTACCTGATTCATAAATCTGGTTCGGATAAAACAGTCAAAACCTTTAATTTCTCAGCCGGAGCCAACGTGTAATATAATACAAACTCCTACGCTACATCTCAACCTGCAGCTATCCTGCCTCAAACACAAAGAAATCCCATTAAGACCAGCGTCTAATCCAGCCTCTCCCCTGGCTCTTATGAATATTTATGCTTCCCAGAGTGTTTAGATTAGGCTTTTTTTTACTCTATTATCAGTGGGGGCATGTCCGAGTCGTGTAATTGTTTCCATCCACGTCCGCGGTGTTTACCCTGCCGAGCTTTGCCAGCAAACTAAATGTTTTGCGGACATGTAAACAGAGCAGCCAACGGCATCAAGGACGGAGCAGCAGCAGCAGCAGCGCAATCACACGACAAAGGTGCAGTACATGGCAGCGGTACAGTTTGGACGATTAGCGTAATTGCTGAGTAAACTGCTGCACATTCTAGCGGCCAGTGGACGCCGCCGTGACCTCCGGGTGATGTTAAGTAACAGATTCGCTGAGGTCACCGTCGGAGCTGCAAACAGCCTGAAGCGCTTTCATGTTCCTCTTTGCAGCAGCGGGAGTTTCCTGCTTCTCCCCGAGCGCTTCATGGTATTTAAAACAACATTATACTAAAGCAGGACGGTCATGCATGAGGACATCTGCCGGCAATTTTTGCTGCCTCTGTACTGCAGTAGGTACAGTGTGCTCAGCCGATACCTGCATTTAAAACAGTTTGAAAGCAGCAGTTCCATTTTAAGCACTTTTTTTTCTCTGGATCACTGCATTTTGAAGCAACATGTTGTCCATTAACACTTCATTACTCGCTCTGTGTCTTTTGTGTCTCTGAAGTATCTTTGACATGTTTGCTTGATCTTTTTTCTTCCTTCGTCTGTGCATCTCGTGCTTTCTGTGTCCTTTTTTTGGCTGAATAAATCTCGACCAGGTCCCTTGCTGGTCTTTCTACCATCCTCTTTTTGCTCCTCAGGGGTTGCCTGTAGTGATGAACCTGCAGAGAACCATCACCTGAATGTGCAGCTCCCTTTATGGAAACCTCACACAACTTTACAGCAGGTCTCAGCTCACTGTTTAGCTTCCCGGCCTCGAACTTTATTATTTTGGTTTGTTCTCACAGCTCTAATATTTTTTGTCTGCCTGCAGCAAAAAAGCTGGACCCACTGAACATTATCTACTCAGCACCCAGAGGTGGACAGACAAAGTTAGAGACTAGCTGGTGGCACATTTAGCATCTGAACAGACAGTTTTCTTAAGAGTTGGTAAAAAAAAAAAAATTGAGATAAGAAAATGACTAGTGGACTCCCTTTCAGCAGATGGACACAAATGTGGCTCTACCTTAAGGGTTCTGTAATATTGTACCCCTTTTAGCCACTTAACGAAAGCCTCCCATGTCCCCAGAATGTGTCTGTCAAGTTTTAGCTCAAAATGCAGGAAAGATGGTTCATTTTATTCTGACTGTGTAACTCCTAGTCTCAGGCCTGTTTTAAACAAGCCGTTTCAGTGCCCGTAGCTTTAAATGCTATCCACGCCCCCTTCAGGAAGAAGACTCTCTATGCAAATATGATCGACAGCGCAGAGAAAAACTGTAGTGACTCTAAGTTGTCTTATATCCCTTTTCCACCGAGCTGGTTCCAGTACTAATTCAGAGCCAGTGCCTGACTTAGCACCAGTTCTTTGTGTTTTCACCACGTAAGCACCGGCTCCAGATGTTAAAAACTGGAGCTTAGCAAACACCAACTCTTTGCTGGGCCAGAACTAAGCACAGAGTACATCAGGGGCTGGGGGCGGGGTTATCGTGACCAACGATCAACGGTGGAAAGAGACACACAAGCCTTTTTCTCCAATCGCAGATGTATTGGAATGACTCCCGGGAAACATGGAAGCTTTGCACAAACTGTTGCTACAACTGTGTCCCACCAGTAGCGCAATTGAGATGTGCCCAGACAACAGGCGACCTCCGCCTCACAATCAGCCTTCAGACCATCTATAAAGATAAGCATAGATATGATCATCAACTTACTGTGTTTGTTTAACTGCTATGTAATCAGTGCAATACTCTTTCCGTTGTCTGACAACAGACACAGAGACCTGCTTACTGGAAATTCGGCTGTATTAAAATGCAATATATGTGAGCACAGGGAGCAGGAGAGAAGCAACATCAGCCGAGTTTAGGTTACACTGAATTGGTTTCAAATCTGTCAAGAAGTTTCCACCATTTCTGATTGTCCCTCAGCTTTACAGTTTCCTCAGAGATCTGATTCATTGGCATTCCATTAAAGCTAATAGCAACGTTAGCCACATTAGCGGCACAACATGCTAACACTAAGAACTTCCCTATTGTTGTGATGACACTGCCATAAAAACAAAAGTAGTCCACTGGGTGTTCAGCTCCACAGATGCCAGGAGTGCATGAGGACTCTTGAGTTCACTCTTGCAGCCAACAGCAGAACATTTGGTGAGCTTTGCTTGTGGCTGAGACTTTTTAGAGCAGTGGTTCTCAACTGGTGGGTTGGGACCCAGAGGTGGGTCGTGAAGCCATTTTTAGAGGGTCGCAGAAGCATGCCCCCCCCCAAGGACGTGTTTCTTATGACACAGTTTGCTTTCAGTAGCAGGATATTTAGTGGTGGTGACACCAGTAGTTGTCCACTATTAACCTCTAGATTTGGCTCTGTCAGCTTATTGGAGAAATTTACGCTAAAACGTACCAAAAATGAACCAAAATGTGCTCAGAATCTGTCAAAATGGGCCAAAATATGCCCCAAAACTTGGCAAAAACATCCAAATATAGCAAAATGAGCAAAAAAATAAGCCAAAATGTTCTTAAATTGTATCAAAATGCGTTAAGACTGCACCCAAATAAACCTTAATTTGTTAACAGGAACAGCAAACTTCAACAATTTGGGTCGCGACTGTTATTAATAGAGACATAGTGGGTCCTGAGGCTGGACCAGTTGAGAACCACTGTTTTAGAGTTTGCAGAAGCACCTCCAGAAAGCAGGAGTGATTCCGTTCATGTTCGATAGCTTACATTTCAGACCTCTGGGTTTTTAAGACATACAAAACACAGTAAAAATGGATTATCACCTTGTGGGACCTTTAATGAAAACATTGCTCTCTAACTGCTGGATGTGTGCTGTTTGCCAACATGTTTAGCATATGGTTTTCACATTCTCCACCGTCCCTGAGGTTTAAGCAAAAATGTTGTGATGTGAAAACTACACGCTTCCATTGCTGTAAGCTATAAATGTTAACGGTGCAGTCTCAGTATTGTATCAGTCTGAGAATGGGGCGTACAGTGAGGAGACATTACATTTTTGCAGTATGCCAACGCATACCCATTGCGCTGATCACTCTCCAGCTCAGCACCACCCCCCCACCTTTCCCCTTCAGTGGCACACCCTTCTTTAAAAGCTTTTTTAATTATGGCAGCCATTAAAGCGGCGCTGGCTCTGGGCTCTGACTGATGGTGGTGAATGCACCGCTGCTCCCCTGAGCCAACCACATGCTTGCATGCACTTACATGACCAGACGCGCACACATGCATGTGCTGCACATACAGATGCGCACACACGAGGCGCGCACGTGAGAAAATGCAGTCGTGGGCGCAAAATGCTTTTGACCAGACGACCGAACTGGCTCCAGTGGCATTAAATCTGTCTAATCATCTTTTTTTTCCCCAAGCGATGGTGTCGTGCCCTCATCTACTCAAGAGAAAAGGGAAAGGACAGCAAGAAAAGAGCAAGACGAAGAGGAAGGCAGGGAGGAAGAGAAAGGGCAGCAGCGTTTAGAGCAATAAAACACTGCTTCCATGCGTCTCTCTGCATTGTTCACTTGAGAAACTGCAAAAGAATAAAAGCAGGGCTGAAAATAGAAACGGCAGCAGGGCGGACTGGAAGTCTCAGCCACTAATAACAGATAAGTACACTTTCAATTATCGATCTGATATCATAAAACAAAAATTAAGATGCTGACGTCATTTTTCTGATGCACTGCTTGTTGCCGGAACACACTGAGGAAACCTGAAGTTCCTACTAGCAGCTGGAAGAAGATCTATGTGTAAGTGTAAGTGCTCCCAGGCCACTTCTACCTGTGAGAATGTGTCTGTGTTTGAGGCCGTCTGGTCCACATAAGACACTAATCCGATTGTCACTGTTCTAAGAGACGCGTTCGACCCCGGGGCTCCGAGGGGTCACGCTTGCTTCCTGTTTGGACCAATGGGAAGCCTCCATCAGTGGCCTGACAGGCTGCTACAGACGCTCTCGGGTTACACCGCCGCGGTCTGGGAGCCTCGGAGCTCCCGGGGGTCGATTTCGGAGGTGTCCATATGTGATGTGTGGAGGGCTGGGTGGGGTTCCGGGAGGGTCAGCAGCCACAGAGCTGCAACCAAACCCACTTCAAAGGGTCCCTGTCATTCGGATCCCTGAGGGCACCCTGCTGTTCTCCCCGCTGGGGCTCCACATACTGGCCGGCCCATGTGACGCAGGTCCAGCTCAACGGCCTTGAATCGGACACCGTCCCAGCAGCCGAGCATCTCAGCTGATGGTGGCTGCACTTTGATCCGCCCTGTGTAACTCGAGGACGCCACATCAGGACCTCCGATAGCGCCGTATAGACCATATGGAACAACCTGCCGTGTCTTTAAAAGGCAGCTCTTATATGATATATAGGTCGAGGCATATTGCAGGCCTCCGTTATCAGCGAGGAGAAGAAGATACGGTGACCACAACAAAGAGCCGCTTGTTCTCTGTGCTACTATCATGCATGTGAGAGGATCTGGTGACTGACGGTAGTTTAAAAGGTGAGATGACAGACGGCCTTTATGTGGTGACTTTTAACGTGGGCTCCCTTTGTGTGTTTTAAGCGCACATTTCAGTTTCACCTGATGCTGCTAACTTTATATACGTTCACATTTGGGATAAAAAACAACACATCAAATCACCGTTAGAGTAGAATCTTCATTTTATCACTTCAAAGTTTGCTTTATCGCTGTTTTACTGCATCCAGCGACGGCACTGCAGGATGTAATGTAGACCAGATTTACAAGTTAATGGGCCATAACTCTGAACACGGCTCACATTCTCCTTTAATCTCACACGTTTGCAGGTGATGGATATGTTAAGGAAGACAAACCACCCAAAGGGCACCTTCATTAGGGAACGGCGGAGCATGACCTCGTGACACAGCTTCTATTTTTCTCCGTTGCTTAACCGATTGCGACGGCCATCGCTCATGCTGATTAAGTAAAGCCCGGCGCTAATAGATCAGTGATGGAAGGGCTTTTGACAAACGTACAAATGTATTCAGGCTGAGGCCCCCGAGGCGCTCGACTGTGATCCATGGCTCCAGTAACGGTCCAGGAAGTGTTTACGAGTGGACCGGCCGGCTTGTTTAAGGTCAGAGGTTACGTAAAAAGTGGGATTGGTTTAAACCGTGTCATTCGATAGACACTGGAGGGGAGCGCGGACGAGCGTCACGCCTCTCAGTGGGAAATCCTAAGCGGGCCCTCCAGGCTTCCTCGGATGTTTATTTTCGGTATTAGAGGGAGGTTAAACATTACAGGCGGAGCGAAAGTGTCGGAGCTGAAATCCGACGGTGTTAGAATTCAGTCGCTCTCGCCCCCCCCATGTAGCCAGAACCCAAACAAACAGCTCTGAGTCAGGAACACCTTCAGACCGGCCTGCAGACAAACACGACGAACCTGCAGCTGATCACGAGCAGCGCATGAAGACTGATCCTGGCTCAGTCGGGGGAATACTTATATAAGGCATTATTACACAGATCAGGTGGCATCCAATGGACATATGGCTCTACACTGTAAAAAATGAATCTAACTGTAATTTAAAAAAAATAATTTACAGTTATTTTACAGACTTTACCTGATAAATTACAGATAGCAGCAACCAAAGTCACACAGAAAAGGCATCAATTTACATATTAGTCTGCCAATTCTTTTACAGTGTAAAACATTAAAATTACACTTGTTTTTTTACAGTGTTTGAATCAGCAAAATACTATTATTATTTTACAGATATTAATTGATATTGTTTGGAAAATGGTAAATATTTTTAACTGTTATTTGACAGATTTTCCCTGTTTTGGTAAAATACAGATTTTTATTATATCTAAGGAAACATATAAACAAGTAAATGAACAAACAAGCAAACAAAAACTGGTCATAACAGTAAATAATATCCACATTACACGATTTTACTAAAATTTTGGTTTTACTATATTTAAATTAGCTAAAAATATATGAATTTTACAGATTTTTGGCCATGTTTTCAGTTTTTTATGTATGATTATTATTATTAACATCGTATTTAACTGTTTAATATATTTTTTCTGCCACTCTTGATGCCAGATTTTCACTTTTTTAAAACATTTTTGTTTTTACAGTGTACTGTGCCATCTCCTTTAATTCAAACTGCCTCCCTGCTGTTTGTTTGTTTTATTCTAACATTTTAAAGGAGTTGCCACTGGATAGTTGGCACGGTGTATAAGCTGGCATAGCGACTGTGGATTTCTACCAGTGGTGTTTGGTAAAACCTTGTTTGGCTTCACTCTTAATGACGAAGCATTTTTCCAGTTGGGTTTGAAAGAGTTTTATGGTTTGAGGAATTTTCTCAGCCCGAGAGAAACACAAAACTCTGAAGGCTTTCCTTTCTGGTCCTTTAGACCCATTAGATCCAGAACTCGGCATCATCCTCAAGAAGCCCTAAAAGAATGAACCGAGCGTCCAGCTGCAGCGTCTGCATTCTGTCCTGTCTCTGTTCTTCATGAGTGAAGCAGTCTGTCATGTCTAATCGCCTAGAAAGTCAATGAAATTCAATCAAATGTAATCTGAAGCAGGAGGCAGCTGATCTTTCCTGATTGAATTCTCAATCCAGACTGAACTTTGTCACCTTCAGTTGTATTTACTGTAAACTAATCTGTGCTTTCAGTCAAATGTCCACCTTAACTCACCTGTGACGGACTAGTTTACACTTTTATTAGCAATCAGTGTGTGGTTTAAAGCTAATGGGTCATTTTAAAGCATCTAACTGTTGATTTAACCTCGAAAAAGTCATCCCAACTAGTGAAAAAGGAGAACAGTTAAACCAATCTAAATTAACTGCTTTAATTGGCGACACACAATTCAATCAAGCTGATCCACTTGTTTAAGTTAGATGTACTTAAATCATTTGATTCCTCTCAAATCAACAGTTTGCTTTGCTGCAACTTCATTTTAAGGGAAGACAACTTGAGGTTTTCAGTTTTCCCAGCTTAAGCATCTACTTTACCCAAATAGAAAATGTGATTTTGTCGCTACACCTCCATCGTTCTTTCATTTCTTTGCTCCGAGTTGAAGACGACATCGGCTGAACTGCAGCAGAAAAAACTTTAACAGTGCAAAAGGAGTCAAGCTAATAGTCGCTCATTATCTTGAAGTAAAGCATCAGTTTACAGGAACAAAGTGGAATTTCAAGCTGATAGAATCCAGCAAAGTGGACTGATATCATCAGAACAGAAAGCTAAATGAGATTTTACTTAGAAATGAACTTCAATTTGAGCTCAAATACCTTTTTTTTTTTACAGTGTAATCAATCAATCAGTCAATAAAGGAAATAATCCCCAATGGATATAATCATTAGTTGCAGCTCTACTTTTAATTGTGCGTGAAAACTGGATTATTTTCCTGCCAAAAAAGAGCTCAGAGGCCAGGATGAGAGACTACACTGCAAAAACTCAACGTCTTACCAAGTTTATTTGTCTTGTTTTTAGTCAAAATGTCTCAACCCACTTGATTTAAGATAGATTCACTTTACAAGTAGCATTTCAGCAAGATAGAGGCACGTGTTTTAAGACAAATTTTCACTTGTTCTATTGGCAAACTTTTTCACTTATTTTGGGGTAAAAGTGCCTTGAAATAAGTTTTTTTTTTCTTGTTTTGGGAGGGGCATTTTTTCCAGTGTACAGCATCGCATGAGATGGATGGAGTCGTTCAGAAACACTAGTGGAAATATTTGCCTTTACATTTTTGGACCACAAGGATATTTCTTTTAAATTTAGTCTCCGGTCGTCGATTCAACCCCTTAAAACTCATTTCTCTGTGAGATTATCGCACATTTTGAAGTTCTGTGCCATGGAAATACACCTCAAAACGGCTTAGATGCTGCTCTGTACTGTCCACTCCGCTGCAGCTCGAGCACACCGGCTCACTGTAAAGCTGCTCTACACAACGCAATGGCGACATGTTCGACCCAGAAACAGCTCCTGCAGGAGAGCGACGGTTCAGAAAGTCCCACCCTGCGACGCCCTTCGGTGTATTTTTATGTTTTTGCACATAAAACATCTACATCTGCTTACATTGTCTTTTATGTGCTTCAACACTGCCTCCAATGTTGGCTCTTGAGGCTGGTTTAAACACGCCAAAGTACTGGTGTAGTGACTGTGTTTCCCGGATGGGCCGATTTTTACCAGAAATGGATCGGATTTTGCCAAAACTGAATGTACTCTGGCTCTGGAAAACCCCAGAAGCCTGAATCCATGTTTCAGAGGTGGAAATGCGAGGCGATGGCTGCTCGTTCCCCCTCATCATGCGTCTTCTAGCATGGAACAATCCCCATACGTTCATGCTAGAAAACTGGATTCTCACTGGAGGCGTCCGTCAAGTGGAAATGTTGACCTGTTAGCGACACTGGAGGAGAAGTGGAGCGGGAAACAGTAATCCTCCGGGGATCGTGTGTTGTACCAAGTTTCATAACAGCCTCAGTTATCATGCAATTTCACTCTGGACCGAGCTGCAGCGGCCAACCAATCCTTCCCCTGCAGCTACGCCACGAGCGAGGCTGAATAAGATTTGGATGGAACCAGCGTCTGAGTCTCCCTGTCATGGTCTGGAAGTAATCCACTCCTCTTCAATACGGGAAGAGAAAAAAATACACAGAAAAGGAGGAAAATTAAGAAGCCGACACGTCCCAAATGTGCACCCCTCTGCAGCTCCATTAACCCTCCGTGGTGCGTTTAAGGTTCAGACCCCAGGACGCAGCTGGAAGGTTCAACTTGTGAAAATGTTTTAGCGGAAACGAGGAAAGGGAGAAAACACAGCCGGGCGTTAAAATACAGAAGCACGTTTAAAACCAAAAGCGTCGGGGGAAAGCTTCTTCTCGTATTCTTTGAGGAGAAAGGAGGAAATGAAACATAAAGAAAAGAAGGATTAATGGATCCTGAGTGTTTGGACCTCCCCAGAGCTGCAGATTTGATTCCCCTCCATCCATCCAGACCTCGTTTCATCCCTCAATCCACATTTAAACCTCCCTTCATCCCGTGTTTTTCTACTCCGATCTGTTCTCTCGCTGTGGCCTTCTCCTCTCCAGTGAGATATTGATTAGCAGGGGGACTGACTGCACCGTCACCAAGCTGCTTCAATCAGTCTATTGTTGCCTTCAAGTGCCTCGTATGTATGACTCTCTTAAGATTAAAGATTAAAACTGAGGAGGCTGAGAATGAGGAGATAAAAAGAGAAGAAAGCTCTTTTGTTTTACTGTAAATTTCCCCTCTCCTGCTGCTGTCACTGCAGTACTCTGCTCTTTCCACACACAAAGATCCAACTGAAACCAGAGAGAGGCTCAAACATGTGCCAGACTTGAAGCCTGATACGATCCAGCTCGTCCCCGTCCGGCCAGAAATAGACGGATTTCTCTCAGGCCCGAGTGTTTTTCCCGACAGAGCAAAGTGTCGCAGTGAACAAACACCGACACGACACCTTCCTCGCGGTGTCAGACATCAATCTGCCATGTCTGACGGATGGTTACTGATATCCAGGCAGGTGGAGCCGGCCTGGATATCAGCAACCATCCGTCAGACGTGGCAGCTTAGCTTAGCTTGCAGCGCCCCCCAGTGGCTGCTGCTGCTGCTCAGACCTAAAGCACATCTGGATTCATTTAGCAGTTCAACAAGCACTGAGAGATCAATTTGCAAATGAACCACACAATACTGAAACATTTGGGAGCATTTAAAGCATCGATTCATCCAGATGACAAGTTAAAAACAGCAAAAGGCAACTTGGATACACACATTTTTGCTGCCATGCCAACATAAATACATGAGGTGAGTTCAATAGAAGTGTTTTCTCCTGCTTTAAATGATCAGAAATTACTCAGACAAAAAAAAACTAAACAAAAAAAGTTATTTTCCCAATAGTTAAATAAATAAAAATGCTCAGAGGGGCCAAATGAAATATCATTAAAACTGAAATATGACTAATACTGCAGCATTACTCATCATTACCTGAGATTTTTTTGCAGAAGAAATGAAAAAAACAACAACATCCTGACTCATATCACAAAGAACTGTCTTGAGGATTAATAAAGTTTTATCCCGTCTTATTTTATCTTGTATCTGCAAAAGTAGCCACACTGTAAAAACAATAAATAAGCATTTGTTGTTCCTGTTAGTGTTTTCAAGCTGGCATCACTCATAAATTGAACCTTGCCACTTGCAACCAACAACAACAAGTCAGCACAGCAAACTTCTCACTATCGATGCCTCTACTGGAGTTTTGATAAGACAATAACAAGAATTTATTTGTTGAAATCACTCGAGTTGCATTTCCATGGATGGAAACCCTGTAGAAGAGCATAATGCCCATGCTCCTTAAGGTTTCTCACCTTACCTGACTGGGCCAGGTACCCCTGACTGCAGTGTGCAGTTCGGGTCGGGAGCTCAACGTTGCTCAATGTCGGCATGCTATTGGCTGAATCTAACATTTGACTCCGCCCACGGGGACATTGCCTGCATGTAAAAACGAGCGCCGTCCTACGCTCCTAGCATAGTCGCAAACCTGTATTTGGTTCCACTCTGAATTGCATTAGATATGCATGTTCCTGAAGGGTTAGGGCTAAGGTGAGGGTGAGGGTTAGATTGTTACCAAACTGTTGCAAAATGAAATAAAGTTGAACGTTGAGATTCCGCCCCGAACTGCACGCTGCAGTCAGGGGCTTCTCGACTGGACCGCATGTGGGTGGGCGGACATCTTTGACAATTTAACAGCCAGGAGAGGCCGCTGTCGAGCTCACTGAGTCAAGACGATACCACATGGCTCAGTCCCTCAGCAGCGGTCATGAGTCGAGTCCGGCTCAAGACCCTTTGCTGCATGTCGCTCTCCTGTCTCCCCCACTTTCACTCTGTCTCTGTCCAATAAAATGGAAAAACTCTCCCCTCCAAATTAAATCTGGTGATAATATTTAGACCCAACATCTAGTTGGGTGCACAAGAAAATCCTAGTTGGCAGAACTTTTGTCCGAACTTAATAAACTTAGTAAAGTCAACTTTGGGAGTCTAAAGTCGAGAAAACTTGGGCGCCCCGATGGCCTACGGTTATGTCGCATGACCCACGTGAAGAGGCGGAGCAGCTGTGCCGGGTTCGAGTCCGACCTCGGCCACTTACCGCATGTCTTTCCCTGCTCTCTCCCGTTTCTGACTCTATCCACTGCCCTGTCCTGTCCAATAAAGGCCAAAAAAGAGAAAACTTAAAAATCTCTTGCATCATGTTGCCTCGATATTTTAAGTTTTGACGGCTTTGTTTTTTTACAGTGCACAATATGATTTTTTTTGCATCTCGTTTATTCCTAATTTTACTCTTGGCAATCTTTCTTTTTCTACATTTTCGAAAGAATTTTAGTTCTCGTTTGCAGGAATCTCCTGTTGTATTTACCTTCACAAACCTTTCATCACAGACTCTTTACACAACAATGCCTCCCAAGCAGGATTTAGTTGCCTCCAAGTGACTCGGATCTGAATTTGTTTTCACAGAAAAGTGATCAGATCCAGTCAGATGTTCTCAGAAGAATCTCTCCTGCACATTTGATCTTAATTCTATTGGATCTCCAGCAAGCAACTGGGGTTAGAACGCTCAGACTGGAGTTTACATGTCAATATGCTGTTTTTAATGTGCTGCAAGACGTGTTATTAGCAGAATAAGCAGGCAGCAGCACGGCGAAGCATTTCAGTCTTAACCTGCAGTGCACTGAAACACGGGTTCAGACTTCCAGGGTTTCACATCAGAAAAACCTGAGGATCCTGTCGACTTGCAGGATGGAAGTTCTTGGTTCAAACATGCATGGCTGAATTCCTCTATTACAACTTACAACTGAGTAGCAGGAGCTGTAGGTGAGCTGGTGTGCTGAGCTGCAGCGAGTGTAGAGGTGTGCATGGAGAAAGAAGCGGTGTAGAGTTACATCTAAGCTGATCAAGGCAGGAAGGGTTTATTGTCATGGCAACGACTTTTAAACGTGTAGCTTTGATCGACAGCGATGAGCTTTTAGAGGTTAAATCAACGACCAGAGACGAACTTTAGCGTCTCACTTCGCCTGTTGGCATCGTTCAACGTTGGCACCTAACAGGAGAAAATAAACACGGACAAGAGCAACAAACAGCAGCAGCAGCAGCAGCAGCAGAGGTCGATGGAGGCACGAGGGCGTTTCAGATTTGCTGCACATCTAACACGGCTGTGTAACTCAGGTTTATGACTTCACTGCTGCACAAATCACACTGTTGTTGTTCTGAACGTACACATGTGGCTCACAGCTCAGGAGCTCGGTGGTGTTACCGGATGACTTACAAGAATGGATGCTACATGAATGGAAAACAAGAAAAAATCAGATTTTTAAAAAGTCTTGTGCCTCCATGTGAGTGCAGGAAGGTTCGAGGGCTCTAAACTGTCTGAGGAAAGAGACCACGCTTTGGTAGAAATGTTTGTCAGTAAGGTGTGGAGCTGATATTTGACACCATATGGAGATGACCAATGGGGAAAAATGATGCTTACATTTGAATTTCCTTTTTGGTCATTGATTAAACTCCTAAAAAGTCATCCAAATAGTGTCAAAGTTGTGTTTTTGAAGGTTTTTTTCTGCATAAATATGGCTTAGATTCAACTCTACACTGTTGCTTCCTCTAGAATGTGCAGATCTATAAGCAGCTTTTCACTGCAGGACCTCAGGACGGGTGCAAACATTTAGACAGCAGCCCCTTAATCGGCCTTTTGAGTGTTTGTCTCCAGCAGCTCTGAGCCCCGAGTCCACCGAAACACCAACAAATAGTCGCTACCGGACGCAACTCCAGTTCTGTGAGCACGCAGGAAACCAAAAAATGGATGGCTGGAGAAGAGGCCTGTCTCTAGAAGAGGTCAGAAAATGGCGTCAGGGAGCAGAAACTTTTTACTTCGTCAAAAACAGCCCTGATAGAGGCCATACTGGGATGGTTCTTGAAGTCAGAACCCACACAAAGGATCAGGCCGTCTTAAAAACAACCTGCAAGTTCCTGCACTTGAAAATAACCAAGGTGTTGACGGCTTATTTTGCTCGTCGTGTGTCTTCTAGCACATAAAAACTCACATATGGACCAAAAAACTTGATTTTAGAGACTCCTAAGATCATGTTAAATCCATTTCCTTCTTGATAAATCAAAGCAAAGTGGATTGTCATGAATGGTTTAATACGGGCAATCTTCTTTCAGTCCTTTACTTCATATGCAAGAGTCAATGCTTCTCTACGTACGGAATAATACAATTCAACATCTGCATTTCTACATGTGGAAGAAACCATACAAGACCAGTGTCACTTATGCATATTTATGGTTTACTCTCCCTACATTCTTCTACTGTCCTTTCGCTGCTGCAAGTCTCCCTGCTGTGACATAAAACAGGCTGATCTTATCGTATCCGAACAGTGTGACCGCTGGCAGGACTGCCAGTGTGCATGAAATCCGTTGGATGAAAGGGGAAACGTCTTCAGGAAACAACAAGAGAAGTCATTTATACCCAGACAGAGGAGATTACTATGGTCTGGATGCTTTAGAATCTGCGCAGACATCCTGTCAACACTGAAGGATCAACGCTGACAAGTTTTCTTGTAGGTAAGTGTGTGTAAAACCTCAATTAGGGGTTTCAATAAAGTTTTGTGTCAGAGGTAGTGCATAACATCATGACCACCTGCCTATTATTGTGTTGGTCCCCTTATGTGCTCTAAAATGCTCTGAACCATTGGACATGGACAAGAGGACCTCTCAGGGTGTCCTATGGGGTCTGGAACCAGTAGATCCTCTAGGTACTCTGGCTTGTGCAGTGGGGCCTCTGTCAATCCAACTTGTTCCACTGCATCCTGTTGATGCTTGATCACAATGGGCTGTAGGAAGTTTGGAGGTCAAATCAACATGTTGGACCATTGTCATGTTCCTCAACATGTTCCTGATTGGTTGATGTCGTTTCCATGTGGTGGGGTGCATTTTCCTGAGTGACATTTGGGATTTCCATTTGCATGAGGGAGTGTGTTTGTTGTGGGACAATATTTATTTGGGTGTCTAAGTCTGATCAACATGGATGTTAAAATCCAAGGTTTTCCATCAGAACACCACATAGTACCAATATGATCAATGATATTCACTTCACCTGTCAGTGGTCATGATGTTGTGCCTGATCGGTGTATATCAGATCCAAATACCAGTCATGGGTCTCATTACTTACATCATCAGTAATCGGTGAAAAACCATATTGTTTGACTCCTTCAACTAACAAAATAAGAGCTGCACGGTGGCTCGGTGGTTAGCAGCGTTGCCTCACAGCAAGAAGATCCCCGGTTAGGATACCTGGGATCTTTCTGTGTGGAGTTTGCATGTTCTCCCTGTGCAGCGTGGGTTTTCTCTGGGTACACCGGCTTCCTCCCACAGTAACAAAAACATGCTGAGGTTAACTGATGATTCTAAATTGTCCGTAGGTGTGAATTAGAGTGTGCTTGGTTGTCTGTCTCTATATGTAGCCCGGTGATAGGCTGGCAACCTGTCCTGGGTGTACCATGCCTTCGCCTGAGTCGGCTGGGATAGACTCCAGCCCCCCCTGCGACCCTACAGAGGATTAAGCGGTGTATAGATGATGGATGGAACTAACAAAATAGGACCCCACTCATGAAAAAACTGCTCCAGAGCACAACTAGGGATCAAAACCTCCACAGAAGATCTTAGAAACAGTATCTTTGGCCATCATAAGACAAAACCAAACCCCAAAATGTCTGCATATCACCAGACATAAGGATCAAGTGACCCTTTATCTGACACCCAGACTGAGTCTTGCCTCCATCCTCAGGCTGCAGCGCTGACACCGGACACTAGGGGGCAGCCAGCGCTCGGCTATGAAGCCCGCAGCCTGGGTCTGTGACATCTCACCAGGCAGTCTGTTGCCTGCAGCTCCACATTCAAACCGAATTATACTGTGAAATAGGATTACGTGTCAAGCAATGCAATGATTGAGCACAATTGTTGGAGTTTGGCAGGAGAGCAGAATAAAAAGGAAACACACAAACACGCGTTCCTATTTGTCATGCTGATGTGAGTCGTCTGTGAAACAACATTAAGATAAGTCGATCCTGGGTGTCAAATGATCAGTATCTTAGCATCCACAACGCTTTCCTCTGCTTTCCTTTTTTTTTTTTGTTCAAGAGAGTAAAAAATAGCAGCCGCTTGTCTGGCTGCTCCCCAGAGAGTATACAGACTGAGTTATGGCCCTATAATTATGTGCAGGAGTGAAAGTCTGTGTATAAATGAACGTGCTCCGTTTTAGAAGGAGTTTTATTATGGTTGCTGTTTCTTCAGATCGTGGGCCGGGGAGCACATCTCCCTTTATAGGCTGCCGTTTCTCTCTTCCCGGAGAGCTCCACCGGTACCCTGGGCAGCTGAAGGAGCTGAAGAGGCCGGCTCGCATTATACCGAGGCACGTTTGGTCGTTTGAAATAATCTAATAAAAAAAAATAAATAAAAAGAGAGAGAGAGAGAGAGAGAGAGGGAGGGAGGGAGCGATCAAGCGGCCTCCTAAGTCGATGAGCTCATTCCCACCTTTCATCAGCATCTCCTGCATTGTAATGAGCAGCAGGATCTATGTGTGTGAGAGACTTCTCTGGTTCCCTAAAACTCCTTCACGCCTCTGCGGATTGACAGGCGAGCCTCCTCCGGCCCTGACCTCCCACCTCCAGTGGTCACATCCCTCGGAGCCAATTAACCCCCCCCGAACTGAGATCAATTAACCCTTTGCGAGCATTATTAGCAGGTGCAGGTGAAACAGGAGCTAAAGGTGGGGGCTGATCAAAACAAAACACAGACTGAAAGGACTCAGCAGGTCTTCTTCAGCTGCTGCCAGTAAAGCTCCTCTATGAGTCCAATTAAGCAGAATTGGAGTCGCCGGGCGTCCGGGGACCAGCATAGTGATGTCCTGCATTTCAGCCCATTAACCTGCTCTTAATGAACAGCATGTTAATGGGGGGGAGAAGTCTTTATTAATCACACCTCAGCGAGGAGGTGCGACCTGTGTTTTGGGGGAGCTTCCTCCTGTGACGGCTGCGTGTTTTTGTTGTGGCAAAGTGAAATCAGAGCCACGATCAATGGCTTCCATCCTCCCACAGTGATGATCACAAGCAGCGACCGGAGGGTCTCTGCCCACAGAAGTTGTCGGAAATATTGCAAAGCGGATGCAAAAGTGAGCCGAGCAGATGTTTGCTGTTGTGCGGGCTGCTTACTGTCTCTCATCTGATTGCACCGAGTGAATGGGATCCAGAGAAAGTAGCTGGAATAAGGGGGGAAGAGGGAGATGCTGGATAGGTGGGGAGATGTTGAGATAAGGGAGGGGGGTGAGAAAGAGGAGGAGAGAGGGAGGGAGAGAGAGAAAAGAAGGGGGGAGAGAGGAAAGAGACACACACAAACACCCACACAGAGAGGCAGAAAGAGAGAGAGAGAGAGAGAGAGAGAGAGAGAGAGAGAGAGAGGAGAGTTAAAACGTCTGCTCGCTTCCTCCCAGCCTCAGCATCGGCTGCAGCTCCATCCCCTCCAGGATCTCCAGCGTCCAGACATGATCCCTTCCCACTCCACCCGCCTCACTCTCAGCTGGGATCTCTTCATTTGGCTCTGCGTGGATGATACCAGCCTTCATGGATTTCCCACGGCGCAACTAATTTGACTCAAACACGGGATTGGTGAAGAGAGAAAAGACAGAGAGCAGACCAAGGAGGCAACACCAGGTGGTTTCCAGCGGTTCCTTCTTTTTGTGTGGAAGCAGCTGAGTCTGCCTTGAACATGGGACCGTGCGTCAGCCGAGAGGGATCAGGAAGAGCCTCTTCTTGAAGGCGGAGAAGCCCGTGTTCGGGAGTTTTTTTTTCCTTCCTTTTTTCCTCCCCCAAATTCAGATTTATTTGCTCGCTCGACCGGGGAGGGGGGAGCTGTGGGTTTTTACGCGCCGGAATGATGCGTCCCAACCGCGGCTTCATCCTGCTCCTCCTCAACGGAACCGCTTGTTTGGTAAGAAAAAAAAGTGGGGATGCTTTTTGGTGGTGGGGTGGGGGGGAGAAAGTCACACATCTTGCTCTGAATTACCTCATATTCCTCAGCACACGTCTGCGTCAGGCGCTGCGAAAACTTCCAAACTCGCAGATTTGAGACGTGTGTCGGTCACCCGTGTGCAGAGATAACCCCGAGTCGCTGTGTTTTCTGTTCGCTGCTGCTCTTTCCTGCACCTCACCTCTAATTATTGAGAGAATAACTTTCCCTCCGACCCCTCTCTGTGCGGCTCGGGTGCTCCCTCTTATTCCCAGGACGCACCGCGCCGTCGGTGCTCGTCCTCCAAGTCTGTGGCGCGCTGTGCGTAAATGGAGCCACTTCAGACTTCCTGTGTGTCATTCAGTCTGCATCGTCGGATCGCTTCGAGTGTGCAGCGGCGGCAGCACATGAAAGTGATAATTACCTCCTGACTGATCACACAGAAGGTGCACATGTGGCAGGAATCGATTTGAACTGCGGGGAGGCGAGGAAAGAGGCGAAACAAACACCGCGAAAGCGTGAGAAATAATTAGATGTGTGTGGTTTCCGTGCGTTAAGCGCGTGTTTGGATGCAAAAGCAGTAAATAAACTGCATGTAAACTGAGGAAAGAAGCCAGCAGCTCACATGTCAGGCTGGAAAACTGATGCTTTATCACATTTTTATTGTGGCTGTCATTTACTACAAGCACTACTCAGGGCCTGTGGCTGCACCATGGGGACATAAATGCTTTTGCATGTCAAAAATCTACAGAAATGTCAGATAAGAAGTTCTTTTTTTACAGTGAGGGCTCTCAACATGCTGTTAAATATGATTACAGGCAGATTTTGTGGTATAAGTCAGGGGCTGACTGTGAAATCATCCCATTTTCTGTTCCGAAACTGAGCAAACAGAAAAGCTCCAGAGCACATTTCACCTAAACAAACCCCTGCATGCTCCCAGAGACCGGCCCTGACCCTGCAACGGCAAAATGTGCAAAAACACTGAGCGGCCCGTGTTCCCTTTAACAAGCACTTCCAGCATTACATAACCTTACAATCAAATTTGGATCACCCACTCCCCTCTTTCATGTACGCTTGCAGATTTATTAAAAAGCAGCCTTTAATGAGAAGTCGGCTCTGGATCCACACGAGGGAACTTGAAAAACATCCTTCTTGCTCGGAAACCCCTGGGCTGAGTGCAGCTCAGTCATCGCAGGGCCCAGGGAGCAGGAAAAAAATGTGTTAAAAAAAAACAAAAAAAACACAAGCGAGGGAAACATTCAAGCCGGGTGCATCCGTTTGTGACGGCACCTCTTCACGGGTGACCTTGTGGTTTTTGGTGTTAAGGTGCGATTCCGGCGCTCAGAGGGACGCAACAGCCCTTTTGGTGATTCGAGGTCGAGCAGGTTGTAGCTCGCAGATATGCTCGGCTGGAACTGAGCTCTTTAAACAGATTCCTGGGCTCGCTGTGGAAGAGCAGAGACCACACGCTGTCTTAAAATATGGGGGGCTGGGGAGGGGGGGGCGAGGATGAGCGCCTTTTCAGCCGTTGTGTAACTAGATACAAGAGTGGGGATAATAGGCTTAACGCTCACTTGTTGTCTTGGTTCTGGGAGCGTTCTGGGAGAGCTGCGGCCCGCTGTAACCCACGAGGCCTGTGGCTAATGATAATGAAATTAATTGGGGCTTTTTCACCCCCCCCTCCCCCTCCACCTCCCCCTCCACCTCGCCGGACCATGTATCTGTGAACAACGTACATGACACCCCTCAGCAGGAGATCCCGGCTAATTCATTAGCCCCGTGACATTGATGAATTACAGCGCAATTAAGAAATGAAGTAACTTTTTTTAAAAATGTGCAACAGAGCGGTGATTAATTCTCTACCGTGCATTAGAAATCTGACTTGCGCCGCAATTCTCGGTGAGGGTCGAGTCTCCAGGGAGCTTTTTTTGTTATTATTATTTTGCAAACGGCTACTAACGCAGACGACTGCTAACTCCAGGTGCCACTCTGGCTGTTGCTGATGTGATGAATGATGTGTTGCAAATGTTAATTATCCTCTGCGTTTCGAACGGGGTTGAGGGGGAGGGGGAGGGGGGGGCCTTCGGAATAGTATTAAACAATCTCAGCTGTATAATTGACTTTGCTTGAGGAATTGTGTTTATTTTCGGCGGCGGTTATTTTTCATCAGGCGTGCGTGCGCATATCAGGAGAGTCATCTGCGGCGGGTTGAGGACGCTGGTGGGGTTTTTTTTTTTTAATGTCCTCCTTACCGTCCTTGAGATTTAGCGGACAGCAGGCGGCGTGGAAGTCGTTCGGGTCGTCCTGCTCTTTTTGTTTCCACAATTCACAGGTGAGGAAGCGGCGTCTGCCCGCTTGCATCCAGTTTATTGTAACGTAAAGCAGCAATGTGTGAACTTTTAAGAAGCGGTGATGGTCACATGTTCAAACAGCAATCGAAGGTGTTTCTGATTCGTTCGTGTAAATCGACTCCCTGATTAAAGGACGAGCCCGCTGCAGGCAGGTGGAAAGGCAAAGAGCGAACCCAAAGTGAGAGTCTTTCCTCCCCAAGAAAACGTGCTAATCTGCATCCGATCACCGCTGCAGCAGCACAGGGCTGACAACCTGACTCCCTCAGACGGGCCTGGTTAAATTTGGGAAGGGCGAGGTCAACGGTCTCTTTCGACAGCCTGAGCAACAACGAATAGAAGACTGGAGAGCCCTCCAACTGCACTGAACTCTGCTGCTCCACTGAGCTGCACACTTCCTCCCTCCCTCCCTGCAATTATTTCAAGACCACTTTTTACCCGGAAATCCAATTTTGCTCAGCATTCCGGGTTAAAGTGTTATTCTAATTGGAAAAAAGAGAATGAAACGCAACACAAATATGATACTCCTCACAGGGAGGCGAACATTTCTGCACTTTATTGCAGCTGCAGAGCCTCAAAAGAGCTCATTTCCCGAGCATTCCTCTGCTGTAACCTTCGTGCAGTGAAGATCGCCGGCGACGCTGGAGCTCGGCTCTCCAGCGCGAGCTCACGCCGAGTTCACAGATGCTCTTTCTCACGAGATCTGCCTTGTTGCGAGGGGATCGCCTCAGGTAGCCTCGGCGCGGCCGTGAGAGACAGGACCGCTTTATACTCCGTCTGATTGCTTTCTGCGCGGATGCAGACGCCGGCCATCACGCTTGATAACTGAATTTCACCTCTGTAGCCGAGCACAGAATGTCACTTCTTCCCGCAGATTGAATTTCTGCGGAGGCATTCATACATATTCCAAGGCTCGCACTGCTCTCTGTGCGGAGTAAAAAGAAAAACACGGCGCTTTGGAGAATTCGCACCGAGAAATCAGGAGTTCTGCCTCCTCCAAACTTCCACCATCACCCTCCATTTGACTTTGCCACCAGCAAGGAGGCACTTATTTAACTACGGCACATCAATTAAAAACAAATTATGCTCTTAAAAGCTTCACAGAGAGAGGAAAAAAATCCCTTTCACAACAAAGGGGGCTGTGCACACACTTGAATCATGGCAGAGCAGCACAACAAACTGAGACAACAAAAGGCATTAAGTCCCAGAGTTCTGCCTGTGTAGTTCGCCTCAACACACAAACCTGGAGGTGTGTGTGTGTGAGAGGCTGTCTGATTCGAACCACATCTATTCGTTTTGACCCGTCACAAACTCTTACATTCATGTTTCTCGGATACCTGTCCTCCTCGCAGGGTCGCCGACCTTGTCCGAGCAGATACATCCCCGGATGAGCTCAAACCTGGAAGAAACACCAACAAGAGAGAGACGGAGAGAGGAGAGGGGGAAAAGCTCGGTTTGATAGTGCATATATCGCATTCAGTCACAAATGTGAGACAGCAGCAGCAGCAGCGGCAGACTGAATACTAATTCTTCCTTCCTCTTTGCCATCGCTGCTGCAATCTGCATGTCAGAGCTCATAAACTTCCCCTTTCCACCTCGCGTCCCACGCAGATGCTGGGAAACACTAAACTCATTCATAATTGTCAAATTTCTAGCGTGGAGGGAGGGTGTGGAAGTGGGAGCGCAGTGGGAGCGGGCCGAGCAGTCTGCCGCCGCCGCCGCTGACGACGTCTGTCCCGTACTCTCCCCCCAACCTCCCCCGAGAGTGGAAGCATAAAAGAACACAAGGGGCCGATTTGAGAGGGACGATTATCACGCCGTCGCATCTCCATCATCAGCGTGGCTCCTTGTGCAGCTGCTTTTATGAGACGTCGGTTTAACCCTGGCAACCTTAAGCAGGTTCTCCTCGCTGTGGGCTCATTTTTCACTCCAACATAAAGTCCTGCACCTCTACGGAAACAGCACGACCGTGGCTAGAAGGAGAGAGAACTCCGAAATGTCTCCTGTGCAGGATAACACGATTAAAAGGCCGTAAATCACACGAAAAGCAAAAACGAACGCTGAATTATTTTTTTTTATATTTCAAAAATTGACAAAACCTGGAATCAGCATGCACATCAGTTTTCCAGGTGCCCCCAGGGTTTATCAATGCTGGAAAAATAAGCTAACCTCTCATACTGTATGTTTTTCTATTTTGCTACTTGTATTTTTAATTGGTTCCCCCACTCGTTTCCTATCTGCCCTGTGTAAACACAACCTGCAGTTCAACCGAGTTCAACAAATAATTCCTGATTTTTCATCATGTGATTGTTAATCACAAGGAAATCAGTCATGACTTTTTGGTTGCGTTGAAGAGCATAAAATATTTTGTTTTTCACAGAATGTGGTTAGACTAAACGCTTTATTTTTAGCTCATTTTTAAACAAAACATGCAGAATAATGTGATTTGGATGAAACGTCTTAGATTAGGTTTAGCTAAGTTTGATGACAGAACAGTATGTCACAGAAGAGTAGGTCAAGGAGGGAATTATTCTTTCTGTTTTTATAGTTTCTAGCTCTGCTAAATGGTGCCATCTCGCTGCTTTTTAAAGATAAGATGCCTTTCAGACCCTCCAGTGGGTTCAGAGGGTTCACGGCTCAGTTTACCGATGCTCTTACTATCACTAGAACCTCACCATGACAACTCTGGATTGTTTTTCTGCCAAAAGGTTTGAGTTTCTCACTCAAGTTCAGCCGAAAAGTCCATGAATTTTTTGTTAAGCGACTGTTGGTCACAGCTGAGTCACTAATGGCTTCAAGGTTTCACCAAGGATCAAGGAATTCTTGGTTTTTCACGGGATTTGAGAAAGAGGTGACATTTTAAAATGAGACACGTAGAGTGACCTGGTTCGAACATAAAAGCACGTCCCAGATGAGGAGTTCATGGTCCGTCTGAAAGTCTGTTTTCCCAGTTTCTAGCTCTGAACAACGCTGTCGTTTGGGTGATTTGGTTTAAAGATAACAAGCCTTTCAAACCTGTTGGCGGGTTTCAGGGTTCTGAGGGTTTAAGGAAGATTATAATCTACCACCGTCTCCAAACAACGCTGCTGGTAAACAGGAAAAAACACATCAAACCTGAGACTTACACAATGAACTCTTGACATATTTAAATCTCCTGACCTGAATAAACCTCCACACCGCGATAAGATGATGAGTCATTTCGTTTCTAATTGTGGGGTTGGATAATGTGCTTAAGAGTGACCTGCTTCAGTGTAATTCTCTGGAGCAATGATGGGCAGATAACGAGTTCAACTGGACGTTAATCACATTTCTTTTTAAATAACAAAAAAGTGTTGTTAAAGAAGAAACACAAGAAACACGCTGAATAACTTCTGTAGAGTATCCTGAGTCACCCTAACCCCACACAGCCATTTCTCATGTACAAATGTGTCACAACCCACTGAACTAAAAGTGGCCGACACACCAAACACAGTGGAGGCCTCAGCTGTCCATGGAGCATCCAGGCCAGGTGACCGAGTCCTCAGCGGCCCGACCGGCCAGCGGCCTCCTGCAGGGAACAAACTGCCCACAGGGCTGTGAAACGATCGCCGCTTCCAGCTTCTCACACCTGAGAATCCACAGCTGTTACCTGTGTTATGTTCAACCAGGGGCTGCAAGATGTTGGAGAAAACTAATACTGAGATATTTTTTAAATGCACTGTAAAAAATTTAAATGGTTTGTTAAGCTGCATATATTCGCTACTAAAATCAAATTAAAAAGTATTAATTTACATATTAGCTTAAAAGAAACAGACCTAAAGAGTCGATTATGTCCACAAACATCTGCATTACTATAAATGGGAATTTGTTCTTTTACAACGTGTAAAGTGAGACGAGTTTTACTGCATTTAAATCAGCAAAAATATTATTTTATAAATATCTGCTGGTATTTGAAAGAAAAATGAAGTACATTACGGTTTTTACAAATTAAATCTATTTTAACTGGTATTTTACAGGTTTTTGGATAAAATCAATTAAAATCACAGAAAAAATATGAATAATTTACATGTTGGCTTAAAAAAACAGGCCTAAACAGTGGATTATGTCCACATCAGAAATCTGTGTTATTATTATTATAGATGGGAATTTGTTCTTTTACAATGTGTTAAATTTCACTAGTTTTACTGCATTTAAATCAGCAAAAATATTATTTTATAGATATTTGACAGAATAATTATGTACAGTAATGATTTAAAACTTGTAAATTATTTTAGCTGCTTTTTAAAAGATTTTCATATAAAATCAAGTAAAATTACAGGGAAAAATGAATAATTTACATGTGGACTTTAAAAAAATACAAGAATAAAGAGTCGATTACGTTCACAAAAATCTGCATTGTTATAAATGGGAATTTGTTCTTTTACAATGTGTAAAATTACCCTAGTTTTACTGGATTTAAATTAGCAAAAATATTATTATTATATAAATATTTGCTGGTATTTGAAAGAAAAAATATGTACAGTAAGGATTTAAAAATTGTGTATTATTTTAAAGGCTTTTTTTTTTTTTACTGGTTTTCAGTTAAATCAACTAAAATCACTGAAAATAAGAGAATATTTTTCATGTTAACTTTAAAAAAACAAGAATAAACAGCTGATTACGTCCACAAAAATCTGCATTACTGTAAACAGGAATTTGTTCTTTTACAACGTGTAAAATGAGATTAGTTTTACTGCATTTAAATCAGCAAAAATATCCTTATTTTATAAATATTTAGTGCTATTTGAAAGAAAAAAGTTTGTGCATTAAGAGTTAAAAAGTGATAAACTATTTTTAACTGGTATTTTACAGGTTTTCAGATATAATCAAACAAAAGTACAGAAAAAAATGAATAATTTACATGTTGACTTTAAAAAACAGGCCTATACAGTAGAGTAGGTCCACAGAAGTCTGCATTATTACAAACGGGAATTTGTTCTTTTACAATGTGTAAAATTACACCAGTTGTGTTGTATTTAAATCAGCAAAAATATCCTCATTTTATAAATATTTACTGGTATTTAAAAGAAGAAAGTTTGTGCATTAAGGATTTTAAAATGGTAAATTATTTTTGACGGGTATTTTAGAGGTTTTTAGATAAAATCAAGTTTAAAAAAAATCACAGAAAAGAAAAGAAAAGAAATGAACAACAAACAAGCCGAGCAGAATGTCGGCATCAAAAATCTGAAAAACTCCACATTTTTCTGATATTTAAATCAGCTAAAACAACGACTTAATTTACAAACATTTGCTGGAATTTTCCCCTTTTCTCTCTTTTTTTTTTTACTGTTTTTTACCATAGTTATTTTCTGGAACCCTTGTCGCCATGTTTGTCCTTAAATAGAGACATTTGCACCAGAAGACGCTTTTTTTTTTAGAAAGAATAAATAATTCAAGACTCATTTGACTTATTTTGTTGGGGAGCACATCTGCTGAGAAAATGTAAAACACTTTTTAAAAACTGCTGGGGATGTTGTCATGCAGAGCTTTTCTGATTTAAATCGCCAAACACACAGTTTCCTCCTGTGGTGGCAGCAACTGACAGAATCCCCGTTTTCGCCGAAACATTTCCACACAGCCGACTTCTTTTTGCCATCAAGTGTCTCTCCAGCGTTTTCTCTCCTGCTCCAACGAACTCTGTCCTTAAATAAAACCTAAAAAGCTGCAAAACCCCTAAACGGGAGTAAATGAGGGTCTTTTTTTTCTTACAGATCAGTCAGAGAAAATGCAAATTGTGCAAGTTAAGTTAAGTTGTAAGTTCATTTGCTTTACTTTGCATTGCTCACATGATGACACATGACGCAGCCCTCTGCCCCAGTAACACTGATGTCTTCATGTACAGGACGCTGCATGGGACAAAATTATTCAACTAATTAATCAAAAATTTTATAAGTTTTAGTAGGATCCCCATTAGCTGCCCATTTAATGGCTGCTGGTCTTCCTGGGGTCCTTTAAAATATTTCATTTACAAAATTTACAATATAAAATTGCGTAAAAATTCACAAAATATCACAGATAACACAATACAATTAGGAAAAGTAGTAATAATTACAATAAGATGAAATTATTACATTACATTATAGCAATAATAAAAAAAATTGCATATCAGCAGATTTAGTTAATTTAATTATTAATTATTTAGTTGATTTAGTTAATCAAAAGTAAAAATTGCTGTCATTCATACTAACTGTCGCTGTTCCAAATTCACAAAAAGCAATCAGCCCATGGATCTGACACTAATTTTGCTTTTTTTTCCCAGGAGCATGTTAAATAAAACATGTTAAGTAATTCGTCATTGCCAGTTGCTTGGTGCCCTTGTATCGAGGATGCATTTAGAAAAGCAGCAGCACGGGTCACTTTAGGACTGCTGCTGCCTAAACGAAGCTATTTTGCTTAAACATTAAGCTCCATTTGTGCTTCGTTCACACTAATAAACAATAAACAGCGATCAGAGAGGCACTGTAAGAGCGTGAGGCGGCAGAGGCTGGACAGCCGGCCTGTGGAAGCTGTTCGCACAGCCACAGCTGGAAGTGACCCCCAGAGGTGCAGCTCTTGACCACCCAGCGAGGCTCCCTGCAGACGGGGTTGGGGGGGGTCTGCAGCTCCCTGACAGGCCTTCACAGCGAAGCGCCTGAGACACGATCCACCGCCCGGCTCAAAAAACCAGCACAATTTATTGTGGCGCTGCTACTCTGGAGGAAGGAAGGAAGGGGAAAAAATCGGCAGGTCTGTCTGGCAGGTTGCGGGTAGTGAAGGGTGGATTACAGCGCACAGCTTAAAGAAAAATGACTCGCAGCCTCGGGTAGAACGAGTGGGTGTAACTCCCGGGGGAACCAGATAAAGATGCGCTTGACTTTCACACAGAGGAATAACTAAGGACGGGGAAAATCCATAACAGACGTTTTAATTTCACACAGCGTCTGCCGCAGCTAGCACAAGTTGGTGTGATGTGTTGTGAGGATGCAGAGTGTCGGAGCGAGATCTGCTGGCATGTCAACAATATTAGAGGAGGTGATGTGGGAGCAGGGGCTTTATTTGAAGAGGGAGCCGCCGGTGGAGTTTGACGCTGAAGGAAGGCGACGCTCCGAGGTTGGCGCTGACCTCACCGGACGGAGCTCCATTTGTATTCTCCATTCGGATCCGCAAACAGGCCCGTTCTGCTCGGATGGACGTGCGGCGCGCGGCTCACCGGCCCGCTGCCCGGCGCCGCTACGCTGCTTTTCAGGGTCAGAGCGGTGCACGTGTCCAGACGGGGCCTGCTGAGGGTCTTCGCAGGGGCTTTCCAATTAAAGCGGCGCACAGCCACAGGGATGAGGGAATTTTCTTCTTCTTTTTTTTTGGAGCCGAGTACAATAAAATGGATAATGGCAGCATTCTTTTATTTATTTATTTATTTATTTTTACAGAGTGCATTGATTTCTGAAGGGAACTCGGAGTGCACTGCTGCAGAATGTAGGACAGTAATTATTTTAACCTTTGTTGCTCCAGGAAACATCAATTTGAGCTGCCATGCACTTATAAAAGCCCCACTTCACTGTGACCCTGTGAGGAGCCGTGGCGTTTTTTTTCTAGTTAGCGAAAGGTTTGAAGCCCTTATAGCACAAATAGACTTATTTTTCATCAGTGACACATACAGGAACATTTGCTCCAGGTTTTAACAGCTGGAGCTACTAAGATTAAGGGAACACTCCCAGGTAAAAGAATGTTCCAGACTTTTTTGTTGTTGTTGCAGCACGCATTGTTCCTCTTCTGCTATTGAAATTTGATACTCTGAACTGCAAAATTACCATTTATCAGAGCTACAAACAGCAGAAATGGCTTTTAAACTGTCTTTGAACCGCTCATCGGTGACGTGCCGTTCCACTGTTAAAACCAAACCTGGCTTTAATTGAGATATTTGATCCGTTTACTGCATTCGAAATGTTCCCTTTTCAAAAATTGCTAAAAAATAAACAGTTTGCACGAACTAGATTCTGTGAAAAACAAAAAATTCTGCGCTCTTCTGTGCAACCGTGAAGCTATTAGTGGCTCGTCTGCATCTAACAGTCACACCACAACAATTCATGGAGTTTTTTTTGGCGGAACTGGGTTGAACTGCAGGCTGTGTACAGAGGAGACAAGTACAAAACATGAACAATACACAATTTTTTTCCAGTACTGGTAACATCTACATTATGGTTTATGGCATTATAGCTGTGTCATATTGCACAGAACACATTTCTGAGTTCTCTCTAGTCCTAGTCATGGTTGTTCCATAAAGGTGCAGGACTTTATGCTGCAGTGAAAAATGAGCCCACAGTGAGAAAAACTGTGGCCGATGCAAAAAAAAAACCCACACACACCCAGAAACTCCTCGGGGTTAGCAAAAGTCCTTTGAACAAAAGTTCTCATTAGCCCCGACTTCCTGGAGGTCGTTTGCTGCTTGAAACGTGAGTCGCAGCAACTATTTGGTTTCTGCGGTGACATTTCCACATCGTGTCTGATCCAGCTGAGACGAGCTGCAGCTTCACACCTGTCGCCGGGCCGAGTGTCAAATGTCTCGGCGGCAAGCGCTTGTGGTCGGATTTCTGCTCGCATTTGGTTTTTAAACACACAGAAAAAAAAAGTCCAAATTCAGCGAGAAGAGCGCTGAGGCGGTCGGAACGTCAGGCTAGTGAGGGTCTGAGCTGTTAATGTCACATGTTGATGAACTGATGTGGAGGGTGTGTCGTTTTAGACGCATGCAGGCTGCAATGTGTTCACTGGGGACATATTTAGCTTCCACATGTTGGTGAAGTGACAGTGTCCCTTCAGGTGTCCACTAATGAGAGAAGCCCAGGATTCAGTACCTTTCAGAGCTTCTCCAGGTGTGTAGCAACCAGTAACTTAATAGCATTTTGCCAATAATGTAGCAAGTTATTACGCTAACGGCCTAGCATTAAAAAAATCCTTTGAAAATGTAACAACTGCAGCCAATAATGTAATAACACATAAATGGGACTGCATTTCCTGGTCATAAAAAGATGTTTTTTGCAGTTTTCGTGCAGTTTGCTCATCAAAAATAGGCCTAGTGGATGGCATAGTGGCCATACCGCCTCGTGGACGTCCGAGCCCGTCAGATCTGGGAAGCTAAGCGGGGTTGGGCCTGGTCAGTACCTGGATGGGAGACCGTGAGGGAACACCAGGAAGCCTGGGTGGATGCAGTGTGAGAGTGGTTGGTTGGTGGTGGTAGGAGGGGCTGATGGAGCAGACTGGCAGCCTGGCCTCCGTCAGTCTCCCCCAGGGCAGCTGTGGCTACATATGTAGCTTAGCACCATGGAGTATGGAGTGAATGAATGATACAATGTAAAGCGTCTTTGAGTGTCTAGAAAAGTGCAATATAAAACCAAATTCATTCATCAAGGATACGTCCCATGTAGCTCTCACTCTCCTTAATCATGGTTGTTAGAGCCAATCTGAGAATTATTTCTTATGCAAAAATCTTTATTTAGAATATTGTTTGTGTGCCTAGATATGCAAATTCATCATTTCATGTCAGTGTCTCTGTTGGATGTTGCATTTCATTCAAACATTTCTCAATGAGAAACGATTCAGTCGTCACTTCAAACTGTGTTTAAATGACTGGACTGGCTCTATGATGGCACTTAACTCCACTATACAACATAGAACATGGGCACTCATTTACAAATGTGAAAAAGAAGAATAATATGTACGTTATTGGCTCGAAAACTTTATAACATCATTGGTTTCATTACATTTAGAATGGCCAAAATTCTTACTTTATTGGCAGGTATTATGTTATTGGTTTGTGACAGGATGTAAACAAATGCATTCACACAGCTGGAAGCTACTCAGTTTGCATTTAGCACCAGAGTAACACAGTTATTCAACTGCCTTGCTCCAGAGCGCATTAATCGATGTGGTGCAGCAGTGAGAGATGCATCTTATCGCTTTATTGTTTTGTTCAGGGAGTCAGACTTGCAGCTGTGCAGGTATTTGATCGGTGGTGTTACATGGGACAGTAGCTATCGATAAGAAGGTGTAACTTGCCAATAATGTTTTTGAGCCGATAACGTCCATAATACTAAATGAGTGCCCATGTTTTATGTTGTATATTGGAGTTAAGCGCCATCATAGAGCCAGTCCAGTCATTTAAACACAGTTTGAAGTGACGACTGGATCGTTGTTCCTTGAGAAATGTTTGAACAAAGTTTTAAGGAAATGTGTTAAATTCATTTGACGATGCAACATCCAACAGAGACGCTGACATGGAATGATGAACCTTCATACCGAGGCACACAAACAATATCCTAAATAAAGATTTTGTACGACGAATAATTCTCAGATTGGCTCTTACAGCCATGATTAAGGAGAGTGAGAGCTACATGGGACGTATCCTTGATTAATTATGACCACTATGCATCCACTAAACCAGTGGTTATCAACTCCCAAAAGTGGGTCGCGAAGCCACTTTGAGAGGGTCGCAGAAGCATGACCCCCCAAAAAAAAAAGTATAAAGTCTTTTATTTTAAAGGACGCATTTCTTATGACACAGTTTGCTTTCAGTAGCAGGATATTTAGTGGTGGTGACACCAGTAGTTGCCCACTATTAACCTCTAGATTTGGTTCTGCCAGCTTATTAGAGAAAATTATGCTAAAACGTCCCAAAAATGAACCAAAATGTGCTCAGAATCTGTCAAAATGGGCCAAAATATGCCCAAAACTGGGCAAAAGTATCCAAATAAACCAAAATGAGCAAAAAATAAGCTCAAATTCTCACTAACTATATCAAAGTGCATTGAGACTACACCCAAATAAACCTTAATTTGTTAACAGGAACAGCAAACGACCGTTATTAATAGAGACATAGTGGGTCTTGAGGCTGGACCAGTTGAGAACCACTGCACTAGACCTATTTTTGATGAGCAAACTGCACAAAAACTGCAAAAAACATCTTTTATTTCCTAGAAATTCAGTCCTGTTTATGTATTATTACATCATCAGCTGCAGTTGAAGGATTTTTTTAATTCTAGGTCACTAACATAATAACTTATTACATTATTGTCTAATGCTAGTACGTTATTGGTGGCTACAGGGCGTCTAGCTGCAGGTTTTTGTACCTGAACATGCAGGAGACGACTTCTATTTTTTACCAGACAGGTGTGAACGCTGTAGCTGCGTCCCATCAGCCCATGCTTTGCTCCTGACTCCCCGGAGGAAAAAAAAGAACCAGGGAGAAACCGTCCCCCCCTCCCCGCCGCTGCTCTCCATCCTCCCCGCGCCGCCAACTTGTCGATATCTTATAATGTAAAAATCTGATAGCCAATTCGGAGCCTGGCTTCGCTCCGAGCATACGAAACGAGCCCGAGTCCACCGGGACGGCACAATTGAACCCGTCCAAAATGAGCCGGGAGAGGGGATGCGGGAGGAGTTTCGAATACGGGGATTCAAGCGGAGCGAGTTTGTACTGCAAGATCTGAGCTCCGGTGACCCCTGAGTAGCTGGAGTAAATTATTCATTAAGAGTCAAATGGCTTGTTTCTTGTGAAATTACCTTTCTCTCCCTCACCTCTTCTTGGATCCACACTCGGCAGAAGAATAATTAGCTATAAGGGCACAGCCATTTTCAGACTTTAATCATGTAACAGAGAAATCTCCTGCAGTGAGCATATTACATCTGGAGACGGAGAGCGCAGGGAGAAAAGAGAGAAGAAAGAATGAAGCCTTGACGGACACTTAAGAAATCTGAGCTGCCTGGGTCTTTAATTAAAAATTGATGTCATATTAGAGATGAAGATTTCAGCTCAACAGCCGGAGGAAAGTGGAGTGCTTATTGAACTTGTCAGCTCCCCGGGACAAGCATGTGCTTTAAGCCCCGTTGGGCGGCTCAGTGGGCAGATTCTCCGTACCAGTCAATCAATTTACATTATTCCAGATCATGCATCCATGTGAGGAGGGGGAGGAGGCGGCCGGACGGAGGCCACATGTCGGAGGACGGTCTCACTCCCACTAGATTCACACCGGGTGTCCCCACAGAGGCTGCATGGTGCTTGTTCTGGATCGTTCAGACGTGCAGTGACAGGTTTTTGGCCACTTGGGGGCCAGAAGGAAGAAGCTGTGAGCTCCACGCCTCCGTATTATCACCTTTTAAAGCGATAGAGGGGACGGCTGTCTGTTTAACACACCGTAGACACAGAGGAACGAGCTAATGTGCTTGTGTTCAGCTGGTGAAGTCAAATATTCAGTCATCTTTCAGCTCTCTACACTGTAAAAATAAATAAATAAATAAATAAAATGTGAATTTGCACTTTCTAGTTTACCTTTTCTTTTTTGGAATTTTTGAAATACAGAAAAATATCAGCTAAATTACAAAAATAAAATATAATATTAACCTCTAAATTGGGCTCTGCCAGCATATTGGAGAAAATTATGCTAAAACGAGCCAAAAATGAACCAAAATGTGCTCAGAATCTATCAAAATGGGCCAAAATTACAAAAATAAAATATTAATTTAGAGATTTTATATCAATAACGTAAAATAATGTTAAGAATCAATAGCCATTAAATTTCCAGTGTTTTGTTTTTTTTTCCATCAAAATGCGCATTTTTTTCATCATTTCACAAATAGTTAATTTATATTTTTACAGGTTTAACTGTTAAACTCGAGTTTGATCCTGTATTTTTCCATGCAGCACAATTTCTTTATATGATTATTATAATTTGACATAAATTTGTTTGTTAATTAAAAAATATCCCGTATAATTTCAGACATTTTCACGACAAATCTATTGAATGCGAGGGTTTTTATCTGCTTCTGATATCTAAAGATATTGGTCATCAGTCAAAATACAGGGTTTTTATCGTGATGTGTTCAGGAAAATGTGAAAATCTGGAAAAATGTAACTTTATTTTTAAAAAAGGAGAATAATAGTGATGGCAAATATCTACAAAACAATAGGTTTTGTGAAAATACAGGCTCTTGATGTAAACATTATGAACGTTTTTTTACGCTAAACATGTAAATTAATACTTTGTCCTGTGATTTTACTAAATGTTATCTGAGATTTAGCATGACTAATCTGTAAATTAACAATTATTCAAAAAAAAAAATACAGTTAAAGGCTGTTAAAAACATAGCAGATGTATTTTAATGATGGAAAAGTGCTGCATTTTTTAAGATGTTCTGTTTCTGCCAGTATGTAAGAGTTATTTTTAAATTATTTTTTACAGTGTAGTTGATCTGAAAAAATGTCAATTAAAGCCCAAGACAAAGTTGTTAAATGTCTTTTTTGTTCACAAGGTAAAACTATTCAGTTTATCGTCATAGAGGGGGAAAGAAACCAGAAAATATTCATGTTTAAGAGCCGAAATCAGAGAATTTAGACTTTTTTTCTTTTTAAAAAAATCACTCAAACCGATTAGTTACATGTCAAAACAGTAGAAATTAATTCAGCATTAATGTAGGAGTTGAATCGATTAACCGTTGCAGCTTTACTGTGTTCTTTCTGGTTTCGTTTTGACGAGTTTCCCTCTTCTGGTTTTGCATAGTTATCTGATGTATTGTTGTGAAGCTTTTGTTACAGCGGCTGCTTTAAAATTACATTTTTCTCCTTTTAAAAAAAAAAAAACATCAGAAAATGTCACCATCACCAGACAGCTGAGGAGAGATTTTCAAATTGCTTTTTCTTGTCTGGCCAACAGCTGAAATCTAAAGATATTCAATTTCCTATTATAAAAAAAAAACAAAAATGCAAAAACTTCACTTTGGAGAAGCTGGAACTCAGAAAGAATCAATAATGAGAGGAGCTGCTGGATTGAAGAGGACATTACTTGTTTTATCTCTGCATCTCTGAAGTGTGTCATGCTGCACATCTGTAGAACTTCCAGTCAGTGTGGAGTCTGGTTGAGTTACAGCTCAGGTTGGAGCTAAGTGGAGCCTCCACCTCGGGCCCGTGTGCTGTATTACTGCCCCAGTGTGCCGCTGTCACCGGGGGGAAGGGGTTAAACCGTGGTACCTGTCACAGTAACAGGCTGATTATTGGCCGTGGAGCAGGAGGCTGGTGAGGACGGCTCGCCTCCCCTCCCTCCCCCCGGCTCCCTGCTGGGAGAGAGGCCTGGGGCGGCTGCTCACTGAGGCCGAATGACTCACAATTACCACAGTGACAGAGCCTGCAGCCACCTCCCATCCTCTCCAGCCGTTTCACTGACTCACTTAGCGCACATGACAAATGACAGAATCACCCCGAACCTCCGCCCCCTCGCTCAGACCTCATTGCCCGTCGCCCACACTTTGCCTACAGTACTTAAAGCCGGGATACATCTCGCCAAGCTTCATGAAACAAAGCAAACTTACCGAGAGAAACTTGCTCCGAGCCTTTCAAAGCGGAATGACACCGTTTTACACCATGTGGCTGCTTTAAGGTGCATATTTTACACCTAGCGCCGGCAAAGCCTGGGCGTTAAAGCTGCAGCGTCTAACTCCATAAGACACTTCTTTAACCGTTTGAACTACAAGCAGCTTGTGGGCGTTCTGTTTGCTCCTGTCACGTTTTGAGCTCATTTTTCACAGCAATATAAAGTCCAGCAGCACAACCATGACAATACACAACCATACAGGATTCAGGTGTTTAAAGTGCAAATTCTCAGCAGGGTGTTAATTTGTTGTTGTGTCATTTTAAGCATGCTGAAGCCACAGTCCTGGATTTCTTAGTTTATTAGTCATGCTAGCAGTGGAGAGAATAGGAAGATGTCTTTCATGCAGTGTGACAAATTTATAAAGCCATAAATAACATAATAAAAAATAGAATTGTATATCTTTGATTATTTATTTTGTAAAGAATTGGCAAAACCTAGAATCAACACGCCCAACAATATTAACAAATGCCCATAAGTGGGTTCCACTTTCGGTAAACACAGCCTGCAGTTCAACCCAGTTCAGACAAATATTCCCAAATTTTTGGTCACGTGACCGTTGATCACAGAGAAGTCAGTCATGGGTTTTAGGTTGCACTGAGAAACACAAAATATTTTGCTTTTCACAGATTGTGGTTAGACAAAACGCTTTATTTTTGCCAATTTTTAAAACGAGACACGTAGAATACTGTGATTTTATGAAAAACATTGATTTCTAGCTTAGATTTAGTGACTTTTTCCGACAATAATATTCTCTTTTCCACTGATAAATGGTGTCATTTTGCTTCTTTTTAAAAAAAATATAGCAAAGGCGCATATTTTTTACCAATACTGGTGGGGAAATGGGGGCTCTACATTCTACTGATATTTAATTACTTTTATTTTAAATTAATTTCCATACATGTGTCCCAGCTGCTCTGTGTAAACACAGCCTGCAGTTCAACCCAGTTCAACAAATATTCCCAAATTTTAGTCACGTGACCGTTGATCACAGAGGACTCAGTAATGAGTTTTCAGTTGCGCTGAGGAGCACAAAATATTTTGCTTTTCACAGAATATGGTTCGACAAAACGCTTTATTATTGCCATATTTTAAAGGTGACATGTAAAATACTAAAATACTGTTTTTAGCTTTGATTCAGTGACGCTTTCTGACAATAATATTCTCTTTTTCACTGATAAAAGATGTCATTTTGCTTTTTTTTAAAAAAGATATCAAGGACCCACAGGTTTTACTAATACTGGCGGGAAAATGGGGGTTCCATATACTATAAATATTTTACTACCTTAAGGAAAAAAACAAAAACACAGCCTGCAGTTCAACCAAGTTCAGACAAAAATCCCGAAGTCTTTGTCGCACAACTGTTGCTCGTAGAAGAATAGTCATCGCTAGGGATGGGAATTGAAAACTGGTTCTTCTTGAGAACCGGTTCCCAGTGTTTCAATTCCTTGGAATTGTTGCGTAACTTAAGCAAGCTACGCAACGTGTGCGGTGACGTCATTCACCAGTGCAGCCAGCAGGAAACATGGCGCCCAAGCAACACAATGTTCAAAAGTTTGGTTACGTTTCACGAGAAAAGATGACAGCAGGGCAACTTGCAATACTGGCAAAGTGGATATTTCATCAAAGGGAGGAAATGCTACCATGAGATAACTTTACGTGAATGTCGTGTTTTCGATCTGCTCCGGAGTGAATCTCAACCCAGCAGCAGCGGCAAAGTTAGCACGTCTTCTGCTGTTAATACTGCAGGTAACCTTTTTTCCCCAAATGAGAATCGATAAGGAACCGAATCGTTAAGCAGAATCAAAAATGGAATAGGAATCGTAAAAAATCGGATCAATTCCCACCCCTAGTCATCACAAAATTTTTTTTTTTTTTACAGAATATACTGAGAGCAAACTCTTGAAATTTGTCTAATTTTAAACTGATATTTACACAGCCTGCAGTTCAGTCGAGTCCAGCTGAAACATTTGCTTAATATTTGTCATGTGACTCGAGGTTGTCGCTCACTCACTAAAGGCTTCTTAGTGGTGCAAAAGAGGACAGAGTTTTTCTTTTCTAACCAGATCTGATCAGTACAGACACATTATGACTTTTCTTTTTAAAGATAAGACGTGTGGAAAAAGGTGGATTTGATGAAATATCATGATTTTAAGCTGAGATTTGGTTCAGTGGAAGCAAACGTAACACATGAGCACTTCGAAATTCAATGATTTTTATCTGTTTTTGTAGATTTTAGTCTAATAAACTGTAATTTTGGCTATTTTTTAAAAACGCAACACCGGTGGGTTGATTTTGCGACAGCGATCTCTTAAAAAAAAAAAAAAAAAGATAATATTTGAGTTACACCATCAAGGGACGACTTCCTGGACTGTATTCTAAATGCAAAAGCAAATGAGCGATAAAAACACCCGAAGCAGACGACATCAGTACTTGACTTTCAGGGTATGAGAGCGAAAACGTGAAAACATCCCACTGAAGTGAAGGACTGCATTAATCTTGAGCCGCTGCGAAAAACAACACTGAACTCTGAGGTTATTTCACTCCGTTTCAATTTGCTTACAATGCATAAGTCGGAGTTGGAAGCGTGCTGATGGTTAGATCTTCCACCTCATATACTTTGCTCGTTAAACGCGGAGTGGTGAGAGAGTTGTGGCGGTGTGCACTTTTTCCAGAATGGAAGTGGGAGAGTATGGCGCTTGTTATTTAATGAGGAGGAATGTGTTATGTGCGGCTGTGTAATGTGTGACTTCGGCGACCTGAGGGATGCATCATTCACCGGATAAACACATTCCCCTGCAGAAAACACAACCGTATTTAAAAGCATGGCGGCTTGGACGGCTGCACCGGATCCGTTCTGTTACTGTAGCAGTCAGTCCCGCTGTATTAAGCTCATTCCAACATTTGTCTTTGACAATGATGCTGTGCTCTGAATCCGACACCTCCAGTGGTGCCAGACACTTAAATCTTCTGCTCAACAATAGCGCGGCACTCACTTCATCTCTTCTCCTTGCAGCCCAGCATCTGTGGCTCTCTAATGAAGAGGGGGAAGCAGGGAAGGGAGGGACTCTTAATGTCTGAGCTACAACAAAGCGCATCGCAATGTGGCTTTGCTCAGATACGAGCGTTGGCACCATCTGAGAAAATCGCCGGCGAAACGATCGGCGTCTTAAAACCGGAGCTGCAGCCTCACTAGGAATCAAGTGCGACATATTTTTTCGAGAACCCTAAAGGGAGGGTTTGCAGGACGCCGCGGGGGCTCTTAAGTGCTATCTGGGGAGGCAGGCAGAGCGCTACCCTCTGAGCCCAGCAGCCAGCAGCTCATTGAAGAAGAGAAATCAAACACAAACTAGTCCTTCAATGGGAGCCGAGGGGAACGGTGTGTCATCAAAGTCGCCCTGTCTGGCCCCGACTCCCCCCCGACTCCCCCCCACCTCAACTCTGAGAAAAACAAAGATATGTTTGAAAAGATAAAATCAATACGTCTTTCAGGTTTTTTTTTTGGTTCATTATTAATGAGTTTGGGATTCTCAAAGAAGCCATCAGAGCTGTGTGATTCAGGAGGAAGGAGTCCTTGTCGAGGCGGTTATCGGCCCTGTGGGGAGGCTGCAGGAGCCGGGCGGCAGTGTAGCGTAGCAGCAGACAGGTAACTAGAGCGGGAGGCGTCCGGCCTGTAACACCCCCCCGGGAGTAAAGCCAGATTAAGGCAAGGAGAGGATGGAGGTGGTGGGGGGGGTCTTCTTATCTGAGTCCAAACACCAGACCACAACCACATCAGCGGGAATCCTTCGGAGGCAGTTGAAATGCGATCCACGTCGTTATGAAAGGAAATACATGTTTTCAGAGAGACAGAAAATCAATGCCGCTGACTGACTGCAGCGCGAGTGAACAAATCTGAGCGAGCTTGAAAAACCTGCATAAAATGGAATAAAAATGAGTCAGACTTAATAATCCTGACTAAGCCTGTATAAGAAAGCCCTGGCAGTGAAGACAGTAGATGGATCAGAGCGCAGACAGGGATGCATGCATTATGCATCGCTGTAAAATCTCTCCGGGTGGAGCGCACACACGCATACACAAACTCAACACAGCATTTGCATCGCTTATTGTTTGCATTTACCACGACTCAAAATTCACAAACGGCGGCGTGTGTGTGTGTGTGTGTGTGTGTGTGTGTGTGTGTTCTCTGCTGACAAGTCCAAAGGACACATCGGTGCAGGATGCTTCCATGGCACATTAGACAGAAGCTACCTGTTAATAGATCATTACCATTGAATAATTACCCATTACTTTGCACTCACATTCACACACTCTTCACAAAGCCCCTGCTGAGCACAGCAGCACTATCTTATCTCCTCCCTCCTCTTCCCCTCCCCTCCGTTGATGTTAACATCTGACAGCTTTGTGCGTGTGCGCCGATACAGATTTCTTTCTTTAATTAAAACACTGGAAGTCTTAATTGGACATTACACTTTATTCTCAGGCCCTCCCGCCTGCCCACCTCCCCTTCCTCAAACACTTTGATCCTCCGACCAAAATGTTTCGAGGCAATAACAGTTTCCCCTGCACTCACATCGCAGTGCTTAAGAAGCAAAAAGCTCGCTTTAGAACAAGAAACACAGCTTACGTCGACTCTCCTCTTTGACTTTGTTCCTTTAAGGTTTTTTTCCCCCCTTCGTATATAAAAGAACAACTTCTTTCCAGTTGGATGATCCTCTCATTTAGTTCCAGAGAAAATGAGATCGTTTGAGTGAGAACTTGGACAAAGTTGGCAACGTAGAAATATCTTATAACCCCTTTATAAGCGCATAAATCAACCTCCAGCTCGAGACTTGAGAGGGCCTTTCTTAATGGCACAGCTTTATTGTTTTACAGCCTTTGTAGAAAATTGTCCACCCCTCACAAATATTGATTAAACTGCTCGAGAGCACTTCATGTGAATTCGGTTTTCGGTGTGGATTTTCTGTTTGAATCTGTTCTTTGATCCCTGTGGCCTCACCAGTAGCTCAAAGGAGGCATATGAGCCCATTACTCGCGAGCTTAGGGAATTACTTGGGCTCTGTGGAAACTAGACATAAAGGGAGTATTTTCTCTCGCAGCCGCGGTAAACAAAAGAATGTAATAATAGCAATACCTGTAAACATTTCAAGCATTTATTTATATATATAACATTGATAGAATGTCACGGTTAACACCACTGGAGGTATGAACGGTAAATTAGGTATCGATTAAATCTTTAATTTAGTTTCTGTCCACGTTTCTTTCTAGCTCGCTAATAACTGCCTACTTTCTTTCTCTATTTTCTCCTTCGATCCTCCGCCTCCTCCGCCTCTCTCCAGGTGGCACTGGGTCAAGAAGACGACTCCTCGGGCCCCAAGAGCTCCTCGGACGACTCCTCCAAGACGGTGGGCCTCCTGAGCGGCCAGGCTCCCATCTCGCCCCTCAGCCGCTGGATGCTGCACAGTAAGAGCCGGGCGGCCAACGCCACCTCCCTGGAGCTGCCCTACCGCTCGCCGGTGCCCTTCTCCAAGCAGGAGTTTTCTAAACAGGAGTTCTGGGAGATGCTGGGCAGCGATCTGCTCAAACCCGACGCCTCCAGCTCCCGGGTCAAACGCCGGCCGATTGTTAAGACCGGCAAGTTCAAGAAGATGTTCGGCTGGGGCGACTTCTACTCCAACATCAAGACGGTGAGGCTGAACCTGCTCATCACCGGCAAGATTGTGGATCACGGTAACGGCACGTTCAGCGTCTACTTTCGACACAACTCCACGGGCCAGGGCAACATCTCCGTCAGCCTGGTGCCTCCCGTCAAGGCGGTGGAGTTCGACCTGGAGCGCCAGAGCGTGGTCTACCCCAAGGACTCCAAGATCTTCAACTGCCGCGTGGACTATGAGAAGGTGGATCGCAGCAAGCGCACCTCGTTGTGCAACTACGACCCATCCAAGACCTGCTTCCAGGAGCAGATCCAGAGCCACGTGTCCTGGATTTGCTCCAAGCCTTTCAAGGTCATCTGCATCTACATTTCCTTCTACAGTACGGACTACCGCCTGGTGCAGAAGGTCTGCCCGGACTACAACTACCACAACGAGATGCCCTACCTGCCCTCGGGCTAGAAGACTGTTCAGAAGGGAGGGGGGAGGGAGGAGAGGCGGGAGGAGAGAGGAAAAGGGGGATGAGTGGGAGTGACTGCTGGGCTGTGAATCGTCCTTAATGCCACAGTGGCAGCGAGACACCTTAAAAAAAAACCCTCTCTGTAGCCTGATTATTGTAAGATGTAAAAACATATATGCAAAACAGAAACTATAGTATGCAGACGACGGGGCATTTGAGATGCTTGACTGCAGCATTCATTAACTGGACCGGCAGTGAGAGTCAAAGACGGCCAACACGCACATTCTTACCTCAATCCAGTTTCTAAATGCCAACTCCTCGCCAGCTATTTCTCTCTTCCATTAAGCCATTTGTGAATGTTGTCTGAATGTCCTTTTAATCACCCTTTACAGTATCGCCATTTTCTTTCGCAAGAGGCAGCAGCTTAGGTGAAAGCGTGCGTTGGGATGCTCCGATGTGATCCGCTGAAGAGACGAATTCGGACTCGATTGCCGACCTCATCTCTCACTGTAAAGGCAAAAAAAAAACACACCACGGGGGGAACAGGAGGCATTGTTTTTGCTCACAAAGAGCAGATGAATGTAAAGTGTAACCAACCGCGGGATCATTCAGGTTACGCTCGCAGTCTTTTTAAAAGGGCATATTTTCTACCTGAACTCAAAATCCATCCCAGAACAATGCTGAAAGCCTCCTACTCAGCTTCTCTCACTGTGACGTAAGCGTCCCCCCCCCACCCTGCTCTGTGTCCTTGTCGATACGCCGTGTTTACCGTCCAAAACTAATCACAATATATCCTTCAGTTACGTCTCAACAAAACAGAATAAAAATATATAGAGACGGAGGATGAGGGGGGGAGGAAATAATACGGTTTACAAAGAAAGAGAAATTGCTCAACAAGAGATTCAGGGCCAGGGGTTTAAGACAAGTTCAGTATGAGGGGAAATAACTAGATTCTGCATGGAGATAGAATTGGCCCTCCACACTTAAGAGAGAGGGAGCAAGGTGGGAGAGAGAGAGAGAGAGAGAGACTCGGTGAGCTCGTTTAATTAAAGTGGAGAAGGAGAGTATGCAGCAGCGCCTTCTATTGTCCCCTCTGTATGAAAAAGATTACATTTTGTTGCCGTCAGGATTCCTGATTTCACGCCTTGATAACTTTGACTGTGTGAGGGAGATTGCTCTCTCCCGACAAATACTGCGTTCGCTAAAGTCAGCCCCGTTATCTTGAATAAATGAAAATATTATCATAATAATTACATATAATTTAATCTCCTTTAGAACTAATTAAGGTTTCAACGAGAGGGCAGAATGCATTCCTAAAAATCAAGTCGGCGGGCGCGAGGATAAGAGGACGTTCGCGGGGATTGTTGTGCTTTTGTGCCCAGAGTTAACTGCTCTCATTAAGATAAATGGCCACTGGCTGGCCCCGTCTCATGTTGCGTTCACAAACAACATCAGCGCCACAGTGGAGCTGAGAATTAGTCGGCCTGACGTTCTGTACGCCGAGAGGTTAGCACTGTCCTGTTGGTGAGGACACAACGACTTCTTGGTTCATTAACAATCACGGGACAGGTGTGAGGAGTCATTAAGCAGCGGCGTCAGATCTGATGCCGACGCGTTGCGGCTCCAGTGGGATCCGCCGCCGTCCCAGGTGGACTCGGCGGAGGTGAACGGTCACCGTGAAGCTCCCCCACCGTGGGGAGGCGAGACATAATCGCATCGCTTTGGCTGCTCTGTGCGAGCTGGGGGAGCAGGAGCAGGAAGGAGAGCGCAGTCGCAGGGCTAAAGATAGCAACAGAGACCTGTAAATCTGCACATCAAAGCTTTTAGTTTTTAATTTGCTGTTAAAGAGGAGGGGAAGCTGCAATTTGTGACCCAGAGCAAACAGCAGCAGCAAAAACATGTCTGCAGTTGGACGGACAGCTGCAGCCGCTGGAAACGCTGCTCATCTGTCTCGGCCGGGTCTGACTCACCGGATCAAGGCTGCAGGTGTGAGCTGCTATTAGCCGCTCACTTCAGCCGCCGCTCTCCTCCCCTTCTGCCTTCTGCATGCTCACAATTCCCCCTTGATACGAGCAGCAACCTCAGAGCAGCAACCTACACACTGAAAATGAAAAGTAGAGGACTGCGTGGTCAGCTTCTCCTCCACATGTAGGTTAAATCAGCCTCCTTATTACATACCTGGACAACAGAGCTTGTTTTCCCCCAGGCAAACCCTCTGTATAGCTGGTCATAAACCTCGATGACAGGACCACGAGTGTTAAATTTAGTTTATCTGATTGTACTACGGGCTGCACAGTGGCTCGGTGGTTAACAGCGTCGCCTCACAGCTAGAAGATCCCTGGTTCGCGTCCCGGTTAGGACGACTGGGATCTTTCTGTGTGGAGTTTGCATGTTCTCCCTGTGGGTTTTCACCGGGTACTCCAGCTTCCTCCCACAGTCCAAAAACATGCTGAGGTTAATTGATTATTCTAAATTGTCGTCGTAGGTGTGAATGAGACTGTGCTTGTCTGTCTCTATATGTAGCCCTGTGATAGGCTGGCGACCTTTTCAGGGTGTCCCCTGCCTTCACCCTGAGTCGGCTGGGATAGACTCCAGTCCCCCCGCGACCCTACAGAGGATTAAGCGGTGTATAGATGATGGATGGATGATTGTACTACAGTTTCAGGACCTAAAACCCAGTCTCACAAGACTCTGACGCCCCACACTGATCCGTTTTCTGGCACGAACAAATCTTTTAAGTCCTAAAGAGGCATGTGCCGTTGACTTGACCAATGTACTGATCCGTTCCATCGATATCAGTTTAATACAGCTGCAAGAATCAGATACCGCTAGCAAATCCTACCGATTATCAAACTATCAGTCCTATTACAGTCGACATGTCTTTTGTTGGCTTTTTGTGCAGTTTTGTGGCTTTTGCAGGAAGTCAGACATTATAATGGTAAAGTTTTCGTCCCCGCACGGACACTGTTCCACCAGAACAAGTTTCCCGGGAGTGTGATTCAACATCCATACTTCCATACTATAAACCAAGCTGGAAGAACACGTAGTCTGCCCTAATGCACAGTATGCCAAATGCAGTGTTTTGCAGATTCTTGTTGCACACACATCAACATGCTTCTCCGGCCATTCTGACCCCAAATCATATGCAGTTACGTCACGATGTCTCACGTGCATGTAAACAAGCTTGAGCCAAGAAGATGACAGCTCATTTTGCACCACTGTCTAAATTTGAGTCCTATATTATGACAAAGTAGTGTGTCTCAACTGTATGCATCCTGCAAGAATCAGCAGCTGTAGTCTGCACTTAAAGTATACAATGTGGGATTTGCAACAGAGCTCCAGTCGGAGAATCCTTGGCTTAACCCAGCAAAATATGATTGCGATTAAAGAAATACAAACTCATAGCAGACTGATAGTGAGGAGCAACCAGCCAGACCAGTCTGAGTCAAACTCTCCGTCTCCCTTTGCATTTTGTCTCGGCTCATATTTCATCCATGCTTGGATGCCCTGCTTATCGACAACACAACAATGTGAGTTTTTCACTATCAAGAACTCTCTCCCTGTGAATCAGAAAACGACGAGAAAGTGTGCAGTGACTGATCCGACTCCAGTTACAGTTCGTACGGTATTTATTTGAAAGTCCCAGCGGAACATGCAGTATAGGTTTGGCAGCAGCTCAAACTATGCGCCTGGCTCTTGTACTTTTGCTCTATTGCTGGAGGAAATATAATGTGCTTAAAATACATCAACCAGCATGAATGAACCACTGCCTTCTGCTCCGTTCATCCATTTCCTCATCCTCCAGCTCTCCCTGTCCCTTCCCTTCCCTTCCCTTCCCCAGGTGTCCGCATGTTACTCAGCCATCCCTCCCGCCGTCGTCCTCTCACCGTGTGCGACCCGGCTGACTGGCCTCAGCCTCCATACCGGCTCTACCTCCCTTACCCCGGAGTTGAACCCTGCTGAGGGTAGTTCCTCATAGCTGCCCCGCCCGCCCTCCTGCACGCAGCGCTGAGCTGAGCTGGCTAATCTCTGCGAGCTTAACGTCGAGCCCAGCGAACATCAGCAGTGAGAACTCCCCTCTCTCCTTCTCCATCTATTCCTCTCTGTATCTATATCCCATCAAACAAATGCGAGTGCACACACGCACTCTTAGGATGTGCCGGTTTTTAGGTATTTTCCTCTCTCCTGTTCAAAGCATCTTACATAAGCCCCCTGGATTGTGACGAATCTCCTCGAGAGCATGCCAACGGAGTGCCCAACACAGACACGCCCCAGTAACCTCAATACTCCTCCGCCCACCGCTCCCCGTCCTCCTGCAGGGCGCCTGGAGAGAAACCGGGTACTCGACACGTGATGGAATCAAAGCTGGGCGACATGAGCCCGCCGCACTGTACCCATGTAGAAAAATCAAGGACACATGTCGGGCCGCCCACTGAGAAGAAGCCCCGCTCTCTGCTCCTTACTGATCCTCTCAGATTTACAGCAATACTCTCACCGAGACTCCGCCCTCTCCGCCTCTCCGGGGCGACTTGAACCAAGGCTGCTGGACTAAGTTTAAGAGACAGTCGTGTTGCTGAGGAATGGGCAGTGTTGTCACGGCAGCAGCCTTACCGTTGACCCCATCGTGGGCTGACAGACATGTGGATATTTGGCCTTAGAGACTGCAAGACAACACTGGTCCACATTTGCAAAGAATAGTAACAAAATCAGGCTGTTTAAAACAAATATATATATAAAAGTATATATATATATGAAAGCTAAGAGTCCTCAGATCTGAATAAAGTTGTATTTAAATGTGGGTCATGCAGTGAAGGTCGTCTGTTTTACCTTTTTTTTCTCTTCTTCGTTCCTCATGGTTTTCTTTCTCTGTCATGTGGATGATATACTGTATGGATGACATGATGGCATTAACTGTGGTTTTCAACATTCTAAAAATCAATAAAGTACACAGAAGTACTTGAAGCCACTTCAATTGTAGAGGAACAGGCTCGGGTCTTATATCTGGTTGTACTCGGTGTGTAGGAAGAGTGTGTCAACAACGCTGAAGTCTCTGTTTCCTCGTATTTGCATACCCATACTGTGTGCCAACGGCAAAGAAGAGATGTGAAAAAAGTGTTTTCTCGCTGAGGGCTCTTGCAGATATACATGCAGAGGAATAGAAAGGAGGGGAAGAGGAAGCAGGGAGGAAAATGGGGTTGAGAGAGAGAGAGAGAGGAAATGTTTCAACTGGAGTGATGCACAACTTCATCCCCTAATTAGCCTCCCCTTTCTTTACCCTCCTCCTCTTACTCTGTCACTCTCGGTTTCTTTGTTGTGCATCTCCGAGCTCCTTGTTCGTGTTAAAATGCAACTGACACCAAATTCATTCTGGCTCTTAATTAAATCCCAGACAACTGTTAACGAGGGGGACGGGTTCAAACATTCAGCTCGCAACATCCCCCTTAAACACGATCGATTAAGGCATGGCCAGCGGCAAAGCCAGGCCCCTCCGCCCCATCCCCATCCCGAAAAGCGCCGCCTGCCTCGGGATAACCTTGCCGGAGATGATGAAAGGGAAGCAAATAAGTCAACGTGGAGACGGAAGAACAGAAACCTTATTTGGGAGAAAGAGGCAGAATTGAGGTTAATGTGGAGCCTGTGAGAGCAGCATTCTGGGTCAAATGTGTGCAAGGATAGGCAGAGAGGGAAAAAAATGAAGGCAGCAATCACGGATGATGGACACGAGAGAGCCTTGTGGTTGGTCCGCAAAACAAATCAGAGGGCGCTCGCTTCTCAAAGAGGAAAGGGCATTTCAGCATGAGTAATGGGAAGCTGGACCATGGTCAATTGAGAAAATAACTAGTCACAGCGCAAGGAGGTGGGAGAATAAGTTTAAAATGATAAATAGACATTCAGAAAACAACCTTGAGTTACAAAAGTGTGCGAGCGGAGAGGGAAAGATATTGGACAAAATATGCAACGAGAGACGAGGAGAACGAGCGCAGGCACAAGGGGGTGAAGCCGGCTCCTTGTTAGCACGCTGTTTTGAATAACAAGGCCATCAGGTTTGAAATTTTATCCTGCACAGTAATAATTATGAGTCATTTTCCTCCATGACATGTTACACCACAAAGTGTAGTATTGCTCTGCCAGGAGATATTGCACCCTGCGACATCATCCCCCCTCGCTCACGCTGTTGACAAAGTCGACGCTCAACCAGGACGCTCCCATTTCTTCACACTTTGAAATCATCAGCGGGGATTAGACTGGGACACCAGTTTGTTGATACACAAAAACCAGAGCGAGGTTGGTTTTTTTTTTTTATTCAAAAATCAGATTTCATCAGCCATCTGTTACTAATATGATGCAGGTTTCTCCTTGACGACGCTCACTTGGAATCAGAGTGTAAACAGTGGAACGAGGATAATCTTCCTGGCGTCGTTTTGTTGTTTTTAATCTATTTTTTGTGAGCAATTTCTTAATTTAAAGGGGTTACGTATCCCCACATCTCCCCCTCGTATCGAATACGGGCGCGGGGTCAGCCTGCTAATCCATTCGGAAATTTCATTAGCGTGGGGTTTAAGGAAATTTCGGTGTCTCATTGCGTTGTAAATGCAGCTTCGGAGGCTTTTTCACCCGGAGAAAATGAAAATCCCCCAGAATATGAGGACTCATTCGCAGGAGTTGCGCATATGTTTAATTAAAAAGAAGAAAACACCATCTTTTTTTACATTTTGCACAACAAAAACCCAGTCCACCGTCTCCGTAATCTGTTCCCACATCATGTTGGACACCAGGACTGCAGATCGTATAGAAGCTGATTAGGGCTTTTGTTACCTGGATACCGACTCCATCTAGATGCAATTTATTATCATACCTTACCTCGCTGCGCTATGAATTCAAATACACTTGATGTTCTTAGATATTCTGGGTCGCGCGTTGGGGTGGTCACGCTTTTACCGCGGCCGCAAATGTAGACGTGCGACGTGCGCCCGCTGCCCACACACGTGCACACCTTAAAGCGGGCTTGGCGCTGCAGCATCCTAATAGCCTCAGTGCCCCGCCACGCCAATCACCGAGCCCCGAGCGGAGTGGACAAGCAGGTGGGCCGCGTCTGAGCATCATGGGAGACGGGCTACATCAGACAAGGACAAATAACAAGATCAGCCTCCCAGCTCCTTTCATGAGGGAGGCACTACAACCCCTATCTTGCGGCGCGCTGTGTTTCCGCTCGCACAATGCAGGACACATGCTCGACAGAGGCCGCGGAACAGGGAGGGAGGGGGGGGGGCTGGGAGATGATAGTGCGGCGAAGAAGGGGGTTGAGGAAACCAGTGGGGAGGTAGTGGAGGATGTGAGAGCTCGCTGCAAAAGAAAGCACAGATGGCCCAGGGCTACAACATGGTGGGAAGAAGAAAGCAGAACTGAATAAACTAATTAGAAGGGCAGAAATTTCACACACACCTCCATCGAGTCAACACTCCCTACCTCCGCTCGAAAGATGTGCATTATCTATAATCATTCTGGTGCGGCGAGGCTTTAAGACGCTGCAATCAGAGCTGCAGCTTCACACGTCCGCTCCCGATGTGGAAATCCGAGCTCCCTGTCATGCAACGTGGCAGTATTAGCTGGAGGACACGATGGAGACATTAGGGGCCGTGATCTCTGTATTAGCCTGAAAAGAGGACATTTCCACTTAACTAAGGGAAGCCGCGGAGAGGAGGGGTGATTTAAATTCAGTGACAAGGCTTTAAATACCAGCCAGGGATCACAGTTGTGCCCTTTGGCAAAGTAATTATTCACTTCCCCTCCGACTACGATCAGGTGTGGCCGTGCATCTGTCTGCCAGGCAGCGAGGGAAGGCGTGAAATGCTGCGGTTTCTCCTCTCTTCATGTAGCCGAGGAGTGTTTATGCCGGAGTCTTCAGATGAGAGAAAAGGGCTGATAAACACGAGGAGGCAGAAAGAGGGAAGACATAAAACAAGAGTTGGTAAAGGTTAGCTCTCCACCTCTCCATCACTGTCATGTACCGGCTTGTTGTCTCCTCCCGTCCATTTTTTTCCCCCATAACCTTCAACCGGAGGCGGCGGGATCTCAGGAGGGAGGAGTTCTCTCTCCTGCCGAGGCGAGACAGAGGCCCGGCCCAGGGGTTGACGGGATGAGCCTCTCATTGGAAAACTGTCCTTCACAAACTGTAGCCTGATGGATTTTTTTTTTTTTTTTGGCCTCTATCTTTCCGAACACATCCCCGCTGCCTCCCTCCTGGCAATCCTCCATCTCCCTCGAGCTCCCTCTGTTGCCCCTGAGCTACCAAATAGCCCCGACTTGTTTCTGCTGACAGTCCAGTCCTCGGTACTGCCGGGTTTGGAGCCTGATAAGTTGAGGGGAGGGATGCTTCTTGTTATCTTTGGGGTTGTTCACAAGAAAACCACGCCACACATACACCAACAATCCCCCTCCTCGGGCTCGTCATGGGAGCATGTTGCGCTCGCATCATTATCGGCTCTCCTGCACGAGTTCATCCCAAACCCGACGATGTGCCGACTCAGCTGCAGACACCCGGCAACACCTTAATCAGTCTTCATTTGCCTCCTTCTCTCTGTAATATATAACCACTTGCCGTCTTGTTTAACGAAGAGATCTCTCAAGTCAGAATTTCTTCGCTCTTTATTTTAAGTCACATTGTGAAACATGTTCCTGACCCGCGTCCTGCTGGGAGGTTTGCCGAAAACCAGGGCTGAGCCGCAGGCAGTGGAATAACAGCTACCTAACAGCAGCACATCCCCCCGCAGACACTCACTGCAACTGGCACATGCACACACATGCTGCAGAAAGCACAGCTCCCCCACCGCAACTCTAAAATGCAGTCGATGGACAAACAGTCGGTTCACCTCAGGAGCTTTCCTCCAAAGACGTGGCAACAAATGAGAGGGTTTTTTTTTTCCCCAGATGAAATGGAAAAGTTTGCTCGTGATCCCTTCCGTAAAATGTCTGAATAAACTTCTTGCTCCCTTTTTTATTGCTCTGAATGAAGTGGAATCGGTGGCCGGGCTTCCCTCGTTTATTGCTCAGTAAAAAAAGAGAGAGCCGCGGTGGAGAGCGGGATCGTTGCAGGGAGGTAATTGGACGACCAGACTTTAATGTGACCTCTCAATGACAAAGGACGGTCGTGCAGCAAGTCGCAGTCTGACATTTTAGCAAAAATTATAAGGGGGATCAAAGCGCCGCTGTTGATTAATTATTTCACATAGGGCGTCGGAGTGTTTAAAATGCTGGTTTAAAAAGGGCAACAGTTGAACAGCACCTATGCTGCTGCTCCGGAGGGAATGATCTGAAAATAGTGCTGAGAAAATTATTCTTTACTTAAACCTGCACAGTGGAACTTTTGTCTCGTCCTTCTGGCGGTAGTGGGGGTAATTACACAAAACCTGCTGATGTGTAATTATGACGCAAGCGATTTTCCAACAGGAAATACTGAACATTTCTGCTTCGTCAGTTTGTTAAAGTGACGATTGTTTTTAAGTCACTTTTGATGTTTTCTCTCGGCTTCAATCAGACAAACCAACCAGAGTCATGAAGAGAGACACGACACACGAAGTGATGCATAATGCCCTAATGAGCTGCCCAAATAACTTGCATTGCATAATTCTGATTATCTAAATGCTAAAAATTCAATTCCATGTGTGATGATAAACTAACCACGACTTTACCAACAATAAAATAAAAATATCTCGACAGATGTGATGGAGCTCCAACCTGAGGACGACTGCTATGCAGCTAAAACAATGAAAAGAGAAGCCCACATTGTGAGCTGCTGTTCTATCCCGATCAATCCTGTCTCCATGTCAGGGATAATTTATAAGTAATTCATAAAGTTCTCTCTACAGCCCTCTCACTTATATGGATCTTGCTGCTGTCTGATGCTGCCAAAAGTTAATAAGCTCAGAGGAAAGACTCCTACAAACAGACGTGAAAGTTAAATAAAGTTTAACTTAAATTTGAACTTGCATTATACACCGATCAGGCATAACATTATGACCACCTGTCTAATACTGTGTTGGTCCCCTTATGTGGTCCAAAATGCTCTAAACCATTGGCCATGGACAAGAGGACCTCTCAGGGGGTCCTATGGGGTCTGGAACCAGGATGTTTGCAATGGATCCTTTGGGTTCTCTGGCTTGTGCAGTGGGGCTTCTGTCAATCTAACTTGTTCCACTGCATCCTGTTGATGCTTGATCACAATGGGCTGTAGGAAGTTTGGAGGTCAAATCAACATGTTGGGCCATTGTGATGTTACTCTACATGTTCCTGATTGGTTGATGTTGTTTCCATGTGGTGGGGTGCATTTTCCTGAGTGACATTAGGGATTTCCATTTGCATGAGGGAGTGTGTTTGTTGTGGGACAATGTTTATTTGGGTGTCTAAGTGTCATCAACACGGATGTTAAAATCCAAGGTTTTCCATCAGAACACCACATAGTACCAATATGATCAATGTTATTCACTTCACCTGTCAGTGGTCAGGATGTTGTGGCTGATCGGTGTATATCTGAGTCTCATTAATCGGATCTGTCGGATAAAGTTTTACTTTTATGGACATTCAAGTTTATAATATGTAGATGTGAAATTACAGAGCAAAGTGAACAACAGTGATTGTGTTCTGAAAAGTGGAAAAAAAACAGACTTGTGTTGAAAGTAATGCAGAAATCTTACTCGGTCGAACCTCCTAAGATTGCAGCCTCTAAGGAAAAGTTAACAGGGAGTTCATTCAGACATGAAGCTGACGTGTTCATATGCAGTTAGATTAACAAAATGGGCAGCAGGTCTGAAAGGGATTTAGAACTGTAATCCTGCCTCTAAAGCCCCTGAAACTGCTTGGATGCTTCCTCGGTTACCTTACTCCTGGTTGGAGTCGCCTACAGCTGCTCTCTTCTTCGGTAAAATGCATCGCTACCAATGTGCCAGAGCAGGAATGACACCAACACTAGAGAGATTTACCCGGCGCTGGTAGGGTTAATCTGCACTGTGTGAACTCATTTGGCTGGAATACAACAGATGCTCATGCATATCTAAAGGTCCTGCTCTGTGGCTTTAAGAAACCCGAGTATTAAACAAGAACCCTGTGTTCCAAGTCTTATTTAAAACTGCATTAATAGATCTCTGGCCACTTAGCGCCGTTGCAATAAAGCCCTAAACACAACCATGACGAATTATCACTTTAAGTTCACACTGCAGCAATATCAGCTACCAGTGGCTCACTTCAGCTACGAGCAGCCGTGAGACGACATTTATTTGAGGCTGTTTTTTTCCCCCACGGGATGAATCCAAACCCAATATTCACAATTCTTTTAGTGTTATTTTGCTCTCCGCCGGCTCCTGGGGGAAATATGCAGCCCTTTAGTGGCTAAATACTCCAACTGTGTTCACCAGCGACTTGCTAACTTTGTTTGTGTGACTTTTGGTGCTGCCAAGTACGAAGCAAACAGTCTGAGCCTCTGAAGGGAAAACGACCGTCTGCTGCGACCGCGAGTGATGCCGTCAAAACAATGAGCTGAAACGCACAGAAAAGCTAATTACGGGTAATTCTGTGTTTTATATTGTTAATGTAAAGCAATTAATTACAGCAGCTTTAAGTGGAAGTAGAAAATATGAGAGGCACCTGGCTGCAGACCTCCACTGTGAGGACAGGAAATGCACGGGATGCATTACAAAATAAAACCATGCAGGCACTTCCGGTGGAATTAATTTTCACGCTAATGCATTAGCAATACAACGTAAAATCTACTCGACCACTGTCTATATATATATCGTTTTAATTTATATATTAAACTTGTGATTATTTTGAGAATGAGCCCCATTGTGAGTTTTAAGCCTGCTAATAGAAAAATCCTTAAATGTTATTTTAATGTACAGTTACAGTCATAAGAATAGAACAAAAATGTGCTACAGGTGATGAAGACAACACAGTAATTGCTAATATAATGACAAAGTCGGCGACCGGGGACATTAAATAACAAAAGTGTAACCGTTAGATTCCCGTAAAAGTACTTCTATCCTGCTACAGAACCGTCAGAGCCAGCGGCAGATTTCAGAAAGTCTATCCGAGCTAAGGCTGCTGTCAGCGGGGAGCTGTGAGCGCTGACCGCCTGGTAGTAGCTGTCTAATGGGGACACTCACATCTCCGACATCGTTGGAGTAAATTTTTAAGCAGAATTTATCCTGATAAATTAACCACAGATTTGACGTTTATACAGCCACTTTCTCGCCTCAAATAATCTTAAAACTAAATTTTTTGTCACTTCACTATAGTACCGTGGACAAGTACGCATATTTAGAAACAGCCACAACCACTCACGTTAATTGGCTGCTTCTTAGTTTGATTTAATTAGCGGTTAGAAAACCTACTTCACATGCGTCACCGCCACCTACCGGACTGGACGCTTTAAATGTCCTTTCCTTTTTTTACCCGTTACTTCCTGTCCTGACAATGGAGGTGCTCTCACAGTGGAGGTATACTCTTGGAAAATATTGACCTAAAACTCGAAAAATTGCCCTTTTTTGCAGTTTTATGATGATTTGTGTCTTTGGTCATCATTTGCGAAGTAAATATCAAAGCAGCGCTCACATGCAGTAGAAAAAATTACAATAAAATGTACTATTCTGTCCTGTGAAACAACTAAGTACATGTGTTAAAGCTGGTCTATAGTAAACTGTACAAAGACACAGACTTCCATAGCAAGCAATGGTCCACAAAGAAGTCATTTAAACTGAATAATTGAAAGATGTCAAAGAAATCTGCAAACAAATCCCTTCGAATTCAATGCACAATGGATATTCCACTTGAACCAGTATTATTCAAAGTATTTATAGCCGGAGCAGAATTGCTATTGTTTCTATATTCAGGCTGTTCTCTGTAATGTGCTGACGCGCTCATTCCACTGATAGATATCTCCATTCAGCAAATATTTTCCTGCTCATTACCTGTAGAACAGCGTCTGCTCTGTCTCCTGTACCTCCTCAGACCTCCGCCTAAAAAGAAATCGCGTCTCGAGCTCAAATTAAAGCAGTTAAATCTTCGCCTGCTATCACTAAACATGACATCACTCACTCTGCTGTCCTGAGCTGAAGGCACGACGACCAAACGCTGGAGAGGCCTCCACCAAAACGCACCCACGGGGGGGATAACAGCACCCCGGGGAGCCGATGTCTTCAGCCTGCGACCTTCACCTTAAAGATTTTTCGCATATAACTTCTATTTTGGCTTTTAAATAATTGGATTATTGAGGTTGCATGGGCCAAGGGATTCTAATTCATCGCTGGATGCCTCCTGCATTATGATGATTAATGGCTGATTCTGCAGACTTCTCTTATTGGCTTCAGGTTGTCTTCGGAGCCACATACACACGATACTGTCTTGAATATTTGGCGTTGTACAGTTTAATATATATGTATAGATATTTATGAGCTTGAGGAAAACACAAACCACCATATACACACACACACATTCCTTCAGTAAGGCTCTCCAGGCCAGACACCGAATGCTAAATAAGCCTTCCTCAGAACCTGAGCTAAGACATTGAGCAACATCGATTGAGATATTAGTGATTTATCAATATGTTGTTCACTTGGTTGATATAAATACCTATTATTAGTAATCAGAGGCATCAATAACCATTATTTGGAAATAGATCTTGGTGTCAAAATTCCAAAAAATTCAAACTTCAACACAACACTTCTATGAAATGCCTTTGTTTATTTATGCTTTATGTCTTTAATTAAAAGAAAAAGGTTCAATATTTATCCCTCAGCATTGGGAGCCAAAGAAGGGCATTTTTAAATTAATTTATTTTATCATAAGTTGGTTAAAAAGCAAAAAATAATTGGACAAATGTTGAATATTGATCTGATAATTGGACCGCCCAGTCTGCAAAAAATTACGTTGCCATCCAAATAAACAATTATGCTTTGAGGGAAACATATTTCCTGCCAAATTATGTTTGCTTTTAACATATTACAAATGCATTTCTAAATAACTGCCATTTATTTTATTGCTTTGCCGTCGCTCCTTTTCAGCCAATCAATCCCGTATTAGATTGGCTGGGACTCGTCACCATGGTAACCCAAAAAATGGTGGGCAAGTAATTTTGATGCCTAACCTTTACCAAGCTTCTAACATGTAAAAGTGTCTAACAAGGTGTGATATTTTCCTAAGTCTAATGAGTAGTTTTGATGCCAAAACTGAACCAGAGAGCAAATGAAAGCTGAAAACAAACAATGACAGGAAATGAATGAGTGTAAGACAGATGGTCTCTGATCCATCACAGGATGTGAACCCTGGTCTTTCCCTCCAGCATCTCAACACAGATTTTGTGGCTCTTTCAAACTGCCCGTCTTTCTTTCAACTTCACAGGTGACAAAAAACATTCATTAGTTTAGCAGTTTAGTTGTATAGGAACTTAATTTCGTAGAGACATGGTTGAAGAGAAATGCCAGCTCAGATGGATTCACAGCATCCGATCTCTGATATCAAGGCAAGATGTTGGAAGGCTACAGGAAGAAAACATGCACGTACACGAATTAAGAATATTGAGTTGGTGGGCTGTATTATACACCGATCAGGTATAACATTATGACCACCTGAATAATATTGTGTTGGTCCCCCTAATGTGCTCTAAAATGCTCTGAACCATTGGGCTTGGACCAGAGGACATCTCAGGGTGTCCTATGGGGTCTGGAACCAGGACGTTGGCACTGGATCCTTTGGGTACTCTGGCTTGTGCAGTGGAGCCTCTGTCAATCCAACTTGTTCCACTGCATCCTGTTGATGCTTGATCAGAATGGGGTGTAGGAAGTCTGGAGGTCAAATCAACATGTTGGGTCACTGTCATGTTCCTCAACATGTTCCCGATTGGTTGATGTTGTCGCCAAGTGGTGGGGTGTATTTTCCTGCAGGGGTAGGCCAAAATGTTATTTACGTCACCTGTCAGTGGTCATGATGTTGTGGCTGATCTGTGCATATACACATGCAACCATAACATAAACACTACCTGCCTAATATTGTGTAGATCTGCCTCAAGCCATCAAAACTGCTCGAACCTACTTGAACGTAGACCTTGTTCTTGGGGTTATTCTGTGGTTTACGGAGTAGGAAGTACCTCACATCTCACAAAACCAGTTTATAATCTAGGTTGTGGGCTCTTGATCGTGTTCCTCGAGTTATTACTGAGCTGTTTTTTCAATGTGGCGGGGCGCGCTGTGCTGCGGGGGGAGGTTGCCGCTGTTTGCAAACGCCCTTGCTATGTGGGAGTACGTTTAGTCTGCAACAAGCTTTAGGTGGGTTGTACATGTGAAAGTCCCTCTACAGCACGTGTCGCCACTCGGCAGCCATCTTGAAAATGCCTGAGGGCAGTTATGTTGGGCTAAAAGGACCAAGTTTCTATAAAAATAAATGCGGAGAGCACTGGAGCTGCAATTTCACCAGGACATAAAAACTAAATGTAAAAAATCATCAGTCAAATTTGATCAAAACGTCTTCAAAATGTTTGGCGATTTGGCCCGAAAATAGGATTTAGAAAGTGTTTCATGCAACCACGCTTGCATGCAGTGCAGCAATGCAACTGGCTGGATGTTTTTCAATTCAGGTGGCTTTTTGACGGGAGCACGGGAGCAGGACATGTATTAAAACAACCACTATCTTTGTTGTTGCTGAACCTTGCCACAGATTTCTACTCCGGATTCTTTACGTGATCTTGTAACATCCACATGAATAGCAGGAGCCAAGGTTTCCCATGAGAATGCTGCATTGTGTCGAGATAATCAACGTTATTACCTTCATCTGTCCCTGCTCTATTTATAAATATATATATGTATGTACAGCACACACACACACACACACGCAGACAAAACAGAGATGTAAGGTAGCGTGAAGCAATTCTTTTCACACTGAGGGATTTCTCTGTGAATCAAACACGTCAGCCGATTGGAATTATGACCAGGGTCAGTGCTCCAGATGAAACGGCTAACCTCTCCTCTCTCGCTAAATTCACTTTCGAGCCGTCCTCGCCTTGCCACTGTCCTTGACTCCTCTTGATCCTTCCACCTTGGCGGCTATTGAGTTATTCAGTGGTACAGCTATCACCCCGCAGCTATAACTTTAAAAGCTGACCTTAACACCTCTTGCAAACATGGTAGCCGGAGCGCGGGCTTATTGATGGAGGCTCTTTAACATGGTTCCTTTGTCTCCGCCTCAGGCATGAGGAAATAAATCAACTTTACCAGGGCCTTCTTAATCCTCTCCCTACATCTCCACAGCCCAGTCAGAGCTGACGGTTAGCGGGGGTCAGGGGCAAAGGGCCTCCTCGGTCATTGTATGTACACGCAGTGACATGTCGCTGTCGGAAGCTGCCATACACTCTGATATACAGCTCACATGGCGCCTGATTGGGGTGGAAGGTGGTCCGCTCTCCCGCGACTCCATCCATCACTATTATCACGCTACAGGAGGGACGCATCAGGTCGCATCTGATGCAGGTGAACATACAAATTCCTCTCAGCATACAGGTAAGAAGGAGCTGCAGAGACACTTGCAGGGGACTGATAAGGCAGTGGTAGTAGCGGTGTGTGGGTGGAGATTTACGGACGAAGGGGAGGGCGACTGTGGGAGCGAGGTGTGTGGGTGATGTGGGGGAGGGCGGCGCAGGACGAGGGCGGGGAAGTGGATGTTTTATGAGGCCCTTAACATTTACTTCCCCAGCGTTTCAATCCGCCGTGTCTATTAAGGACGGCTGCTCCTCCTACGTGTTCCCCATCCATCAAACAGCCAGAGACACGAGGCCCCACACTGACGGACAGCTCGCTGTGATGGAGGGAGAGAAAGTTGGCATCAGGCGGAGGAGGGGGAGGAAAAGTGGAAAATGCTCCGGAATGAAGGAGGGAGAAAGGGGGTCGCAAAAAGTGGAATGCCACCGCAGAATGGAGAGAATGCTTTCAAACAAAATGGTCGAAGATGAGCTGCACGCAAAGAGCTGAAGCAGCATTCTGTCTCTGAATGTGTTTTCTTTCTTTCAAGGTGGGCTGCCGTCCCCTGCGCGGGGATTTTTGTGATTCTGCATAATAAACCAAACGCACGCCACCTGCCCAACAGCATTTTGCAAGAAAGCAGTGAAGCCAAACCAGTCATAAATAAAAAGAGACCCCAGGAAAATAGATGAGGTCTCCATTCGCTGTGACAGTGTGTGAGGTGTGTGTGGGTCAGGGAGGTGTCCGGCGTGTTCAGGCTCTAGTAATACGTATAGCCTCTGCAGGTCACTGCTATTAATTACAAACTTAGCCAGCTACCCTCCATTAATCTAAATTTAGAGTCTAGACTAAGCTCTCGCTTGATGTTGCCACTGCGGAGCGCCGTGCCAACCAACCAATCACATAATAGATTTTCTGCCCTCTGGTCGACCGAAGACAAGGTCCACTATCTGCAAACTAATCATAGCCACAGTCTGACACTTTCAACCTGCTGGCAGCCAAGGTCAGCCGACCACCGAGCACCGCAGCTCAAACCTGAGCCGAGAATCTCTGCAGATCGCAGCGGGGGGAGCCGGCGCGAGGCCGAGCATCCTGACCACCTGAATTGCGTAAAAAATCAGGCTCGTTAATGAATACACGGAGTTAATGATCATTGCAGTGATGAACAGCTGGTTTGTGCTGCCGTTCGTCTGCCTTCGGCCTTTTATCTTAATTAACGGCACACATATGTGCAGCGATGTTCCCACTCCGAGGCGGCCCTGGCCGGCGCTCTCTCCGGCAACATGCGTAGGTCAGACAAGGAAACGTGGGGAATTTGTTTTACAGCAGATAAACAAGGAGAGCGGGGAGAACGAGAGGGTAAATGAGACAGAGATGAAGAGGAGGAGAGAAGAGGGAAGGTGCCGAGACTGAAAGGCAGAGAGGGAAGAGGATGAGGTGGAGGGGTGGTTTCACCATCCTGTAACCTTGTGTTCCCCGGGCCATACTGCCCCTGGGCTGCTGTACCCCCCTCCAGCAATTAATCATCTGATACTGAGCTTACTCAACCGACAACCAGCTCCCCTACATCCTAATTAAGCCAGGAGAGGAGAGAGGAGAGGAAAGGAGAGGAGAGGACAATACATGAAGGGAAAGGATGGTCAGTGATAACGCAGGAAAAACAGCGAGAGTGCAGCAGAGTAAACTGGACGCCAGGAGTAAATGTGAAAGAGGTAAAAAGGGAAGAAATCCAAAACTAGAGGCCAGGTCTTATGAAATGGTGCTGAACATAATGAAAAGCCGGTGCCAGGCTGTGTCGAGGACCATCTATCTACCAGACTGGCGTAGCAGGAACCATGCTGGTGCCAAGGTTATTCTACAAAGCTCAAAGACTGCGCTGGTGTGTGTGTGTGTTAAAGAAACGAAGCGAGGGAGAGTGTGTCGGGAGCAAAATGCTGCAAGACGTGTGTGTACATACGCACATGTATGAGTGTGTTGCAGCTTGTGTGTAATTGGCAGCGGTGCATGTGGTTGCGCGTGCATGACTTGTTTTCATTCCTGCAGAAGCCTTTTCATCTCTGGTCCAGGATACCGGGAGACTTGATGTCCTCGCTCTTCTTCTTCCTGGCTGAGACACACTTGCGTCGTCCCGGCCACCTGCCAGCCAATTAGCTGAGCGGGCAGAAGCAGCTGCCCAGTAGCAGGTGGACGTCCATCCCAACATCCCCACCACCTGCTAATGCTAATGGCTGTGATCTCAGGGACCACCGGGCTGGACCGCCAGGGGAGGCAGGTCAACTGTGGATAGAAATCACTGTGGGCCCAACTCAAGCCTCACAGAGGTGCTTCCATCGAGTGGGCATGTTCGCGACCCAGCATGCACTGCAAATATAGCCGAACTGCCTAGTATGAGGTCTGCTGTTCAGCTGGGCTAATACATGCGTAAAGTAAATTAGCATAGCATTTGAAAGACACGTTTCCTTCAGGAAATTTTTAAAAAACTGCAGAAATAACTATTTATCAGAGCCAGAAACTGCAATAACAGAGAGAATTTTCAACTTTATGACATTTAATGAGTTGGTGAATTTAAAATTGCGATTTTTTTCCATCAAATTTTTTCATTCAACATGTTTAATTTAAAAATAACCAAAAATAAAGCATTTGCTCTCATCATATTCCATAAAAACCAAATAATTTCGTGCTCCTTGACCGAACTAAGAACCCATGACTGGCTCTTCTGTGACCAACAATCATGTGACGAAAAATTTCAGGAGTCTTGTGCGACTGGGGTTGAACTGCAGGCTGTGTATAAACAGAGCAGTTGGATTTAAAGAAAAACCAAACCAAATAAGCCTAGAATTGTTCTATTTGTTTAAAAGCACTTTGTTCCACGTGCCTCATTTTATAAAATCACATAAAGTAAATCATTTGCATTAACCAGATTCTAAAAAACAAAAACATTTACGCTCCTTGGGGCGACCGCGAAGCCATTAGTGGCTCAGGCTGTGTTTACACAGAGCAGATGGGAGACGGGTATGGAAACCAATTAAAAACACAAGCGGTAAAATATCTGCAGTATGTAGAGCCACCGTGTCGGTATATGTAACTAGCATGTTTGTTTGTTCACTGAGACATGATATTAACGTCGTCCATAAGTAATAATTTAAACAGAAGTGATGGGTGTGGAGATGAGCACAGCTGTTTACAGGTTGTCAGGTAAATCTCACGTGAATTTAACAAGATTTTGCCGCAAAGAGAAACAACTAGTATTTTTGGAAAGGTCAAGCCATGCACCGAGAAAAAGGGATATGAATTTGGACATGAAGTGCATTCATAAAAATTTTACAGTCGACATGAATTGATTGAAGTGATTTTACGAGTTATCTGTGATTTAAATTGTTATCTAATCATTTTTAATTCATAATACATATATTTTTTCTTTTAAATCATCGCAAAAGTGTAAAATACTCGTCTTTTTTTTGGTGATTTCACACACAATTTAAAATAATGTGTAATTTAATGGTCAAATGCTGTAAAAGACCAAATTATGATTTGTAAAAAGACAGATTTTGGGCAAATAATGGCAAATCTGTGAAATGTTTATCCTTTTGTGTGGATTAAAAAAAACATTAAAAAAGAGTTTGTCCAAGACCAACTTATTATTTGTAAAAATTTCGATTTTGATGTGGGCATTATGTACAGCTTGGGCCTGATTTTACAGTCGACATGAATTGACTGAAGTGGTTTTACTAGTTATCTGTGATTGAAACGGGTATTTAATCATTTTTCAATTAATACCATACAGATTTTTTCTTTTAAATAACGGCAAATCTGGATAATATTTATCTTTTTGTGCTGATTTAAAATACAGTTTTTAAAAAGTGTCATTTAATGGTCAAATGTTGGGTGTGTGTGTGAATCCAGTGGACGGACAAACAGTGTGTGATCACAAAGACGCTGAGTCACTGAACTGTCAATGCATCATACAGTGGAAGAGCCATGGAGATGATTGTTTCTCCCACTGATTCAGACGACACTTCTTCTGAGTGTACTTTTATTTTATATTTTTATATGAATTCATGATTTCAGATCCGTTATTCCACATTGAGAGGTTGTTGTTTTTGTGTATTTGTATAGATGTATATTTGTCTGTATGTGTCTCCTAGGTTCTTAGAGACTCTTGTGACTGTTCTGGTGAGTGAGAGGGAGACGTTTGTGTTTTTAGCTTTATTTATATGAAAAGAGGACTTTCTATCACGGTTTGACAACAGGAAACTAAGCACAGCTCACTCTATGCTGCGTGGTTACCTTGTGAAAAACACAGATATTTGACGTGGACATTATTTACAGTGTTGGTCTGTTTCTGTTTGTTTGTTTTACAGTTAAATTAATACTGCTTTCTGTGATTTTGTTCATTATTTAACTCAAAAAATCTGTAAATTGTTCAAAAAAGTTTTTATAATATGCTTATTTTCTACAGTACATAACTCAGTCTATTCTTTGCTAAGGCCTGACATCAAATGTACGAGCGAACATAAAACCTTTCATGAACTGACAGTGTAAGTTGTTACATCACTACGAAAAGACTGAAGCTAAATGTCCATTTCTACATGCAAAAAACTGCATCATAACTATTTTCTGCAGGCTTGCAAACAATCCAGGATTTTATGAGCCTTTTTTTTTAAACTTCATTAAGTCGGTGATACAGATTAAACACAGCCACATCGTCCTGGAGTCTGCCCATCCACCGCTCAGCCTCTCCATCGATCCCTCTTCGCTCTCCATCACTCTGCTGAATAATTAGCTCGGCCCACAGGTGGGGGGCAGTGATGCAGTGGCTCTTGTGCGATCCGACCCGAAATGGGTCCCGCTCCTCTCCTCTCCTCTCCTCTCCTCTCCTCTCGTAAAACGCCTCGACCCTTTTTCACTTTTATAGATGGGGGAGTAATATATGGCTTTATTTACGAGGACAGGCCGTGACAGATTTAATATTTTAATTCGGTTTTATGGCCCGAACATAGGGCCGCACAGGACTCTTTTATGAGCCATCGGCATGAATGGACGGACCACCGGGTGGAGGCGGGAGGGCAGCGAGTGGCAGATGCAGACATCCCTCATGCATCTCTGCTTAAACACTGTGCATATCTCTCACCTCCGCACACTCCTCCCCCACATGTCTCTATCATCCGTCTACTGTCCCCCCTCCACCCCCACCCCTCCCATCCTCACCCACCCTCCCATAACTCCAACCAGAAGACATGGCCATGGAGCAGACAGTGCAAGTCTAATAGAGCAGAGATTGATGGTTGAAACGATTCGGGGCCGGTACTGAGGGGAGATTCATGCTCGAGACAACTCAGAGCTATTGGTTTAGAGACTGATGAATCAGAAGATACAGCCCTAAACTTTCCTCGGCTCCGGCAGCGCGCCGCCAATACCTTGCGAGTTCAGGGTTCAACAGCTGATATTGAGGCCAGGCGCAGGGGGGTTGATTGATGAAGGCAATGATTCGAGCGCTTCTGTGCAGATTGGTGGTCATTTTAAAAGCAGAAGTCAAATACTTTTTCACAATAATATAAAAAAAGAAAATCCCCACACCCATCTTTGTAGTATGAAAAGTTTGATTACTTTTAATGGAAATCAATAAGGCTTCAGCACCCGCGCTCCCAGAGAATTTTTTTTTAATCAAGAGAAATTCATTATTTCGCCGTACTGTGCTCTCACACCGCCATCATCTCTCTTAAAAAACTGAATCAGGAATAAGAATAATAACCAAGACACCCGCTAACGCCGCCGCCAATTTTTTGTTCCAATCTTACTGCCAATTAAAGGGTCTAGCTATCATTCGCCACAAAATTAACCACCACAACGGTTGATTTAGTAAAACTTCCAAAACAGAAACTTAGAGAAAAAAAAAAAAAAAGCTGGTTTTCGACGCGGCGCATCCCCTGGGATTCAGAGCAGTTCCCATGGGAACGGCCAAATGAGCGTCTACCCAGCCTCACCCTGCAGCACAGTGCCGGGAGAACACAGTGATTATCGATCTGTCTGAGGGGCGAACAGCTCAACCAATCAATGGCTCTTTGAGTCCCCGAGGATTGTGGGATAGAGGAGTGTGTGTGTGTGTGCGGATAGAAGTGGCAGTGCCAGAGTGACTTCTGTCCAACACAAATCACCAGCTTAATTGACGGGCTTGAAATTGGTTTAAATGGCCCGGTGCCCCCCCGAACGCCTCCTCCCCAGGCTGGCATCAAGGCAGAGTGCCTTTTACAGGTATTAGTGTCATTATCCCCCCTGGGGATGGAGGTGAGGAGTCGGTCAGAGGCTGAGCAGAATGGGACAGCAGCAATCAAAACACTTCACAGCCTGGTGTGGCACAGTTCATGCGTTTCACCTCCACTCACTGGCCTCCTGTGACCCACATGAAAAGGCTAAGCATCACTGCTAAACGTGTAAGAGTTGTTTTTTACAACAGAAAATGCTGTAATTTGTACCGTCCATAAGTCAAAGGGGGATGATCAGGGTAGGTTGTTGGCATATAAACACAGGACTCTGGTTAAGAGATATGTACATTGAATGCTAATAAAGGAAACTTTTACCATACCTCCAGTCAAGCTCAATTTTTCAGGTCTCTGTGGTGGAAATCTTCTGTTCTGCTAACTCCAAAGTGTCTCAGCCATGAACATAACACACCAAACATTCTGCTGTTGGCTACAAGAGTGAACACAAGAACCTTCATGCACTCCCAGCATCTGAGGAGCTTGTATTGATGACAGTGCCAACACGACAATAGGAAAATCCTTAGTGTTAGCGTCTTGTGCAGCTAATGTGGCTAATGCTACCATTAGCTTTGACTGGTCAGAGCTCTGTGGAAACTGTAAAGCTGACGAACTTTCAGGTGGAAGCCAATTTGTAACCAAGAGACAAAGACGGATTGGTCACCTGGTGTTTTCTGGTCGCCTGTTGTGCTTCATTGTAACCTAAACTCAACTGGTGTTTACATCTGTTGGCTTCTCTCCTGCTCTCTGTGCTCACATACGTTGTATTTCCAGACATTCGAATTCCCAATAAAGCTGCTCTCATTTGCATATTATCTGTTAGTGTTGTCAGAAAACAGAAGTATGAAACGGTGACTAAAACGCAGCCCATTATGACTACATGCTAACCAGCAGTCACGCCAACCATTTCCAAGCTAATGCACTAGTTAAACACCGATTCTAAAACTGTAATGAGTTACTAACCATGTCAGTGCTGGTAATTTGATGCCATTTCCATGAATAACAGAAGCAATAAAAAGTCCTGGTCCCACACACTCATCTATGTATATCAGCTGCCATGTGGTCAACTGCTTATTTCCACGCTCTCAATCACAGACACAGAGAGAGTCTTCTTCCTGAAAGGGGGCGGAGCCAGCAACAGTCAAAGCAATTTTAAGCCACAGGCACTAAAACAGCCGGGAATTATGCAGTCATTGTGAAGTGAACCATCTTTGCGGTATTATTAGCTCAAAATTTTACACAGGACATACGACACATTCTGGGGAAATGTGAGACTATTAATTTCCTGGAAAGAGGCACAACATAGGACCTTTAACGGATATATAAACACTGGAAGTTTGCTGTAGTTGCTGTAGTAACTACCCCTCATTCACACAAACACAATGCAGCAGACAGAACCAAAGACTGAACACCCAACCTTAGAACAAGCAGATGAGCCACTCTTCTTTCTGAGCCATATTAGTTTCATATTATATTGCCGAGGCAGATAACGTCGGGACATAAATAAACTCCTTGTCAGTGATTACTCTGTCTAAATGTGTACTGTAAATATTGTGTATTTTGCTACTTGCCAAAGACATTTATCAGAAACATTTTTTTCAGTAAGCAAATGAAAAAATAAAATTCCTGCGGCGTAATGTCTCTCTAAAATGTGTTGGTAAATTACTAGTTTTGAAAGATATTCCCAAGGAGAAAAAGCAATCTGCCCCCCAAATTATTGCTAAAGAGGGAGTGTGACCGGCCGGTATTCATGAAAAACAAACAAGAATTCATGACTGTTTGGCTTTTAAACGAGGCCAACACCCTCGAGCTTTAGGGACAGCGATGGCGAGCAGGGGTTACTTGGAAGAAATTAGAATAAAATCACTGTCTACATACTGAATTACAGCTGACAAGGGTTTATTAGACCGAAAACAGGCTTTTCTACGTTGCTAGATCTTCATCAGGTAAATAACTTTGCATGCCACAACATTAAAACCACTGACAGGTGAAGCGAATAACACTGAATACACATATTTAATCGCAATTTGTGTTGCTTTTTTCTCCTCACCGCCTCTTGCCTTGCACCTAAACTAAACATAGCTCATAAAATAAAGACGCACAGGAGAATTAAAACCCAAAAAGTCAGTGGAAAGTTGGTCCGTCGCGGCTCCATGCTTCACCTTCGACCCGGCACACTTTGTTGAGTGGCCGCGTTCCCAGACAGATCCGAGCGGCTACTTTTCCGGGGCGCTATGTTATAATAACCGAGAGAAATGACGGCCAAAACTTTCGGCAAAAGCAGAGTTATGTGTTAATTAGTCTAAAAAATAAATGACGGACTGAAGCAATCATTAGAGGCGTCAGCGTGGACTCGGAAATAAATTACATTGCACATGTTCAGCCTGTGGAGAGTGTGGGCTTAGTGAAAAACGGATGTATAGCTGTGGGCCTTTTTTTTTTTTTTCTTTTTTCACACTCTACACAAGTTGCAAACTGATCAAACTGAAGGCCGAGGATGGGGCCGACTAAATAATTAACAGGCCTTTAATTACACCTATAAGCGAGCGAATGACCCCGAGCCCCCCGGAGAGCTAAAGGCAGGCGAGAGGAGGAGGAGGAAGAGGAGGGAGGCGGAGGCGTGTGCATGTGGGCTGGAGATATCAGATTATAGCAGCAAACAAGGAGGAGAAAGTGGCCTGACGAGCGCATACGGCAGCACAGCCCGGCCAGCTCATTTACCGTGACATTTGAGCAGAGCGATCGCCGCAGGAAGGGGCTGCAAGGAGGAGGCAGATACCGAAGGCGCCTGACTCACAGGACGGACTGACACTCGGAGCTGCATCCATCCGAGCCCAGGTGAACGAGAGGAGAGGAGGCCGATCGATAAGGCGAAGCTTTGATAGAGTGTTTGTGAGTGGCTGTATTTCCAGCTATCGAGTTTTCCGCGTTTCTAATAAGGGGGAAGATTTATAATGGCAGCTAACTAATGACTGAGCACTTGAATGGTGTGCCGACACTCAGGCTGTGATAACCGACGCAGCGAAGCTCACACCGGAACAATGAGGATCTCGAAGGCAGCGACTGTAATGCAAACAAAAAAAACCCTAAAGACAAGCTTAGAACCAGACATCACTGTCACATTTACTAGTAGGTGATTTAATGCACAGATTAAGACAGTTAAGAATGCAGGTTTATCTTTAAAAACCAACAAATAAAAGAATAATTAGCCAAAACTGCACCATTTTTCTTGGCCAGAGATATAAAGACTCGTCTGGTTTTCAGTTTTACAACGGTCCTTGAACTAACCAGGTGTGACACGCAGTTCTGTTGAAATAATTAACCTCACGTAAGCTTAAAATCATGATGGAATCAGCCATCACTTACTGTAAATCCACTCCAGCTGCTGTTCAACTGCCCTAATGCCTTTGTCAGCTTTGGTTAGTGTTTCCATTCCCGTTGTCAGGTTCATTTATAAGGATTTAAACCTCTGACCATCTTATCTTTGGGAAATTAGTCCATTTGTCTGTACTGGAAACTGAGAGAATTAGTAGATTTTCAAGATGGTTATGTTAGAAAACATAACCAAATCTAAGCTTTGAATTGTGATGTTTTGTCAAAATCACTTAATTCTATAGGTTTCATATGAACATTTGCCAAAAATAAACCATCTGCTCAAACCAGACTGTTTAAATAATGGTAGTTTACGCTCTTTTTCACAACTAAGAAGCATGTCTGACTCCGCTGCAACCAACACGAGAAAAATTCAGGGACTTTTTTGCTAACCTGCAAGTCCTCTCTACCTCTAGTCATGGTTGTGCTGTTTCTATAGAGGTGCAGGACTAAGGACAAAAATGTGGCATAAGCAAAAATTTCTTGGGATTCAAGGGGTTACCTAACAGATCAAATCCAATTATATGTTTCATGTATACACTGATCAGCCACAACATCATGACCACTGACAGGTGAAGTGAATAGCATTGATCATATTGGTACTATGTGGTGTTCTGATGGAAAACCTTGGATTTTAACATCCATGTTGATCAGACTTAGACACCCAAATAAACATTGTCCCACAACAAACACACTCCCTCATGCAAATGGAAATCCCAAATATCACTGGTCTACCCCTGCAGGAAAATTCAAATCAACATCAACCAATCAGGAACATGTTGAGGAACATGACACTGGTCCAACATGTTGATTTGACCTCCAAACTTCCTACAGCCCATTGTGATCAAGCATCAACAGGATGCAGTGGAACAAGTTGGATTGACAGAGGCCCCACTGCACAAGACAGAGTACCCAAAGGATCCAGTGCCAACGTCCTGGTTCCAGACCCCATAGGACACCCTGAGAGGTCCTCTTGTCCATGCCCAATGGTTCAGAGCATTTTGGAGCACATAAGGGGGACCAACACAATATTAGGCAGGTGGTCAGAATGTTAAGCCTGATCGATGTGTGTTGTCTAAAATTATGGAATGGAACTTTTCACTGTAATATAAAGTCCTGCACTTCTATAGAGACAAAACAACCATGACTAGAAGACAGGAGAAGTCAGCAGTGTCTTCTGTGCAGTATGAATGACGCACAAGTTTTCCAAGTGTCTAAAGGTGCAACCGAAAAAAATGGGGACTCTACGTACTATAGATATTTCTCTACTCAACATTTAGTTTTCACAGTCTGCGCATCGACTCCAGAAAGACGTTTCACCGTGCTGTATGTATCTTCCACCAGCTTCCTCCTCTGCACACTCCTTCTGAGCCATGTTGCATTTATGTCATGTCTTGCCGTCAGTGTCTCCAATTCATTTCTATACTCGTCTCCTATCACCTCAGACGAAAAGTCACTGACTTTATGACTGGTGTTCGGATGACACGGCCTCTCGGCTGCAATGAGGAGCGCAGGGTTTTTCATTTCTGACACATTTTTTAACTCGACATGTCGTGATTCTGGTGGAACAGCTTTTAGCTTTAAGACTTTAAGCTTAGATCTGGATACCTTTCTCTTTAGAGTAGCACATTACAGATGATTAGCCTGTCAGGATGTTGAAAATCCAACAGTTCCTTAGGTTTTTACAGTTTCTGGCTCTAATAAATGGTGTAATTGTGGCCATTTTTGAAGACATCAAATCTTTCAAGGCTGCCGGCAGGTTTTGAGTGTCGGACTAATATTTTTGCTTTCTTTTAATGCAATATTGAATTGCACATTATAGAGAAATCCAAGCCATCATACTCTTGTATGCAGTGACTGATGCGGTGATGGACTGGAAGATTTACTCGTCTTTTAAAATAAACTGCTCGAAGAAACCCTCCTATATCGTCCAATTAGTTCTCCATTTCCTACATTTCCAATTAGGACCGCCGGTAATGTCAGACTTGTGCGCTCAAACCCCGTCGCATATTGCAAGACACGGAGCATAACATCTGAAAATACCATCATTTTCATCAGCCTAATATTGCAGAAATGGGAGTGAGATCATCTTTCTCATTGGTTACAGTGACAGCACTCTCATTTAATCAAATTAAATCTGGAGAAGCGCGTCACGCCGCACACCCCCAACATACTTCTTTCACACACGTCGCAGTCTCCTCACGAGGCCGCACACACTTCGGCTCTTTCTTTTGCTTCCCGGTGGCACAAACACTCAGAGATCCAATCAATCACGGCTTTGCTCAGACACGAGCACACTGGGCCAAAGGTGGCTGCATGGACCTGCTCTGAGTTCACTACCTGACCACCATTGTTTTACCCATCAGGCCTGCACAGCCATGCGAGTGAGGAATGCAGCAGAACAGATCACCCACTCTCTCTCCATTAAAGCAGCTGCCGACCCTTATGCTTGTGCCTTTTTCTTTTTTAAATGGAGGTAAAGAGGAAATTAATCTCTCCCTGGGCTGCCGTGGCAGGATATTAATCTAGCGGCTTCACTCATCTCCTCATCTCTTCTCTCGTTCGCCGATAATCCCCTCCTCATCAACAGCATATGCAAACCACAGGTGGACGGAGAGTAATTGATTAGGATGTGAAACTCCCCTCACACCTCGTCTCTGCTCGCCTCTTTTCCCTTTTGTCAATCCCTCTGCCTATTGTCGGAGGCGTCAGTTCTTAATCAGTTGTAGCAAGTTACTTATGTGACTCTCTGTGTTGTTGTCAAAGGGGGAATGTGAGAGTAAAATCGGCTGTAAGTAGGGATGACTCGATGCAGTCTCTCAGATTGGGATCTGGGTTGCTCACACAGCCCTCATTAATGGAGAATACAACTTGTGGCAGGACGTTCGAGATGGAAATTTTCAATACATTTTTCAATCACCAGCAAAAATCTATTATTTGATAACACAAAACGAGCACAATGGACATTTATCTTGTGCTGATGTCGCAGTTTTCATCAACTTTTCATTTACTGAAAATGCCACCGGAATAAAGGAACATTATCCAAGTTGGTACCAGCGCTTCCTGAACACACAAGCTCAGGCCGGACTCCATGAAGCATCACATCAGGCTTTGTCATGGTGCCCGTTTCTAGCTAAACCCCACCAAAGCCAACATGGAACAATCTGTAGTATTAGTCCGATTTACCAAAGGATAAATCTTTTTAACAATCATGCTTTTGCACAACAGCACAACGAAATCTTGTCCACATCAGTGCTAAAAAAAAAGGCAACTATAAAAATACCGAATATGCAGTTACCATTAGAGAAGAATGTAGGCCTGCCAGTTCAACCTGACTTTCTTGTCTCTTTTATGCCATCAGCGTGCTACCGTTTTCAAAATACCCTTCTATCCGCCTGCAATCAGCGGATTATCCATTTTGATGACATTGCTCGCCTTCCTGCAAGCAAATTTTCCACTACATCAATTCCAGTCACCATTTTTATTGACCACCAAAGCAGCATCCTTCACTTAGCTCTGCCTAAGAAGCTAACTCAATGGTTTTCCCTATAGCAGAAAGATAGTAAGGTGCAGCCAGACCATTATTACCCCTTTTCCACCGAGCTGGTTCCAGTGGTAGCTTGGAGCCAGAGCCTGACTTGGCACCAGTTCTTTGTGTTTCCACCTCCAGTTGCTGAAAACTGGTGCTCAGCAAGCACCAACTCTTTGCTGGGCCAGAGCTAAGCACAGAGAACGTCAGGGGCTGGGGGTGGGGTTATCGTGGAAAATGATCAACGGTTGAAAGGGACATACAAGCAGTAATTTGTGTCCTTTTAAGCCAGGACATCCCTGGTCTGATCGCAGATGTATTGGAATGACTCTCGGAAGTTTTGCACAAACTGTAGCGCTGAAATCTGGTACAATTGTGTCCCACCAGTAGTGCGATCATGGATGTGTCCGGGCAACAGGTGGCCTTCGTCTCGCAATCAGCCTTAAGACCATCTATAGAGATAAACATAGATATTATCATCAACTTATTGCGTTTGTTTAACTGCTATGTAATGGATGCAAGCGTAGTTGTTTTATTGTGACCCAATGGCTCCAACTTGGCTCCTTGCCAGTGAAAAAGCAAACAGGTTCTTAGGAGGAACGAGATTTGAACCAACTAAGCACCAGAACTAGCACCTGGTTCTTCTTGGTAAAAAAGGGGTATATGTTCTATAAAATGGGCTGGCTTAGCAAGACCACTACGGAACCATCAATTAGATGCTCCACCTGGTGGTACAATCAGGTACTACGGTTAATCTACAATACATTTCCTTCGCCGTCTTTCTGAGCTTGTGGAGCCACATTACACCATAACCTCTACACAACATATTTCAGGCACCAACTGGAGGTTTACAACAAGGTTCCTGATATCCTACGTAACATAAAGGAACAGCTTGGAAGCAGGAATGCAATTTTTTTTTTCTAATGCATTGCAAAGTTAATCAGATGTCAAGCACGTGCAGCAGTCCCTCGCCATTTTTCGCGGTCTCACTGTATCGTGGACTCTTAAATGGTATATAAAATACATGTATGAGTAGACGCACTTATGGAAAACGCTAATCGCTAATTGACTGGTGGTGATCGAAGCCAGTGTTTATAAGAGTGTGGGAGAGGTTATGAAGGTTTGCATAAGTGTGTTTTATTTAGGGGAAATCGGGATCAGCAGATATGAATTATTAAGTGACTCAGATCAAATGTGGGCAAAACATCTTAGTTGGGACATCCCTGGTTGTAAGCTCTTAGGGTTTATTTATAAATAAATCATCTGATAAGGTCCTACTCATGATCAATTTCTTCTGTGTGTTTATTCATTTTCATAGAAACAAGATGCATTTGTGTTTCCCAGATGAGGCTCAGTAATGTGAGAGGTCTCTGTTACACTCCTAGGGTACTGGAAATAGGGACGTGATTCCTCCTCATGGATGGAGTTTCAGCCTGAAGATGCTCCCCGGTCATCTAATGGAATACAGCCTGAGCTTCGTGCCTTTACATCTCTAGGAAGCCGTTTTGTCTCCGAAATGTGGGATTTTTTTTTTTCATATATATGGTCAATTTACAGCGAGTTTTATGTTCACTGTCTTGTCAGAAAAAAAGCTGTCAATTCTTGTTTTTCTGAGGGAGAGAAAGAGAAGCTGGACAAATTCGGTCTCTCTCCCTGCTGCAATGGAATAAATTTACCAACCGCCCAGCACAGTGTTTGTTTTATTATTTAAAGTAATAGGAGTCACGGCAGCATTTCCACGACAGGAATCAGTTACGGACCGACTGCAGCCGAGCTTCAAGCTTCAGTTTAGCCTCACTTGTTCAAAAAAAGAAAAAAACAACCCCTCACACGTCCCTAATTAATAACCACGTGCAAACCTTTCATTCCTGCGCTCTACGTGCTTAGTGATCATTACGGGCATCTGAAACGACTACGAGATGAAAATAAACCCGTTTCCTGAGAATGAGGCCGACTCCCTGCGGGCCCGTCAGAAACAAATGCGTCACCTTGTTCTGATCTGTAATTACAGCTCCCCTCCTGAGGCTGATCAATAGCGTTTTTTTTTTTTTAAAAGTGCACTTGGATAGAAATGGGGAAAATGTGGCAGTGAGTCAGACGTTACAAAACCTAAAAAAATAAAGGAGACGAGCATGGAAACAGGTATTGAACTATCTGCAGCATGTAGAGTCAGCGTTTACTGCAGGATCTATAACACCTGTGGACACTACAGGGCTTCCCCCCCTCATTTTTCATGTATTTATTAGGGTTGAATCACAGATTAAATTCAATTAATTCGCCTATAATTCATGTTAATATTACCTAAAATCAATGGAAACGGAATTTCAACCCTCTGTTACTTTGCTCCTCTTACATTTTTACTCACTTTGGACTCATTTTCACTGCAATCCCAAGTCCTGTATATGGAAACAGAACAACCAGGACTAGAAATATAGAGAACTAGTAATATAAATAGTATAATAGTGCAGTGGTCCCTCGTCAATCGCGGGGGTTAGGTTCCAGAGCCCCCCCAAGATAGGCGAAAATCCGCGAAGTAGCGACCTTGTATTTGTTTTATTATTTATATATATATATATTTTAAGGCTTTATAAACCCTCGCCACGCTTGGGTTCAGTGCCAGAAGCCTTAGACGGTGCAGAATGTATAATCGACATCGTAGGGCTTGAAATAATTAATAAAACACAACACCGCAGAGCAACACTACGCACAGCGATCAGACGTCTGGATGTGAACTGGACAAGGCGAGATGCTGAGCGCTGCTACACAGGAGGAGGAGACTGATGCTACGGTCGCTGAGCCAATCAGAGCCCAGGATGCAGAGCACGGTGCTCTGATTGGTCGCCTCCCATCCATCAGCCAATAGCGTGACGTGGACCATCTCACGTGGGCAAACTAGCTCAAGCAGAAGCGACCGTTTTCCATACGTTCGAGTCATCTGCTGTACGCTTCGTGTTTTATTTCAATGTAATATTCTTCTCAATTTGTGATGCAAACTTAGATACATACAATTTAAAAACCCGCGACACAGTGAGACCGCGATATGGCGACTGTATTTCCAATTTTATTACTGCACATCGGCTCCAGCAAGATGTCTCACCATGCTGAATGTATGGTCCAACAACTTGCTCCTCTGTTTACCACTTTTGAACCATGCTGCATTCACCTTAATGGATGGCTGTGGCTCAGGTGGCAGAGCTGGTTGTCCACTGATCGCAAGGTTGGCGGTTCGATCCCCGTCCCCTCCGCATGCCGAATTGTCCTTGGGCAAGACACTGAACCCCAAGTTGCTCCCAATTGTAGATTAGCACCTTGCATGGCAGCTCTGTCTCCATTGGAGTGTGAATGGGTGAATGAGAAACACATTGTAAAGTGCTTTGGAACCACTAAGGTAGGATGAAGCGCTATGTAAGTGCAGACCATTTACCATTTAATGATCAAGTATGTTTAATTTTCCTCTGTGTCTCTAATTTCAAATTGTCTCCTACATGTCTACAGCTCAAACAAAAAGTTCCTGAATTTCTGAGTCAGTAATGGCTTCTTAGTTGCACTGAGATTCAATGGTTTGTTTTTTGATTAATTTTTGAGTAAGACATGCGGAATTCAGTGATTTTGTTGAAATATTATGATTTCAAGCTGGCATTAGGACACTTCTCCTGACAGGAGTGCAGATAATTAGTCCGAGAACTGATCTATAAAGTGGGGAAATGCGGCAAAGAGTCAGACATCACCTTAAAAAACCTCAAAAAATAAACATGCGAATAATGAAACTCCTTTTTCTGCCTTCCAGCGAGGGCACTTTGACATATCACATGTAACAAAAGAATGGCTGTAATTGTAAGAGACAAAATTATCACTTCCTGAATAGTGTTCCCATCATTCCTGAGAGCATCCTCACGCCGTATCTGCCCCTCTGGGTAAATTAATAGCCGTTTCTTGTCGAGCAGCTCTCAGGTGAGAAGCCTCCAGTGGAGAGCCGATAAAGCTCCGCGATTCTTATCTGAGCATTAACCCCTGTACTGCTCCCGGAGTTTACACCCGCTCAGCGTATCAGGGCGAGGCCGCCGCCACCGTGAACCCTCGGGGAGACGAATGTGGCTGATAAAGCTAAGTTCATTATCTGCTACTGACACATCGGTCAGGGGTCAGGCCTAATCTGGGCCCAGAGGAGCGCAGCCCTGCTTGGCCACGGTGCGACCTGGCTCTGTTACAGCCCTTAATCGGATCCGAGGTTAATGTGCTGCCTCTCTATGACAAAAGCAGCGCTGGAGCAGGAGGAGGAGGAGGAGGAGGAAGCATCTCGGAGAAAGCAGGCACCCTCCCTGCCTTCCCCCCCAGAGATCCAACACTTAGCCCACACAACCGAGCCGTGACTCAGAAGAAAAAGAGCATGCTGCAAAATAAATATCATTAACCCACAATTAAAATCCTGTTCTCTGTCCTGACATCCTTTATTGTTCTCATATCTCTGTCCAATTACAACATGCTGGAGTAATTACGGCAGCATTAAAAAGTAATGAAGTTATATGAGCGGGGCCGTTTCCACAGGGCAATCTGACAGAAGGTGGAGAGAGGAGGCTGCTGGAGGAGCTGCTCATCGCTGCCCATGAGGTGAAATGTCAACTAGATGGCTCTGTAACACCCAGGAACATCCACAATCCAGTCGCTTCTCCCTCGTGGCGAAGCGCAATCAATCACCCTGCCACCTGGGTAGCCATTATTTTTTAGCTTTTTAACTGGTCAACATGATCTCGTAGCCATGGAGACAGGGTCCTGTCCAGAGGGCACCAGATATAAACGGCTGTCTGGTCTTTGTAATGTGTGTTAACAGAGTTGAGCCAGTAGTCGGGGGGAATTAAAAACGCATTTATGTGTCGTTTTAATGCTTCAAAAGTCTATTTGTGCACATTTATGCCCGTTGCCATGTAAACACACACATTTTTGCAGCGGTGGATTGCCTGGGCGAGGCTGTTAAGCGAGGGTCAGAGATGAGAGCGAGGCAATTTGAGGTTGGAAATGAGTGATGTCCTTTCTCATTTGAGTGCCACTGAGGCCTCAGCCTCTCAGACGCCGCCTCCTCTTATGTGTCAACACGGCCATTGTGTTTTCAGCCTCCCTCTGTTGTGTTTCCGTCTCTCAGTACATTCAAGGCAAAGAGCGAGAGGAAGGGAAGAGCACATTTGGAAATGAAATATCAACCCTAGAGAGAAAGAGAGAGAGGCAGGGAAATAAACAGAGTGTGGTTGCTGGGATAGATTGAGCTTGTGTCTGAGCTGCTCCACACATGAGTGGAGATTTGACACTGACACAGCGCTGGTCATCCCGGTCTGAGGGCTGCACAAAGAGCTGTGGCTCCCTGGGAAGCTCTCATATTCCCAGGGACGGGAGGAGGATCGAGGCTGGACAGATTTCTGGAAGAAGAAATCAGAAAATGATTGTCTGAGCAGCGAGACGGATGAAAGAGGAGGCAGGATGTGTTCTGTTTGGGTATATTAGGGTAAAAGCAGAGCGACGGGACAGAAGGAACGCTAATAGAGAATGACAAAGGTCACAGTTCAGGTTTGAAGACAGGACACTCTGAGTGCACTTTAAATGATCTGGACTAATAAACTAATTTCCAAATTAAAAAAAGGCCCAGAGGAGTTTGTACCACGAGAGTCTGACCTCCACAGACTTTAATTAATTTACACAAAATGCTGCTCCTGACAAAGAGCCTTAAAGGTAACACACTAGAAGTCATTTCAGGGCATCTGTTAAAACAACCGTCTTGACTTTTCATTCTCAAATTATCACCATCAAGGTCAAATATAACGAAACAGCTGGTTTGCATATTTGCAACATGTCATTAAGACAGAGAATAGAGAGGATGAGCCCTTTAATGTCCACGATGTGTCGCTCCTGCAAGAACATTTCAACTGCTGCTTTTTTACAGTTGGAATCTTAAGCGGATTTTTCACATGCAGACTACAGTGTGCAGAATAAAGAACTTGTTTACTATTTTATTTAATTAAATAAAACTAAAATGTGAAAATCTGGCAGCAAGGGTGGGAAAAAATATGTAAAATAATTAAAAATAATAAATGGTACAGTGAAAACTATAAAAATGGTGAAAATAATGCCAAATATCTGTAAATTAATTAGAATATTTGCTGATTTGAAAACAAACAATGTAATTGTATGATCGCAAATTATAAAAGAACAAATGACTGTCTGTAAACATACAAATTTTCAGATTACAGATCGTCATTATTGACCATTGTGGCCGTTTTTGCAGATTAATACTTCTTCTCTCTCATTTTACGAGACATTAATATTATCTGTAATTTACCAAAACAGATAATCTGTAAAACAACCGTTTCAAAAAATAATGAACTTTTTTTCTAAATCCTTAATATATTGATTTTCCTTTCAAATTATAGCAATCTTTTTTTGTAAATACCAGGAGTGTAACGATATACCGAACTGAACCATTCGGTACAGGCACTTTGGTTTCGGTACAGAGGTGTACCACAGTATGAAAACTTTAAGACTATTAAGAATGGCCGATGTACAGGATTGTTTTAATTGTGAACCTCGTAGTGCCCACAGTCATGGTGGACCTTCTCTGTCTCACAGTTGAACAGCATTGTGGAACTAAAAACAAGTAGGAGTTTCCAGGGGAACACAGGATGTGACGGACCGTTTATTCTACTGCTAACGCTTCTGTGACGTATGGCTAGCCAATGGGATGGCTAATGCTAACAGCTAGAAGACGCTCTGCCGTGGTTAAAACCGCCCGTTTGGCATCACTTGGGTTGCCTGGTAAAGTATGAAAAAGGAGTAAAACAAGTGGACCAGACCAAAGCTGTAAGGAGCTCCAAACGTGGAGAAAGTATGGAGTTTATTATTTGTCATAACTCTGGTTTTCCTTGGCCGATCATCACAATTCAAAGACTGGTAGATAGTTAGAAATCCACACTTTCGACATGAGTTGAAATGGAGACTCAGCGAGGCGTCTTGCTGCTACGTCATCTTAAATCGTTCATGTCATTTTGATGTGTGCGTGTCCATTGATTCAAGAGGGTTCCGTACCAAACCGAACCCTCAGTTCCTTCCGTACTGAGCTACGTACGGAAACGTGATTTTTGTGCACCGTTACACCCCTAGTAAATACCAACATTTTAGCCGGTTCAAACACAGTAACATAGTGTAATTATATGGTCAAATGTAAAAGAGCAAATTACTGTTTTGGCCTGTTTTTTACTGTTAATATGTAAATTAATTCTGGTGAATTTACCCATTATTATCTGCTATTTCCCAAATGGTCAAAATCTGTAAAACAACATTAAAGAGCATTAAAAACTGTATTTCATAAAAACTTCTATTTTTACAGTGTATACTTATTCTAGCACTGCCACGACAGACTATTATACTCATGATTACTCCGACTACTTAGACAGATTAGCTCATTAATGCTCACGATTAATTTTCTGCCAAAAAAAACTAATTGACCTTTTCATTTGGGTCCAATGTACCTTGTAGCTTCCTGAGTGTATTTAGCAGCGACAAGGACAAAAGATATCAAAAAGCTCTTCCCACTAATAACAGTGACCAGACATCACTTATGGAGCTTCAGCCTTTCCCGGAATAGCAGCTGTGTGTTTGCTCCTCATGTTCGGGTGTGTTGGACTGACGTATCTGCTGGTCTGCCGTCCAAACGTTGCACAGTCACAGCGTTTAAACCACCTGTTTGTTCTGTGATCATTTCAAGTCGTCCAACTTTCTGAAGTTTCACACTGAACTAGGTTGGACATATTTTCTCATTATAGCGCTGTACTAGCAGCAGAGTGGAGCCCACATACTTACATACTGATACTGAAGAAACACATCAGCTGATTGATGCATATTCGTGCATTCTCATTGATTTTGGCGACTAATCAGCTCCACTTCCTACACAGATCTGTGCTGTCAGTACAGGGTTGTTACAGGTGGGTCTGGAGCTACCATCAGGAGAAGAAACAGCAGTTTACAAGACCGGACAAACAATAACAGACCAGGAGCATTTTCATTGTTTCGTTCAACATTCAAGTGGTTGTGCACCGAGAATCTGTCTCCCAGGGTCGGACTGTGAAGTCAGAGTTCTACTGTGACATCCTGAGGTGTCAGAGGGAAAACATTTACCGACTGCATACAGATTCTTGGCCGCAACAACACAATCGTCGCTCCCCACCCACCCTTCTCGCGATGTTTGCCTCCCTGTAAGTTCTTCCTCTTCCCTAAAATGAAATTTAACTCTAAGTGACACCAGTTTGACACAGTGTAGGACAGTGGTTCTCGACTGGTGGGTCGGGACCCAAAAGTGGGTCGCAAAGCCATTTTTAGTACCAGTAGTTGCCCACTATTAACCTCTAGATTTGGATCTGCATGCTTATTGGAGAAATTTATGCTAAAACGAGTCAAAAATGAACCAAAATGTGCTCAGAATCTGTCAACATGGGCCAAAATATGCCCAAAAATGGCCAAATATACCAAAATGAGCAAAAAATAATCCAAAATTTTCCTAAGTTGTATCAAAATGCGTTGATAATACACCCAAGTAAACCTTAATTTGTTAACAGGAACAGCAAACTTCAACAATTTGGGTCGCGACTGTTATTAATAGAGACAAAGTGGGTCTTAAGGCTGGACCAGTTGAGAACCACTGGTGTAGGAGATTCAGCAGATGTTGTTTGTGGTGTTTGACTAGCGAGTTACAATTTCAAGTGTTGCAGGAGCACTAGGAGCAGTCTATCTCTGCACAAGGAGACGACTTAGATGGGAATGGCAGCCAAATGTAGATCAAGTTTGGAGTATTAGATTTCTCAGAACTTTTTGACCGAACCTTGTGTACGAATTTCGCTATCAATCATACTAAAAATATTCTGAATATTATTTTTTTTTGAAAAAATCTTTTTGAAAAAAGTCATTTTCAAACTGTTTTCTAGGACAGCTGTGGTTCAGGTGATACAGCGGGTTGTCCACTGATCGCAAGGTTGGCGGTTCGATCCCCGGCCCCTCCACATGCCGAAGCGCAAGGCGGGCTAGCTCATTAGGCAATATAGGGAAATGCTAAGGGCGCCATAGCCTCCAGGGGGCGCCACAAAATTGGAAATAATTTCACCTTCGATATAATTATATTAAAACTAGTTACTACTATTAACTCTTAAAATGGAAAAACTCACATTGATTAAAATGTAAAGCAATGCTTAATTAGTATTACTAAAAAGCAATGCTATGTGATTTCTTTTGGAAACGTGTGTAAATCACTGATGGAGGGGGGCGCCACATAAAATCTCACCTAGAGCACCACATTGGGTAGGACCAACTATGCCTCCATACGTCCCCCAAATATCAGGTAAAACTGATCTGGATGGATCTGCGTTAGGGGTCGACCGCTATGGTTTTAATCAGGGCCGATACCGACACAGAGCATTAGTAATCAGGTGAAATATGATGACTTAAATTTGGTTAAAATTAAAATTTTGCTCTCAAAATTTCAACAAACACAACCTCCAACACAAAAAACTGATTGATGGGCCTTTGTTTGAAGAATTTCCTTCGGGGCATTGCTCAAAATTACAAAGTGACTGCAGACAGAGGCCGAATCAAAGTCGTGCACTGGTTGAAAACACACACAGATACGTAAATTTGTATCTCCACCAGGAGCTAATAGTGTTAAACATGCAACCGCCTAGTCGTGAAATGATCATGCTTATTTCATGTCCTCCTTTAATTTCATTTCTAGTGAAAAATCAACATGAAAGTCTCACTGCTGCCTGCAGGAAAAGCAGCTTGAGACTTGCGCTGCTGCCGTTTTTAGTTAAGTCCGCGGCTGCATTGTGTGTTTTAAATAAGCCCATTACATTTCACAGTTCTCTGCGCTGAACAGCTCCAACGTCTATGTGAAATTATTGATCTAAAAATCCTACTTTTTGGTGTTCTTTATAAAGATTTTTTTAAACTATTACAAGAAATGTTTGGGGTTTTGGGGGGATTCTGATGCCGTTTTATGCCACAGGCTGTTCTTTGTGGCTCCTGCAGGGTTTCTGGCTGCGTGGTCCATCACAGAAGGTTTGAAACCGCATTACTGAGTTATAAATGAGGGAATGTCAGCCAGGCCTGTCATGGTTGTCTGGCACACCCGGCACCATCTTTTATTATTGAAGATTGTTTGGAATGGAGCAGGGACAATACCTGGCTAACAACACTCCAATGCAATACACGGAGAGACTTGCAATAACGACGCCGCGGATGACGACTGCGAATGGCAACACAGGTCAACAACAATGGATTCCTTGGTAAGCATCAATCAAAGTGCCGGCCCTCTCGGGGGCTTTGATCGAGTGGTTGTGTGTTGTTGTTGAGAGGCTGGCTGGGGATGGAGGTTGGTGGGGGAACTGATAATGGGCTCCAGTGAATCACAAGAGATGAACCCCCGTCGAGAGATGGAAGAGGATGGAGGAGGGAGAGCAGCGGGGCGAGCTGGAGGGAGACGAGGGGAAGGATGGAGCTGGGTGGATGAGGAGGGGAAGCTCGGCTCGGCTCGGCCCGGCCTGCCTCCTCCACCCATTCTCCCTCAATCCCCTGCTGGATGACCAACACACAGGCATCCAGGCACCATGACGGACATTCTCCTCCTCTAATGAGTCCCAGTCACAGCTGAACACACCGCTGTGCTTTACAGCTCCAACAGAAGGGCCTGCCACCATGAAAAACCGAGTGTCTGCTGCAATCGCAAACAGCACCACAAACACAGAGTCAAATGAGGTCCTGCTGCAGTAAATCCTCTGTATAATTAAGTTTGTTTGTGTCGCTGAAGGTGTGGACGGACGTTTCTTTTTTCCAGGACAGTTGCGTTCGCTCTGCCTCGCCGTCGCCTCTCTGCCACCGGTTCTTCCTGAGTGGATCCTGCCAAGTGCCTACGCCAGATAGCAGCATATCACATAGGCACTGGCGGCGGGGAGAGGGGAAAAAAAGAGCTTGTATCATGCAGCGTTCACTCACATTTCACATTCACTAAATCCATTCAGTAATCTCCTTATGCGTGTGACATGGCAGTATCAGAGGAGGTTGTTGAGGTAACTGTCAGGGAATTTGATGCGAGTTCCCTTGTCACGGTCACTTTGGCTCGCTCCCGTCACTCAGCCCGCCGTGCCCCGAGGGCCCGCTGACAAGAGCGGCATCGGCAGGCAGACGGATGGCGGAAAGCGTCCTGGAGGGCACTTATTCCACACGCGGGAGGCCAGGACGCCGAGAACCTGCCATTTTCACGTTGGAAACTGCGCATTCCGCTCCAAGCTTGTGGAAGCAGTCTTTGATCAAATAAGCGGCATTGATTTTGTGGAGCCGAGCCTTTGTTGGTGTATGTATATCGATTTCGTCCATCTTTGACATGTCAGACAGGGGGTGAGCTGTAATGTGAAAAATGACCACCCTCTCTGCCAGAGAGCCAATGAGCCGAGGCCAGGCTCCAGCGGGGAACCCTGCCATTAAAGCGGCGCCCTCTGCCCGGACGCATTACACTCCATTATTTTTAAACTGGTGTCTCTTGATACGGTTGGCGCTCGCAACAAAAAAAAGAAAAGCAAGTCCCATTTTTCTCGACACCCTTTAGAGCTCGGGCCCAAAAACACACAAACACCATCCGAGTGTAATCTAGTCCTCACCCTGGTTCTCCTGTGGGTGTCTGTGGTTTGCTGTGCCAGTGAAATGAAAGCAGGCCTCTCTAATAACAGCGAATTTAATACCAGCACTAGTCCCTTAATGAGAGTGCCCTGTGTTTGCTCTGGGCTCATATCCGCAGCACCAGTGGGAGAGGAGGCGAGGAAGGGAGGAAGGAGGGAAATGTAGTTAAAATCTCCCATTAGCATCACCTCCGGGGCAAGCTGGCGCGCTCCCCAGGTGGCGGCGGCGGTGGGCGGCGTGTCGAGCGGCGGCGCACAGAGGGGGCCCTGCGAGATGCCCGTCCTCGCCTCAGCACAGCTGGAGCTCCCCCCGGATGGCGGCTCGTGCCACCATTAATAACGTACAGAAAATTACCGCGGCGCTTATTAGAAACCGGCACGACGCTGGAGATCGGAGGAGAAACAATCCGCCGTGAAGAAGAGCAGCCCTCAGAACGGACGGGGATGATAAATGATGTAAAACGCAGAAATAGCAGATAAACCCGACGCTGCTCCGTATCGTCTTGATGGCGGGTGAGGACCTAAGAATAAAAGATCAAAGGAGGCCGTGGGAGTGTGAAATCATTTCGAGAGTGCATGTGTGCGATATTACATTACATGCAAACATGGGAGAGGGGGGAAAAAAAACAGGAGGAGGAGTTGATCAAACTTGCAGGAACATCCAGTCAGGTGACGTTTCCATTGCGGTCAAACAATCAACTAGCAATCCTTTAGCAATTAGCATGTCGGCCATATCAAGGAACAAAACTAAACAAAAACAAACCATTGCAACCATCTCTGCTTTAATAGTCTTGGTGAGGTCCCCCGAGTGTTTACTAAACAGAGTGATTGCGGTGGAGATTTGAATATTTAATAACAGGAAGAGATTGGAGAGGAGCAGCGTCTGGGGAGAACAACAATCCGTTTGGATTCACTGGGCAAATGAGGGAAACTAGGCTGAGCTCATTGAGTTTGTCCCTGTGGTATTAATGAATTTTAAATGAATTTTAGGGAATAGCCATAAATACACTTCGAAAACAGTGAGCGGGGAGTGTTCCTCTGCTTGGAAGACAGAATATCTGTCTCTTTGCTGTGAAGGTGCCCCGACAATACAGCTCTGGGTATTAGGGAGCAGACAGGCAGATGTAAGACTTAGCAGGATTGGAAAAACTCTCCGAGGTAGATTTGATAGAGACATTTATTCTCCACCAGCTACAGTAGAAAAGCCCCGTTCCTCTGGGGCACATGTATTTTCGACTCAATATATTTCGCCATCTGACACATCTATCATGTTGTGCACTTAAAGGGATCAAACGCACCTACACATGTAAATTGAAGTTTTTTTTTTCCCCCCCTCAGAAAGAAAACAGCCCAAAAAACAAAATTGCGTAAGTTTGGAGTTCTTTTTGAACTTGTATCTGACCAGCGACAGGCTCGATGCACCTATTAAAACATCAAAAACACCGCCAGCGTGCAACTCCAGCGATTGGAGGCGCTCCGTGCATCTTTAACCTCCGTCTAGGGACGAGCACGTTACCATAGAAACACTTTAGATATGTTTTAATTACATGCGAGTGCAATCCGACACACACGCGGAACAAAGTCCAAGCGGTATCATATTAAATTTTTAAATTAAAAAGTTGTCGGCTTTTAATAAGTCGCTTTACAGGGAAGACGTGGTTTTGACTTTGACTGAAGATTAGCAACACACACACAGCAGCAATTAGTCACCTGCCTAATACAGGGAACGTCCCCCTTGTGCTGCCAAAACAGGTTTGACTGATGGACTCCTGGACTTCACAGACCTCTGAAGGTCTCCTGTGGTTGCAGGAGTCAAGACGCTAGCAGCAGATCTGTTAAGTTGTGAGATTGAGATCTGGGGGATCTCGAGGTCAGATCAACACCTTGAACTCTATCATGTTCCTCAGATCATTTCTGAGCAATGTCTGCAGGGCGGCAGGAAGCGGTATCCTCCTGAAAGACGGCATCAAGCAGTACTGAAGCAATGTACGTGGTCTGCAGCGTCCTTTAGGTCAGTGGTACGTGCCAAAGTAAGATCCACATGAATGCATGATCCAAGGTTTTACCAGCAGAACATTGTCTGATGCCATCTCCGACCGAAGCGCACGAAAAAATGAAGGAAAAACCTGAACCGTCAAACCTTCTGCAACCGCTACACAGTCCAATTTTGGCGCTAATGGGCTAGAAATGGACCAACCGACACCTTTCCATCATAGCAGCATCAAGGTTCTGCTGCATCACCTTTCTGTGCCTAAGACCAATTCATTGGTTGTCCACCCTTGGACCACTTTTGGCATTTTGCATACCAGAAACACCCCACAACACCTGCTCTCGTGGAGATCTTCTGACCCACTTATCTAGCAATCACAATTTCAGTCCTTTTCAGAGTCTTTCAGAAGCTGCATCGACTTCAACAACGGCCTGTTCTCTTGCTGCCTCATGAATTCCGCCCACTGACAGGTGCTACTGTAGCGACACGATCAATCTCATTCACTTCGCCTGTCAGTGGTTTTAATGTTGTGGTTGATCAGTGTGTAGGCGACACTGAGGGGTTTGACATTTATCTGTTCAATCAGAGTTTCTCAAAATTTTTACAGAAAAGTTTAAATAAACCTTCGTCAATACTATGAGTCATGTTACAGTGTCTCAAATGGGCTGATTTGGATGTATTTAGATTTATGGGGGGTGTTACACATGGTTATAGATATGTAAAGCTCAATAGTGATACAATATCTTTATCTGGTCTTTTTTTATAGAATGTATTGACTAATAATACTTTTCAAACCAACTCGGTGCTTTTTCTTTTAACTTTTGGAATTCATACACTGTAAAAAATAAAAAATTTTAAAGAATGTTTTTTTTCCTCCATGTTTTGAGATAATGACCAAAAAAATTCTGGTATTTCTTTTTCACCATTTTATTTTATTTTTATTTTACTTCAAAACACTGTTGAAGTACACTTGCAATTTTTTGGGAATTTCACAAATAATTTTATTATTTTTTAAATTTAATTAATCCATTATATTTTACATTTAATTGTTGAAAATTCAGTTTAATAATGTATTTGTCAAATTTGATTTAGATTTAGGGATTCTATAATTATACATTGCTTTATTTAATCTTTTATTATTTTTTCCTTTTACAATCTGTCAAAATACAGTTAGTTTATCAATGTCTATATATAATTTATACCTACATATGTCTTAAATGTTATTTTATATTTTAGGTGATTGTTGTATGCATGTAAATACTCTTCATTAGGGATTAAAAAGCCAAGAAATACATGATTGCATGGAAAATTAAGGCCAGCAAATGTGTTTTAATTACAGAAAATTGCAGTATTTTTAATGAGATAGGTACTTTTTGCTGTTTTACGGTTTCTTTTTAGCACCCCAGCTGTTTTTTTACAGTTAGTTTTTGCTTGCTTGCTTGTTTTACAGTGTACCACAGTCTATTAAATGGTTCACAGTTGGCATATGGCACGTTCCTACCTTCTCAGTCATCCATTCACACACACATCACCATGGCTGCCATGCACGGTGCTCGCCTGCCATCAGGAGAAACTTCAGGTCCAGTGTTTTGCCCCAAAATACTTTGGTATGTGGTTCAGAGACTGAACTGCCAGCCCTGCGATTAGTGGACAACCTGCTCCACCACCGAGCCACAGCTGCCCACGTTCCTTCCTGTAAGCACGGGGGCAAAACTTGACAAAGCACTTATCTACTAAACCGAACCAAGTTGGTTTATGACTCACCAAACCACCGTCGCATTATATGTCCTGCTGCCAGAGATGTTGCAAGCTTTAAACAACACACGTTCCAATAACACGCGGTTAAGTACAACAACAAAACACAATGTTGAACCCCTGAAAAACACACATTCCCATATGCACACACACACGGAGCGAGACCATTTCTTGCAAACCCTGTCCAGGTCTATTAGGCAGGCATCAGGCATTCGCTGTGGGCCAGGTCTGGCCGGGCTCCCAGGTTAGAGGACGTCTCCTCCTGGCCCTCTCTTACCATCTGCTCTGTCCAGAAGGCCTGCACCACTGGGGGGAGGCGAGGGGAGCTGACCCACCAGACACAGCCCAGAGGAGAGACGAGGGAGGGAGGGAGGGAGGGGAGGATGACGCCGAGGAGCAGGGAGGCGTTGGAGGGCGGAGCGAGGGGCAGAGAGGGCCGGGAGAAGGGCTGGAGGCGAGACAGGCAAGGGGGGGGCACAGGAGGGCGAGGCGGGGCAGGGCAGGGCTCAGGTGTCCTGGGGGGAGCTACAGGGTCGTCTGTTACCTGTCCACCTCTGACCAGAGCCATCTGCTGCAGGGAGGCAGAGGGGAGGCGGGGGGCAAGGAGCAGTCGCCTGGTGGAAAAAAACCGGTGGAAGGCGAGAAAAGATGCCGAGCTGAGATCTAAATTTGTGTTCCGCATTTAGACTTTAATTAGTATTTCATATTGTACTCCGGCTTGTCTGTTTTTCTAACAAGGCAGGGTAATTGAGTAAGAGAAAGGTAATTGAGAATGGGAGGAAATAATACTAATGATGGATCGAGTGGGCGAAGGAGTGAGGGAAGGAAAGAGGAAGATATTATTCTTCCTGCATGGATATGAGAGTTTAATTGGACACTGTGCTTTCGACTGGGCAGATGTAGGTGCTGCTGCTGCTGCTGCTGCTGCTGCTGCTGCTGACGCAGGGGGTTTTGGAAAAATTGAGTTTGAAACAAGAGGGAAATTTCTTCGCTGAAATGAGAGATGGAGCGATACAGGAGAGCCAACGCAGGACAAAGAAGCAGGTCATGCGCTCCGTCTGAACATTACTTTCTCCTCCTCCTGCCAAACCCCGGCCCAAATGAAACACACCACAGAGTTGGCAGCAGAAGTTCATCACAGCGATGCATGCAGCCGTCTGATCTCTCATCCACCGGCTTTATAACCGACACTTGAGGAAAATGCAGTGGGGATATGGAGGATGTACATTCCTGCTTCTGCATCGTCCTTTTTCCTGCTCAGCTGCGGCTCGAGTCAAACACGAGGTAGAGAGATTCAGCAGGGGAGGTGGTGCTGGACTAAAGGATGGAGGGAGCTTAGCAGTGGATTTACACAGAGCTACTCTTCTGTCCCATTCTGAAGGGGTTAAACAAACTTGGGCACCTCTGGGTACCTTCAGTCCCTGGTTTACACTTTCCTTTCAGCATTTTCATTTTCATAAAAAGCTCAACATTGATTTTTCATGCTTTCAAATAGAAACATATCAACTAGCAGCACTAAAATGTCTGTGGCAACAACAGACATCTGAACAAACACAGTATACAACAGAAGTGCAATATAACTTGAATATTAAATTGTAAAGTGTATCATCTTAAAATAACTGCATTATTTCTAACCTGAACCGTAAGGTGTTTACTTTGACGTTAAATTAAAAATGAAGCTGGATTAAAAATACAGGCCACACAGTAGGAACTCACTTGAACAAACGTCATTACTGAGATTCAAATCTTGGATCTTCTCCCAGTATTTCATGTCTCCATCTGTATTTTTGATGACAGACTCAGTCTTCCTCAGCATGGATGACACCAGATTTTCTGCAGAGATGTCTTCAGAGACTGTTTCTTTCAACTGCTATTTGCTGGAAGGGTTGTGTTGCTCCACTTTTGCCTTTAAAATAGCCCAAAGGCGTTGCATTGGATCCTAGTCAGGCGACATACTTGGCCAGGCCGTATTTTTCACTTTGTTCTTCTTGAGAAACTCTTCCTGTGTGATTTAGTCAGCGTGCTTTGGATCGTCGTCATGCTGGAATATTCTCTGCAGACTGCACTCATGCAGCCCCCGTATCATCACACTCCCACCTCCGTGCTTCACTGTCAGGACTATGCATTCACACTGTGGTAGTCAAGATCAAGTTCACATGAAAAATCCCGGACAAATTTATCTTAGTCTCATCTGAACAAAGAATGTGCTCCCAGTAACCATCAGGCTTCTTTTTAGGAAAGTTTCATCCTGCACTTTTATGCCTAAGAGCAAGTAAGGGTGTATGTCTTGCACAATGTCCATAGAGGGTGATGTATTGTAAAATTTAAGCCGTCACAGGAACTCGGATTCCTAAAGTCTGAAGCTTATGTCGTCTGTTTTTCAGACATGAACTGTACAAGTAAACCACCATCTTGGCATCACTTTAGGAGGACGACCGCTGCAGCCCTGATTAGTGGTACTATGGCTCCTTGTATACCTCCTGATTACTGGTAAAACTGTGTTTTGACGAGGGGTGCAACAATATACAGAAACGTTCAGTACAGGCACATTCGGTTCGGTACAGAGGTGTACTGCTGTACGGAAATTTTAAGACTACTAAGAATGGCCAATATACAGAATTGTTTTAATTGTGAACCTCGTAGTGCCCACAGTTGTCGCTGACCTTCCCCGTCTCACAGTTGCACAGTGTAATGGAACTAAAAACAAGTTTCCAGTTGGACCGTTTTTCCTCCTGCCGGCGCTTCTGTGATATATGGCTAGAGAATGGGATGGCTAATGCTAACAGCAAGAAGCCGGAGCTGGAAGACTCTCAGCCATGGTTAAAACCACCAGTTTGGGATCACTTCAGTTTCCTGGTAAAGTATGGAGTAAAACAAGTGGACCAGACCAAAGTTGTAAGGAGCTCCAAACGTGGAGAAAGTATGGTGTTTATTATTTGTCATAACTCTGGTTTTACTTGGCCGATCAACACAATTGGCTGGTAGATAGTTAGAAATCCATACTATAGAGACAAGTTGAAACAGAGACTCAGGGAGGCTGCGTCTTGCTACTACGTCATCTTAAATCGATGTTATTCTGATGCACCAGCGCGTCCATCGACTCCAGAGGGTTCCGTACCGAACCGTGACTTTCGTACCGAGGTACGTACCAAAACGTGATTTTTGTTTACCGTTACACCCCTAGTTTTGACTAATTTTTAGCTGATCTTTCTGGATCATTTTCCATCTTCGTGAAGTCTCGCAATCAGATTCTTTTCAGTTCCTCTGGCAATTCTTGATGCAGACATGTATAAGTCCAGCACTGAGCAAGTTCGAGCATTTGCAACTTATTTTATAACATTTAGTAAGGCGCATGTCAGTGATCACAGGGGGATTCACTTCTGTTGCATTGGGTTTCCGCTTCAGGGTCTGTATCTTTAATAGTCATTCTAAAGCATTAAATGCTTTTCTCTACCTTAGTGGTTCCAAAGCGCTTTACAATGTGTTTCTCATTCACCCATTCACACTCCAATGGCAACAGAGCTGCCATGCAAGGCGCTAATCTACCATTGGCAGCAACTTGGGGTTCAGTGTCTTGCTCTTACACTTCGGCATGCGGAGGGGCCGGGGATCGAACCGCCAACCTTGCGATCAGTGGACAACCCGCTCTACCACCTGAGCCACAGCCGCCCCACATTAGTTAATGATTGTTCATAAGAGGAAAAACTTGACTTTTCAATTTAGAAATAATGCAGTTATTGACAGATAACATTTAAGCGATACTGCACAGGAACATGTTCACTTCTGTTGTAAAAGCCCGATGCTCAATAACTTCCTAACTACCGAGGCGATCCGAATCACTCCCATGTTCGGTAAATCAAAGCGCAAGCCCAGCAGTCGTGTACAATCCATCACGTCACGGCTGCAGACATCATCAAAAACTTGTCGGGGGTGGTGGTGGTGGTGGGGGGGGGGGGAGCTGGGAGCTGTCGGGGTTTGTGTTCGCTGCACCTCCGGCCATGACAGACTGGAGGATGACAGGACTTTCCGTCACCGAGCGCATCGCCACAGGCTCCACTTCCACCAATTCCTCTGAAAAATGAGCGGGTATTGATGGCACCCTTTGAAACGAGCGCCGAGACGTGCCGTTTGTGCCGTTCATCATTTTCGGGACAGAAGCCTCCAAATGCATTAATCTGCGCGCTTCTTTAGCCTTTTCGTACAAGTAAATGTAATTTAACTCGTCTTTAGCGTTGCCTGGAACACAACACGAGGCTGCTTTAAACACTCAGCACTCAGTCGCCGTTTCCTGGAAATACTGATTTGTTTATGCCCCCTGACAGCAGCATCAGTGATTTGTTTGAAACGCACGAGAAACCCTTGAATTACCTGCTTTAAGGGACTGTAAACTAAGTCTAATGTGACATGTTTGTCGCAGAAAATTACTTCCTGAGTTGTACCGCTTTAAAGAGCCAAAGAGGCTTACGGATCGACTCAAACTATTTGGCATTTTAAGCTGCTCAGAGACAGAAAACAGCAAAGTACAGTTGAGCTACAGCGCCTCATCTTCATATTTTAAAAAAAAAACCTGTAATAATTGGATTTCGCTTCAGGGTATTTGCAGTCTTACGTCTTCATTAGATCTTTTTTTTTTTCCTGTGCCACTCTCTGATAGGAAAGAGAGAATTTGTTGTTTGCATCAAATCGCAGGGGTGAAGGTGGAGGTCGTGTCGTGGAGGTGTGTGGGAGGAGGTCAGTTGTGTTCACGCTGCACTTCCTGATGGTCACCCATAGAGGTCCATACAAGGCATTTATCACTTAATGCCCTACTAAAGGGAAAATCCATCAAATGGAATTATTTTCATGATACTACACAGATCAGAGCAGTGTTTAGTGCATTTCACTTTCATTACATTAAAACTGCAGGACTTCGGTGCTGCAGCTGCACAAAGTTTGGGGACGCACACAAATGGTCAAAATCAAAGCAACAGACGCCAAGAACTGCTGAGAATGGACCAAGCTTTAAAAACACAGGGTCCTACGATCCCCACAATGCAACTCAGGCTTTCATTCGTCTAACTCATCTCATAAATACCCACTTCTGTCACACAACATTCGTCCAGTTTGTAATTCAGGTTTTTGTTCATCATTTTCAGGTGAAAACCCTCACTATGACACGATGCCATGGTGAGGACGACATAGTGGTCTGTGGTCAGATCTCAGAAGCTAAGTGAGGTTGGGCCTGGTCAGTACCTGGATGGGAGACCATGAGGGAACACCAGGAAGCCTGGGTGGATGCAGTGTGAGAGTGAGTGGTTGGTGGTGGTCGGAGGGGCTGATGGAGCAGACTGGCAGCCTGGCCTCCGTCAGTCTACCCCAGGGCAGCTGTATGTAGCCACAGGCACAGTATAAAATCAATGCATTGTTGTTGTTGTTGTTGGTGTCATTGTCGTTGCTGTCGTTGTTGATTAATTATAAATAAACAGGTAGTATTATTTGGCATCAATCACTTTTTACCTGTTTTTTGACAGTCAATACTTTTTTCAATTTGATTTTACTATTTATTATCTGTAATTTAACAAAACAGGGAATTATTTCTCATTTTTTAGTCTTTAATATACCAAATTTTCTTTTATACAATAATAAATATTTGTAACTCAAGTCTTTGACTTAAATTTTGCCTTTGAAATATATAGAAATATTTTATTGCTGATTTAAATACTGTTAAAAGTGTGTAATTTCAGGTTAACATGTTGTAAAAGAGTGAATTACCAGATGTAAAAATACTGATTTTTGACATGGATATTGTGTAGAATTTTGGCCTGTTGTTTTTCTGTGGTTCACATGTAAATTAATACATTTCCTGTGACTTCAATAGATAATATCTGGAACTTAATAAAACAGCAAAAATCTGTAAAATAACTATTTAAAAAATATAATTTTTAACTATTAATGTACATAATTTTCCTATGGGAAAAAAAACAGCAATAAAATATGTAAAACAATTATATTTTGCTGATTTAAATACAGTAAATAATATCGATAAAGAAATATTGTTAAAGAGCAATTACTAGATGTAAAAATACAGAGATTTAAAAGGGACATTATTTACAGTTTGCTTGTTTTTTTATGATTCACTTATAATTTTTTTTTACAACATATCTATAATTTAACAAACCAGGTAGTTATTTTGCATTTTATAATCCTTAATACACATCATTTTATATTTTTGAAAAAATGGCAATTTCTAGCCAACTAAATACAGTAAAAATGATGTGATTTTAGGGTCAAACGCTGTCAGAGAGAATTTACAATGAAAAAAAACAGACTTTTGATGTGGATATTATGGACAGTTTTGGCCTGTTTTTTAGGTTTGTCTTTTCTAGGTATAGTAAGATAACAGTCATCTGTTAAAAATATACACTTACAAAACAGTTCGTTAAAAAAATGAAAATTCTCACACTAAAAATTATGCAATTTGGAACACAGCCAACAATAAATACATCAAAGTACTAAGGAACAGATGGTGGGAGGGAATAAGACAAAGACAGGAAGTAAAAACAACTGAGACACACAAGAAAGGGAACTCTGAATCCAGAAATTTAAATCGGTAAAAAGGAGAGCTTGACGCCCTGTTCAGACTCTTTTCACTGCAGAAGCCCAACAGTTTTAGAGTGAACTGTCCCTTTAGCTGAGAAACTTGTGCAAACATTGTTTTTCAGGCTGCTTTGCCAAACACACAGAAGTTGAGTCAACTTCCTGATAGATGGAGCTGACAGATGAGGGGCCACGAGCCTCCCAGCCGGCGGGCAGTGGTGTTGCCAGGCATGGCTGCTGATATCCGGATTTTAGCATGTCTCCCCCGCCGAGCCGCAATTAGCAGTCATTAGCGGCTCTGGGGAACAGAGGGGGTGTGATGGGTTGGGGGGGAGGCGAGGCAGGGGACGGACTCCAGCAGCACGGCCAGAGCTGACGGCGCTAATCAGGCCCCGAACTCCACTCGTCCACGCCCCCACACCAAACACAGCCCCTTTGATGTGTGTGCGGTCACGGTCTAAAAAATAAGCAGCGACACACACACACACACACACACACACACACACACAGTCATGTAAAGATTGAAGGCGGCGAGATGGAGTGCTTAACACAGTGCAGAAATCCCGCAGGATCAATACTTAGCCAGAGTTATTACTCCGTGTATTACATTTGTATTGGCACGGCGGCTTTGAGAAGCCACCCAAGATGAACCGCGTGAAATTGATGTCAAAGGTGACTCCGCAGCCGAAAGAAGCATAAAAGATAATGTGGAAGCAAAAGCAAACAGGAGCCGAATGCAGGCGGCGGGTTAGCATCACCGGCAAACCGAGATGGCCGTTTCTAACAGATAAAGACGAGCTCAATGGCCGAGCGCGGCAAAGTGGCACCGCCGAAATGACACTGATGCATTGAAGGAAGCAGCACAAGATGAGTGACTTCTCTTCTACTTCTTCTTTTTTTTTATCTTTTTGACTGGCAGCTTGTCCTTCGCCGTGGCCCTCCCCGGCTCTCCGAGCGGCGGGACGGCACCATCTCGCCTCTCCCGCTGTGATTTGTGCGTCCGATCACAGAGGCGGCCACTTTTACAGCTGCTATATTGTCAGGGCTAAGCGGGATGTGGCATGTGGAGCCACTGCTGTGTGTATTTCCCGGCGTGCGAGTGCGGTTGTGTAGCTATCTGTGAAAGGAAGACATTAATTTGCTGTATCATTTCATGCTGGGACAGTCACCCTCCTCCCTCCGCCTTCCCCCTCTGCTCTGAAGCTATAGCTCTATAGCCGGCCTGTCTGCCATAATAAACAGCTCGTGTTGGAGAACTGAATTTAAACCAGGGCCATATTGCATATTTCTGTACAAGAGAGGAGGGGAGGGGGGGAGCCGAGAGAGAAACACATCAATAAAGATGACACCGTTTAAGAGGCAGACAACCTTTACAAAAGAGCGGCGGGTTTAATGGCCTGGCCGCGTGGCTCATAAACCACAGCCGCATCCGACTGCAACAGGGACCGGGAGCCAGCTCGGCTCAAGGCTGCGGCAGAGAAATGCTGCCGCTCGAGATGCAACGCCGCCGGCTTTCGCATGAGTCAGTCAGCCGGGCACGACTTCAAGAAAGTCGAGCGGTTCCAGACCAAAGTGACGCAGAGGCAGGAGGCCGGCCGGAGAGGCGCCGCAGGAGTCCTCTGGTGCCAAGCCGGCAAGAGAAGTGGTTTCATTACTCGCTCGTTCTGACGCCGTGTTGCGTGGAATCAGGAGAAAACTGGCAAAAGGAGGAAACTAGCAATCAAGCGCCGCACGTTATTTGTGGAGAGCTTTCCATTCTTACTCTGAAAGGTCACCGTGTAAACAAAAACGTTCGGTGAAATTCAAATTTTGCAGAGTTTGCAGCGGACAACGTTGGACAGTCTTATAAGAGGAGCATTCAAAGTTCACCAGTGAAACCTCTTCATTTCCTTTGTGTGACTCTAAGGGCTGCATCGATTCATGTATAGATGATTCATTGATTGTCCACCAGAGGTACAAAATGGAAACAGTGGTTTACATATTAAAGCAAATCTGTAGAGTTAAACTGGAAACTTCAACATGGGGCGGCTGTGGCTCAGGTGTGATCGCAAGGTTGGCGGTTCGATCCCCTCCGCATGCCGAAATGTCCCTGGGCAAGACACTGAACCCCAAGTTGCTCCCAATGGTAGATTAGCGCCTTGCATGGCAGCTCTGTCGCCATTGGTGTGTGAATGGGTGAATGCGAAACACACTGTAAAGCGCTTTGGAACCACTAAAGTAGAGAAAAGACCATTTACCATTTAACATGATGAATATAAGTTGTAAATAAAGGGCTCATTATTTTGGTCAGTAGTTCAACTCCAAAACAAATCAGAGTTTCCATTAAACCAGAGCAGCTAGAATATCTCCTTTACTCCTTATAGTGCGATTAGTTCTGTAGTAGCTTTGAATCTCAGCATAGCCATCGTCTTTGTCTCGTGTATATGGAGCTGTCGTATGTCGTGGTTATAATAAAAAGGGTTTTAGCAGCTTGAAAATAACTGCTGGTTAATGTGTCGCTTTAATAGGAGGCATTTCAGTCACTATTTGTCCCATTGTCTGACACCAGAAGCAGAAAATACACAATACACTTTACACATGTATACAAAGACCCCCTCCTCTAATAATCAAGGTTTGTTACCTTGCTGATTTGGCCATGAGGGGTTTTATGTATGTTGGAAGATGCATCATGAGCAAAATAAACAGTCATGGCTGAACTTTTCTACTCTGAAACTGGAAAAAAAAAAAAAAGAGTTCAGAATTCAGAATTACTCCAATATTACAGCTTGCCATCGTGCAACATCCTTGCAGCACTTTTACAGTGTTGGAGCGGAATCAAAGGTGAGCCGGTGTGCTCGAGCTGCTTCAAGGACTTCACAGATCTGCACATTACAGTCAAAGCAGCGTTGCAGTCGCATCTAAGCCATTTGAAGGCACTAAATGATTATTATTTAAATGGAAAAACCTCCAAAACTTGATTAAACTCTTTAAAAAAAAACTCATTTCTGCATATCAGTGTTTGAAGGTTGTTCCATTAAATCAGTGGTTCTCAACTGGTGGGTCGGGACCCAAAAGTGGGCCACGAAGCCATTTTTAGAGGGTCGCAGAAGCATGGCCCCCTCCTCCCCCCCCAAAAAAAAGGTATAAAGTCTTTTATTTTAAAGGAAGTGTTTCTTATGACAAAGTTTGCTTTCAACAGCAGGATATTTAGTGGTGGTGACACCAGTAGTTGCCCACTATTAACAGACATTTATACATAGACGCCGCATTGACTGTGGAGGGACGTGCCTAAAGCTCCGCCATCTTGATACAGGGCTAGCAGAGGGGGGGAGTGAATGTAAGTCTATGGAGGTAAGAGGTACTCCACAATCTTAAAATAGATTTATTCACTGAATTTTCGACCGATTTCCAAACGGTTTGGTTTGTTAAAAACGTCACACATGTAGCTTTGACACAGGATGCTTGGATGCTTTTGTTCTATTTATGTCTGCCTGTCCGTCCTCCATGTCTGACGTTTGTAACAAACAATATATGTTGACAACTGATCGATTTATGATCACTTTTATAGTGCAGACATGTCATTCCTCTATAGACGTAATGCACTGTAGGGGCGAGTGGCACTGTACCAAGATGGCCACCGTGTAGGCACGTTGGCTCCAATCGGCAGTGGCAGTCAACGCGGCGTCTACGTATATATGTCTATGACTATTAACCTCTAGATTTGGCTCTGCCAGCTTAATGGGTTAATTGATGCTAAAATGTGTTAAAAAATAAACCAAAATGTGCTCAAAATCTGTCAAAATGGGCCAAAATATGCCCAAAACTTGGCAAAAGTGTCCAAATATACTAAATTGAGCAAAAAATAAGCCAAAATTTTCCAAAGTTTGATCAAAATGCGTTGAGACTCCACCCAAATAAACCTTGATATGTTAACAGAAACAGCAAACTTCAAAAATTTGGGTCGCGACTGTTATTAATAGAGACATAGTGGGTCCTGAGGCTGGACCAGTTGAGAACCACTACATTAAATCACAGCAAACCTCCAGTCAACCACCTGTTCACAGCAGCACAGGTTTAAAAATACAACATGCAGCGTGTCTCCAAGATATTGTTGCACCGTAACTTCAAAATGCATGCAGGTACTCTAACATCTGCTCCTCCCAGGTTCAGACTTTAACATGCAAAACATTCAGGATAAGCTTAAAGACTGTGCATGCAGGTCTACAAATTAAACAACCAGCGTACAAACATTAGAAATTAGCACCACCTGGATATTAATCCTGTTCGCACAGCATGTTAAAATCTGGTATAATTCCCCCCAAATTAGCTAAATGAACAAAATACGACATGTGTGGTGTTCATGGAAACGTAATTTCATATTTTATTGCATTCAAACGTGGCTGCTGAGTGTGAGTGAGCTGCCCGGACCTCCTATATTTTCCTTTATAGTCAACAAATCCAACGAGAAGGCCAAAGTCAACAACGAAGCTGATCCCACTAACAAGTACTGTCTGTGTTTCCAAAGCCTGATTTAGCTCGCTCGTCTGCGCCGCCGAGCTCCGACTACTGAAGACACATCGCACCGCTGCGCCGGGAGACGCGTGTCGGCATTACAGAAAATGATGGCCACCAGTGTTTATTTACTGACAGCTCCACGCACTAATACCGGCGATCACATTCAGCGTCTCAGGACAGCTGTTCCTTCTGGTGTGCCATGTAAACAGAGGCTCAGGAATTTGCATGTTTTGTGTGGCCAAGATAGACGCGACAATAATGGACTCAGGAGGAGAACGGCATTTCATCCTGGCACACTTGGACTGTAGAGTGTCTGTTTTTCTTATCACTCGCCGTCTTTATTGCCTCATGTGTAAACAAGTGATGGAGGCCTTACTTCATGATGTCACTCTTATTTAACTTCTATTAATTTAAACTAATTTCAGGGAGGATTTTATTGACTTCTTTTTTTTCTAGTAGAGTATTTTTCCTTATAATATTGCTAATTAACCCTGTAAAGGCACAATATATTTTGAAATAAACGACAAAATTACACCATTTATCAGACACAGAAACTGTAAAAACAAATAAGCATGAGATTTTCACCTTTCCGACGGTCCTTGAACTACTCATCTTTGCCTTTTTTCCACAAAAGTCGACCAAATCTAGGCTTAAAATTAAGATATTTCCACAAAATGTTTTTTGTTCTACACGTCTCATTCAAAAATGTACCAAAAATACATCTTTTGCTTTGACCAAATGTTGTAAAAAACATAAAATTCTGTGCTCCTTGGTGCAAATGTAAAGTCAAGACTGACTCAGCTGTGATTAACAGGTAAGTGAGAAACATTCGGGGACTTTTAGGTTGAACTGCAGGCAGTGTAACTGAGCAATTATGAAGCAAATATAGAAACTAGTTAAAAATGTAAGCAGGAAAATACTTAGAGCATGTCGAGCCACCATTTTTTCTCTAGTGTCCAACACTTAGAAGCATTTAGGCGAATGTTGTACATGATGATTGGAAGTTTTTTTTAAAAAAAATCATAAAATAAATAAAGAAATTTAACTGTTTTCTTCTTAAAAAAATAAATATGGCATTATAATCGTTTCATGCTTCACAGAAGGCATTTGTGAGTGCTCTCTCCTTCTAGTCATCGTTGCAGTGATCTTATAGAGGTCCAGGACTTTATACTGCACAGAAAAATGAGATGACAGTGAGGAAAAATGTGGAAAAAATACAGTCCAGAAACCGTTGGTGGAATTCACTGGGTTAGTAATCTCAGCTAACACAGGACAGTTTATTGGCTTCAGAAACATTCATCAGTGCATTCAGGAAGTGGTCTACTCCAGTTTTTATAATATCATTACGAACCGCAGCATCATGTACGAGGTCGTAACTTACAATTGTAACACCAGCTTCATTAATCATTTACAGTCATTCATTCAAGGTTAATTAGTGGAACCAAATGAGTCGGGGTCAGTCTCCCAGCCTCACTGTGCTCAGGGCTGGAAACAAACTGCTCAGGAATTTTACAAATGAGTGATCAGTGCATAAACTGTAATAACTGAACAGGAAACAGTGGCCGGGAAGGAGGCAGAAAGCCACTGGAATATCTACAAGTATATCACATCATTTAGATGGAGATGTATGCAAATACATGCAAAACCAGACACTGACCTCAACTCACCAGACACAAGAGCAGTAAATATCCAAATTTCCAAGTTTTAACCATCTTCTGCTTTGCCACCTGCCAAAAACACTCAACATTTTTTCTCATTAATATGCAAATGTGGGGAATCAGATTTGTGTGTTGGATTGAATTAATCCCTGCCACCCCTTCTGCTTGTGCTGTAATCACAAATTACAGACAGGCGTCTGACGGTAGGCTAAAGCTTTGAATCCTGTCAGAGGGTCTTCTACCTCCGGGGAGAAATCCCAATCAACACAACTGGTCAGACACACAGATACGGCAGCAGCATAGTAATTTGGCACATCCGCCGTCAGTTTCAAAGGGATATTAATTTCCCCCTTTCTCTCTTCCTTATCTCTCTGTTCTTGTGGCGTCATTGTGGAGCAGCTACAGTAGGCCCACGCTGTGGCCAGCTTCCTGACATGTTAATCAGCGGACAATTTGTCTGTATTTAACAAGGGGGGATGTCCGAGGAGATAAAATGTACCCTGAAGATTTAGCCTTAATAAGGAGCTGCTGTTCAGACTCTTTTAAAGAAAGTTTAAGAACATACAGAGCAAAAGCTGCAGATTTAGATGCAGCAGACAACTGTGGGAACAAATTACCAGAGTGCAAAGCTGCTCATACTGAATTTCTGTCAAAATATTTTTAAAAATCTACACTGAAAATGAATCTATTTCATATTAAATCGCTTTATCCTGAATATTCATTAAAAACAATGCCAAAAAAATAAACATTTGAACCAACTAAAGTCTGTAAAAAGTTAAATGTGTGCTCTCATCAGCGCAACCATGAAGCTAATAGGGACTCAGCTGTGACCAACAGTCATGTGACAAAACTCATTAACTTTTCGGCTGAACTGCAGGCAGTGTTCAGTAGGTCAGTATGCACAGGAGAAAACAGAGCAACAGCAACATATTTAGATGCAGCAGACACCTGTGTGTACTCATTACCAGTTTGCAAAGCTGCTTATGTTGAATCTCTGCCCAAAAAAAAAAAATGTCTATGCCTAAAATAGACATATTTCATAAAAATCACTTTCATTCCTGTGTTTAATTTACAAATTCACCAAAAATAAATCATATGATCTTTCCAAATTTTGTATAAAACATAAAATTCTGCACTGCTCCGTGCAACTGAAAAGTCATGACTGACTAAGCTGTGACCAACAGTCATGTGACAAAAATTCATGGACTTATTGGCTGTGACGTGGCTAATTAACCACCGAACCCCAAAAACTTGGGTTTAAAGGCATTTTACATTTTAAAAACTGCCAAAATTGAATGTGAAAAACAAAGAATCACGAGATTTCCATCTTTCTGACGGTCCTTGAAGTACTCATCTGCCCCTTTCTGTCAGAAAACTGAACAAAATTTAAGTTTCAAATTCAAGCAGTTAATGAAAATCATTTTATTCTACATATTAATTTAAATATTTGACAAAAAGAAGCGTTTGCCAAAACCAAATTTTGTGAAGAATCGTGACTGACCACTGTGATCAACATCCATGTGGCAAAAACTAATTGACTTCCAGGCTGAACTGCAGGCAGTGTTCACACAGAGCAGATAGGACACAAGTATAGAAACAAATGAAGAATGAAAGACAGTTTCCTGACTGGTTAATCAGTGGATAATTTGTTCATATCAACAAGGTTTGAGGATTTAGTCTTAATAAGAAGCTGTTTTTCATCCTTTTTTAAAGTATGCACAATAATATACAGAGCAAAAGCTACATATTTAGACACAACAGATAATTGTGTGTACACTCTACTAGTTTGCAAAGCTGTTTATGTTGGATTTCTGTCCAAAGATTTGATAAAACCTACACTAAAAATAAATATATTTAATATATTTAATTAATAATAGACCATTTGCTCTTACTAAATTAAGTAAAAACATAAAATTCTGCACTCTATGACTGACTGAGCCGAGACCAATAGTCATGTGACAAGAATTCATGGACGTCTCGGCTGAACTGCAGGCAGTGTATCCACAGAGCAGAGAAATGGAAGCCAGTTTTACATTAATCGGTGAACAATTTGTTCGAATTTAACAAGGTTTCGAGGATTTTGCCTTAATAAGAAGCTGCTTTTCATCCTCTTTTAAAGTATGCACAAGAATATACAGAGCAAAAGATAAGTGATATAATTGTGCGTACACTTTACGAGTTCTCAAAACTGCTTATGATGGATTTCTGTTTAAAAATTTGATAAAGCCTATGCTAAAAAATAGATATATTTAATAAAAATCACCTTCTTCCACGTGCACTTTTTAAAAATTCACCAGAAATAAACCATTTGCTCTTAATAAATTAAGAAAAAACGTAAAATTCATGTCACGTGGCAAGAATTCATGGACGTCTCGGCTGAACTGCAGGCAGTGTATCCACAGAGCAGAGAAATGGAAGCCAGTTTCCTGACATTCATTTGTTCATATTTGACAGGTGGGATGATTTAGGAGGCAAAATGTGACTGCTATTAATTTAAAGTTTGCGTTAGAATACACAGAGCAGAAGCTTCGCATTTGGATGCAGCAGATAATTGTGTGAGCACGTTGCCAGTTGCAGAGCGGTTCATATTGAATCTTTTGTAAATCCTAATTTAATTGAACGTGTATATTGTCTCCCCCTTCAGCAGCCGCTCCCACACCCAGATGGCTGCATAATAAAATAATAAAACGACACGAACGTTCACCTGTAAGGAGAGTGTCGGGAGAGCTGTGCAGGCTGCTGAGATATTCATAAGCGGAGTCACGCCGGAGAGGGAGAGAGTGCGACGTCCCCCGTGAACGGCATCAGTAGTTACATCTGTGAGAGGAGAGACAACAAGAGGGAGGATATAACACGCCTCATTCAGACGGAGGAGAGGGACAGACAATGGGCGTAGCGGCATTATTTCAACTCCCCTATGACGGCGCTCTAATTTAATGAGGCGCTCTGTGAGTGCTCGGGTGAGTCTCTGTCTCACTTTGTCTGGAGCAAGGTCAATCTGCAAAACACAAGGGCGCGCAGAGGAAACAGCAGCACAACAAAGCCAGGCCTTGTAAAGAAAAGGGGCAAAAAAAACCAAAGTCAGATTACAAACCACCAACAGTGCAAACAAGAAAGGCTGTGCTGGCAGCCCAGAATATCCCAATAATTAAACTGTAATAGCGGACACGCTGTAAACAACGTTTGCTGTGCAGAGAGCGGTAATAGCATTTTACAGAGCAGAGGACTCGGCCAGATTATTAAACGCCGCTGCTCACCTCCCCTGATGTGTCTAAAGTGCGACACTGCAAACACAGCTATCATTGTGGACGCAACAACAACAACAACAGTCTTCCAAACACACACACACACACACACACAGAGCGACTTGGAGAGACTGTAACTCCAGCCTCTTGGCTTCACCACGTCCTTCCTCCCTCCATCTGTCTGTCACCACAGACACGAACACCATTCCAGGCAGCAGTCGCCTGGCAACATGGCTCAGCCTCTGAACATATTTCCCAGTTCGGGTAAGATATACACTTTCAGCTACAGTGTTATTTCATTAGAACAGAGCATGTGGGTTTGTGTTTCTGCATCTCTGTCTCCAGCCACCTGCTTTTATTGGAGCCTGCCCCCGGAGTGTTTGCTGGGGGAATATTAAAAAGACGACTGCCGTTGAACGGGATATTATAACATAATTAGCAGGGGTTCCGGGCTGGCACGCCGCACGAAAACAGATGGCCTGCTAATTCTATTAGCGGGGCAAAAATGACCGCATAGCTTTCAGCGGTGGCAGAGCGCTGTGACCTTCAAGCCCCTGGAAGTGGCCTCGTGCTCAGACCCCCAAACTACTACAAGATACTTTCGGTGACCCCGCACACTTTTATCATTACAAACCAGCAGAGCGCTAAAGGGTCGGTGTGACGCAGCTTCCATGTTGCACACATGGAGGTTCGCGTTGAGGTAAGAGCGGCGAAGTCGGGCGTTCTGAAGCACTTGTTGGCACTGCAGTCATAATGGGTCCTGATTAGCGGCAGCGTGAGCGACAGTACTTCACATTAAACCCTGAATGAACGGATGAAAGTTCAGTCGACATGTCTCACTGTGAGCATTCTGACCTTTTATTACAGGGGGAAAAAAGCACATACTTCAGCTAATAAAGGCTAAAAATTGACATCTGTGGTTGAAAATGCAACATAGACAATAAATATAAGAGTACATGGCTGACTACTGAGATGAAAGAAGTTGTTTTCAGAAAAATCATTCTAAAAAATAGCTGAAAATGCAACATAGAAATGAATCTGGCCTGTTTTACTTGTAAGTTGAAGGGGTTTTCTTATGTTGCCAAGTAAATGTGAACATTGGAAGAGCAGATGAGGCCTTGGCGAGAGGAATATAATGATATTTACCAGCAATAGAGTGTTTTATTTCAGTCGATATCAGTGATTATTGATCGTTTTTAGCTCTTTTTATTAAAGATGAGGTGAGAAAAGGTCTAAGTTAACCAATTCGGCTGCTTTATTAGGATAGACAGATAATAACTTTCATGTTAACGCTGCATACTAAAGAAAACTTTTCCCATTTAACAAACAAATCTTTGCAACATTACAGAACTTGACCTTAAAATTATTACATAGGAGTGTTAAACTTGAATTTAACAGTTGCATTCAGTTAGATAAAAGAAACATGATGCTAAATTTCCTCATATTTTCCTGGTTATTCACAGGTGCAGGTTATTAGTGTTATTTTACAGTTGTACAGACGTTCCCAGCACACTTCCCAGCTTGTTAGGAGGCTGAGGTCAGATCTCAGGGTCAGACACAGGAGCCAGAAGGATTAAATGCCTTGTTTAGGGGCCTGAACAGCTCAGTTGCCCCTAAAATGCACAAGTATTTTAATTTGCTCAACTAAAAATAAAGGAATCATCTCCCCTTGATGTACATTAAACGAAGAGAGCGAGTCGACCCTGGAGGCGCATAGAAGACGACTGATCTGTCAACAGGCCGTCACCAGTGCATCGGTGGGGACCAGTGGTCGTCCTTGTTAGAAGGACTTCAAGGTCTAAAAACACCCACACTGCGTCTCTACCAACCTCCACCTGCGAGACAAACCCCCAGAGGGCCTGACGTTAGAAGGTCCTGGGTCAACACCCTGAACCTTAACCTCAGCACCTGCAGCCAGTTTCTTTTTATTTATTGATTTAATGTGTATCAAGCTGAGCTCATTCCTTTATCCTTATTTATTCTTATTAAGGTGTGTAAATGTATTTGTGTGCATCTTTCATTGTCGTGTTAACATCATATTATTACCTGTGTACTTTGACAAACAGGCTCAAGTGGCCAAATTCAAGTTAAACCTCGTCTCTGATGGTCTCTATTAAAAGTAACCCATTAAAAAGTGCAGATATCTACTGAAATAAAACACGTTGCCATGATATTTTTGCTTAGATTTGTTGCCCAGCACTACACAGGCATGATGTGTTAATTCCACTAAACGGGAGACCCGGTGTCCTCTGCAATCAGGTGGAAAAAATATGCACATAAATCTGCAATCGGCTAGAATAACTCGAAAAGTATCGACTGGACGGATATTAGCAAATACCCAGCATCACGCGTCCCTCACAGGCGGAACTGAAACGTTAATAATCGCTTCGTTCCACTAATGAAAAGCAGAGCAGCAGTCAACTGAAATCCATAAAAAGACGTGCAAATAGAAGTTGTTAAAGAGCGAACATGTTCAGTAGAGATGAGCAGGATGCAGGAGTGGAGGTCATCAGTGGGAGTCAGCAGGTTTCACTAAAGCCCAGTGCAAAGGGAAACACTGGGAGATACTTTTAAAGTCATGGAAATAGAGGAAACAATTAAAACAATGGTGGTTAAAGAAGAGAAAATAATAAGTTCATATAGTATGTATGTAGTATGTTGTGATAGTTTCTTCACTAAAAAGTCGCGGCTGTCGATTCGGTCAGCAGGACGAACTTGCCTCCAGGAGGATTCAACGACTGCAGCAGCTTCAGTTTGGTCTGAAACTTAAATTTCATTAAAGCTACTGTGACCGAAACAAACAAACAAAAACGTATGAGTCCACAAAATACTGTGTAACTGTGGAAAATAACAATTTCATTCACATGAAACCTGAAATTCCCTTTATTATATAATAGAATATATATATAATAATAATAATAAAACTTGTATTTTGAACGATTTCCAAAACATATAGATATTATATTAAAAAAAAACATTTTTTTATTGGGATACCTTCAGTCATTCTACATGAGGTCTCATTTAACAAACAAGTCTTTGCAACATTATCGAACTTAAGTTTGGAAATAAATTAGAATTGTTGCACAGAAATTGTATGAATTAACTTTTCATTCAGTTAAATAGAAAAATATTGATGAACTCATGCAGAATTTGCCAGAACATTATCACAAAAGAAAGTTTCTGTGGTTATTCATAGGTACAAATTGTTAATTTAATGTAATTTTACTTTGTATTTTTATGCATTATAACAAACTTTTCAGTGAAATTACATATTTATATATAGGGTTGGGACTTTGACGCGTTAATTTAGATTAATGACAGAAAGAATAACCCGTTAAAAAAATAACGCATTTAATGGCATCTTTCTCAGTTGAGCACTGATGCTACACTCCAGCCCAGTAGGTGGCGGTAAAGCACATAAAGCACCTAAAGTTGATTTGCCAGCCGTGAAGAAGACGCACAGGATTCATATGAATCATGCTCATGGGTCCGAATAGCAATTTCTGTGTGGCGGCGTACGAGTATTCAGATCTCAAAATTATTATCCAGATACCACAACGACTAAATATTCAGACATTCAGACACAAAAGAAAAGGGCAGCCTTGAGCTCTGAAAACATAAACAGGCTAGTTTGTCTCAGTAACTGGCTTAAAGAGAAAAAAACTATCCTTAGAGGGATCATGAGGCCGATGGGTTTGCTGTTAAAAAGCACTAAACTGTCCTGGTCGATATTTCACCTGGTTTAGTTTTGTTGTTTTCAATTTTCCATGGCAGAAATGGTATTTTTTATTAATCTGTTGGTCCGTTTACTTTGCTGGAGATGCTTTCTTTACCATTTTTAGTGGCCAGGGTTCCCTGGAATGTACTGGAAATGGGTTTTTTTAAAAAGTCTTCAATGTTGAATAGAATAGCTGTAATTATGCTTTCAGTTTGCACTAATCAGTGAATGTAGTAGATGAAAAATGCACAGATAAATATAGATGAAAAACATTTTGTTGTTTGAGTTCATGTATACGTCTCTTTATTGATTCAGTCGTCAACCAAAATTTATTAGAACTGGAAATCTTTGCGTAGTGTCAGATATTGCTATTTAATTTTAAAAAATGCGATTAATCAAGATTAATTATCTACAAAACCTGTACTTAATTTGATTTATTTCTTTCATCGCGTCTCACCACTAATTAAATATAACAATATATGATGTAATTAATACATTTACTCAATTAAATGTGGAAAAATTTCTATGAAAAAAATTGAAAAATTCCATACAATTAATTATTTATTTTTTACAGTGCTTGGTAGCAAACCAGTAGCAAATCTGACGGTCACTGAGCCCCTCATGAACTTAAGTCCAACCAGTTCCATCCCACCTGCATTCATCGAACATCTTTTGATCAAACACCTCATGGCTGCTTCATGTGGGTCATTTGAATTTTCATTTAAAACGTCTGTAAAAGAGCCGATAAGTCGGAGCCACACGGGTTCATCCGTTTAGCATCAGAATGAACAGCGATATTAAACATATTAACATATTTCACCCTCTCTTTATTCACTTTAATATCCCATTTTTGGTCACAAAACGCCCCAAAAACTCAGCCTTGGGAGGCCATCGGAGCGTGAACCGTCACATTAGGACATATTAAAAACACCATTCTGTGTTTTATTACAGAGCCGCGTCCGTGTTTATGAATTTCCGCGCCGGGCCCGTGTGCCGTTTGGATCCGGGCCGAGCTCGGTCAAAGCAATTTGCCTTTTGCATTCAGGGTGTTGAATGTGTGCGGCGGATCCGTTTGACTGTCCACGTCCAAACCCCCCGCTCTGCCCCGAATACCGAGTGCAGCCGACTGTCATTCTCACGCCGGCTCACTTTTCATCTCCACCTCGGCCCGACGCTCTCCCTCCCAGGTTTCAATATGCCATCCTTCATCCTTCATTTCTCACCAGATTCCATTTACCTCCTCTCTATATTTCACCGACACATTTTCCAGCCCTTTTTCGTTTCTTCTTTAAGCCTCCCCCCCCCCTCCTCCTCCCCTCCAGCCGTCCCTCTCCCTCTAAAGCAATCATCCTCCTTCCTTTCTCTCTTTATTTACATGACACCCCGGTTCTCTCGGAGGCAGGCGCGGATGGCAAAAGGCGGCTTTTTACAAAACGGTTCAGCTTTAATATCTTCCCCCTCTGCTTTTCATCACAACCCCAGAGCTTCATAGCAGAACTAACAGTCGTCTCGTAATCGCATTGTCCTTCTGTAAATATCACGGGCCCAGTCTCATCTTTATTTTATTACCACCTCTGTCACTAAAGACCCCCAGTGTGGACCAATATCGTTGAGGCTGGAGGGCCAGGCGACGCCGTCCTCATATCCTCCACCCCTGAACCGCACAAAACACACCGCAGTGAAAGTTAGATTTATATTTAGTCTGCACTCCTCGTCAAAGCAGAACAAAGAGATCTGAAAGAGATTTAAGGATGCAAAACATAAAAACTTCATTCGTTGTTTGATATGCAGAAGAAGCTTTTATGTGTCTGAAGGAGAACACACAGTTTATGGGATGTCAGATGGACTTTATGGGACATCTGGAGCTCTTGGTCGAGTTCCTCAAACGATTTCGGATCTAGATGAATGCAGGACTTAAGTTTTACCAGCAGAACATTCTCGACTCCAGGTAGAAGAAAACGTGATTCATCAGACCAGACCACCTTCTTTTATTGCTCTGTGGTTCTGTTCTGATGCACTGTCGTTGCTTTTAGCTATAAACTGGGGTCAACATGGACAATCTGGCCGGTCTGCAGCTGTTTTCTAACATCTATCATAACTAGTGCTGTCAAAAATATCGCGTTATTAACGCATTAACGCAAATCAATTTTAACGGCATCAATTTTTTTATCGCGAGATTAACGCGGGCAGTGGCATGGTTGGCGATGGCGAGGTGTTCGCCGTCGGAGTCCGACAGGGTCTCCTGCTGGCTGTTGTACAGCAGCAGTGTCCTCGGTCGCCATGCTTTTCTATCGGCTCCTTTTCCGCGTCCCGAACCGTGTGCCACTGATCCAGATGCTCAGCCAGGCGACGGCGGCCTGGGGTGCGCGCATGACGATTGACAAGACCAAAGTTATCTGTGTGTGTTGTCAGTATGAACTGAGTTCTCATCGTAGCATATCCAGTCTGAAATACCATGTGATGGCCAAACACAGCTGACGCGAATTCTCTGCCTCCTCCTCATATAAAATGATAATTCAAGGGACATTTAGAATAGATTAAAAATGTGCGATTAATTTGCAATTAATCGCGAGTTAACTATGACATTCATGTGATTAATCGCGATTAAATATTTTAATCGATTGACAGCACTAATCATAACAGCATGCAGGTTTCCTGTATTTTGAGCTACACTGGTTCTTCTGTAGGATCAGACCACATGGGCCAGCCTTTACCCCCCACATATACTAGTATATAGTAGCTAAGTGGTTTTCCTTCCTTGTAGCACTTTTGGTCAGTTCAAACCAACACATTCCACCCGCTGACAGGAGAAAAGATAATCCAGTGTTGTTTACTTCAACTGGCAGTGGTCGGTGTGAATTTGGTGTCATATCGACCAAAGTAAGATGCTTCAGTTAACCTTGTTACTACTGTTGCTTTTAATTCTATTACTATAACTGTTGTTATTGTTGCAGATATTAGTGGTATCGTTGCTACTATTGTTATTGTTGAGATTGTTGCTGTTATTATAAAATTATTATTAATATTATTGTATTCATACATCAATCAGCCACAGCATTCTGACCACTGACAGGTGAAGTGAATAACATTGATCATATTGCTACTATGTGCTGTTCTGATGGAGAACTTTGGATTTTAACATCCATGTTGATCAGACTCAGACACCCAAATAAACATTGTCCCAGAACAAACACACTCCCTCATGCTAATGGAAATCCCAAATGTCACTCAGGAAAATGCACCCCACCACATGGAAACAACATCAACCAATCAGGAACATGTGGAGGAACATGACAATGGTCCAACATGTTGATTTGACCTCCAAACTTCCTTCACCTCATTGTGATCAAGCATCAACAGGATGCAGTGGAACAAGTTGGATTGACAGAAGCCCCACTGCACAAGCCAGAGTACAGTGGTATGAAAAAGTATCTGAACCTTTTGGAATTTCTCACATTTCTGCATAAAATCACCATCAAATATGATCTGATCGTTGTCAAAATCACACAGATGAAAAAACAGTGTCTGCTTTAACTAAAACCACCCAAACATTTATAGGTTTTCATATTTTAATGAAAAAATATGGAAACCTATATTTTGGTACCACTGTACCCAAAGGATCCAGTGCTAACGTCCTGGTTCCAGACCCCATAGGACACCCTGAGAGGTCCTCTTGTCCATGCCCAATGGTTCAGAGCATTTTGGACCACATAAGAGGGACCAACACAATATTAGGCAGGTGGTCATGATGTTATGCCTGATAGTATAAGTTGAGAATAAATAATAAAATAAGATAAAAGTACACCGAAGTGCGGTAAAGAAAAAGAAACAAATCAATACTCTGCATAAATCTGTTTAAAGTAACGTGGAAATACTGGTTGCTTATAAAGTTTAAGTTCCATCAACTCAATAGTCGTTTGTCTCATTTCATCAGAAGCCGTTTGAGCTCAAAACGATTGTCAAAAACTTTCATGTGCATCACTGCTCTTCATGATTTTAAAAAGCTCCACTCCATCTGGTTGACCGTCAACGTCATCCGATGCAAAAATAACCCAGCAGTCCAACAGGCCCACACACGCACACATCCGAGCACAATAATGGACAATGAAGTGCATTAAAAGGCGTCACATGCAACACACACGCACACACGAGTTTTTAACTTCACACTCGTCCTGAACTTCCACTGAGGCTGAACAGATGTTTGGTCCAACAGAGATCTGAGCTGCATGTTTCCCTGAGCACAGAGGGGGGAAAAGGAGGAGAGAGAAGTTGGAACAAAGCACAGAATCCCCATCAGACTCCATGTCAGCTGTTCAAAATAGTCCATCAACACACACACACACAACAACACTCACACACTCTGCTGGGTGTCTAAAAGCACAATGTGAGCACAAGTTTTTACTCATGAAAGGACATATGTCACGTGTTTGCATGTGTGCAGCCACGAAAAGTGCCTCTGAAGCTCCTTTTATGCAGTCCTTCATTATAATCAACAAGCACCAATCTCTCCCTGCTGCTCCTGGTTTATAGTGTGCGTCATGTTGTCAGCTGTTTATTAATGGATTCCCAGCGGAGCAGCACATGCTACCCGACACAGGAGCGATTCAACCTACTTACTGTGCGGACATTTTTCCTTTCCGCGCTCTCCTCTCCGGAAATTCCTCGCGTTTGGCCGCCGATCGTTGGAAGAAATGATAATTCTGTGCTGCTCAGACAAGAAGAAGAAGAAAAAAACAAACACGAGATGCACCAGGCAGAAACTTCAGCAATAACGCTAAAATTAAACGTCATGACAAGTTACGGTTTACAGCTTTAATCCGTGCTGTAAAATTTTGCCTCAACTCCAGCCGGCCTGCAATTACACACTTTAAATTAGCGCCACTGCTGCATATTGTACCAGGCATCATGCTCGGAGTCATTAGCCGGAGCGACAGCACAGTGATGATTATTATTCCCATCATTGCACATGCACCTTTGTGCAGCTTCTGTAGCTCATTCATTTGTTTATTCACTTCAGGTCTCGTGGTTATAATTAACACAACATGCATCATCGTGTGTCACTTCTTTTTGTTTTTTAAATATTAAGCACGTGGTGGTGGTGGGTGCAGCAGCAGCGGTTGAAACTTTTCACAAACCTGCAGCAGAGAAAGTCTTAATTAGTTTTTCTGCTGCCTCCGTCGTGACGATTCTGCAGGCTGCTCTGCTTGGATATTGTTTTCCACATGAAGTTTATTATCAGCGTTTCACCCTTAATGCGCCCTGATCAGGAAACTTAAACAACACGCAGCTATTCAATTTACTTTCATACGAAACCATCAGAAAACAGAAACCGCCCACACCGGCCGCTCCTGCTTCCTTACTGTCATTTAACTGCTCTAATTTCCTGTTAATTGTGATCCCGAGATGAAAAATTAACCGTCAGCTCCGAGGTCGGGAGCCCTCGCCGCAGATCATTACAATGGGAGGTAAATGACTGACTGCTGTAACGCGACGAGTTCACAGGAACAGTCGGGGTGAGTAATTGGCCCGGTGCAGCGGAGATATTTGTATTTCCCCCGCAGAGAAATAAGCGCGCCCCCCCCCCCCCAGGAGCAGCGCAAAGAGAGCGAATCAGCGAGGAAGACAAACTCGCAAAGCCTTTACGAGTCGAGATAATTCTCAAGTGCAGTGGGGAGAAATTGGCAGATTGAGAGAAGAATAAGTGAGAGGGGCAGAAACCCTTTGCATTTTAATGAAAACTTTGAATTGAGCGTTTAAAAAAAACAAAAAAAGAAAAGGGAGGAAGACAGCGGTATGTAAACAAAAAAAAAAAGCAGCAATACAGCATCAGCTCTGGGGGGGTTTGATGGAATTTTTAACCAGGCAGGAGTGAGTGTGAGTGTGTGTGTGTGTGTGTGTTACGCCGTCATGATGAGGAGGGCTGACACACAAACTGGGCGGAGGAGTGAGGAGAATCCGTGATGACTTCAGCCATCAGCTCACCTGAGCGATCAGGGACTAAGGAGGAGGAGGAGGAAGAGGAGGAGGAGGAGGCCGATTGGCTGCTTGAAGAATTCATGAGGTTCTGACAGAAACGTCTCATAAGTGGCGACTGTTTCACGGAGTCAGCTGGACAGAGATATTTTACAGCTAATGAAGGGTAATAGCCAAAATGATGGACCAACATTCCTCACAGTGACCTTTCAGGTGTGTTCGGGCCTGTTTGTGTGTGTGTGTGTGTGTGTGTGTGTGTGTGTGTGTGTGTGTGTGTGTGTGTGCGCGCCGAGCGAACAGCAGCCTGATAACAGCGGATCGAGCAAAGCCTCTTGAAGGACGAGTGACCTCATACATCATGCTGGCATTCCTCTGCACTGTGGTGAAATGAGGGATTTACTATCCCACTCCCTTCTCTCCTCGCACACGCCGCCTCCATCCCGCTATACTTGCGAGGACCCTCATTGGCATAATGCATCCTGCAGCCCAAAACACGTCGCTGCTGAAACTTCACTCTGATCTGAAGCCAGTTCTGGACCTAAAATCAATCCTCAACAAACAAACAAATAAAAATCAATCCCAGTCTCTAAAAAAAATTGTAAACCTGCATCTTCAGTTATATTTAGAGGGAAACTTGATTTGATTCCTACACAACTAAACTGCTTTGTCAAGTATGCTTTGAGGAAAACTGGATTCTGAAGGCATCCAGTATTAAAGAGCCACATGGTCTGACGAAGGAGGTATGTAGTCCACAACTGGGTCGTTTCTACAAGATACGCGCTTCCCATTCGTTGTCTATGTGGGACACCATGCACTGCATTCTGGTAGCATCATACTGCCTTTACAGAGATGGGGAGTCATACTACCTACTCTTCAAGTGCGTAAAGTTGAGGTTTTGGCTGCTTTACATGAATGAGAAGCGTTGAGCGTGGTGCGACTCCTCGTGAAACTTGGTAAAACTGTTAACTAACTGACGTTAATTTAACATGAAGACCAATTTCAGCAACTGCACATTAAGCCGAAGTGTTTCCGTAATAAAAGACAAAGTTTCCGAGTTTGAGAACCAGGATCAGAGTGAGTCCAGGGAAGTGTTGGCCGATCAGATGTAACAAATACGTGCACGGCAGCATTTATTACCTCTGCCAAGGAGGTTATGTGATGGCCGTCGTTGGTTTGTTTGTTTGTGTGCAAAATAACTCGAAAAGTAATGGACGGATTTGGATGAAATTTTCAGGAAATGTGTGAAATGGGACAAGGAAGAAACGATAAAATTTTGGGACTGATCTGGATCACCGTCTCCATCTAAGTGTAACCGGGTGGACAATTCAATGCGGTTTACTCTAAAAGCCACCAGAGGGCACTCTTGTTTTTGGGGTAACCCCCTCTGACCACATGACATTTTGGGTCTCCACATGACAGACAGTGACAATGACGGAGTTCTCTTTCCTCCCTGAGCGACATACGCACGGTTGGGCCGGCATTCTTATCTCCGGTTGTCTAAGAAGCTGGGAGGCTGTTAGGAGCTGCCGCGCTAGAGGCCGCGCCTGTTCATTAGGTCGGATGGTGTGAAGGCCACATTGTCGGTAGGACATTTGAACTGTATGTAATTACATTTGTATCTGTAACGTTCCATACAAAATATGTGAATTGGGAGATTGTGTTGGGGGTGGACTGAAGCTCCTTAGCAGAGGTATGAGCTCTCTGAGTGCTTTTCTAGTTATTGAAGAATACCTATCAATTGCATAAAAAAACACTCTTGGATACCTACCATCACTCAGAAGCCCAGGAGGAACAAGGCACTATTAGTCTTAGGCTTAAATTTCATTTTCTGTCATTGTTTACTTTCGTTTCTCTTTTTCTGATTTGGTTTCAGCACTACAACTAGAAAATATCACGCTCTGTTGGAAACTTTTACACGCCTGACCTTCATTAACATGTTCTAATACTAATCTAATACTTGGCTGTGATTTGCTGCGAAGCTTGTTTTACATTGCCAGTACTGTAACTAATAATAACAACAATAATCTAACCTTTATCAATCCGCTTGGAGAAATTCCTTCTCTGCATTTGACTCATCCTATTCATAGTTAACCTTAACTATACTGCCGTGGTGCAGCGCCCGGGAAGCAGTCAGGGGATAAGGGCCTTGCTCAAGGGCCCAAAGTGGTGGTGGCTGGGACAAGCCATTGTTCTCACTTCGCCACCTCAACCTCTTGCCGGTCCGGGGGCTTGAATCAGCGACCAACTGGTTACATGTTCACTTCACAAACCACTAGGCCACCACTGTCCCAACAGAAGACAAATAGGAGAACTGATTAGTCTATTGTTACACATCCAATCAGTAATTTTATTTCGGCTTGATTTGGCCAAAAACTGAAGTTATATGCGTCATTATGGGACGGTGTCAGAACTAAATGCACTTCAAAAACTCTCAAATAAAGGCAAAACAGCAACAAAGAGGCATAAGTTGGTAGAGAGTGAGAGGTAAAATAAATACGGTAGCTTACATGATTAACAGTTTTCTACCTCTTGCATCTTTTGCAGCACTTTCTACCATAATATATTTTTGATATTCTCCACAGCTCTCTACTGACCGCAGCAGGCAGCACGTGATTGGTCCATTTTGTGTGGAAGGAGAGTCACATGACGAGTTGAATGCCCACTTTTAAGGGAGCATGGAGAAGAAAACCTGATTAACAGATACAGTAGAAAACCCACTCATTATGACTGACAGGGTTTTAGGTTTTGTTGAGACGGCCAACACTGAGAAAGCCTGGATCTGTATGTCTGGCTTTGGGGTGCAGTTTAACCCCGACATGACGGTGATGTCAACAATAGAAAGCAGCAAGGATTCAACTGATCCAAACAGATAAAGGGGCGATTGAACGTCATTCACCATTTCAGTCCTTTGACCCGTCATTGTAATCATACGTAGCTTCATTAACCTGCATGTTGTCCTGCACAGATTCATGGTTTCTACAGTAAAATCTCGGGGATGAAGCAGGTTTATTTCCAGCTATTATTGTTTATTCAGGACAGTTTTTTTTCCAGGCATATCAAATGCATTATTACAGGGAGTTTTCAGTTTTGCTGCTTAAATGCAAATGATGATAATCATTTTGAAAAATGGTCTGCCACCGCAGTGTGTTCGGATAAAGGCTGCATAATTGGGGTGTTGTATTATTGTCCTCTGGTGCCTCTCAGGGCTCCGGCAGAACTTTTTTTTCTTCCTCCAAATTCATTTAACATGTTGTTTAATCCAAATTACCACCAGCTACAGAAGGTTTAAATACAAAAAAAAAAAAAGCACAAATGAGAAAGCTTTGGCTCGGCCCCACTGGAGTCTGGTTATTTAGATGGTTAGCCGAGATTTAATTTGAGATCTGACTCTGAGGTAGTCAGATGGAAGAAGTGGATGGATTTTAGTTTGTGCTGCAGCTTTAAAAACAAACATTCGGAAGGTTCAGCTGCAAAATTCACAACTGTTCACGTCCACACAGCACAATGTGTGCAGTCTTAACTACTTTCAATGGAAGAACTGAGCTGCAACAACCAGGCAGTTAATCAATTAGTTGTCAGCTATTGATGATTTTGAAAATTGATTAATCATTTGAGTCACTTTTTAAATACTAAAAGTCGAAATTCTCTCATTCCAGCTTCTTAAATGTGAATATTTTCTGGTTTCTTTGCTCCTCTATGACAGTAAACTACATATTGTTGGACTGTGGACGTAGCACAACATTGACTGACATATTCTAGACAATTCATAGACCAAATAAGTAATTGATTAACTGACTTAGTGATTAACAGATTACCCCACAATAAAAATAGTTAATAGTTGCTGCCCCACTGAAGAAATCTGTTGAGTGAATTGCCCCGACCTCACAATTCCTAAATTAACCACCGGAAATAAGACACATTGAACCTACACTGACTCAAGAACAGGATTTCTGGAAATAATCTCCAGCTACATTATTTATTAGGGATGTCCCAATTAATTTTTTTCACCTCGATCCAATCTGAGTCTTTGAATAATCCCATTAAAGAGCGTAAATCTGTAATCTAGATAACTTTAAGCACACTAAAGTTATTAAAACCAACTCGGTGTAAATGCTTGACTACTCCAAAGTCCTGTGTTGCACCTTTTTTGCGTAGATACCGTCACATCTGTGCAACACCAGACTAATACATGAGCTAATAAGGTAGAAGATGAAGGACATGCATGCCAGAAAATGTGTTGTAGATTAGCTGCAGTACCCGCTCGCACCACCAGGCGGACCCTCTTACTGTTTAATGAGATGGAGGACTGCAGATTGATTGACATTGTGAAGGTTTAGCTGGTAAAGGGGCACCATGACCAAGACTTCTGTGATGGCTAATGACATCTGAGCTCACAATCTGAGCTGAATAAGATCAGACAGCGTCCCTGTAGCTTAATGACATGCAGCCAAGGTGTTAGAACGGCCTGTATTACATGAAATAGATTCATCAGCATCAAGAATATTGTCCACTAATTAGTGTTATCGGTTAATTATTTAAGGTTAGGTTCACAATGACTTCACTCCTCATTTTTGACACATTTTTTGTCGTTATTACAAATCCTTCTAGGGCTGTTGCTTTTGCTCTCACTGCTTATGCTGTATTAGCATGTGACAAATAAAAACTATTGAATCTTGAATAGAATATTGATCAGTCAATTGTCAGTTCAGAAAACTCTACAAAATTTGCTTCCCTACAGCGAATGTAAACAAAGACCTGGGTTTAGGTTCGTGCTCAATAAATAGAGATGTCAATAACAATCAATCAATCATCAATATCTTTTTTTAAACAAGCATTCCAACCTCTAACATATTGTTTTCATAACACAAGGTGTGGACTGGGCCTTGGACTTCAAAAAACTCTAATCTGTTCTTTCAAATGTGTCCTTGACCCTCCAATAAAAAATATTAAAACCTCAATAAACTCGATACCAATCAGCTAAAAACACCTTTGATTGGACATTGTTACGATTTATTGACTGTCCAGGCCGCTAATAAACCGATCAATAGAACGTTTATGTCCGCATTGAAAACCTTCCACCTCGTAACCCGTTGCATTCAGGACACGAGGTGCAGACTGAGCCCGGATCGACTTTCCATTCGGTTCGGACTTTGAGAAAACACTCATCTGCTCCTTCTCACTGTGTCTTTGACGCCTCCAATGACACCTTGAAGAGGCGAGAACCTGCGAAAAATGTTTGCATTTTCAAAAAAAGGAAGGAAAAAAAAAAAGTCAAACTCAAAACTCAAAAGACAGAAGTACAAAGACACACAAGCCTCAGAAGGTTAAACCACCGCGAGCTCCTGCCTGTTTCCATGACACTGCAGGCTGACTATTAACCAGCAGACAGACCATGGACAGGCCTGAGTACTGTACAGGTGAGCACACACACACAATCACACACACACACACACTCAGATGAAGGTGTTTCTGCTGTAATATTAGCGCGGCGGCGGCGGCTATCTGCCAGTAATCTGGAGACGTAGCAGGAAGCTCAGCAGTACCTCATCTGAGCGAAAACTTGCTGATTAGCGGCGGAATTATCCTATTAGCAGAAATGATTTCACAGGCTTCAGCATACAAATGAGTCCCCTACGAAAAAAAAAAAAAAAAAAAAAAAGGAAAAAAGTTTCATCTGATACAACCGCGAAAACTTATTAGATCATTTAATTGTGAGATTAAAGCGGGGCTAATTTGACAAACCAGCACTAATCACAAATGACAATAGGACAAAGCCTGGAGGACCCGGAGCGCCGCCGATCGCTGCCTCGTGCTTATTTATATATTTTTAATAACTGGAGGGATTCGAGGGCGAGGAAATGAAACAGCTGCAATGAAAGGGAGCGACGCTTTAATGAAATGGGTTTTTTTTTTGTTTTTTTTTTTGAGGGAGGAGAGCGTTTTCGGAGCTCCGGGTCAGAGCTAAAGCAACACAATAAAAGGCTCGATTTCTGCCCGGCGAGGCGGACGCACAAAAACAAGCAGCGATGATCACGCTGGAAGTAGTGGACTGTGATTAATCAGTGACAGCTAACCACTAATTACAACCCCCAATCAATTACCTCAACGCTCATTATCCAGTCAACACACCACCTGGAGAGCACTAATGCGCTTTACTTGCTGCGGGCAGAATCTGAATATAAACTTGTTGTTTGTCAGAGTGGCTCCGTGCACAGTGATCCCAATGTATGTGAAGGTTTGTGGCAAGGGGGGGGGAAGAAACCTCTGCAACGTCCAGAAAGCCTCCAGCCTTTTCCTTTACGTTTGGAGCGAGACTAAAGATTAAAGCGGCTCTCTTAACGGAGCGCAACCCAATTACACCTCGCCGGACCTGCAGGAGGACGGAGATGGCGGAGAAGAGAGGAGGACGGAGACGAGGGGGGAGAGGAAGGAAAAAGGTGGCCGGCTGTGGAAGGAGGAAGGACGGTGGAAGGAGAGATCGGGCGAGAAGCGGGAGGGTGAGGGAAGAGCGGCGCAACGCAAAGGAAGGTGTTAAGAACAGAAAGCCAGGAAAAAAAAAGGGGGGGAAATTGGATTGAGAATATCAGAGGCGAGAGGAAAAGCAAAGTCAGACGTCTCCCCGGGGGATCAAACACTGAAGACTCCGAACGGCTAAAAAGAGTTAAAAAAGACGTGAATCATCCGGCGTGACGTCAAGAAGCAGACAGTTTACTCATGTTTCACAACCCAACTGCTCTGTGAAGTCACCGCCACACAAAAGGTCCGTGTTCGGTGTTTGGATGTGGAAATGGAAATGTCAGTGTGTGGTGGATAAAGTTCGGTGCAGGCATTTGTACTTAAAAGAGGACGAGCAGCTTTGGTGATCCACCAATTCTGTTTTCCATGAACCACACCGGCAGGACCAAGTCAACACCAGAGTTAACCTGGCGACTAACAAGACATGGAGCAGCCTTATGGAGCTATGATATAGATTTATATGAAAAGATAATAGACATAATCAGATGAATGATACATTTAGTAAAAATAGGCCATTTAAAAAAAAGGGAACTGATATTGTCTAGATTGTCCCTGTTTGCTTAAATCTCAGATAATATCTAGGAAAATGACAGAAAAAAGTATTAATTAACATGTTAACCACAGATGAAAACAGGCCCAAACTGTAAAATAACATCCACATTAAAAATAAATAAATAAATCTGTAGTTTTGTCAATGGTAATTTGTTGTTTTACAGTGCTTGACTGGAAAATTAAACTATTTTTGTATTTAAATTAGCAAAAATTGTTGTTATTTTAAACCTTTTTGCAGTTATTTGAAAGAAAAATAATATATATATGTATATCAGGGGGAAAAATAATAAATAAAAAAATATAATTAAATAAATAATAAATCAGAAAAAATATTGATTTGAATATTGACTATAAATAAACATGTCAAAAATGTACATAATGTCAACATTTAGAAAAATCTGTATTTTTTATAAATGGTAATTTGATCTTTTACAATGTTTGACCATGAAGTTAGACTATTTGGTTATTTGGTTGTATTTAAATCAGCAGAAAACATTGAGTTGTTACATTCAACTCAATTCAATCAGTTAAGTTGAGACTGACTGAGGCTGCGCAGCAAAGGTGACGTACTACTTCCTGTTTGTTTCCGTCTGTAGCCGATTGTGTGCTAGTGTAGCAACTGTCCACGGATTTTTCTGTCTTCCCACCGTCGCTGATTGCTTGCTCATCGGGAATCCAAAAGCAACTTTGGATTGTTGGGTTTTCCGTTTCCTGTTTTTCTGTTTCCTGTTCTTGTTATAATGTTTAGCGCTATGTGACGACCTGTGTTGTAAATATGCGCTATATAAATAAAATTGAATTGAAATTACTGATAATCTCTCTCTGATTTCCATCACCGAGACATGATGCTTGGATATTTTTATTTAAATTAAAGTGTCTTATTCTGGAGGTTTTTCAAATGTCACCAGCCTCACAGCAGTTGATTTACAGTAGCAACAGAAACATGCATATAGACGTTTCACCAAATGGAACGTGACCCTTCTAAGCTTTAAAGTAACCACCAAAATATGGCAACAAGTAACTCAGCAGCGTCAAAAACATGTTTTAAAAGTACCATATGTTTCCCCTTAGAACACACAGCAGGGTCAGTTCACCAAAACAACTGCAATGTTAAACGACTATTAGAGATTACTTAAAAAACAAGCACATATCACCTCCTATCTATACAAACAGCACCACCCACAGTTCTCTGAATCCGTCTCCAGCATGTGCACACAGCACAGAACAACCTGCAGTTAAAGTTAAATATCTGGTATCAAGGCAACCTGGATCAGCAAGGAGATCAATTAATCTCCCTGAATGGATGAGTTGAACTATCAGAAAGAATGAAGCCGCCATGAAAAGTCCCATCTCTGAGGTCACAACAACAAAAACCTGATAACGCAGAAGTCAAATAGTGATATTCTCTGAACCACATGTAGCTGAATGTCACAATAATACAAGATAAAACATTTAAATATGAAATACTTCACCGTAAACATGAATAAAGGTTATCTCAGTTTGATAACTCTAGAGCAGGTTTGACATCTTGCACTACAAAATAAAAGCATCGGTAGATAGTTTAATCCAAGTAGAACATATTTAGCATCATTTTAATTTGTATATGGAGCCGAAACTTAACAAATACCATTCGACTTATGTGCAGTTTATAATAAAAAGGCTTCAAGCTAATCAGAAGTGGTCCAACAGAGGGCCCATGAGGATTCTTCTTCTCAACTCTGGTCACTTTCACCCCAAAGCACCATGAAGCTCATCTGCCAACAACCACATGAACCTCCAACATGCTTCAGACAGTAAAACAGAAGATGATTAAAGCAGCCTTACCTTCACAGTGGAGGAGGAGCAGCAGAGGGTTTCCACGGGTCAGAGCAGGTGGGAGTGAGTTCATTGGAGTTTTCTCTTGAATCCAAACAGGGTTAAACTCTGAGGAGGACAAATAAAAATCCGTCTCTGCCTTTTCTGCGTTTTTCCTCTGTTGGTTTTCGGTTTCTGCAGCTTCATTTTCCTCTTTTGTCCCTTGAATTAGTCCCTTTGTTTGACCAGAGGTCGATGCTTCTCATCGTCGGTCACGTTCTCCACCTGCAGATGCTGCTGGAGCTGAATTACTCTCAGGTGTGCTGGGCTGCCAGGTTGGTGGTTTTCTGCCTCTTCAGCAGTAAAACTTCACTTCAATAAAAATCCAAATATTATGTGAAACGCTTGCATGCTTCTATTGTAGTGTTCTGCATGTAGAAAACATGTATTTTCAATCACAATAATAATCCCCCATTAGCTTAATATCTATTTATTTACCATCCAACAGCATTGATGCCACTGAGGGAGCTGCAAACCTGGCAACCCAGCAGTCAATAACGGTCTGAGCAGGTGTGACAGCGCCATGTTTGTAGTTTATTACCCCAGTAGGAGTATTTTTATGATCTCTGTGGAGCATATTGGCTGCATTATCACATTAATATTAGCCACCATGTGAACTAAAAGCTCTCCAAACAGGCTGCACCATGTCACCCTGTTACATCACATTAAATTCAACCATGACTCCAACTTAACAGAACATTTCTCTATTTTTTTTCTAAATCCCTGCGGATGACAGGCAGGTTTCTCTCTAAAACCTGATTATGTTTAAGTCTCTGCATTATTTTATCTCCTCTGCGCTCTAAATTACAACCATTCCGGTTGTTTTTTTTATCAGTAAAACAGCTTTAAAGGACCAACTCTGCTCGTTTAATACAGTTTTCCACTTGCTGAAAAAGTGACTGCAGCTCCTCCGCTGTGACTGAAATGTTAATAACGCATCAGAATGAGTTGACTTTATTCATGAAGGTCACATTAAAAAGATTACAGCCCCACAGAATAACTGCAAAAGAGATCCTTTCTTTATTTTACGCACAAAACTCATCCGTAAATCGTTTTAATTACAGACTAAACAAAGATAAGAGGCAAACCAAACACACAGCATTTAATATTAGACACAATACTCTTTATGTAGCCTCTAAGCATCCTAAATGTGATGCCTGATTACACTATCAGCTGCAAATCTCTTTTTTTTTTATCTCAATCATTTGGTATTAAGAAATGCTAAAGTTGAACAAATACACACTTTTGCCATCAGAACATGCATGAAGTTCAGTGTTTCTGCAGGTTGCAGATAAAAGCAGCTGCAGACGGATATAAACCGGATAATACAGCTTCAGTGATCTGTGTTTTGCATGTCAGTCGGTAGAATTATGCGAGCACAGGCATAGATTTCAGTGGATGGGTTCATCAATATGTAGAATTGTAAATGAACTTGTCATTGACCTGCATAGGTGTCACATGCACATTTAAATAGGTTACTTCTCCGTACCAAAGAGGACAGAAGAGTGAATTCTACCTTTGAGTGCGCTGATTCAGACGGGAAAATATGAAATGAGAACAGCTGATCTACAGCAGCATAGATATCTGAAAGCCACACATAATTTCTCAGGGCCGCACTGCATTACATTGAAGTATATTTTTGAATGATCACTTGGAGCATGGATTTTGTCCTCTTTTTTCAGTTTTATTCACTAGTTTTTTTTTAAAAATGTTTCTGTTGAACCACAATTCAAAAGCAGTGTCTGATTTTCCTTTTTTAATTTTCCGTAAATTTTTATTTGTTATTACTTTTGTCAGTTTCAAGTTATTTCAGCGACCATTGTGGGGTTTCCTTTCTTTCACAGAAGGGTACCAACAATTTTGTCCATGTGTGTTATAAGATGACCTTACAGAATGATAATATAGAGGGAAGCCTAACAAATAAAGATTATTTACTTTGAGCAAGATTTTTGGTGACAGTAAAAAGAAGAAACTGTCTTTCAACAGAAAATCACCTCTGGCTGAACTTGGCTCTGGGAGGGCAGATGTCTGCCTTGACCTGTCAGGGTGAGGATAAAGGGGAGACAGAAATGGATAAAGATTAGCATTTAGCAGTTAGCTAAATGGTAGCATCAGCACTGGTCACCACCTAGAACATCTCCTAAATGGGCCTGGGTCAGTTGAACGTGGCAGTGCTGGTTGGATTAGCAGTTAGCATTAGCAGTTAGCTAAATGGTAGCATCGGCACTTGTCACTACCTGGAGCATCTCCTAAACGGGCCTGGGTCAGTTGAACGTGGCAGTGCTGGTTGAATTAGCAGCTAGCTAAATGGTAGCATCAGCACTAGTCACTACCTGGAGCAACCCCCAAAATGGCCTGGGTCAGTTGAATGTGGCAGTGCTGGTTGGATTAGCAGTTAGCATTAGCAGTTAGCTAAATGGTAGCGTTGGAACTGGTCACTACCTGGAGCATCTCCTAAACAGGCCTGGGTCAGTTGAACGTGGCAGTGCTGGTTGGATTAGCAGTTAGCATTAGCAGTTAGCTAAATGGTAGCGTTGGAACTGGTCACTACCTGGAGCATCTCCTAAACAGGCCTGGGTCAGCTGAACGTGGAAGTGCTGTTGGATTGTGTAGGAGCAGAGTGAACTGGCACTGGGGATGGTGACTTTGGGATGCCAGAGTTCACCTCCGAGCCTCCTGGAGGTGTCGTGGGACTAAGTAGGAGAAACAGCGTTGAAGGGAGGTTTCCACCTGATGACCCCCAGAGACGTGTTAGGAATCACTGCTCACTGGTAGCTATAGAGACAGATTAGGGATCCTAGGTCCTTCACTGAGGATGAATCCTTTCTTTCCGAGCACAGGTGTCTTGTGTTTAAATTAACTAAAAATTCCACCATAAATTGATGCAGAAACGGCACAAATGGGTGCGTAAAATTTAATCAGAACGCAGAATATGAAGTGTCTGAATCGTAAAACTTCCTGCTGCTATTAAATGTCTCCCCTCTGAGCATTAAAATGAAATCGACACAATCTAATATTTTGGTTATGTTTAGAAAGTAACTTTTGCTTTTCCTGGTTTCCCCTTGTTATATTTTTCATTCAACTATTTTGGAAATTCCTGGATATTATTTGAAGTGGATTTCTGGGCGTGACACCGAAGTAGTCGGGATTAAACAGAGGGCTGTGTTTTCCTCCCCTCAGGAACTTCAGAGCATCAAACGCTTCATTTTCTGCTTTCTGCGGATTTTTTATGCACCAATCTGTTTCTTTTCTGTGTCATTTTACGGTAGAAAAGTCTTTATTTATGTGGAGGAAAACACTAAATCAAACCAGCAGGTTATAATTAAACATATAATGGAATGGAATGCAGTGAGGCTCTCAGGAAATCTGTATTTAATATTGCAATTAATTAAAATATGTCCATCAGTTTTCTCTTTCTGTTTGGATGCACACTTTGACAGAAGACTCTCCTCTTCACACAACCAGTATTTGAGCTCACAACTACTTATTTTTTATGCAATTCTCTTCCCAAAAACGCTCAGCATCCATCAAAAACATTATCCCACCTAATAGAACAATTGGAATAAGCACAGTATTTCTGCACTCCTGGCCGTGATTTGCATCAGGCTTGGTAAATATTCCCCTTAGCCTTGTTAGATTTGTCTTACGAGCTTTTACATTTCACTTCTCACCGACTTCTCACGAACTACTTTGCATTCGTGGGATTGTTTAGCTCCTTAATTGCGTTGTTCATTTATTTCGGGCAGATATCTGGTCAAAAGCAGCTCCACAATGATTTCTAACAATAATTTCATGGGAAAAATTACGTCTGTATTAGTCGCGTCTCGGCCTGCAAGCAGCCGACCGAATAAAACATCCTGTTCTCCGGCTGTCAAAACAGATCCTGGAAAAACGGAGAAAACCCGTAATTGAAGCGGAAGTGGGTTGAAGGGAGGCACTTAAAGAGCAAAACTCAATTAAAGCACGCAATCAGGAGCCGTTTCAGATTGTTGATACGCTGAATATTTGCTCTCACCAGCGATCAGAGACGTCTCCCTGCCAGCGAGTCGACCTAATGCCAGGATTTCGTGTCGGCAGACGTGCCAGCATAATCCTGCAGCGTGTTACAGGCTGACGAGACAAGTGTAATTTCACAAAGAGACCCGGCCCGCTGGAGTTAAAGTGCCTCCTCTCCTGCAACACAAAACGCACATCTGAGCAACAAATGACAGAAAGCTCACCCTCCGCTTCCTCCTAACAGCCTCAGAGTAATTATACAGCCGGTGTTTGTACCTGTCAAAGAGTTCCGTGCAACAAACAGTCAGAGAGGAGATGAGGATGAGATGAAACAGGAGAAGAGATTAAAAGTGTTTGTCTGCTGTCTCGCAGCTTTCCTCCCTTCTGCTCGCAGCTCAGTTTATCAGGTTTATCTACTGTAGGTGACTGATGATGGGAGTTTTCTGGAAGCCACCAACGATTCATCCCAGAAGCTGCAAGCTGGCTTCCTGGTCAATTTAGTCTCCTGGCAGGACGGCGAATCATCTGGAAGGACGTGAAGTTAGACCTGGGGACACTGAGGAGGCTCTGAAACACTCGATCCAGACACTTGAATCTGTGAGTTCATCATGATATTTTGAAGAATCTATAAAAACTGTGGGTCAGTTATGTTTCCTGGCGGGACGGAACATCATCTGGACGTAGATTTAGACCTGAGGACACTGAGGAGGCTCTGAAACAGTTGATCCAGATACTTGAATCTGTGAGTTCATCATGATATTTAGAAGAATCTATAAAACTATGAATCAGTTTAGTTTCCTGGCGGGACTGAGCGTCATCTGGACGTACATTTAGACCTGAGGACACTTCCGGCAGAACCAGGCTCTGGATGGGCAGACGTCTGCTTCGACGTGTTGGGGTGAGGGTGAAGGGGAGAGAAAACAAGACAGCAGAGGACAAACATTTTCAAACATTTCTACCATAGATTGATGCAAAAACGGCACAAATTGGTGATTGATCCAGACACTTGAATCTGTACATTTATTTGGGGTTTTTTAAAGAATCTATGAAAACTGTGGATCAGTTTAGTTTCCTGGTAGAACGAAGCATCATTTGGATGTAGATTTAGACCTTGGGACACTGAGGAGGCTTGGAAACACTTCCGGCAGAACCAGGCTCTGGAAGGGCAGGTGTCTGCTTCGACCTGTTGGGGTGAGGGTGAAGGGGAGAGAAAACAGGACTGCAGAGGACAAACATTTCCAAACATCATAAGCTGATGCAGAAACTATACAAATTGGAGATTGATCCAGACACTTGAATCGGTGAGTTTTGAGAGAATCTGTGAAAACTGTGGATGGATTTTGCAACACATACCTATTAGGTGAGTTTGTTTTGCCCCCAGTCTGATCCAAGTCATTTAATATTTAGTATCTATTCTATTGTTTGTTGTAAAATGTTCCAGGTGTTGGAATTCCCTAGAAAGAGTTTGGAAGTGGCATCCCAGGAATCCCATTTTACTGAAATTAGACCTCGAAGGAGTCGGGATTAAACAGAGGGCTGGAGTTCCTCCCTCAGGAACTTCAGAGCATCAAACACTTCATTTTATGCTTTCTGCTGATTTTTATGCACCAATTTGTTTCTTTTCTGTGTCATTTTACGGTAGAAAAGTCTTTATTTATGTGGAGGAAAACACTAAATCAAACCAGCAGGTGACAATTAAAAATGTAATGGGACATAAAGCAGAGGGGCTCTCAGGAAATCTGGTTTTAATATTACGATTATCAAAAATAAATGTTTTTATTGAAGGGGGAAACCGGCCTCCAGGTCTATCAGATATATGCTGCTGGTACCGAGTCTCAATCTGATACCACTTTACGAGATAGCACCCACTTCGAGTAGATTCAAATTATTAAAATCAATCCAGTGTATTTACTTGAAAACGTAGTTGTTCTAGCATGCACTGTAAAAAATTGTTTTAAAATCTGTGAAAAAAATTGGTTTCCAGAAAAAAATTGTAAAAAATGAAAAAAAAAAAAACTACTGCAATGTTCGAAAACTATAATAACAGTGAAAATAACAGCACGTTTCTGTGGAATTATTATCTTTTTAGTGGACTTAAACACAATAAAAGTGTCATTTTACAGTTGCACATTGTAAGAGAAAGAATTCTGATTATTATACAGATTTTTCATGTGAATGTTCTTTTTTTAAATACAGTCAACATGTAATTTATACTTTTTTCTGTTATTTGACATTTTTCTGCAATGTCACAAAATAGGAAAAATTGCAAAACAACAGTAAATTATTGAAAATTACAGTTAAAATTGTTTTAAAAACTTTTTACAGTGTGCCATAAGAAAAAAATGACGACCTGTATTGTCTACCCAAGTGATGGGCTTCTATATAGCTCATTGATTAAATATGATTTCATTAGGTTGCATTAATCTCTGATAATTGAACTTCACTTTTTTAAATGAACTTAACATTCCAACTGGGTTTTCAGTTGGAAGTGGCAGTGCTGGTTGGATTAGCAGTTAGCATTAGCATTTAGCAGTTAGCTAAATGGTAGCATTGGAACTGGTCACTACCTGGAGCATCTCCTAAACAGGCCTGGGCCAGTTGAACGTGGCATTGCTGTTTGAATTAGCAATTAGCATTAACATTTAGCAGCTCGCTAAATGGTAGCATCGGCACTGGTCACTACCTGGAGCATCTCCTAAACGGGTCCGAGTCAGTTGAACGTGGCAGTGCTGGTTGGATTGTGTAGCAGCAGTATAAACTGGCACAAGGGGGGTGACTCTGGGACGCCAGAGTTCACCTTCTAGCCTCCTGGAGGTGTCGTGGGACTAAGTAGGAGAAACAGCGTTGAAGGGAGGTTTCCACCTGATGACCCCCAGAGACGTGTTAGGAATCACTGCTACTGGTAGGTATAGAGACAGATTAGGGGTCCGAGGTCCTTCACTGAGGATGAATCCTTTATTTTTGAGTACAGGTGTCTTGTGTTTAAATTAACTTCCTACACTTCAGTCCAGTAGTGCTCAATAAGAAATGCACTGATCCACACTGATCCTGATCACTGAGATCGACCTGCATCATATTAGTCATCATACAAGTTCTGCAAACAACATAAAGCAGAGAATTTTCTGTCATTATTCCAATATTTTTAATTTGATTTCAACATGATGCCCACATTTTTCCATCACACCTGCTTCCAACAGTGACGCCTGGCTTGTCATAATACCTCCGCATCTTCAAACCAGGCAGACTTCTGGCAGGTTTTCATTAGTCAGCTGCTGCAGCTGGAAGTGAGCAGAATTTATGAGGCAGAAAAAAAACAAAACAATGAGCTGAATCTTCAGATAAGGTGAGAATAATTGCAGAATTGATGATAATTCCCAGAGTGTTTGTCACAACCTGGAGCCTCTTTCACATGAAACCTTTGATCCATTGACTGACTGGAAGCTACAGAGTCGCTGACATTTCACTCTGAACCACAAACTGTGTTGGAGGAAAAGTTTACCAAAGTAATTAGGATTCATCCTGTTGGCACAAAGAATATTTGAACCAACTTTCATGGTAATTTATTGAATGCTACAGTCAGACTGCAGGAAAACACGGACAGCATCAGACTTGGTGTGAATCTGATGTTTTCAGGTCTGATTTCAAAATCAAACAGCTCTGATTGTTTTCACTGCGACATCAGTCACAGCAGAATTCATGCAACTTCTGCATCACACTAGATCAACATTAGTCACAATTCTGCACTGGCAGGAGTCACTCAGTGAATACAAACATGGAGAACAGCTGCTATGGAAGCAGTCAGTGGAGGCAGACTGAGGTGTTACACTTGAGAAGTATTTTAGGCGACACTCTACACAGTTTTATTGGCTCCCACTGAATATCGACTTGGAAATTAAACTGTGAACACTGATTTCAGTTGCCTCTAATGTCTGAGCCCTGCATCCCAAAAACTACATCCTCGTAGTTTCAGTCGTAGCATCTGGACTTGCTTGAAGGCGTTTCACCTCTCATCCAAGGGGCTTCGAAGCCTCTTGGATGAGAGGTGAAACGTCTTCGTCTTTGAGAAACTCAAGCGATTCTAGATGCTATGATTGAAACTACGAGGACAAACATGACCTGGATGACTGAGAATTCTCACAGACACAGAAAGTGCAGTAGAAACTTCTAATGTGTCACATTTCTACTCACTGTTGGCCCAATTTTAACTGCAATATAAAGTCCTGCACCTCCATGGAAACAACACAACCGTGAAGAATGTCTTTCTAATGGAACAGCATACCACACATGATGAGTTCAAGGACCGTCGGAAAGTTGAAAACCCAGTCAGTTTCTTTACAGTTTCTGGCAACTGTTATTAAAGATAACAGGTCTTTCAGATCAGTTGGCATGTTTTGGGGTTTAGATGGTCGATGACTTGTTGAGAATGTTGGGAGACTTGTAGACATGCACCCAGCTAATATTGATTAGTTTTAAACATGTGACTCGTTCAGCTACCAGCACACGGAGCAAATGACCTTCAAGTTCAGGTGTGGACACATTTGCAGACACCATGAACATTCATTTTGGATTAACTGGATCCTGAGTTCACACAAACACAACCCAGATCACCAGAGATGTTTTACCAAGTCAGGGAATAACGCTCCAGCTGGCTCAAGAGCTCAAAACACCTCAAGTGTAATATTCCTTTTTCTATCAAACATGTTTACATCTGCAGAATCGCATCGAGTACAATCCGTTTGAGAACTTAAACCAGACCTCTAGTGCAGCATCGATCCGTCAGCGGGAGGATCGTGTGTTGGGAGCGGCCGGTGCATCAGTGTGGATGAAGATCTCCGCTGCTCGCTGCGTCCCAGCGGCCGGCGATGGTAAAAGGCTAAATAAATAAGGCCTGGCTGCAGGGGGTCGCCCAGCCGTGACCTTTCTGCCCATTTGCTTTGAGCGCTGCTTCAACGAGCTGCTCCCCCGAACTCCGGAGGGCAGATTTTAATCAGCGGCGTGCCAATGGCCGAGGCAGTGCATCATGTTTAATGAGGCTAAAAGAGGCTCTCATTTACCCGCACAGGTAACAAATGGGCCTCAGTGTTTCCCCTTCTCCACTCATGTCCTTCACTCCTCCTCATCCTGCCTCTCAGAGTATCTCATTTAAACGGTTGGTTTTACTCTCACGTTTCCACCCGAACACTCTACTTTTAACTCTTCAGACACTATTTTTCAAAGCAGTTCCAGGGCAAATGTCTATCTGAGCAACGCCTCTATCAGTCGGCTGGATATTTGTTTTATAGGTTATCATCAGACCTACCTTCACAACCCTAATGCAATCCAACACAAGCCTCCTGCCAAAAATCCTACCTCTAATCTACAGATTTTGTTGTTCGAGAGGAGCTGGTGCAACACTGGCAGCAGAGTCCATGTTATTTGTAGATGGCAGCGGTGATGGGAATGATTGCATTATCCTGGAAAGGAAGGCTTTTGTGATATTTTACCCAAACACATGCGAGGTGAGGTGTTAGTGTTGGGATAGACTCTCAAACAGGGACATGAGATATTTAATTCCATCATCTCTGCCTCATTAAATTTGGCTGGAGACGACATAAACAAGGGTGATTATGATGAACCAGTTCTTCTAAAATCTAAAAAATAAAAATGATCCATACCCTTTTGATGAACCCACTTTTTGGTTTTAGCCACAACTGACTAGTAACTGTCTGGAGGACTGCTACATCAGCTGATCTCAATTTGTAAAACGTAGAATGACTACAGAAGCTTGTTTAGTCAATTAGAAGGGTTATGAACAATTTTGGATATGGCATCTTTAGTAAAAATGTAAGAAATATGCACAGAAATAGCAAAATTCATCATTAACGTCTTGAAAGTAGTGTCTTACCAAGGCCACACACACATACATGTCTACTCTACGAAAAGGGGTCCATCTAGGTACACTGGACAACAGGGGACCAGTGTTTTTTTCATCATATAACTGCAAAAATAAATGTATTTATTTATTCTATGAAAGGACATAGGCAACCCTGATCGACAACTCAAAGCAAAAAAAGAAAAAAAAAACATTTAGACATCTCACCTGTTCATACATATTGTGAAAGTCACTCCATCCACTTAATACCTTAGTTTTACTTACACATCTTCATTTGGCTGACTTGGTAACGTGGCTGCTAATATTAATGGCGGCTGTGGCTCAGGTGGTAGAGCGGGTTGTCCACTGATCGCAAGGTTGGCGGTTCGATCCCCAGCCCCTCCGCATGCCGAAGTGTCCTTGAGCAAGACACTGAACCCGAGGTTGCTCCCAATGGTAGATTAGCGCCTTGCATGGTAGCTCTGTCGCCATTGGTGTGTGAATGGGTGAATGCGAAACACATTGTAAAGCGCTTTGGATACCACTAAGGTAGAGAAAAGCACTATATAAGTGCAGACCATTTACCATTTAATGCCACGCAAGCGTTAGGAACAACTAATTTATTTCACATACATAGATTTTAATCATATAACTTTTAAAAAATAGAACCATGAGGTGTCCTCTGGCTGAAAATGACAGATAACTGACACAAAACCTTATGTAAAGGATGTTAACGATGAATTTTTAACTATTTCTATGTGTCTTTGATTATTTTTACTGAAGATGCCATGTCAAAAATGACTGATTTAGTTTGTGCTTGTGTATGTTGGCTTTGGATTGTACCAGTTACTATAATATTCAATACAGACACATTCAGAGTCTCCAGGGGGCAGAGCCAAATGCAAAGATAACATTTTTTGCTCATCACTTTTCTGTTATTGTTTTATTTTGCTGCTCTGAATTTGTGATTTATCCCGTCTGTGGTGGTTCCTCATTGCATGTATTTATGCAATCAATGCAAAGCTCCTCAGTAACTGTTTTTACAGAATTCTTTATTTATAACATTTATAACAGGGGATTATTTTTATTATTGTTGTTTTTTCCTTTGTTCTGGTAAAGCAATTTGTGTTACATTAAATTTATATGAAAGTGCTCCCCAAAAAGAGACCGATTAATTGAATTAGCAGATGTTAGCAACACGCTAATCTAAGCTGGTGAACATGCTAAACATTCTACTTACCTTCACAATGTAAAGACTGAGCGTGTTAACATGCTGATAGCATTTAGCTCACAGCTCCACTCTGCCTCTCAGATCTGCTGCAGACTTGTTTGTATTTCTCCTGTTTGTTGTCAATTACTCCATTTTTTTCCGCATTTGCTGTGTGAAAACCAAATGGTGCCTCTGAGACATTAAAGCTCTCCTCTACTCAGGCCCCCATTTATTCTTCATTCATCTCTCCTTCCATTATGCTGCATATCCTCAGCCCTATTTTGACAGGATTAATACTCCGGAGGGAGATGGGTAGTAAAATATTTCCCCTGCTACTTAGTAACTGAGCTAATAATTCCAGATGGAATTTCAACCATTGCTAAAACACACGAGGTAGCTTTAGAGGAGGATATTTTGCAGGAAAATTATGCGAGCCCAATTACCAGCAAGATTTTAGCTCCATCGGCTCTCGCTTCAAAATCCACGGCGTCTGTTTGAACCGGGTGGAAATCACTGATCAGAAATAGATCCAGAGGAATGAAGGCAGCTTTAGCCAGCAATAATTAGGTTTTGACAAAAATTAGGAGACCTCTGCTCGTTACTTATTAACCCGGGAGATGTGTGTGTTGTGGCCTTGGCGCTATGTGCTACCTCTGTGCTGTGAAGAGTGTTGTCCTGATCAATTCAGCTCCATCACTCCTCGGCTCCACAGGTCTCATTACAGCCAGGCCAGTAGGGAACATTCTAATAAACAGATGAAGATGACACTCTCATAGCCGGTGCACGCACACACACACACAAACACACACAACCTTGAGAAAGATTACACCGGGGACGAGCACAAAATAAAAACCTTTCACTTGATTATTTCGAGTAAAATAAATCACAGCCCTCAGACACACACTCTCACCTCAAAGCAAGAAAAATAGAGCTACAATAACACTCGCCGTGAGAGCGCGAGCAAACATGAGGCCGTAGATGACAGCGCTGCTTGTTAAGGGAAAAAATGGACACACACATGCACATTCAAACGCACCCTCGAATAATGAAACATATACACCCGTGCACCTTCCTCTGTTGCACTGTGCACAATAAGTCTTGCTTCATTAAAGCCAAATCTCATCCACTATCAGTTTACAACCACAGAAGTCGTTTGAACCGCCGGGGAAATACAATTCCATTCCGTTTCGGGGTTATCTTAATATATGAGCTTGTCTCCGCCACATTGGTCTGCGGTTATGAGCCGGGCAAACACCCACAGCACTGCAATATTGCACCGGCACATTCGCACAACGGATTGGAGCACACAAAGCAATTAGCAGCTCATATATATATGTGTAATTGTGTCCGTGTGTGACTCAACTCCCATGTCTGCTTCTCTCTTTTTTTTAAACTCTAATTTCTACATCTACTGTTATTAGCAAACAGTTCATTGCGGATTGCAGTTTGTTTGTTCGTGCCCCGTCCTCTAATCCTTGAGCAGATCCTCTCGGAGTGGAGGATTCGGCCAAATGGCAGCATTCCCGAGCAGGTTCCCTTCAAAACCCAGCGCTACTGTTGCTGCAGAATAAATAGCTTTATGAGCTTTAACTCTCTGGAAGACGCAGCGGAGAAGCAGAAAACAAGACAAATGGCGTGCGAAGAAGACAAATCTCTCAGCGCTGTCAATGTCTGAGGTGCTTTGGCCATCCATCCTCCATCGCTCCTTCATTCACCATCTGTCTGGCCCTATCCCACCTGTATGACACCCGATCACTCTTCATCCCTCTATCCATCCATTACCCCTGTCACTTCATCCTTCCATTTCTCTGCCCCAAGGCCTGAGCTCCTCTCGCCTGTCACAGATGATACTATCTGAGTGGATTACTTGGGATATCATGAGGGATATATGGTCAGATATCTCCCCACAAAGGTTATAATACGCTTAATAATAACGTTGCAGTAGGAAGTGTTGGTGTGGTGACTCCACACGGTGACTGGATTCCACTTCCCCAACCAATCCCAGGTTATAAACTGGACTTAACGCCAGCAATCTCTTATCAATAGTTCATATTTTGACTGAGTTAGGGTAAATGAATGCATGCACTGAATATATCATTGATAATAATTCATCATAAAAGACCCCTTGAGTAAAAATCAGATTTTTTTTATCTACACTGTAACAAAATACAGTCAAAATGCAGCAAAATGTGAAAATAAGTGGGGATTTTTGTCAAAATATATTCAAAAACTGTCAAATGGTAATTAAAAGCAGAATGCTGTGAAAACTGAAGGTGTGAACTGAACAAATCTTTTGATTTATGCAGCTAAGAGTATCATTACTATTTTTACACTGATGCTCTGAGACAACACAGTGTTTTTTGACGTTATCTTTTCTTGCTTTCTGAAATATATTCAATAGATCACAATTTCTCATAGTTGGTTGTCTTTGAAAAAATGTTACTAATCAATAAAAATTTAACTTTCCTTTTCCTTTATTCTTCAGTGTTTAACTGTGGCATTTTTAGATATTAAACTGAGCTGATACATCTTAATTCTGGATCATAAAGATTAAAGACACTTTTTAATGTATTAATATTTATTGCTTATATCTGGAAATTGCAGTTTATACATATTTTAAAAAAGAAAGTGTAACTTACAGGCTGCTACAGTTAATGGTGTTTGCAGTGACAACACCACATAAACAGAGTATATTATTGGAAAGTGTGGTTGCAGGATTGAACAGCAAACCTCATATTCTACTGTACAGTAATGTAAGCAATTAATTGCAAAGTAATTAACTTCTTAACCCTTACAGCACCATATGGTAAAAACTTGCCCAAATTGCATATAATGCCCGATGTATCAAATATGATACAAACAAAAAACATATATGCAAATAATTTTTGTTTATTTTTGTTTTACATTTTGTTAAAGGGCCAAATAAAGACTTCCAAAGATTAGAATTTTCTGTCAATTATTTCTTGGGTCAGGCATTACAGGGTTAAATGAACAGTACAACACTGTAGTCAACATCTTCTTTTCTGTAGCCAAAATATTTCTGTAGAACTTACAGGGGCTGCACAATTATTCCTAAAGGGATAATCAAGAGTATTTTGGTCAATACTGAGATCATGATTAGCCTGTTAATCATAATTATTGACTCATTTTAGGGACAAAATATTATCATTGCACCATGTTGTGAAACATTCCTGCTAATGTCGACGAACACTTGAAATGATCTTCACCTGAATTCAGAGCATTGAATACAAAATTAGAAAAGCCCTCAGAGTTCATACCTCCGCCAAGGAGCTTCAACACAATCTCCCAGTTCACATATTTTGTATGGAACGTTACAGATACAAATGTAATTACATACAGTTCAAATGTCCTACCAACAATGTGGCCTTCACCCTATCCGACCTAATGAACAGGCGCGGCCTCTAGCGCGTCAGCTCCTAACAGCCTCCCAGCTTCTGAGACAACCTGAGATAAGAATGCCGGCCCAACTGTGCGTATGTCGCTCAGGAAGGAAAGAGAACTCCGTCATTGTCGCTGTCTGTCGCGTGGAGCCCCAAAATCTCATGTGGTCAGAGGGGGTTACCCCAAAAACAAGAGTGCCCTCTGGTGGCTTTTAGAGTAAACCACATTACAAAAAAGAGACGATGATCCAGATCAGTCCCAAAATGTCATCATTTGTTCCTTGTCCCATTTTACACATTTCCTGAAAATTTCATCCAAATCCGTCCATAACTTTTCGAGTTATTTTGAACACAAACAAACAAACAAATAAATAAACAAACACCGGCCATCACATAACCTCCTTGGCGGAGGTAACTAGACCCAAAATGCCTTGCCTGCTGAGCATCTCCTTATGGATAGACTTTACAATTTAAAGGTGCTCACATGCAGGCTGCTGTAGATGCAGTCGGCTGTGCACAGAGAAGCCTCTGGTCTCCGCTCAGTTACTGCAGCCCTGCAGCTCAGGCTGGTGCAAGATGGCAAATTCCTTTGAAAAGAGTGAAATAAGACATCGGATTTACCAAAGATAAGACCAAGTGAGTTCATCCACATGAGCATTTTTAACGTCAACATCGCAGTCGATCATGGTCAAAGCCAAAATGGTGATGAATGCTCCATTAATTGTGCAGCCCTACAAATGGTGTTTTATTTCATTTTTGCAACCAGATCTTGCCTTTTGGTGTTTCTCTGCTGTTGTTTGCTCATGTTGGTGTGCACTCCATGTCAACAAACTCCATCTTGAGAATAAAACAGCCCGCAATGCCTTCAAGAACTCTTATTTTGGAGTAAATAGCGTCCTATCAGACGGACTACTTGTGTAGATTAGTCGTAGAATTTTGTATCACGCAACTAAAGGAGTTGCAGCGTGGTGTGTTTGGGTTAAATTGCACACATCGATATATCGCTCAGCCCTCGCCGTGACCCTTCCCTCTCCTCCCCCGCTGTCCTTCCTCCTGTCCGGGCCGAACGCACCAGCAGGCATCAATCTCGGCCCGGCTCGTCCTCCTCTTTAGCGGCGGCGGGCCGACACAGATGCCGAGCTTGTCACAGACTCTCGCAGCATTGACCTGCCACGCCTCGCTCTCCCTTCTCCCATAAAAGGAGGAGTGAATGATGGGGGAGCCGAGGAGTAGGGAGGGAGTGACAGACTCATACAGCATGCATAACAACTGAGTACGCCTCTCCACATGCATCACTCCATCTATCTCCCCCTGACTGTCTCATCTAAGGCCAATGGAGACACACACACACACACACACACACACACACATCTTTACAAAGACACAGAAGGTTGGCTGCAAGCTGCTACCCAAGCTGACTATCAAAGCTACACAAAAAAGAAAAAAATCACACCCTGATGCCTCAAACTCCAGCTCACATGAAGAAGGTCACACTGACAGTTAACAAAGCCTCTTCCTATCTCAGGGACATTCCCAAAAAAAGCAGCCTGCTGACATGCATGCCCACTCGGAGAGAACCATATGCCCGTCGTGTTCACACACTCGTCGACCTTTACGGCGAAAATCCTCAGAAACGCTGGCTGGGAGGCTCGTCGTGAGGGTCACCAGGCGTTACGGAGAGTAAACTACCCAGCCTTGTTCTCCATGGTCGACCTCCAGACTGATTTTATGCACAAGTTCTCATTGTAATGTGGAATATTTCATCTTTCTGGTGCAATAATCCAACTTCATGTGCAATATGTCTTCATCATGTGTGTTTTTTTACTACCTCAGACTCATCACCAGTATTACTTTTTCTATTCTTGTCTTATGTTGGGCCACTTATTCATATCTTCCCCAACGTATAGCACTGAGATCTTATTGTTCTCTACTAGATGCTGTATTCCTCAAGTGATTTAATCTCGTTTTCTGAGCAATATCTGGCCAATATTGTTATATAGTATGTATCAATATCCACAAATATGCAGATATTCTTAAATTTATGAGTGCTACTGATTTTAGTCACTATATTGTGAATATATTTTAGACAACTAACAGATTGCAACTTTATTGTTCATCATAATGGACAATTGTCTTTGAACCATCTGGCAGCTCGTTAACACACAACAGCACGCTGATAATGTACACACATTTAAGCAGAACTAAACTGAGACCTTGAGAACAGAGGAAGTTGGCTGATGCAGTCGTATAAAAAATACTTGGCGAGTGGGTTCATTCATTCTCTGAACGGAAATCTGCAATTTTACACATTTTTTTCCCCCTGTATCTCTAAAATACACAAAAATGTCAATAAAACTACAAACATATGCTGTGAATTTACACTCACTGGCCACTTTATTAGGTACACCTGTTCAATTGCTTGTTTACACAAATGGCTCATCAGCCAATCACATGGCTGCAACCCATGGACTCAACTCACCAAAACTGGACAATAGAAGATGGAAAAACACTGCCTGGTCTGATGAGTCTCCATTTCAGCTGCGACATTCAGATGGTAGGGTCAGAATGTGGCGTAAACAACATGAAAGCATGGATCCATCCTGCCTTGGATCAACGGTTCAGGCTGCTGCTGCTGGTGGTGTAATGGTGTGGGGGATGTTTTCTTAGTACCAACTGGTTTAAACTCCACAGCCTACCTGAGTGTTGCTGCTGACCATGTCCATCCCTTTATGACCACAGTGGACCATCTTCTGATGCTACTTCCAGCAGGATAAAGCTCCACGTCACAAAGCTCAGATCATCTCCAACTGGTTTCTAGAACATGACGATGAGTTCTCTGGACTCCAACGGCCTCCACAGTCACCAGATCTCAGTCCAGTAGAGCTCCTTTGGGATGTGGTGGGACGGGAGGTTGGCATCATGGATGTGCAGCCGACAAATGTGCAGCAACTGTGTGATGTTTCCAACACCTTGTTGAAAGTATGCCATGAAGAGTTAAGGCAGTTCTGAAGATAAAAGGGGGTCCAACCTTTAACTAGCAAGGTGTACCTAATAAAGTGACCGGTGAGCGTATAAGTCTAATGTAAAATAACTTTAGAAATGTTATTTTTTTTAATTTTTTTAATATAAAAAGTCTGTTGAAATAATAATAATACTGTTAAATACTGTATATTTTAATACTGTAAATATATATTTCTAAATTAAATACAATTAATGACAATTAACAGAAAAAGAAGTATAGATTCTGTAAGTTCACAGATTTGTTTGATAAATGACATTTTGTTGTATAATTTTAATAGTACAGTATAACTAATGTATTGTAAATTGAGTTGTATAATTAGACATTTTCACCAAACAAAAAGTTTAATTAATATGTTTTTATCAGTGTATGACATCTGGAAGCACGAGTTATACTATACTAATAAAGTCATACAACAACACTCTCATTTAACAAACAAACCTATGTAAAATTACAGAATATACACTTCTTTTTCTTTTGTTTGTCATTAATTATGCACTGATTGTTGTTTAATTCTTGAATTTAACATTTTAATCGATTAAATAATAACTGTTGTGAAATGACAGCACATGTGCAAATGTATTTTAACAGTCTTTATGTCAGGAACTTTAGATTGTCTATAAAGAGAATTCAAATGTTACAGTTATTTACAGTTACATTAAATTAGACGTGTACAGCCACAGTGTACTGTTTTGTAATTTTATTGATATTTTGATGAAAAATACTGAAATAATGTGTAAAATAAAAAATAAAACTTTCATTAAATTGCCTTTTTTAATAGTCTACTTCTTGGTTCAGACGGATGATCTGCTGAACTTAGGGCTGATATAACATTTTCCCTTAATGGCACATAATATACTTCAGTCTTCAGTGAACAAGCGACAACATGAACTGCAGAAGTCCAGATTCATTTCCAGCTGACTGGTTCAGGTCTCTTCCTTTTCTCATCTACCGTCAAGGTAGAAAACTCTCCCTGAAAATATATGTTTAAGGAAAATGATCTCACTCTACTGCCCATTACTACCAGTATATACTGATGCTGTTCTGCAAATATAACCGATTTAATTGAATCATCAGCTCCACTAACACGCTCTCTGTCATGCAGCTACAGCGTCCTCCCTGTATCACAAATAATGGCCTTCCCTGTGTTTGATGAGCGGCAGGACAATGGCAGAATATCCCCAAAGATCTGTGGCCAGGGCTGGCTGTTTGATGAGGAGTGATTTGCAGGGCTCAGGGATGAGCTTCCTTAAAGCCCGCTGGGCCTCGACTTTGGTCAACACAGAGAAATCCCTGTTAAAATACGCTCTGAGAGGAAAGGTCCAAGTCCCTCTGAAGTGATTACAACCTATCCGTTCTCTCGGCGGCGCTCCGGAGGCCGAGTCAAACAGGCCCGCGACCGCCAGTCCACACGCCGCACAGCTGGATGTTCGCCGGCGTGATCAGACGAGGGCGACGGCGGCTGCACGCGGGGATTGAACTTTGATCACGACAGGATTAGGTCTGAAGCTGAAATGTATTACTCAGGCGCGGCGATCTGGCAGCAAGTTGCTAGAAGCTGTGCATTAATGAGTCAGTCACTGGTAGATGTGGCCAAACTGCATAATGAGAAATAATGAAGATCTCAAGGACAAAAAAAAAAGACACGAGCATGCGGGAGAAAATTCAAAATATATGTATTTGACAGGTTTAGAGGGCAAAGCGTCGCTTCAGTCGCGGGGAAAGCACTGAGGTTAACAGGCCAAGGTAAAGGGGTTTTAAAGCGGGCAGACACTGTGTTCTCATTCATTTTCTGTCTTGTGTTAAGTCGCACCACTTGCTTTAATCAGCCTCCCGTTTTCTGCCATTTTTTAGGTTCAGATTGCATAAATCAACTCATCAGTCATGAGGCAGGAGCTCAGCTGGGCCAATTTAGTCCTGTGACACTTCAAATAAAGTTTATACAAACAAGACATAATATACACCACATAGTCACAACATTAAAACCACCTGCTGACATGTCCTGGTTTGTTCTGTACGTTACACCCCAAAGCCAGGACATTATATTTTAGGCATAATCCTCAAAATTTCTCAATTTATCACAGCTACAAACCGTAAAAACAGAACGCATCGTGGGATTTTCAACTTCATCATGTGTCGCGCGTCGTTCCATTCGAATACAAACCAAATCTAACCGTCAAAATCACTTTGTTTAAAATGTCTGATTTAAAAAATTAGCCAAAAATAAAGCGGTTGCACGAACCAGATGCCGTGAAAAATAAAAAAATTCTGCACTCCTTTGTGCAACCAGGAAGCCATTAGTGATTCAGCTGTGACCAGCAGTCGAAAAGTAAAAAAATTCTGAGACTTTTCGGCTGAACTGCAGGCAGTGTATAAACAGATCAGCGAGTATAGAAACCAAATCAAAATGTAAGAAGTAAAGGACCTATGGTATGTTAATTATATATTTTTTTCCATGTTGGTAACACCTGAGGTAACTTTGAAAAATGTTGTACATGCTGATTCCAATTTTTTTCAAGTTTTCTTTAAAAAATAATAAAAGAAATTTAACTTTCGTGTTTTTTTTTCTTTGTTTATTTTTTATTTTTTAGGATTTATGGCATGACAACTTAGTCACACTGCACATAAGATATTCATAAGTTTCTTCTACTTTTAGTCATGGTTGCTCTGTTTCCATAGAGGTTCAGGACTTTATACTGCAGTGAAAAATGAACCCACAGTGAGTAAAAATGCAACAGGAGCAAAGAAAACAAGGAGAATTTGCCTTCAGGTTCAGGTTCAGGTTGGCTATAAAAATAAAATCCCTTTAATCATAGATATGAATGATGGATCACTTAAAACATTAAACACTGATCTTGAGAAGGGTTAAATAGATGGTAGATGTCAAAGTAACATCCACATAAATGCTTCCTGGTAGAGCTTAGATCAATCCCCTTACTTCTCAGTGGTCAGACCACCTGTCTAGTATTGTGTTGGTCCCCCTTATGTGCTCTAAAATGCTCTGAACCATTGGACATGGACCAGAGGACCTCTCAGGGTGTCCTATGGGGTCTGGAACCAGGACGTTGGCACTGGATCCTTTGGGTACTCTGGCTTGTCCAGTGGGGCCTCTGTCAGTCAAACTTGTTCCACTGCATCCTGTTGATGCTTGATCACAATGGGGTGTAGGAAGTCTGGAAGTCAAATCAACATGTTGGACCATTGTCATGTTCCTCAACATGTTCCTGATTGGTTGATGTTGTTTCCATGTGGTGGGGTGCATTTTTCTGCAGTGACATTTGGGATTTCCATTAGCATGAGGGAGTGTGTTTGTTGTGGGACAATGTTTATTTGGGTGTCTAAGTCTCATCAACATGGATGTTTAAATCCAAGGTTTTCCATCAGAACACCACATAGTACCAATATGATCGATGTTATTCACTTCACCTGTCAGTGGTTTTAATGTTGTGGCTCTACAGTGTATATAACAGTACTGACAAAAAAGCCAACAGTACTTGACTGTGTAAGTCTACTATGAATAAAAAATTAGAAGAAAAAGAAAAAAAAACTCTGGAGCTGCAGATAAGTGGGAGATCCAGATTGTAAGGTCTGATCTTATTACATGACAACATGTAAACACTTCCTCCAATAATATTAAAACAAGCCTGCGACAGGTTACAGCTGTTCTTCTGGCAGCATTTATGTCAACCAAAATATACGGGATGCCAGAAAACCCAGAGAAACAGACTGCTGATCGTTCATTTGATTATTCAAACACTGTTAACGCGACTCGAACTGCAGAAATTCCTCCTATAATTAGTGAATTTTTGGACTAAAACGGGGCCAGATCCACACAGTGTCTGCCTGCTTAAGACACAGCGAACATTACAACGTGTTCAGATTTGTCTCCTTCCATTCAAGAGGATTGTTTTGTGCCCCAGAAAAACGAGACGTCGAACAAACACCATTTAAATCATCAACAATGGGAACAATAGTCTCTCACTTTCTGGCTGGTTGATCCTCTTCTCATGTCCTTTCACAAGCTTCAACACTGTACAAGACGATATAAATGCCACAAAACAGCCTTTTCAGGGACTCCGACTGACTTTTCAAGCCGGAAGATCAGTTCTTTACATGACTGCCTCTCAGAATTAGGAGGTTGAATGGTCTTTTGGCTTCCAGTCCATAAACATCCAGCCTTTAATGAATCCCTACCTACAGAGATATGTGGTTCCTCCTCTGCGGCTCCAGTCCTGTGGTTCTCAGCTCCCCCAGCTTCGTCTAGCCGAGGCCTGGGCGTCGGGCGTCTCTATGGGAGCAAAAGGAGGACTGTGAGGGAGGAGCAGTGAGGTCGCCGGTTCAGGAGGACGCAGCAGGGTTCGGACAGCAGAGTCTCTCCGGGCCTCTAGGACTGTTTCAGGCGTTTCCTCGGGGGACCCAGGAAGGGACACTGGGCCGAGGCCAGGGAGTGGTAGGCCTCGGCCACCAGGTGAGGGTGAGAGATCACCATGGACTTCCAGCCGGACGTCTCCATCACGTCGGCTGCATGACTGGGAGAGGAGAGAGAAAGTAGTTCAGAAACTAAACTGCACGAATAAAGTGGAGAGTTTGGGATTATAGGACTCCATCTGTGTGCAGCGCAGCTCTGAGACGTTAAGGATTTGTCATACCAGCTGGCCGAGCTGTTATTTACTTTATATTTTTAAATATTTAACCCCACGGGTCACTTCTGAGATAAATAACATCACACAAATAAAAGGCAACATTGAAGGATCATAAATATGCCGGTATGTGGAGAAAAAGTCTGTTGAGTCACAGCTCTGTCATAAAAAGTCATATCTGGAATAACTAGTCGATTAATCAGTCGATCGGCAGGAAACTACTTTGATCATCAGCTTATTTCTGGAAGTCAAACAAAAATGCCAAACATTACCGAGCTGCTAATGCTTAGTTTTAAAGTGTTGCTGCTTTTATATGTCTTTTATGACATTAATCTTGATGTAAATGCTGGACATAAGCCAGAATTAAATAGTTTTATCTGTTTATGTCCTTGTAAAAGAGATTCTTAATCTTAACAAGCCTTTTCTTGGTTAAATAAAGGCTAAATAAGCCGTCATATATATCATACTCATACAGAAAGTAACATCTTAACATACATGATAATTTATGAACATTGCATTGTTTAACTGCAGAAAAATTGCTTATGTCTGTAAACTGATTGAAGTGGGTTGATACAGTATTTACCACGTACCAATCATTGTAGTGGCCTGTGATGTGAATAAAACTGAGTCCAGGATGCCACTGAAAGCTAAATATCACATTAAAAAAGCAAGATAATTTAATTTATTTCAAAAAAATCTGTTGTTTCTTTTTTGTTTTCTGACGGCACTTCAACATTTTTCATTTTCATCTCCTCCCGTGATTAGTTTTCATTTTCATCCATCTGGTCCTGTTCATGTGTCGAGGCTGAATTCCTCAATTATCCTTCGTTTGCTCTCGATAATTAGAGCAGCTGAAAACCTCAGACTCTTAAACTGAAAGGGACTAGTTTTTTTTTTTACAACCCTGTCTTTCCTGATTTATGTTCCTTTATAACTAAACTCTGCTCTTATTTTGAAAATAACGTAAGACTTTCAGTCTAGCAAAAAGACTGTCACTGGAGAGACGTCTGGTGTCTGACCAAGTTTAGCTTTAGTAATAAAACCGAGTCAGATTCTGATGGTTTGACATGTTTGAAGGTTTGATTAATATTGAAATCTTTTGTACGACTCTAAAAACGTTCTACTTGTCAGCGTTTACTGTTACGCACCCAAAATTATTATTATTCATCTGCTTGCACTATTCATCGTACTGTTACCATGTGCAATATTATTTATTCTGATTTTCCTTGGTAAATATTCCTTTCATATTCATATGTCACTTATTGTTGTATCTATTGTATATTTTAAATGTTTCTTTATAGTAGATTGTTTTATTTTCTTTTTTCTGTATAGGGTATGTTGTGTGTTTTTCTGCTTTTGTCTCGAGGAAATTTCCCCGTTGTGGGATTAATAAAGTATAATCTAATCTAATCTAATCTAATCTAAAACACCAAGTCAGACTCCTCATATGTGAAAACTTACTTGTCAATATAAACAGATTCTGAGCCTGATCTGGTATAAACGCTGCAACTATCAGTTATTTATTTTCCGTTAATCTATCAATTATTTTTAGATTTATCAACTAGTTTGTTTCAATATTTGAAATGATTGGTCTATAAAATGTCAGAAAATGGCGAGAAATGTTTAATCGGTGGATCACAGAGTCCAAAATGACGCCCTCAAATGTCTTGTTTTGTCCACAACCCGAAAATATTCAATTTACTGTCATGGAGGAGGAAAGAAACCAGAAGATACTCACATTTAAGAAGCTGAAACACGCGAATTTGGGCTTTTTCCTTCTAAAAAATGAGTCACAGATTATCAAAATAGTTAACAACTAATCATCTAACTGGTTAACCCTCTCTAATACTCGACTGACTGGTTGGAAATAAGCGACAGCGAAGCACTGAAACTAAAGGCAGAGATGAGTTGAGAGCCTGGTTGAGTTGTTTAGGAAGGTCATTTTTAGGAGTCGGGGCTCGTTCTTTGACATATTCTGACCTCCCTGCGTCATGAGTGTGTGTGTGTGTGTGTGGACGGGTCTGATAATTAACTGAGGGTGTGTTTTCTGTTGGTCATCATCTGCCCACATGTGTGAGCTTTCAGCAGCAGCAGCAGGCCCTGTGGCGGTCTTCACCCTCCCGACACCCTCGGGGCGCCGGGCTGCTCTATCACGCACACCGCTGCGTGGCCTTTAATGACATTTTTCACGTTTTATTGCGTGCGAATAAACAACAGCGTGTTTGTGTCTCGGCGGTGTGTGTGTGTGTGTGTGTGTTTCCACGCAGCAGCTACGACCTCTGACTCCGTCCTCCGCGGGGGGAAGTGAACCCCCCGCTCGCTGTAATGGCCAGTGTGGTGGAGCTGAGACAACGGGGCCAGCGAAAGGGCAGGAGGAGGGCAGCGACAGCAGGAGGGGAGGGAGGAGGGACGGAGGACGAGACAGCGGCGGCGACGAATAAATAAACAGGGAGGTGACGAAGAGGGAAGTCCACAGAGAGCGGCGGGAGACGGAGCGAGTGGAGCAGGGCTGGGACGGTAAATTAAACTATGACCTCGTATCAGCGGTGATCTGAAGGAGGCCTGCAAGATACTGTGATGTGTATAAAAAATCAGAAATGTTCACCAGATGACTTGAATAGAAAAAGCAATTACTCAGCGAAGATTGGGGTGATTTTTTCGTGGAGGGAATCTGCAAAAAAAATGCTTAAAAATACTATTTAAAAAAGCTGGAAAATGTCATTTTACTGTGAAGATTGCGAGCCTTTATGAAACATATGTTGTTATACCAGCAAAAGCATCTGAAATAGTTTTTTGCCTTGGCTGACATTCAGATCTGGCGTCGCACTCGTCATTCAGAGCTTTGTGCTGCTGATTTAAAAGACAAATTTGCTGTGTTTTTTCTTCTTGTGGTGCAAACAAATGCATAACGCTGCTGACATGGTACCTGTTTTTGCTCAACATCATCCTAATTACAGCTGAATTCTATTATACAGCTGACCAGGGCTGCATGACTCCAGCCAAAACCACAATTATTTCAATCAGTATTGAGATCACAGGTATTTATTCACTAGTTTCATGTTTTGCTGCTAATGTACAAATCTTCACCTAAATAAGTCTTGACATAGATCTTGTCCACACGTAGCTGGGTTGTTGTAAAACCGAATATCCTGCCCCCTCCGTCTAGAAAAAAACTTAGGTACACAGCACCTTCTTTTTAGAAAAAAACTCATCCCCACCTAACCGCATAAGGGCGTTTTTAGGAACACTACATACCGTTTCCGAATGTAAACACAGGTCGCACATGTGACGTAAGAACATATTTTGTCGCAGGCAGTGACGTTTCGAAACGCAAAACTCCGGTTAGTGATGTCCACGTGCAGACGCATGAACGGAGAATTCGCAAATCTTCACTTTAGGTTTTTAAAAGAATCGATTTTAATGCCGTAAATCTGCATTTTCGTGTGGATGACAGGAAACATCGTAGAAAAATATCTCCGTTTTGTGAGACACCCGGCTACGTGTGGACAAGGCCTTAGACTAATATACACCGATCAGGAATAACATCATGACCACCTGCTTAATACTGTGTTGGTCCCCTTATGTGCTCTAAAGTGCTGTGAACCATTGGACATGGACCAGAGGACCTCTCAGGGTGTCCTATGGGGTCTGGAACCAGGATGTTGGCACTGGATCCGGCTTGTGCAGTGGGGCCTCTGTCAATCCAACTTGTTCCTCTGCATCCTGTTGATGCTTGATCACAATGGGGTGTAGGAAGTTTGGAGGTCAAATCAACATGTTGGACCATTGTCATGTTCCTCAGCATGTTCCTGATTGGTTGATGTTGTTTCCATGTGGTGGGGTGCATTTTCCTGAGTGACATTTGGGATTTCCATCTGCATGAGGGAGTGTGTTTGTTGTGGGACAATGTTTATTTGAGTGTCTAAGTCTCATCTACAGGGATGTTAAATCCAAGGTTTTCCATCAGAACACCACATAGTACCAATATGATCAATGATATTCACTTCACCTGTCAGTGGTCTTAATCTTGTGGCTGATCTGTGTATATAAATATAAAAACTATGCTTACAATAAGATTTAGATTCACCTGAATTCAGAGCATCTCCTCGACGCAAAACTGTCCCAAAATGTCAAACTTGCTAAACAGCTGCTTATTGTCAGAAACTATAATTTACAGATGTTCCCTAAGCGCCTCACATGCAGGCTCCAGTAGAAGCTCCACTCATTTACAGCAGCTCAGACAAAAATGACTCTAAAACAGTGTAATAAGGCACTGTAATTTCAGATTTACCCATACACATACCTACACAGGCTCTTTTTCTATGAGAGGAGCATTTTAAATGTCAATACTGGAATCGATCATGGTCGTGATTAGTAAGCCAATATTCGTGAAGTCTGAGGCTGCATGAATATTTTTGCAACCAAATCTTCCTTTTCAGTGTTTCTCTCCTGTTATCTTTTATTCATTTTGCTGCACATGTGGAGCCTGCATGTCAACAAGCCCTGTGTCTTGTAAATAAGGTTAAAAAGAGAAACTTTAAACCAGAGTAAATGATGTTCTATCAGGCTTCTCTTGTAGATTATGGGAAATGAGAACTGTGTGGGTTTTCATTTTCTATCAAGCAGCAAAAAAGTTCATTTGCTTTACTTTACATTGAAATGTCAATGCAGAGACAATAAATCATGCAGCCCTAATAAAAGAAAAGCTACTTTGCTGTTCGCCTCTAAACTTGTGCTCCATGTTGGGTTTGCACCTCCCACACTGATATATTTTATGAATTTAGTCTGGCCTAAAGATTCATGTTGGGCTAAAATAAAAGTGGGTAAGCTCTTTTCTATAAACAAAGTGGATAAAGATAGTTGGGGTGGCTTTACTTTCTGCTCCGTCCCTGGAGAGGATGAATAAATGAGGCAGAAGCAGGAGAGAGAGGACTCCTATTGTCTCCACTAAATGACCGTAAGCTGCTTGTAAAGACCGGTCTGGAGAGAGGTTGAGGTGCTACTGAGGGGAGGATTATTGGTTCCTCCGTGTCGTCTGTTTTTCGATATTCGTCCTCCAAATTGATTTTTGTTTTGCTGCTGTTGCTGCTGTCGATTGCGTCCGCAGGAGGAGGGTTGATAACGCTTTGCCGGCCAGGAGTCCCCTGTGGCCAATTTTCCCACCACCACAACAACGCTGTCGCAAATTAAACTGTCATAACGCCCATAACCACAATTAATGACTGGGATTAGGGGCAGAAATCTGCATTACTGAACACCTTTAGGTGCACACGAGCTCTTAAGCACAGGAGCAGGGAGAGGGAGGAGACAAGGGAGGGGAAGACGAGGGTGAGCGCGGGGGGGAGGGCGACGGAGCCCAGGCAGGAGCGAGGCCAGGAGACGGAGTAAAGCTGCGCCGAGAGGACAGGGGAACGAACAAAGGCGTGGGAAATGTGTCTGGCTTCGAGACAGAGAATCCAGAAAACACAGGGAAAGGTGATGAGCAATTTAGGTAGCGACTGAGAGAAAGCTTTTTGTTTCAAGCGAGCATTCAAAGACCAGATCAATCACCTCACCGTGGACATAAATAGCAGTCATTGATGCTAATAGGCCCCATCTTACCTAAACAGGCTGCCTGCAACATGATTAACATCAGCAGCTGAGGTTTATTGCTAAATGGACCAATATGATATGGCAGCAAAATTGTCTGATCTGGGGGATTAAATTAAATTTCCTCGGGAGACAAAAATTGCTCCCACTGAAAATTAATGACTTCCTTTTGACGAAAAGCTGAACGGATGAGTGTGTGTGTGTGTGTGTGTGAGGAGATGTCTGAGTGAGCGCGGAGGCAGCTGCGGAGATGGATGATCTCGGGCGGATGCTCACTAGTTGATGAAGTCCACGGCCTGCGTCTTGAGCTGGTCGGCGCTGTGAAGGTCGGCGAGGATGAGGACCTCGGCGGCGTTCTCCACGGACAGGCCCGAGCACAGGGCGTCCTCGCACATCACCTTCAGCCTCTCCAGAGCGTACTGCCGGCGACGGGGAGGGAGAGCGGAGACAGCAGGTAAACCAAATTACTTTAAACAGCGCTGCCACCAACAACTGTTGCGGCGCTGTGTAATGACACGGAAACACAGAATTACTCCAGCGCGAGGAGGAGAGACGAGGCTTAAATTGAATAAGAAAAAAAAAATATGGCGGAGGGAAGGAAAGGTGACAGTTATGCAGACTGAGGAGGGAATGAGGATGGGGTAGGGGGATTACAGGAGAGCTAAAAAAACCTTTCCTCTGAGTTTGATTGCTAAATTGCTAGGTACAATAACCTGCTCTCATATTCACACACACTTGAGCAGATCCTAGAGGGGGTTTTACATTACCGCTGTATACTAACAATGATGGAAACACTGGAGGACATTTAAAGCACGTCTTACACATGATGAGGATCTGCCAGGAAGATTTAAATGCACTGTTTCAAGCAGAGAGAGGAAATATATGTCTCTCAAAGCTCACAACATTAAAACCAGTGAAATGTTTTAAACTGGTTGGTAGATACGTCGCTGCAAACACATCTGAACGCGTCTGCTTCATGTCTGAATGAGCACCTTGATCACTGTGAAAGCTGCAACCTCACTAGTTTAGACGTACAGTCGTAACATTTTCATATCAGTTTCAATGCAGCACAGGTCTGAACTGCATGCAGCACAAACGTCACAACATCCTTTGAATTGTGTGAAGAGATCTGAAGACTTTTTCCACGTTTCGGCATCCAAATCACACCTTTCTTGTTCACTTTGCAGTTTCAGATCTATTACACACTGAAATGTCCTTTATTGTGGTGCAGACAGACTGTAACAGAGTAATGAGATTCACTGATGATAAATGAATCTGTTTAATTTTACCGTTATTACACTTCGACGGTTTGTTTTGTGTGGGAAATCATTAATCAGCTCGACTTTTTGTTGTTTGAGCAGTTTGATGAGCTCTTTTGTTTATTTCCCGTCACTTTTCAGATTGATGAGGCAGCCGTGTCACACATCCAATGTCTAAAAATGGTTTTAGAGGAATCTCATGTCCTGCTAGCAGCTCTGTGAGGCTGTATTTAGTCACATGGCTCTTCAAACTAAATGCTAACACTGGCATGCTAATGCCCCCACAATGCCAGCGCATGTTAGCATGTTGGCTAGCAGGCTGTTTCCTAATTTCTGCTGAACACAAAGGTGAATCTGATATAGTAGCAAGTTCTGAGCAATCCATCCAAGCATTTTTATGTAGGAGGACAGAAATAAAAAGGGGACTGCAGAAGTCTTTGTTTTATTTTAATATTATTACACTTTGACAGTTTGTTTTGTGTGAGAAATCATAAATCAGCTACACTTTTTGTTGTTTGAGCAGTTTGATGAGCTCCTCTGTTTGTTTGCCGTCTCTTTCCAGACTGATGAGGCAGCCGTGTCACGGATCCAATGTCTAAAAATGGTTTTAGAAGAATCTCATGTCCTGCTTTAGTCACACGGCTCTTCAAACTAAATGCTAACACTGGCATGCTAACACCCTTGCAACACTAGTGCATGTTAGCATGTTAGCAGGCTAATGTTTCCTGATTTCTGCTAAACACAAAGGTGAATCTGATATAGTCGTCAGTTCTGAGCAATCCATCCAAGCATTTTTATCTAGGAGGACAGAAATAAAAAGGGGATTGCAGAAGTCTTTGTTTTATTTTAATATTATTACACTTTTACAGTTTGTTTTGTGTGGGAAATCATAAATCAACTACACTTTTTGTTGTTTCAGCAGTTTGATGAGCTCTTTTGTTTATTTGCCGTCTCTTTACAGACTGATGAGGCAGCCGTGTCACGGATCCAATGTCTAAAAATGGTTTTAGAAGAATCTCATGTCCTGCTTTAGTCACACGGCTCTTCAAACTAGATGCTAACACTGGCATGCTAACGCCCTCGCAACGCCAGTGCATGTTAGCATGTTAGCAGGCTAATGTTTCCTGATTTCTGCTAAACACAAAGGTGAATCTGATATAGTCACCAGTTCTGAGCAATCCATCCAAGCAATTTCATGTAGGAGGACAGAAATAAGAGAGGATTAAAGAAGTCTTTGGGTTATATTGCATGTGGATGAGGAATATCTGCACAAACTTTTGTGCTAATTCATCCTGTAGGAAGACATATTTTACCAGCCAGGGAAAAATTTAGACTTTTTTGTGATGTGAGATGAAATATCGGACAATCATTAAAGCTGTTTGCAAATTTCAAAGCAAATTATTCAAGAGTTAATGAGATATTTTAGTCTGATAGAACTGACAGACCAACAAATCTAACATTGTCATATAATAAATACTGTAGGGTCTGAGTTAGTCTGGTAAGCTTGTAAAAATCATTCATTTAACCTTTATTTAAACTTGGGAGCACATTAAGGTATGGAGGCTTCATTTAAAATGTAGATGAGTAAAGAAATAAAAGATGTAGGAGCAAAAATAAGAAACATAGAAAACAATAAAATACTGAAAATCGTAGTTAGTAAACTAATAAAAATACTAATTAGAACATTTAAGGATTACGGATATACAGGAGGTCCTCGGTGTACGACGGTCTCGTGTTACGACGTTTAGAGGTTATGAACGACTCCCATAAATTACTTAAAAAATCTAGTTTCGACATAAGCGGTTTGGTTCGTAAATAATACGATAGTCGCGTGAGAAATAGTTGCTCTTGTGCAGCGGCGAACACTGAGCCACGTGGCATGACAACAAGGAAGAAAGCATCACTGAGTTTGCCACTGTTGATCGCTGCGTGCTAGCCCGCTTTTAGTTTTTCCTATTTTATTTATTTTTCACCCTTTATTATGGCTCCCAAGCGTAAGACTGACTCTTCTGATGGCAGTGCTTCGACGAAAAGGAAAGCCATCACCATGGAAGTGAAATTAGACGTTGTAAAGTGCTCTGAGAAGGGAGAAACGTCGACCAACATTGGCTGCGTGTTCAGTCATTCAACGGTCACGACGATAATCAGGTAGGGTGATAATTAAAAGGCATCAATTTAGGTATAAATTATAATCCGACTTACACCAAAAATAGGCTTACGACGCGTCATAGGAACGGATCTCGTTCGTAAACTGAGGACCACCTGTTATTCAAAAAGAAATGAATCAACAAAAACAAGAGCAACCAGAAGTAAAATATATAGTTAGATATAATATTGTAGGGATTTAATCTTAATATTTAAGTGAATCCAGGAAATGTGTATAACAAAAATTATTGGAGGGTCTTAATCTTAGTTATGAAATGAATCCAGTTAATTTGTACAATAAATAATATTGTAAGGTCTTAAGCTTAATATTTAAATGAATCCTTGAAATTAGTATAATAAATAACGATAATAATGATCTTTATATTTAAACTTTTTTGTTAAAATTGTATATCATAGAATATTTTCGTGTCTTAACCTTAATATTTAAATTAGTCGTCTACTTCATATGATAAATAATACTGTAGCATCTTAACCCTAATATTTTTTTCCATAAATTAAACATCAGTCTTATTTCTCTACTGTAAAGCATTTCGGCGCAACATATGCAGTTTTAAATGTGCATTTGCATGTAAATAATGTTGACTTGAAAGGCTAGGCTGAAGACTAGTGCAGTAGGTATAGTTACAGTTATAGTTATATATATCTTATGTAGGAAAAGGAAGACCTTTACCCACATATACATGGTCAGGCTCGGGGTGAATATAAGAATATAAGTGGCGGCTTCAGTCAGAACATGACAATATGAACCTACCGAGAGCCATAAAATGGAGAAACACAGGTAAAGCTCGAAGAAAGAGCATGGCAGAAGGAGTTAGATGCAATTTTAGAAAAACAGGGAGGAAAATATAGAGGAACAAACAACGAGAAAGAGGATTCATTGTAAGTGTGAGCGTGTCTATGCCTCTCGCAGTGGGGTTGGGTTATGTTTTCCTATAGAAGTCTGCATGGATGTGACTGTACAAGCTTCTGTGGAGGAGCATTCGGCGCTTCTCAGGTGTATTTGCGGGTACATTATCGTGCATATCGGCCTGTGTGTGAATGTACATAGTAACAGGTGCAGACACACACACGCTCTGTGTACCTTGTCAGCTGCAGCCAGCAGGTCATCAGCCATCTTGTCCAGGTTGGGGGCCTTGCCTGTGTAGATGAAGCACATCATCTCTTTGAAGACATCTGGCTCCACGTCATTTATCTCCACACGGTTCTGAACGGGTGGAGAGGACAGGAGAGGAGAATACACACAGGGTTTAACGGAACAAAAGGCGAGAGAAGAAAAAGACAAACGCTTTGACGATCCTTCAGAACTACGCGCAGCAGCGGAGTGGGTTTTTTTTTTTTTTATTATTATTTCATGTGAATATCCCAAAAAAACCCTACCTGAATTAAACTCACTCACCTTGTTTAGCACACACACAGGGACAGTCAGCCATGCAGTGATACAAAACAAGCTCCAAATAATGAAAGAAAAACCCTCTGAACAGTCTGAACACGTTCCAGCCAAACTACACTCTAGTACATAAATTTAATTCTTTTCAGCTGATTCCTGAAAATTAATCCCGAGCATTCATTCCTTGACGGTGCCTGCAGCCACCAAAGTAGGCTTTATCGCTCCCTGGCACCGTAACCTGAACCTTTCTCGCCGCACTGAGAGGAAGAACAAAGCAATAAACCAATTATAACAGTGCTTTATCGTCACCACGGTGACCAGCGGCGTTTTAGCAGGGTCAGACTGGGTGTACCAACAGCTTAGTGCGTCTGTGTCAACTCCGACCACTCGACAGCAACACAATCACACCGAGGAATAATCGAGGCAGAGTCTGAAAGCAGCTGGTCCAGGCTTACAGAGCGCAGGCTGCTATAGTGGCCTTTAGCAAGGAGGCAGATAAACACGAGAAGGCACAGCACATGAAGCTCTAACAGGTAAAACAAATAACCGACAATATGTACACACTAGAATCTACTGTAAACAAATCTACTGTAATAATTGTACCACCTCTCAATGACTGCATCATTTCGAAGCTGACGAGTAGAGTATTTCCATTTACAGACAATCAAAAAACACTACATTGAAAATACAAGCAAATACACCTGAGATCACTGGAACTAATCTGAGCACACCTGTGATTTCCAATTATCCAAGTCACATTAGCATTAGCTAGAAAATGACATACAGTATGTCTTTGTAGATTCTTGCTCATCCAAGTCATGGCAATCCTAAGAGCTTGAGTGGAACTGGACAAGACTCAGATGTACACCTGGAACAGCTATTTCCAAGCAGATGATGGGGTCTAAAACAACCAATCAGGTACTTATAATGCAGACTTGAGATCCCCGGAATCTTCCACCACCATTAACATCTTGAAGCATATGGATTTGGGGTCATCAATGGGTCATTAGCAATATGAATCAAGGGTGATACATACATCTGAGACTCCCCAGCAGTCAACTGGAACTGAAGAAGCCTCTTGTTTAGGAGGTAAACATTTTAAAGAACCAAAAAACACAAGAACGAGTCCAGTTGTCTTCTACTAAAGCTCTTAAGGTTATAAAATGACCCACAAACACCAACACTTTCCCAATTTTGGAGCCATGGGCGGTGTCTATCTGCATGTCTACATCATGGCTCCATGTGGAAAAGAACTGCTAGAAGAATTTAAAATTCTGATCAATGGAAATGGAAAAGTATACAGGAAGATCAGTAACTAATTATCAATCAACAGAAACACAGTTGCAGCTGCAATAAGGAGATATAGAACGAGGCATAGTACCACTAATCAGTGCTGAAGGGGTCGTCCGTCTAAAATGGTGTTCAACAGACATTGCGCTAATTGTACAATCTAGTTCTGAGAAACAAACAGGCAAAGGTTTCGGACTTGGCACAGGGATTATCAAGGGGAATCTGAGTTTTCGTGACAGCTCAGATAGTGTTAATGACAGTGTATAACATCATTCTTTAAGAGTGGCATCCAAGAAAAGAAAAGTTTGCTTTTTGGCCCAAACATGCAAAAAAAAAAAACTTTGTGAAAGGACATGAAAAATGGGAGCACATTCTCCGGTCTGATGACACTAATAGAAATGTGTTCAGCTCTATTCAAGTCCTGCATGTTCTCCATGAAGCTGGTCAGGACTACTACAGTGAATGCATAGTCCTGACAGTGAAGCACAGAGGTAGGAGTGTGATGATATGAGGCTGCATGAGTGAAAAAGGTATAAGGAAATGAGATATTTCACAGGGCTGTACTCTGTTCTGCACTTCTGTTGTATACTGTAGATGCACATATCCTTCTTACTTTTACTGTATGAGGGGTAACTCATTTCCGAGGTGTGTTGGAGAGTTATTAAATTAAAAAGCTACCCCTACACAGCTTCGTTGGGAGCTGCACAACCAAAACTAACAGGAACTCCCTTTGCACTGCGACGCCAGCTCACAAACAGACAGCAGTCCTGTAGTTACAGTGTCTGCAGCTCGCCTCTATTCACAGAGCAGTCCTCTATTAGAGTGTTTCTTTATGAGCTCATTTGTCTCTCCTCTATAGAGTGCTGCAGAGGAGGCTTAACCCATCTATCTGTTTTCTCTGAATCGTATGGGGACGTGGCCCACCATCTCTCCCTCTTTCTGATGAAGACGCCCACTTAAACAGCAATTAAGATGCATTTCCTGGCTCTGTGCTTTATAATTTCCCCATTTGAGCCGTGCAGGCATCAATATTCCGCTGACATGACGGCTAAATCACCCCGGTTCAATCTCACCACCTCCCATCGGGTGAACACAACCAACTGTGGCACAAGGTCCCTGTGCATCACATGCACCACGCACTGTTTTGTTTCCACTCCTTTAGAGGACATTAAATTTATTTGCATTCATTTCCTGGACACACATCCCAACTATAATCACTGCTTACCACATAACGCTAAGCCATACCCTAATCTTAAACCAAGATTTACGTCCTTACAGTATGAATAACACCCAGACACACACAAACATCTCAGAGGACACATAAAGAAAAGCAATAACACTGCATCTACCGTTAAAATACACATCCATACACTCAGTCCCAAACATAAACTTCCATTTAATGCATCTATGTCCATATCAAGCACACTCGGGGCAAATAAAAATAAACATAAACGCAGGCTTCAAAGAGCTTAATTTAAGCTACTACGCTACAGTACATGACACTGAAATTAGAAATTTAATCACCTAAAATCAGCATATTTATGAATAAATATAGTTACTGGGGGCAAAACAAGGCAACCTAATAAAGGTGTTTTGCCTCACATCCAGTCTGAACACCTTATTAATTCCTGAGCAGTGAACTCAGTTATGTTAAGTAAAGGAAAGCACACACAGTGGATGGAATGCTTTGCATATTGTTCTATCCGGTTATCTTTTAAACTTGACATGAAGCATAAACTAACCATTTTGCGGCAGCAGAGTATGATTTCATCAATTATCCTTTAAATTTCTAACATGTGTTTGCAATCCTGTATATTTTCAAGCTACGTCGTGCAGCTTGGAGGGCAGCCGTGGCTCAGGTGGCAGAGCAGGTTGTCCTCTAATCGCAAGGCTGCCGGTTGCAAGTGTCCTTGGGCAAGACAATGAACTCTGAGTTCCTCCTGACTGCAGGCGACACCTTGGAAGGCAGCTCCACAGTCACTGGTGTGTGTATGAATGGGTGAATGAAAAACACACTGTAAAGCCCTTTGTAAAACTCAGCTAAGTATCAAAAGGGGCTCCACAAGTGCAGATCATCAACCATTTGGAATAGAGCGAGACTGAAAATGTCAGCCGGTGTTGGCGTTAGAATATATTGATTGTCTGTCTGACATCGGAATGCAGCAGTGAAGTTCATCTTTACAAAATAGAATCACCAAACATATGTGACTTTACAAGTTGTGTGGCATAGTGAGTATTCACAGAGCTGGGTGGTAAAGAACTGTGACATCTGAGTATGCTGCTAACATACTGATCAGTAGGGAACAGACCACCACTAATCAGCCACAAAGCTTTGATCAAAACGTTCAGCAACTGTTCCTGGTGTGCAAGTGGTAGTCGTCAGGAGTCAGGATGCACAATGACATGGCGCTATCAACCACTGCACGTGACCACCGCACATTTGCGATTTCTCCACGGATCACAAACCGAAGCAGAGAAGAAAACATCACATTTTGTGTCAGTTTGCAGCCGGGACAAGCTGATCTTCATGCGGAGGATTAGCTTGTCTCGGTGACATGAGGCAGGTCGAGGAGTTTTCACAGTGGAGAAGCCAACACTTTCCAGAGCACCAAGAGCATGCTCGTTGTTTTCTTTAACATTCACGTGGTTGTGCACCTGGAATTCAGACTGGGAAGGCAGAAGTCTACGGTAAAGTCCTAAGGGTTTTGAGAGACGACACTGAATCGGCCTGCATTGTGGCGCAATGACATGTAAATGCTCCAATGCACTGTGGACACCATCACAGTATGGAGGTTCTGATTTTTTGGCAGCAACAACACAATCTCAACCCACCAGACTCACCAGATCTAAGTTGAAGGGTTGACATTTAAACATATTCCTATGATACGTGTTCACAGGATCCATCACGTCAGTGCTTAGCATTTATTGTCCAGTATATTTATTGTAGTGCTGTAATTCGTTTTGAGAAACTTTTGTCCATGACTGCATTAAGTTAAGGTCTTGGCTACTTTATGCAAATGAGGAGCGTCAAGCGTGATCCTCCGCCTCTGGAAACGTCTTCTAAAAAACTATTTAATTAACCTTTACTGATTTGAAATGCAGACAGATTCAACAACCACACGTCTTATCTGTCAAAGCTTCCAAACAAGGTGCCATGTTGGTTCCGCTTTGAAATCTGGGAGCAAATCTGCATCCAATGAGGTGCAGCCAACGTGAAATTGTTGGAAGGCGAAATCCTCATTGGGTTCTTGTTTAAAAGCACCTTTAATTCCTCTAATGCGACACAGCCAAGTTGAAGACTCATCAAGAATCCAATGGTGGGAAGTGGCACAATCCTACACATCTAAAAACTTCAATGCGGTCGTGTACCTTAACAGATTCAGTATTTATCACAGGTGGTGGTTGATATGTTTACATAATGGGACATCTATGAGCGCTGTATCATTACACAAGAAGACTATTTCGACGGGTATTGCGGCCAAACTTAAATCAGGTACGCTTTCTGATTTTCATGGGAACAGTCTCATAACCTCTTGATCAACTCTCATATATGCTGGAGAAAGTTATGAAAGGGGTAAAAAGGCTCTCCATTACCTCGACTGAAAACAGGACAATAAAGTCTCACAGGTTTTTAAAAAGACATCTTTGTAACACTGGCTCCGGCCTTATAACTGTCTGCAAGATATTCCTTTTTTTATGCTAAAACCATGCCCTAACGGCAAACTGCAATACAGAAACAAATACCAAGACAAAGCAATTCCCTCCTCCCATCGCAATCGTATTCTGGAAACAGTGAGATGGTTTTGACTGCACTAATTTTCACTCATATCGTCTCATTTCATTCAGAAACAACACCTTTCGTGTTCGAAATAAAAAAAATAACAAAGATGTTATAATCACATAAAGAATTCCACACACAGCAGCTTTAATGACACCAGATAATAGAGTTGCAGTCAACAAAACATGAAGGAACATGTGCAGTCACACTCGGATGTTTGAAGGGGCGAACACTTCCTGATGCAACAGAAAGAAAGATCGGGATTTAGACATTCTGGTCGCCACAGAGGGAGCGGGAACAACACAGTCAAGTCAACTCACCTTCTTACTCTCTTCCATCTCATGCTCAAACATGGCACTGAACACCGGCGAGCGAGCTGAGGCACAGAGAAAACAAAAGACAGAGAAAGGAGGGGTTGTTACAGCATCTAATGTTGATACATGGTGAGGTCTCTGATATGCTTTAACAGGCTGCCATGGGGCTGGAGCAGGAGCGACGGCGTGATTGACAGCAGTGACAGCGGCGCAGGCATCATGTGGAAAAAGTCAACTGCAGATCCTTCCTGCTGACAGACTCGAGTCGACCTCTCTGGTGTGTTTAGCCAGCGTTCAGAGCAGAGAGACTCGCTGCACTGGAGTTCATTTAGTACACTGTGCTTAAAGGTCTGTCTTCCCGTTCTGATAAACAAAGTCATCTGCTACCAGACTCCTCTGACATCCTTTAGCTCTGCTCATTCCTATTTTGCAAAAACAGTTTCAAAAAGGAACAGATATGATTTTCACCCAGCTTTTACATCCCTGCAAATCCAAGAACTGCTCCGCGTCTCGCTGCAAGAGGACTGTTCGCCACAGTTTACAAATCCCCAGGAGGCAAGGACAGTTCAGACCATCCTTCCATTAACAGCAAAGTGGAGGCAAAATGCAAAAGAACTGCTCCTGATGCGTCCCTCAAAGAAACAACATGAGCGTGTTTGCTATGAAAATTGTGTTTTTATAATCCGAGTTCACCCATATTTCATCTTGCTGATTTTGTAAAACACATTTTCACACATTTTGTTCAACCTCTGATCCCAACAATCTACCAGCGGGTTTAAAAGGCATCTTGTCTTTTAAGAAAACGACAAAATTACCACATTCATCAGAACCAGAATCTTTTAAAAAACAGAAAGGAACTGCTGAATTTTCAACTTTCTGACAGCCCTTAAACTACTCATCTGTGACCTGCTGTTTTGTCAGACAACGTAACCAAATCTAAGCGTAAAACAGGGATAGGAATTGATAAGATTTTTACGATTCCGATTCGATTTTCGATTCTGCTTAACGATTCGGTTCTTTATTGATTCTCTTATTGATTCTAATATGGAAAAAGGAGAACAAACAGGTCATACAACATGCAACTCTGACATTCTCTGACTTAGCCTACAATTGAACACATTCACCTACTGTGGCAAACGGGTGCAAGCCTTTTACCACAAACTTAGTCACTGCTCGGTGACATTCATCTGTCCTGGCCTGGGTCATTTTACTCTTCCTTGCCTCAGTGAAAGGAGAAGCTAGAGGTAGACGTGAACTGGAGCGAGCACTACCAGCCTCCGAGCCAGTCAGACTATGTCTCTCGTCATGGACATCCAAGTGTAATGTATGAGAAGACACTTATTTAATGTTAACATTAACAGCAGGTTTTACAATGAAGCAAATGGCGCTAACATGACAGGCAGTGTTAGTTAGTTAGTTAGTTACCTGCAGTATTAACAGCAGAGGACGTGCTAACATTGCTGCTGCTGCTGGGTTGAGATTCACTCCGGAGCGGATCGAAAACACAACATTCATGTAAAGTTATCTCATGCTGTGTGTGCAAATGTTTCTGCATGTTGGTAGCATTTCCTCCCTTCGATGAAATATCCACTTTGCAAGTCTTGTAAGTTGCCCTGTTGTCGTCCTTTCTCGTGAAATGTAACCAAACTTTGGAGCGATTGTGCCGCTTGGGCGCCATGTTTCCTGCCGGCTGCGCTGGTGAATGACGTCACCACGCATGTTGCTTAGCTTGTGTAAGTTATGCACCGTGCGTGGTGACGTCATTCGAGCCCACTGGAATCGATAAGGGAATCGTTTGCAAAATTGCCGAACGGTTCCAAGGAATCTAAACTCTGGGAAGGGATTTTCAACAAGCACTGGTTTTCAATCCCCTATCCCACGATTTATTCCACATCTCAATTTTTAAAAATCACCAAAAATTAATTAGTTTGTTTTAACAAGATTCTGTAAAAAACAAAGAAAACTGCACTTCTTGGTGCAGCTACTGAGTTATTAGATCATTAGACATTTTTTGTCTGAACTAGGCTGAACTGCAGGCTGTGTATTCACTGACAGATAGGTATGAACACAAAGTTAAAATGTAAGTCAGAAAATGTCTGTAGTATGTATGCTTGTTTTCCAGTGTTGGTAACACCACTGGGCCTTTACGAAGATATTGTACACGTTGAATCCATTACTTTTTATTTTTTTAAAGCAAACAAATAAAGAAATCGTCTTTTTTATATATACAATTTATGGCATTATAACTGTGTCACACTGCACAATAGACATGTTTGAGCTCCGTCTACTTCTACTCATGGTTGTGCTGTTTCCATGGAGGTGCAGGACTTCATATCGCAGTGAAAAATGACCCCACACTGAGCAACAAAACACCCAGACGCTGCTTGGTAGATAAATTCCCAGTATGAATAAATCAAAAACAGTGACCCGAAAGTTCTGCCGCCACTGAGCTATCAGTGACACATTAATGATTTTATTACATCTGTGTTTTTTGATCCCTAAATGTGTGAGGTGACCGGTAACTTACTGCATTGTTCTGAAAGCCAATCAGAGCGAGTTTTCTTTGTTATTACCCCAGATGTGACCCCACCTGGAGAGGTTTATGCGTAATCTCCAGCACCGACAGAACACGCTGGCCGTCGGATCCAACCACGACGCTTCGAATTACATAAATCAGTCCCACTTCTGCTGCTTGGAATCACTGCTGTATAATAATTCTGCAAAAAATAATCACCACCACACCTCGCCTCTGTAGCGCTGCTTAAGGCAACAGCACCGTGCATTCTCTGTCTTATCATCCCGGCCGTGACGGCGGTTAGTTTCAGCACGAGCTAAAGCTGAACCTCATAGATGGATCTGAACTTGATTACCGGTCGGTTGTTTACCAGCTGAGAGAGAAGATATCTCTCTACAAAGGTTAGAAGTTGGCCTTTTACTAAGAATTACATTTCAAATACAGTCACCCTTTTCTGATATGGTTCACTTTTTTTGATTATGTGCTCACGGGGCCACACTTCACATTATCACTCACTAATGAATGCTTAATTAACTAGTGATTAAAATTTAACAAATGTTTTAACGCATTATTAAGTATGTGTCAAAGTCAGTGATATGCTAATTAATTTAAGTACTTAATAATGAGTTATTAACTCGGAGCTAGCTACCCATTTAATTACTCACTCTGAAACGCAGCATCATCCATCAACCCTGCTGAGGAAGCCACAAATAAGTACAATACTGATAAGAAAGGTAAAATGTGGGAGTGAGCCTTCAAGTGAACGGCCAAGTTAACAGTGACACACAGAAGTTACAAGGTCAGAACGTGGACATGTTCGTTGCTGTGGTGGTAACCTAAATTAACTCAACAAACAAGAAACAGCCACCAGCAGTTCCACAGTGTTTTGACAAGTGTGTTTTGGACGCATTGGGGCTCAGGGTCAGAATAACGTCCTTGGTCAGCCCACAAAGTTTAGTTTCAAACAAAAACAGCAAAAACACTGGATATAAGTAGGGCTAGACCTGAATATCAGCATATTTGGTCGTTGTGGTGGTATCCAGATAATAATTTTGAGATCCAAATACTCGTGTGCACCCCTACAATATTCGAACATTCGTCATTAACTGGAACCAAATATCCAGAGCACAGGAATTGCTATTCGGACCAGCCCAAGACATAAGTCGTGGTAATGTTCTATGAGTGTTTTTAGGTAAGAAAAGATGCACCTTCTATAACTTTTTGATTGTGTCACAGATGTATTTGGCATTATGGGCATTAAAATCCTTCTATCAGCATCAGGACACAAGCTAATATTCACACAGCAGTGGCAACGTTAAAGTTGGAGAAGCTGAAATAGAAGTAGATGGTTAACTAACTTTGCAATTGTCAAATTTGTTTCAGGGATCAGTGAAACAGACTTTTAAAAAAAAGCTTCCGTATAATTTTCTTCTGCTCGCTCTCTCAAGAGGCGTTTTCTTTTGTTTACCAGAAGAGCTTGCCAGATACCTTAAGTTTTTGAGGAGTTGATTTAGGAGTGTGCTGTATGTTATAGAGTATGCTGAAGTGTTTGCAAGAAAATATTTAATGTCCAAGACAGAGATGTGACGTTAGCGTGAAGCCAGATAAAGTTTTACAATGTAAGTGATGAATGACTTAATCTTGTATAGGTAGCTTAGAGGTACATCCATCCAACTATTGATTTTCTTCTGCTTATGCAGAGTTGGGTCACGCTGGCAGATGGCCAAGCAGGTCATTCTAGACGTCCCTCTCCCTGGCACTGTTTTCCAGTTCCTCCTGGGAGATCTCAGGGGGTTTCCAGGCCAGATGAAATATGTAAGTTCTGGGTGTACCCCAAACGCTAATCCCAGTTGGACACTGCAGAAAGATAGAAGTCCAGGAGTCATTTTAATGGGATGTCCAAACTACCTCAACTGGTACTTGTCGACGCAATTCTACCCGGGGCTGAGCCCTGCCACTCTACGGCGGAAACTCATTTCGTCAGCTTGTATCTGGGATCTCATTCTTTCAGTCACTACCTAGACCATAGGTGAGGGTTGGAACATAGATCGACTGCTAAATCAAGAACTTTTCCTTGGTCCTTTACTGGTCGAGCTCCTTCTTCACCGAGACCTCCAGCACAACAACTGCATTACTGCTGATGCTGCCCCATTCTGTCTGCCCATCTTATATTCCTTTTTCCAGTCACAAACAAGGCACTGATATCCTTAAACTCTTTCGCTTGAGGCAGCAGCTTACCCCCAACTGTTTCTCAGCGTGGCCTCAGACTTGGAGGTGCTGACTGTCATCCCAGCAGCTTCACACTCGCTTGCAAACTGGCCTAGAGTCCTCTAAAGGTCATGGTTTAATGAAGTGAATAGAACCACATCATCTGCAAAAAGCAGAAACGTCACTTTGAGGTTCCCAAACTGGACACCCTCCTCACCTTGACCGCAACTTGAGATCCAGACCATGAACATCAAAATTGGGATTGGAGACAAGGGGAGTCAAACCTCCGTTTCCTGTAAATACGAACGTTCAAATTCTCAGCTTAGAGACACATTGTATCCCAAATATTTCCACCGAAACCAAACGCAGCAACGACAGTTCAGGTAGGACTCTGGGGACAAACCTACAGTAAGTCTGTCTGGTGCAGCTGAATACTGGTGAGCTCATACTGCAGCAACAAAGGGAAAGGGTGGGCATGAGAGACAGAGAGGGAAAGAGTCGGGAAGAGGGGTTGTAGTAAGGAAAGGATGGAGAGGAGACAGAAAAGTAAACAGACGTGGGGAGAAAAGGGAACTGAGGGGCAGTCGAGAGGACAAAGAGAAAGAAGACATGGGTATGGGGAGAAAACTCAGGAAAAGAGAAGGCAAAAGGAGAGAGAACGACGAGAAAGAATGAAAAGAGAAAACATGAAAGTGGAAGAGAAAGGAGGGATACTGAGAAAAGGTAAGAGAGATACAGAAATGTAAAGATCACATGGTCAGTATGGAGCCAATTTGAGTTGCTCTCCCTCCTTCGTTTGATCCCTCTCTGTCCGTCTCCACGGCGATTAACGGCCGGGAGAGTTGTCACGGGAACGGCCAAGAGGGGGAATAACGAGGAGGAGGGACGTCATCTGGACCAAGTAGAGCAGAGAGAGAGAGCGAGCGAGAGCGAGAGGGGAAGACCCCAAACCACAGCAGCACGTAATTAAAATGGCTCCTCACACACACATTTCAACAAATCCAATAATGAACAGCCTCCCCTCGTCTCCGCAGAGACTCACAGTTCACCAGTTTCCTCAAACTTTTCACTATCTCATGCTGGCTGTCATCAAAGCGCCAATATCAGAAGCAAGTTCACGTTTGTTTGCATGAGCGTCACAGTAACTGTATTTTCATCGCCCATGGATTCCTGAAGGCCAACGAAGACAGTCAGGTGTCAATAGTGTGGATATTCAATGTATTCAAATTTAACCATCCCTGTGGCAAAGCAAAATTATTCATTAAAATTAAAAAATTGATGAAGTATTTCCTTCGCAATTAAATTTCTGTCACAGCGGAAAAGCCTCTGAAACAGCATTTGGACCGAAAAATAAGAAGAATGACAAACTCCATGATGAATATTGATATAAACTCCACTGTGTGTATTAGTTTGAAAGTACACTGAATCACTGCACAGCCCACCAACACAATCATCCAGTGTATGTGGAATCTTACACTTTCAATAATTACACTTAAAGTTTTTCTTTATCCTTGAATATTTTCACTTCTAAATTTAGTTTAGGCTTTGTCTGGTGTTCTTAATTCCGTATAATATACAGTAGGAATTTCCCAATCCAGTTTTTTCGTCTCCGATCTCATCAGAATCAGATATTATTTGGCATCGTGCCGATAGCTGACACCATTTTCCAAAAATAATACCCACTTCAAGTAGTGTAGATAAGCTGTAGTGTGGAAAGAAAGGGGCAGTTTGTGTTGGGCAAGCAGAGAGCATTCTGGAGGTTTAGCTAGTAAAGGGGCACCATGACAAAGTCTTCTCTGACGTCTAATGACCTCTAGCCAGTGCTTCTATATCCCAATGGCTTGTATCGTATCAGATTCTTAATTTGTATTACAAAATTGATAAGCTATTGATTTCTAAGCCTGTAATTATGAAGAAAATTATTCAAATTCATGACACCTGTGTGACAGCAGACGTAAACAAAGGATCAAACTTTGGTTCGTGCTGATACCGATTAGTTAAAAATTGCCCCAAACAGTCAGAGACAGACAGACAGGTTAATGCTATCTGTTTTTTACTATTAAGTTTAATGGAAAGTGTCTGTGGAGTATTATACTGGGACAAAAATGGGATCAACGATGCAACAGGTGAGAAACAGATGAGGGTGACCCGCCAGGTGAGAGGCCAGTCTCTAATTACAGGGCTTCACTCATGAAGTAACGGCTATTTTCACTCATGTGTCTTCTATTATATAAAAAAAACCACCATATGGACGTGTTAACAATGTGATTGCAGGGTCTCTTTAAAAAATCACGTACATGTCACTTAACGTGACAGCTGTAAGCAAAGTCTTGGTGAACACACGTTTAACTTACTTTGAATTGACAAGATATGACAACAGAAGTTTCCCATGTCTGCTAATTGGTCCTGTTTTTACACTTAACAGACAGAAGTTGTTTTCAAGTTTTACTGCAAAGGAGACATTAAAATGTACAGTATGTGACCTTCTCAACAGTGCTCAAACGACGACTTGAGTAAGGAAAATCCTTAACCCCTCGAACCCTAAGCAGAGGGTTCGGTTTTTAGTCACTGTGGGCAAATTTTTACTGTAATATAAACTCAATAGCACCTCTACGGAAACAGCACAACCACGACTAGAAGACGAGAGAACTCAGAAATGTTTTATGCAGTTCGGAACAATTATAATACCCTAAATCACAGAAAAAGAAAAAGCTGAATTAGTTTGAATATTTATTCTGAAAATATTAAAATTAGAATTAAAGCTACGAGCAGCGTCGCTTCGTGCTGGTCAGCAACTGAGACAGGATATCGCCATCTGGCTGTCATCTGGGCTTTGATCACGCATGTAAAGTTTGAGGTCAAATGGAGGATGCACAGGATAGTTAGACATCAATTCCTGTTTCATGGTGTGCTGAGGAAATTGCCATATGCATGTCCTCAGGCCCCAACTTTGATCACGCATGTGAAGTTTCAGGCCATTTGGAGCAGGTACAGGCTAGTTACACAGTACTTCCTGTTACTTTTATGGCAAAACGTCAAAATGCCGCAGCCCTCCGCGGGCATGCCCTCACATTTTTACGATACATTTTAATAACTTTTGCTAACCAATGCCTGTCGTATATGCTGGCCAAATTTGCGATCTCTCCGAGTTATCCCCTGGGACGAGTTCGCTGTCGAAAATATGAAAAGTTTCGCCAGAATCGCTAAAAATCTGACATTAAATCCAAAATGGCGGATGTCTTCTTGAGGCTATTTTGTGAGTCTTGTCGTGATACACATGTCTACCGAATTTCGTAGCTTTAGGTGAAACTAACTCAATATAAACCCTCCTTAAAAATGTTCTGGGGGGCGCTATTGAGTCATTTGCCATTCACATGTGTAATTCCCCCAAAATGTAAACTTTTTCGCTAGTTCTGATGTGCGTGCCAAGTTATTCGAGTATGTTTAGAGCCTCAAAATTCTGATTCAGAAATACGTAAAATAATAATAACAAACTGAGGAATAACAATAGGATTCTACACACCGTTGGTGCTCGGACCCCAACAAGACATACAGAAAAAAAAGTGATCCGGATGAAATATCATGATTTCGGGCTTAGATTTGTTTATATTTCTCGATGGAACAGCATGTCACAGATAATAAATTCCAGCACCATCGAAAAAGTTGAAAATCGGACAATTCTTTGTGTTTCAACAGTTTCCAGCCCTGATGAATAGAGTATTTTTGTGTTCTTTTAAACGTAACAGGCCTGCTCGGGTGTTTTAAAGCACTTGAATGCTAAATATAAGATCATATCCATCACCTTTTACAGATGTAACAAAGGATATTCCCACCTGCTAGTATGGCTTTGTGTGCCTGAAATTTCTGACCGGCGACACACAGCGAGCAGTCGGTGAACCTGGAGCTTTCCCACAGATCTCCAAGCTCCTCAGCCAACCTGCAGTCGGGAACCTTCACCATGTTCATCGTGTTCTGGCCTGAGATGTTCACAGAGTCCTGCACCACGCTCACCTGAAAACACACACACACATACGTACAAATGAGCTGCCTGCTGAAGTGTTCCTTTTATGCCCAAGTGGCATCCTGCATAGAAAGAGGTGTTTTGGGGCGAATTGTGCCTTTAGCAAACGCGCGGAGGTTCACACAGAGGCAAATGAATAGCATGCAATGTTCATAAAAAGAAAATAAATCAGTCAATCAAACATGCTGTGAATGATTAATGTGGGTTCCCAGCCTCCGTAATCAATACATCAGCCACTCAATATGGGGGCAATTCAAAGGCAACCTATTGTTCCCTCTTCATCCAATCAGGCCGGCTGCACTCTCAAACAAGGCAGAATATCGGCGCTGAAGTCAAATTGGGAGTGCCAGCGCATGTGTGTGTGTGCATGAGGGTTGTCTGTATGTCTTCCCTGCTGACTCCACCACCTGTTCCAGACAATGTCAACCAGACTCATTTATCTCTCAACAGGACTCAGTGCAAACACACACACAAGCAGGCCCGTGAGCACAAACACACAGCCACATATTCACACGCACACACTAATTACTAAGTAATTTCCGACAGACTGGATTGACTGACTTGCAGTTTTTCACCTGCATGCAGCCCCATCTAATCAAACAGTAGCAGTTGGTTAGCTATAGCCTGGTTGAGAGCATCTTCTGACTGGTTAATGAGTTAGCTGGCTCGCAATTAAACTATAAAACAGTCTCATGAAGAAAAGTGTAACACCAATTCGAGCGGGGGGAAAAAATAATCTAAAGTGGTCCTTGATGGCTGGAATCAATAGAGTGTTCAAGTGTGAAGGGTTCTACTGAGTGATCAAGGCCCCTGCAGTAAAGGCCCAATTAATTTAGCCATTAACAATGTTATACGATGGCCTGTTCTTCTTGGATTAACATGAAATTCTCCCAGGTGATTCATAAGTACAAGATGAGCATTGCATTGAAAAACATCCACTCATCAGGCTTAAAGGTCCCACATTTGGCTCCTTTTCAGCAAATTAATGAAACTCTCACTTGGACCCAGGACGTGTCTTTGAATTTGTCAGCATAAAATACTGCAGAGACGGTAAATTTAACCATGACTGCGTACCTCCCGGTTTAGTTCTGTTCTAAATGGGCTGTTTCAGTGTCAAATCTCAGCTGATCACATCCCCTTCAGGAAGGAAACTCTCTCTGTGTCTGCAATTGGACCACATGTCAGTCGACTGAGCTGCGAATTAATCTGTGAGACCAGAACATTTTATCACTTCTATCTTTCTTTCTGGGGATAATTTTACCTGCAACTACTGCTGAGCTCACCGGACAGCTGTTGTTTTTACCTTAATGGTGGATGCAGAGCTGCAGATTGGAAAAGGTTCTAAAGTGAGCATGTTGTCCTAATGAGCTGCGTTTAAGTCACTTTTTCATACTTGTTCTGTTGTGTGACAAAGGAAACGGCAAAATATGTGGATGAAAACACCTTAGCTGGGAATTGGACTATATTAAAATGCAGGACATGCGAGCACAGAGAGCAGGAGAGAAGCTAACAGATGTAAAGGGTTAATACCAGCTGATCTTAGGCAACCCAACTAGTCCTTGCTTATGGGTTTCAAATCTTAAAGCTTCTTAAATGTTCCTATGAATTGTAATTTCCACAGAGCTCTGACCTGAGGGCATATAATCAAAGCTAATGGTAACGTTAGCCACATTAGCTCCACAAGCATGCTAACAGTTAGGATTTATCTACTGGAGTGCAATAGAGAGCGTGTCTGAGAGCCCCACCCAACAGGTTGGGACTGTCAAAGGTATGTGGAACCTATGCAGAAATACTGAGCTTACTTTGCTCATAATGTGTCTAGTAGCGTATAAAAAACACCACTGGGGCGTGCTAACAAAGTAAAAAATACACAGTTTTCACAAAGGGGGAACTTTTCAAAAAGGAGTTTAGTTGTGGCAACGAGCTAAGCTGGTTTCTTGACTGTGTCTTGGGAATTTGCAATGTTAAATTGTGCATGATTACAAAGTGAGAAAGCTGTGTTCACTTGTCGTCTTTAGTTATGGAAGGATTTCGGAATTTACACAACGCATGAGTGTCCAGTTGATGACTCGCTGAATTTCTCAAATCAAGGTTATTAGCAAGAATGCTTTGTATATGACTTCAAATCCTCCAGACAGCCGTCTTTTAATTAACTGGAGAGCAGTTTCATTGAATTTGTTAGGCTTTTTTATCCGCTGAGACAAAGGGCCTTCTCTCCGAGCAACATTAAAATAAAGCAAACCATGCTGAAGATCTACTTCAACCACTCACCGCACTTCAGTCGCACATTTCAAAGCTTGGTATACTGATCTGTATTTGCATATGGATGTGGTGCATGTGGGAGTCAAATCTGCTCGTGCTTTACAAATGGAAAAATGACTGGAAATAATGTCTAACAACTCTGGACAATAGATTTAAACAGCTGCTGGCCCAGCTTAACTTCTTAAGCGCTGTCTACTTTAAACTTTGAAGTTGTTCAAACAAGGAATGATTGATGAGATGTTCAGTTTTGTCGGTGACTCATGATCACGATTTCGGCGTCCCACAATAAGATTAAAACAATCGACTGTGACATTGACTTTTAAAATTATCTGTTCATTTAAAACAGTCCATGTAGATAAAACCACCTGGTTTCCACGCCTTATTTCACTCTTTTTAAAACAGTTTTCAGGTGACGAACCTGTCTGAGCTGTGCGGGCTGCAGTAGAAAAAGTGGAGACTAGAGGCTTCTCTGTCTAGCTAGCTTCTGCTGCAGCCTGTGTGTGAGGCGTTTAAGGAACACTGGTAAACTGCAGTGTCTATCGATACATAGATGTTTAACAAATGAGGCGTTTTGGGTACAAGTTTACTTATATGTAGTCTTTCTGGGATGCACTGAATTCAGATAAAGAATATTTTAGTCTAATTTTGATGTAAAGATACACAACATGGAAAAGAAAGCAGGCCTGTGTTAATTTACATGTGAAAATGCAATGAAAATGCAAATATTTGCCACTAAAATCAACAAATACTAATCTCAGTTTTGATCAAAATCATCATATTTATCACTTTGACTGGCAGATGGTGTTGTCTTTATAACAGCACTGGCTGTTGAGGCTCATGAGTACTGTAGTATTCCCTATGTAATGTACATAGGGAATACTACTATTCCTTAAGTTGAAATCAAATTGAAATATTTGACGGCTTTAATATAACTCTCATGCACTTCATCAACCAGTGTCTTGGAGCTTTAAAGGTGCAATGTGCAAGATTGTGAAGTAAATATAGCCTTAACCCCTTGACGCACAATTATATAAAAACAATAATTTTATGTGTTTTTGATTTCAAGTTAATGTTAAATTAAATGGAGATTGTTAATTTGTCTATGGCACATATAGTAGATATAAAGGTGTAATGCAACAGGCATTAATGCCGTTCAAACCGGTCCTAAGAGAAACTAGTGCTTGCAAAAGGTTCCCAGGTATGTATTGAATATGCACAAACTAGCATTGGGGGAATGCACACGCTATCTCGGCTGCAGCGGTACATTGCAAATTTGCGACAACCGGCATTAAGGGGTTACTACAACAGCAAACTACTGTCTACTATGTAAAGGTATCGTGGAGTAATGAGGTCACACTCTTTGTCTGTGTGTAATAATCACAGTTTCTTTGTTCTATGTTTTGGCTGCACATCCATGTTAGTGCATGTGAGTCCCTCCCTTTGAAACTTTTGCCCCTGAGAGACTGGCAATTTGTAATTGGTCGATATTGGCAGAGAGCTAAGCCTGATTCTTTTATACATCATTTGTCACAGGGGGATGTAAAAGAAACACAAAAATGTCCGTTTTATGTGTCACTCGGGTATGAAAACACTGTCCTCGGTTATCCTGGCTCAATTTAACACCTGTGAGCTGGCTGGAGGTCATTACGCCTCACAGAAGACTTTGTCATGGTGCCCCTTTACTAGCTAAACTCCCACAATGCCAATCTCATTTGGCCGTTTCAGCACTAAACAGGAAAGGCTCCACCTGGTGGTGCAACCAGGTGTTTTACCTGGTCTACAATACTTAAAAGTGTGTATTATCTAGGAATGATACTGGGTGTTGGCAATAAATATTAAATGACTCAGTACATCTCTGTTTGATTCTGTCATTTTTTTCAGAACAGCATAATAAGCACTAGGTAATAACAATATATTACAATATAACACAAGTGCAACCTTTTTTATAATTATAAAAGTGTGAATGTAAATATGTTATACTCTAAAAAGAAACTTTTTACATATACTTCAGCCTTTAATATTTTTAGTCCATTTAAAGTTTCATAAGGGGTTTTGAAAGTACAAAATAAAATTTAACGATGTTCTATTCTTATCTGTCACATTATTAGAACAAATTTTCATCCCCTATCACACTATCTGTGCATAATTACATCCAGTCAAGAGACAGCTGCCGCCAGATAAATAAAAGGATGATCTCGGTTCCTCTGTTTTCTTTGCTGACACCTCCTAAATTGCTTGTTGTCAAGAAAAAAGGCCAAAAATCCCCAGAACATCCGCACAAAGTGACCTTGCTGTTAAAGCTTCAGCGAGGCAGGCTGACACCCAAAAAACCCACAAAAAAAAAAAATCGCCAGGTTCCCTCCTCATCCATCCATCCCCATTCAAACACCTGCCCACCTATTCGTCCGATGCCACATCCATCCACCTATTCAACTCGCACAAAAAGAGTCCTGGAAAAGGAGGAGAAGCACATACAATAGAGAAGTGCGTGGCAAGCAGGAAATTGAATGTCAAGGAGCCTTGTTTGCTCCTGATGGAGGTTTGAGGGTTCGCCTGAAGGGGACAGAAAGACAGAGAGACAGAGGGAAAGATAATAAAAGAGAAGAGAAAGAAAAGGGGGGAAGATATAGGGATAATAAAAGGCTTGGAGAATACAGATGCAGAGATACCAGGCGACAGACAGACGGAGAATAGAGAGAAGCCGTCACATAGAAAGAGGGTGGGAGTGTGAGCGAGCTATGGGGATGTACAGCTGGAGATGGCCTCTCATGGTAGCAGCTCATTTCTGGCTCAGAAATGACAGGGACAGCGAGGAGAAAATGTGAGTTTTGCGAAGAAAGGCGCATTGAGAGTATCCCTGTGTGCGCGAGACAGTCTGGCTTCCACAGCTGGCTCTATTAATCACACCCCAGGGAGATGCAGGTCCCACTGACTGACATGCATCCATCTCCTCGTCGCCCATGCGCCCGCATTCGCTCGACGAAACAGACAGTCCCACGCGCAGGCGGCGGCATTCATAAAAACACTGATTAGCAGCACAGAAAGGCTTCGGAGGGATGGGAGCCGCTGTTTACGAGGGAAGAGAAAACAGCAGAGGAGGGAGACAGACGGACGGACAAAGACAGAGGGCAGAGGACAGAAGTTCAGTGAGCTGAAGTTGGAATGAAAAATGGCTTTAGGAGAGGAGGAGGAGGAGGAGGAGGAGGAGGAGGAGGAGAGAAGGGCGAGTTCAGAGCTGTGTCCTGAGTACCCACTGAAAAAATAAACAAGAGCTGAAAAGCGAATTGGAAGGGAAGCCAGCGAGCCCGGTCAATGTATTTCGGTATAAATAGCCCAATTAGTATGGCGGAGCCGTCGCTGGGCTCTCAGACGCAGCGTGGCAGAGCCGGTCTAATTACTGGCTAACTTGACCAATTATTCCACTGTTTAACCAGGCAGAAACTAAATCGCAGCACCTGGTTATTTAGACACACTGGCTGCCCTGACAGTCTTCACGCCATTAGCTGTCATCTTCAGTCATTGTCAACCTCCTCCTCTTCCTCCTCCTCCTCCTCCAAAACGTTCCTTCTCATAGTGGACACTTGATGTCAGTTTATGGCATACAGTCAACGGGATGGTTTACATTAAAACGACATACAGGTTTGTCTTCAGTATTTATTTGCGACGATGGCTGGTTGCTTTGCTATGTGACCAGCAGAGGTTCACCCACCTGCTCTATCACTTCATAACAAGAATATAAAACACTGTCCTTCCAATAAAACAGCAGCAGTAGTCATTTCAGTGATTGCACTCCACTAACAAAGCCCTCTAGAAATTATTAGAAAGCAGCTGCAGAAATTGTGAGCACCGTAATGGAACTGTAAATCCTGATGTTTAGCTTTGTCAGATCAAGAAACGTCGTTTGAAACCGTTTCAGAAAACTACTGCACTGTCAACCTGTCAACACTGGCCTTAGATCAGAAAAAGATCCTAGTTAGACTACGTTGGTCCACAGCAAAAAACATGCTATTATCATACAAAAAAAGGCTGTAAAAATGTTAGATGCTTGGATTGTAGATCCCTCTACAATTTGAGTTTCTGATGCCATTCAAAATGAACCAATCACAAAGAGTTTCGTGTTCACTGTCATGCCATCTACACTGATCTGGCACAACATTACGACCACCTGCCTGATATTGTGTTGGTCCCCCTTATGTGGTCCAAAATGCTCTGAACCATTGGGCATGGACAAGAGGACCTCTCAGGGTGTCCTATGGGGTCTGGAACCAGGACGTTGGCACTGGATCCTTTGGGTACTCTGGCTTGTGCAGTGGGGCCTCTGTCAATCCAACTTGTTCCATCCTGTTGATGCTTGATCAGAATGGGGTGTAGGATGTTTGGAGGTCAAGTCAACATGTTGTGGTCATGATGTTGTTGTTGTTGTGGCTGATAGGTGTACAAGCTGTCACTCTTGTCTTTGAGAGAGATGCCGGACTAATTGCGCCTTTCTCTCCATGCTGCAGCAGATTAAACTTTACCAGTGACTCAGCACAGTTTCTTGAAGGTCACAGGAGCCAAAGCAGTTTTTCCACAACAATCCCAGAGGGAACTTTGTCTTGCAGCGGCACAAGAGGAAATGTAAAAAAGAATCATCAGAAATATTAGGATTTGCCCCATGGATGCAAAATTTAAAGCCATTTTTTAAAACGCCAAGATCAGTGTTTCAGATACCAAGTAATGCAGCGACCTGATAGCCGAGTGGTGACGACGCAAACCACACGAGTGTTGATGCCTCGAGCAGCGAGTCCCCAGTTTGGATACCATTTCACTGCATCCTTAATTCCCTTCTCTCTCCAACTGTCCCTGTACATAAACCCTGCATCTCATTTCCCAGTTTGTACATCTCTGACTACGCTCCTCGTGTCTTAGTTCCTCCAACCGAAGATGTGAGAGGAGTCGAGGAAACAGGCGTTTAACGAAATGAGGCATCCTCACCTCGGAGCGACAGTTTAAAGCAGCATCAGATAAATATGACGCGTGGCACAGCTGCATCATCTGTCCATTGTGACTGTTCCGTCACTTTAAAGCCCACTAAGGCTCAAATCTAAAATCATCATTAGTTATTGTTGTCAGATGAATGTTGGAAAACTTTTTTTTGGTTATCTGTGGCTGCTTCCCAACTTTGCTGCTATTTATCCACAGTGAAAGAAGCCCATTTTCTGATTTATGGCAATAGTTTGTGCTTTTTGTTCAGTTTTTGCAGCTTGAGTTTTTGCTAGAGAGACATGTCTGTCAGTTGGAGCGAATTGCTAAAGTTAATCTGACTTTAAAAAGATGTTACTGTGCTCCAGATAACATTAGCTACAGGCTAAAGAGGCACAACAAACCTCAGACTAAAGTAAAGTCCTGGTCACACTGACACTAACAAGTGAATTATTCGGGCATTTCCAGTTTAACTGGCAAACTGAACGCGCTTCTAAAAGACTGCAGTGTTTATTACAACTTCAGCAGTGTCGGCCAACAGCTCCAGTAATTCACCCAGAGCTTATCTGTCCTCCAAATGCACTCATCTGTCCCTGTCTGTAGCTTTAAGTGTTGATTGGCTGTAACATGTGACATGTAACCAATCAGATCAAGCTGTGGGCGGGACATTGCTTTAGACAACAGAGTCACTACAGAGAGAGGAAGCACCACATTTACTGTATTTTATCGGTATCACTCAATAAAAATAATGATACCAATAACTGGAAAAATGGAGAACATCAGCCCCTATAGTCGGCCAAGATGATAATCAGTTAAGTTGTGACTCACGAATGAGTACTATCCAAATAAGAGTAGCATATAATATGACTGAATAATCTATAAAATACAGACATTTGTCAGTCCTGCTCCAGACATGGTTTATACACCGATCAGCCACAACAGTCTGACCACTGACAGGTGAAGTGAATATCATTGATCATATTGGTACTATGTGGTGTTCTGATGGAAAACCTTGGATTTTAACATCCGTGTTGATGAGACTTAGACACCCAAATAAACATTGTCCCACAACAAACACACTCCCTCATGCTAATGGAAATCCCAAATGTCACTCAGGAAAATGCACCCCACCACATGGAAACAACATCAACCAATCAGGAACATGTTGAGGAACATGACAATGGCCCAACATGTTGACTTGACCTCCAAACTTCCTACAGCCCATTGTGATCAAGCATCAACAGGATGCAGTGGAAAAGGTTTGATTGACAGAGGCCCCACTGCACAAGCCAGAGCACCCAAAGGATCCAGTGCCAACGTCCTGGTTCCAGACCCCATAGGACACCCTGAGAGGTCCTCTTGTCCAGGTCCAGTGGTTCAGAGCATTTTTGAGCACATAAGCGGGACCAACACAATATGAGGCAGGTGGTTGTAATGTTATGCCTGATTGGTGTACATACCAGCTGTGCACCTTTTTAATACTCTACAAGTGAAGAAAAGACTTCATAGGTTGAGGATACATCTCTCTCATAGCTCCTCCAACAAACCTCCTTGATCCTTGAAATGCATTTTAGGAATTGAGATGTTTAGATGCACCAAGACTGATTTCCAGGTCACATGCAGGAGGACAGAGGAGAAGAAGGAGCTCAAATTAGTGCCAAAAAATGCCTTAAAACAAACAATAATATTAAAAAAATGCACCAAATAATAGTTAAAGTGTTGGTCAACAGCAAATTCTGACCTGGTGGTGGAGCCACCCTTCAGTTTTGAGTGTCACCAAAGTCATTAGCAGTAAACATTGGTGGGACATTCGTGTTAAACCAGCCAGCAGTGATAAAGATATGAAAGTGCTAAATTTACCAGCCAACCAGCTGATTGACTGGCTGACTTTTATTTCGTACCCGGGAGTTTTAATGACCGTAATGACGACGATGACGGCAGAAACACATTCTGTATACAACCTTAGGTAAAGAATAACAGTAATGAAGAATCATTGCCACTGTATCGCCACAATCATCATTTGTTTTGGTAATTAAGTTCCCAAGATAAGTACTTACTAAAGCACTTGCCTTCCAGTTAGTTCCTCAGACATCAAGATGGATCTGTAGTAAGCTTCCTCGAAACCCTCCAGGCAACGCAGAGTTAATATTGAGTTTCGGTACCCAGATGATTTATTCATAATGCATCCATCTTTTTCTGCCTGTTTATGTGTTTGTTTATGGATTTACAGTGTTTTGCCATGCGTGAAATAGTTTGAAAAAGAAAAAAAAAGAAGCAAATCTAATGAAATTCATTAAGTTATGGAACGCTTGTTCTTTTACCTCCCAAGTCTCATTTTCTCCGCGCGTTTGGAAACACATAAACACGAGCAGAGATCATAAGGCGAGCGGACAGGCGCGCTCAAACGCTCACCTCAGCAAACTGCACACACTTCCATACGACGCGACGACGCTCGCTGCAGCTGCACGGTCTCCCACAGAAAAATCAAAGGGCTCTTTCTTTTTCGGGGCAAATTCCCTTCTTTCTTCCTTCACGCTGTTAATTTTGCAACAGATCATTTGCATGAACGCTGTTTGAATTTGCACATAGCATAGTTTCACTGACCCTATTTGGGGCACTTCTAATCCGAGGTGGATGCTGCCGACTTCACGGCCAACTGGCTGGCGCTCGGCATGAGTGTAGATCTCTACTGGAGCGATGCAACTGTCAAAATACATCAGTCCTACATGTCACCTTCTTCCAAACCTCCTTACCGCACATTTTCATGACTGTATTTTAAATCCGACACACAGAGTTGAAATTTGAGCAGCTTTGAAGCATTCGGACTCAATATTAGATCATTAAAGATGCTTTTCTGCCACTAAGCAAGTTATTTGTATAATCGAAATGAGCACCTGCTTAATCGAGATGCGTCTCTGCAGCCGAGGGCCAATTATTCAACAGAACTTCGCCTGATTTCATTACCTTCTTGTCATTCTTCCGAGGACGAAACAAACTGACAGATTAAATGCCGCCCAACTTCTATAGGCAGACAGTAAGTTTCAGAAACGGTTGCCAGGTTGGCAAAGAGCGGTTGCCAGAGTGGTAGCCGTATATTTGCATTGTTTATAATTGGAGCGATGGTGCCCGGTGTAATTACGCCTCAAGAAGAAAAAACCGATACAGACGTCGGTTGAGCGCATTTTACACAACAAAGACTTCATTTCCAATCTTCCGTGTGACACAAACGCACACGCAGTAATACCTGGCACTGTGATTGAGCTTTATTAATCAAATAAAAATAACACAGAGCGACGAGTGTTTGCTGAATGCATTCCTAATTCTGTATTTGCGAGGTTGGGTCATTTGCAGCAGCTGAGGAGAGGCAGTTTTTCATTTGAAGACATGTATTAGAAGTCATTAAAAACACAACCTGAGTCAGTGTGTTCAGACTCTGCTGCAGCCCCTCTGTCTCTATTCTGATTTTATTTTATGTTTTTTAATAAATCCACCCTCTACTTCTGATCTCTAGATCTCTGTTGCTCCCACTGATTTGATGAAATTACTAATTATCTTTCAGGAACACGTCTACTGCCTTGTGGGTTATAGTTTGTTTTCGAATTTTTTTCGGATTATTTAACCCCACACTTCACTCTCTGGTTAAGGCTGTGTAATATAATATAGTTTCAGCATCCGCACGGCAACTTCTCTGTCGCTTGATCCAAAAAGAAAACTCACATAGTGTTCATTTTACGTGACAAGACAAGTCTGTCCCATAGAAAATTATTTACTCTGATCTGAGGGTTCTTGACTCTCACCATTACTCAAAATACATGGAGTTCGTTGACATGAAGGTTCCACATGCGCACAGAAAAATGAGTAAGGCACAGAAAAGAAGCACGAAAAGTAAAGATTTAAAGTGCATCATAAGTTGTAGGACTGCATAGCTAATGGAGTATCACAATCACAGCTTTAGCTTCTTACAGCTGTATAAACACAATCGACTGAGATGCTAATGCTTAAAATGCTCGACTCATAAAAAACAGAGCATGCAGATGAAATTAACTGGTTTTAACTTGGGTAAATCTGACTTTACTACACCTTAATTCACTTTTTCGAACCTTAATTCACTTTTTTCGAAGCAATTTTTGGAGACTAGAAGCTTCTCGGTGCACAGCGGCCTATAGTTAGCATCGACTGTAGCCTGCATGTGAGGCATTTAAGGAACACGTGTAAATTGTAGCGTCTATTGATAAGCAGATGATCAGCAGGAAAGGTGTCCTGGGTCAGTTTTTACTTCTATTTTGCCTCTCGGAGATACTTTGAAATCAGGTGAAGATTAAGTCTTTTTATAATGCAGCACATGTGCTTTACAGGAGGTCCTCGGTTTACGACGGTCTCATGTTACAATGTTTCGTGGTTACAAACGACTCCCATAAATGACTTAAAAAAAACTTAGTTTCGACATCAGCGGTTTGGTTCGTAAATAATACGATACTCGCGTGAGAACTAGTTGCTGGTGTGCAGCGACGAACACAGTCACAGGGTATGACAATGAAGAAGAAAGCATCACTGAGTTTGCCATTGTTGATCGCTGCGTGTTAATATGCTCTTAGTTTTTGCTATTTTGAGTATTTTTACGCTTTATTATGGCTCCCAAGTGCAAGGCAGACTCTTCTGATGGTAGTTCTTCGACGAAAAGGAAAGCCATCCCCTTGGAAGTGAAAGCAGACATTGTAAAGCGCTCTGAGAAGGGAGAAACGCCGACGAACATTGGCCACGTGTTAGGTAGGCTCTCTTTTTTATTACGGTTTCATTTAATTACTGCATTTTATATGTTCTTTATGTGTTGTGTGCAGTGTGAGTGACTTAAGGTACTAATTTAGCTATAATTTAGGTATAAAATCCGACTTAGACCAAAAATCGGCTTACAACGTGCTGTAGGAACGGATCTCGTTCGTAAACCGAGGGCCACCTGTTTACATGAAGTGAAAGCAGGGCTGTGTTACGCTAAATGTAAAGGGCCAATAAAAATACCCTGTTGTTTAATAATTGTGATAAACAGGCAAATAAATCATTGATTTGTCCATAATCATGCAGCTCTAGTCAATTCTATAGAAAATCTTGATGACAGAAAAGATGATGTGGATCAGAAACTTTGCTATTAGCATCTTGCAACTAGAGGCAACATGACAACCACAACGGTCGGTGTAACAGAGCAAACCCAGATCTGAATGCCACCCAGCGCAGAAAACTATTTTGGATGCCTTTGTCAGTGTTACACCATATTAGAAAGGTTCCAAATGGTTTCACTTTGCAAAAATCTTCACAGTAAAAAGTCCTCGCTGTTGCACTTCCCTACCAAGTTACCCCAATCACTTGAAAACGATCCATTCTGGGCTGCTGTTTAGGTCATCAGTTCAAATCCGACTCAAGTCGCATGTCACTCTCCTCTCTACCAATAAAAATGGAAAAACCCTCCCCTAATAAATACTTTTTTAAAAAAAGAAGGATTCATTCTTTCCAAACTATTCAAGTCACCTGCTGAAAATTCCTGATTTTGTCTTTTATATCAGAAAATAAAATATCTCAACGTGAGTTTTCTCCAACAGGGTGCAGCCCTACTGTCTGCTTTAACATCTGGTAGTGTAAATCTGTGCAACAGCAGCATCTTATTCTGCACTGAAAGCGCTGCTGGAAATGAAAAGTGTTCCCAACATTACTAAATGGTTGACAGTGATCCAGATCTGGCTGCCTGGGGCAACTGCAAAATGTACCACTGAGCTCTACGGAGATAACTACTGAAACATAACTACTGAAGCATCAACAAATTAAAACGAAAACTCCAGCAAAGCACAAACAAGACAAATGTTTTCTGTCATTTAAAGCATTAGCCGTGTCATGTTTGCAATCAAACTCCGTATTAATCTGCGGATTCACTGCTACTCGTGTTGTTGCTGCTCAGATTGAACAAAACAAATGTGTTTAAAAAAACATTAGAAATTTATTACAAGTTAATTAAAGGGAACAGCACAGACTGTGCGGTAATGTATTACGGCTTCATCGTGGACTTCATTATCTGCTATTTACATATTTAATAGAGATTTGATTGCAATTTAACCCGAACCAAGTGTCAGTGGGAAATGCTGCAGGTTCTATTCTGAACTTCAAAGACACAGCAAGGTGGGACTGTGTTATCTGAGAGAAGAGTCCAATAATGAAGTGACCGGTGACTGCAGTATTTTCATTAAAACCACACAAATACACACACACAAGCACATTTCATCTGCAACAGCTTAATAGATCTGTCATCTTTAAAGTTGTCGTTTGAACCCCCGAGCACAAAACTCATCACCAGCTTTTTATAATGCATGACTCGCCCTCCGCTCTCCAGCCAGCCAGAGTAAACAGGCTTGATGTCACCGAGCCAGCTCTCCGACTCCCACTCCTTTCCTTATTCATTCCCTCCGTCCACTTTTAGATCTTATTGCTCGGAAAAAAAACCCAAAAACACTCCGAGCACTGACAGCATATTGGAGACAGCCTGATACAGGAGTCGGAGTTAGCAGCCCTGTGGTGTCTTCAGCAGGTGACTGAGCTGATTAAAAGCGGGAGTAAGAGCAAAATCTGATGCAGCCGTGACACCATTAAACAGACGCAGCCCCGAATCCCGGAGCTATTAAACAAAAGTCAAAAATAAACACTTCATTCAGAGGAAGGCAATAGCGGAAATCTTCCTTAATTAGAAGCTATTCACTTCATCCAAGCTGATGATTATTGGTTTTCAGCCTCCTTATTCAACCCAAAACGAGGTAATGGAGGCTCTTACATTCGCTGCCAACCTAGTATTTGGAGGGTTGGTGCACAAGATGGAATGAGTCTTAGATTCGAGGGAAAACTGAAGAAGAAGGACAAAACTAACCATGAAAACTCAGCTCAGTTTTTGATACAACTTGTGGTTTACGGCTCTGTTTAGTATAGGTGTCATTGGTGGTTGTTCATAATTGTGTAAAGCCAACAAGACAACAACTAATGTGGGCATTTTGGAGTATATTTTTACAGATATTGCAGGTAGTGTTGCAAAAAAAGAAGACCCCAGTTCTTCAACAACTTTTCTGAGCGCTGAGGAAAACTACTTGTAGCGTTAAATGTGAGAGTGGTGTGAAGCTACGCAATTTAACACATCAAACACACCATGCTACAACTTATTTTGCTGCTTGACACAAAAAGAAAGCTTGCACAGATCTCATTTTCCCTGATTGATCTACAATACCCCTTTTCCACCGAGCTGGTTCCAAAGCCAGACCCTTACTTAGCACCAGTTCTTTGTGTTTCCACCACCTAAGTACCGGCTCCAGGTGCTAAAAACTGGGGCTTAGCAAACACCAACTCTTAGCTGGGACAGAGCTAAGCACCGAGTACATCAGTGGCTGGAGGCAGGGTTATCGTGACCAAGGATCAATGGTTGAAAGGGACACACAAGTGGTAATAAGTGTCCTCTTTCTCCAGGACGTCCCTGGTCCGATCACACATGTATTTGAATGACTCCCGGGACACACGGAAGTTTTGCACACACTACTGCGCATTGAAATCCAGTACAATTGTTCCCACTGCCGGCACATCTGCGCATCCACGATCGCAGATACGCAGATGTCGATCGATATTATCATTAACATATTGCGTTTGTTTAACCTCTATGTAATCGATACAAGAGTAGACGTTTTACGGTGACACAACAGCGTGGTTCTCAACTTGACTCCTTGCCAATGGAAAAGCAAACAAGTTCTTGAGATCTGAACCAACTAAGCACCAGCACCGAACTAGCGCCTGGTTCTTCTTGGTGGAAAAGGGGGACAAGAGAAGCCGGTCTTGTACAATTTAAAGGTTCTTGAATACACAGAGTTCCTTTTTATTGTCATATTTTCAAGAGTTTGCTGACCTCCAGGTTCCACATGTGCGCAAGAAAATGAACAAGGAACTGGAGAGAAATGCTGAAAAGGAAGATCTGGTTGCAAAAACAAAGCAACCTCTGCAACTGCTGCCCACTACAAAAGCCAACACGACTCATTTGTTTAAACCGTGTAAATCAGCAGCACAAAGATCTGCATGACGAGTGCAAAGCCAGTTCTGAGAGCCGTACACATCAGAAAACTATTTCGGATGCCGTTGCCAGAGTTACACCATATGTGAAAGGTTGCGAATGGCAGGAAGAAATCAGTGATGTGATAGCTTTTCACCTCACAAAGTACATGATGTTAATTAGCAAAGTTATCTAAGAGGGTTTTAAAAGCATTAAGAAGCAGGGTGTAAAACCATCATGCAGCTATTTTTCCAATACAGCCATTCGAGAGCTGTATGAAGAACAGATCTGTCAGATGCACCTACAACACACTTGCATTCCATCTGGACAATAGAGCCCTACATGAGTCTGACAATCTACTTTATTAAGGAGGACTAACACCTGAAATGACGCTGCTTGCCGATGCATTTTTTCATACAAGTGAGTGCGTCACAGTGAGGATGTGAGAAGCTGTTTGACGCCTCGATGAGAGACAAGCCTGTGTCGCAACAGACTAAGTGGTGAACATGATGAAGGCTGCAGCCCTGAACAAGGAGTGCTTCAGCCAACAGACTGCATCTTACTTTCTTATTATGCAGAAAAAGGTCTGTATTCCTCAATGTCGCCCAGGCCTAGTTTTAACCCTCTGAATCTGATTTTGGCTCCTTTGACATTTTCACTCACTGTGGGCTCATTTTTCACTGAAATTTTACATCTTGCACCTCTATGGAAACAGAACAACCCTGACTAGAAGTAGAGAGAAGTCAAGAAATGCCTTTTGTGCAGTATAATACAGCTGTAATGCTATAAATCCAAACACTGAAAAATGCTGGAATCAACATGTACAACATTTTTCTAAGTGCCCACCAGTGTTACCAGTCCTGGAACTCTACATAATATAGATATTCTACTACTTGCCTTATATTTGTTTCTACACTTGGTTTCATCTGCTCTGCATATACACAGCCTGCAGTTCAGTCAAGTTCAGCTGAATAGTTCCTGAATTTTTGTAAAGTGACTGTTGGTTGCAGCTGAGTCACTCATGGTGTCTTAGTTGTCGCTGTTTTTTTGAGAGACACATGCACCGATCAGGCATAACATTAAGACGACCTGCCTAATATTGTGTTGGTCCCTCTTATGTGGTCCAAAATGCTCTGAACCATTGGGCATGGACAAGAGGACCTCTCAGGCACCCCCTTTCCACCGAGCTGGTTCCAGTGCTAGTTCGGAGCCAGAGCCTGACTTAGCACCAGTTCTTTGTGTTTCCACCACCTAAGCACTGACTCCAGGTGGTAAAAACTGGTGCTCAGCAAGTACCGACTCTCTGCTGGGCCAGAGCTAAGCACCAAGTACGCCAGGGGCTGGGGGCGGGGTTATGGTGACCAGTGATTAATGGTGGAAAGGGACACACAAGCGGTAGTTTGTGTGGACGTCTCTGGTCCGATCGCAGATGTACTGGATCGACTCCCGGGACACACAGAAGTTTTGCTCACACTGTTGCGCTGAAATACGGTACAATTGTGTCCCACCAGTACCGCGATCGAGGATGTGCCCGATAAACAGGCAACCTTCACCTCACAATCAGCCTTACGACCACCTATAGAGATAAACATAGATATTATCATCAACTTATTGCATTTGTTTAAGTGCTATATAATGGATGCTAGTGTAGTGGTTTTATGGTGACTCAATGGCTCCAACTTGGCTCTTTGCCAATGGAAAAGCAAACAGGTTCTTAGGAGGAACCAGATTTGAACCATCTAAGCACCAGAACTAGCACCTGGTTCTTCTTGGAGGAAAAGGGGTAAGGGTGTCTTATGGGGTCTGGAACCAGGACGTTGGTACTGGATCCTTTGACTACTCTGGCTTGTGCAGTGGGGCCTCTGTCAATCCAACTTGTTCCACTGCATCCTGTTGATGCTTGATCAGAATGGGGTGTAGGAAGTTTGGAGGTCAAATCAACATGTTGGGCCACTGACATGTTCCTCAACATGTTCCTGATTGGTTGATGTTGTTTCCATGTGGTGGGGTGCATTTTCCTGAGTGACATTTGGGATTTCCATTAGCATGAGGGAGTGTGTTTGTTGTGGGACAATGTTTATTTGGGTGTCTAAGTCTGATCAACATGGATGTTAAAATCCAAGGTTTTCCATCAGAACACAACATAGTACCAATATGATCAATGTTATTCACTTCACCTGTCAGTGGTCATGATGTTGTGGCTGATTGGTGAATAATATAATGATTTGGATGTAGCATCACAGTTTTTTTGCTTAGATTCAATTTAATTTTCCAGATGAAACCCAAAGTAAAATATGAGAAGTTCAAGGAATGTCGGAATTTTTGCGATTTTTTAAAAAGATATCTCACAACTTTCATTTTTTATTGCATACTCATCTCATCTCTGCTCTGCAGTACATTTGAAAAGTCCCTGAATTTTTGTCGCATGACTTTTACTCACACTTAAGTCACAAAAAGCTTCCCAGTGGCACAAAGCAGCACAGAATGTTTTTGTTTTTTACAGAATTTGGTTTGTGCTAAACATTTGGTGTAGATGAAACATGTAAAATAAATTGACTATGATGATATATCTTGATTTTAGGCTGAGATTTGGTTATTTTTTCCACACAAAACAACACATCACAGATGAGTAGTTCAAGGACTGTTGAAAAGTTGAACATCCAATTATTCTTCCGGTTTTTACAGTTTGGGAATCTGATAAATGGTTTGATTATTTTTAAAATCTAACACTCCGTAGACTTTCTGGCTGCACAGTAAACCGGCTCAACAGCTGCTCATCTTTTGCACTTCTGACTAAGTAAACCTGCGGCATTAACCAGACGGTAGCGACTGTTCGGCCACATTGGTTCTCCGGTCACGTCGGCGGACCACTGTATGTAGCCATTCATGTGTGGCGCCGGCCACTTCGGCGACTGTGAGCAGGGACCCAGCCGTGTGAATTTGAATGGATCAGCCCACAGACAGGCACACTGACACAGAGGTATTTGGGTGAATCTGCACAGACAGAGGCATATTTCATGCATGATTTGAAGTCAAGCTACTGAACCAGTACTGTGGACTGGGCTCCGATTCACAGCCGAGTGTGTTGTGCTCGGCCAACTTTGTTCTTACACGTGCACTGACTTTGCACACACACACACACATGCAGACACACACTCGGCAGCACCACTGGCGGCGAGCACGAGCCTCTGTGAGCAGCAGCCATTTGGGTCTCTTTTTAAGTAGTTTTGTTTTCTCTGCTGGAAGATCACAGACATTAAACTGATAGCTTTGAGACTCTGATGCCCGATCTAAAGTGCTTGAAGGAAATGTTTGGACAAAGAAAATAAATAAATAAGCTGGCGAAAAGAAAAAAAAAAAAGTTGCCTGTTTGTCCAATTTCTGCTGTCTTTACCCGGGGAGAGGCGAAGGGCTTTTGATGGGATATAAAAGAATGTGGACGATGGTGTTGCAGAAGCAGTATCAATTAAAAGGATCCACTGTGGCTCAAAAATGGCCGCCAACATTAACAACCTGTCATAGTAAGAAGAGGGAGGATCAAGCCTGCACTGCTGGCTCCTAGTCTTTGATTAGATCTCCAGTCTTAATGATCCAACACTACACTGTAAAAAAAAAAAGTGGTGAAAATCTGGCAGCGAGGGAAAACTGTAACATTCAAAAACTGTAAAAATGATGTAATAATAGCAAGCATCTATGAATTATTCATATTTCAACTGATTTAAATACAAAATAGTGTATTTTCAATCCTTATCATGCACATGTTTTCTTTCAAATACAAGAAAAATATCTTTAAAATAATTTTATTTTTTGGTGATTTAAATACAGTGAAAATAACATAATCCAAGAGTCGAACACTGCAAAAGATCGAATGACTATTTTTGACATTTTTAAGTGGATTATCAAATTATTATTTGTAACAATGCTGATTTTTTGAGTTTGACTTCATTTACAACATGTAAATTAATACTTTTTTTCTGCCATTTTACTAAATATTATCTGTAATTAGCAAAAGAGGGAAAATCTGTGTGGTAAAACTTATTTTATTATTATTATTATTAATATTTATGTATTTATTTATTCCCATTTTTTAAATCCTTAGTATACAGACATTTTCTTTCCAATAATGGTAAATATCTGTAAAACAACAATATTTTTGCCGATTTGACTAAATGAAAAATAATGACGTTTTACAGTAAAACATAAAAGACCAAAATATTTTATGTAAAAAAAAAAGTGAACATTATTTCCAGTTTGAGCCATTTTGTTTTTTTAATTTATCATGCAAGCTATTACTTTTTTTCTGTGATTTTACTCGTTAATATCTGCACTTAATCAAAACAGGGGAACATCTGTAAAATAACACTTACTTTATTATTATTATAATTTATTTTATGTTTTTTTTAAAGCATTTTTCAGTCCTTAGTATATGTAAGTTTTCTTTCCAATGATGGCAAATATCTGTAAATTAACAATATTTTTGCTTATTTGACCAAATGACAAGTAATGGAATTCTGGGGTCAAACATAGAAGATCAAAATATTATTTGCAAAAATTATTGTGAACATTATTTCCAGTTTGAGCCATTTTCTTTTCATTTAACATGTTAGTTATTAATTTTTTCTGTGATTTTACTGGTTAATATCTGCACTTCAACAAAACAGGGGAAAATCTGCACAAAAACAGTAAATTGTTCAAAAGACAAATCTAAAACATTCATTTTTAAAGTATATCTTGCTCACCTCTGCATCCTCATCACTGTACGCAACAACAAAACAATATCTTTCACCTCCTTTCCCACTTATGGAGGAATATCTTTGCCTTCCCCTTACTGCCTAACCGAACCCAAACCTCTTCCCCCTCCGTCTCTTCCCACCTCTGCCTCTTTATCCTGCACAGAGCTGCTGATGTGTGTGCGTTGTTCAGTGTGCAGGGAGAGCAGCTGGAGCATCTGCAGTCGTCTCCTCTGACAGCAGCACAGCATATGGCAGGGCCCTGTGAAGGATGGGTGCTGTCACCCGGCAAAGTGCTTACCCACCGACAGGAGAGGCGAACCGCACTAACACCATGAGGAAGAGGAGGAAACAGCTGAACATCAGCACCCCGCTCATTTATTCTCCCACCGTCACCTCGCCATAGGAGGGGGGGCGCAGCGCCGGGGCCTTGAAGAAAGGACTTCAGCAGCTAGCCGCTCGCAAGACATTACAGTAAATCACATCAAAGATGGCCAATCTGCAGAAGACAGACCACTCGAGAGGAAAACATTGGGTCATCTTCCAGTTCAGACATGCAGGCGATGACCCTCACGAACACTCATCGCCCTTTGATGTCTCATGTAGAAGCGCATGAGACACCGTGACTGGTTACCACACAGGACATACTGCAGGTTATCACTGCCCAGTCTTATATAGTTTAAAATACATCTCCATTGTTGCTCCATCTCAAGTTTTTACTCACTGTGGGCTCATTTTTCACTGCAGTATAAAGTCCTGCAGCTCTATGGAAACAGCACAAGCATGGCGGGACGCAGAGAGAACCTACAAATGTCTTGACTCAGTTACAAAGCCAGAGATAAATACAAAAACCAAAACTAAGGTCACATGTCTTTAATTATTTACTTACCAAGTGGCAGCAGGTGTTACTGGCTCTGCATACTATAGATATTTGACCGCTTATTTTTTTAAATTGTTCCCATAGTTACCTTTTCTCTGCTCTGTTCAAACACAGCACGTATTTCAGCGAAGTTCAACTGAATGCTTCCTGTATTTTCGACTGCTGGTTACAGTTGAGTCACTAATGGCTTCTCAGTGGGGCTGACGAGCTCCCATTTTTTTGTTTTTACAGAATCTGGTGAGGGCAAACAGTATATTTTATTTCAAAATGAGACATGTGTTGTCATGAGCACGAAGCAGGAACTACATTACCCAGAAAGCAGTGCATGCAGGGATGGAGGGCTGAGGTCATGGGTGTTCAACATGGCGGTTGCGTGGTCGTAAATATAAATGTTGCTTAAAAACCTGTGTGAGTGGAGTTTGTACAGATCAACCAACACAACAAGACATATTGAAAAAAAAGTGATGAAATTTCACGATTTAAAGCTAATATTTGGTTTCCAACAGAAAAGCACGACACAGATGAGTAGTTCAAGGACCGTCCAGTGATCCTTTTGGTTTTTACATTTTCCCTGCTGTAATAAACGGTGTGACTGTTGCAGAAAAAAAAATGCCTTTAAGACCCACTGGAGTGTTTTCGGGTTTATAGGGTTAAAAAGCACTCAGAATGCACATTTAGGCCCCATCCACACGAAGCCAAAACGCTGATAGTTTCAAAAACGTTCTTCATAAAGACGGAGCTGTTTCAGTGAATGTGTCCGTCCACATGAATTCACTTGATATGGCTGAAAGTGATGTAAAACCAGTGGAAACTGGGGGCGGGACTTAAGGCATGCGCAGAAATCTGTATACGATGTAAACATAGAACACGGCGGCGGCAAATACGAGTGGACGAGCTGGTAGGACTCTAGTCTGGATGGACGATGAGGTGGAACTATCAGCAGTACATACGCAGCACTATATGGCGCCATTGTTGTCGTTGTTTTCTGAGTTTGGCTCATGCGCATTTGTCGAGAGGTGGAGCTACGACGCAAGCGTGTCAGAAAAAGAAGCGGACTGACCATAACAACGGCGCTGCATAAACGGCGTTTTCAGATCTTTGCACTCTGGGACCTAGGTTGAAAAATGACCGTTTTCAGACCCCCAAAACGCCGGCTTGGTGTGGACTCTGAAAAATGACCGTTTTCAGACCCCCAAAATGCCGGCTTGGTGTGGACGATACACAGGTTTGATGAACTATTTGTGCGTTTAGACCTGGGCTCGTCTTCGTGTGGATGGGGCCTTACGTCAATAGTTGAATAGTATTTCCAACTTGCGTGTAGTTTTCGTCTTTTTTAAAGACACGGTGTCTTAAAAAATGCATATTCCAACCTCTGATCCTCCAACCTCTAATGTCTCCTTGCCAACTGTTCGACTATGCTAGCCGTTTTGAGCATTTTGAGCCGCAAATCTTGTTTTGACACATACACCATTGGGACATAGGAATGCCATCCTAGTTATCCCTGGTGGAGGTCATTGAGCGTCACATAAGCCTTTGTCATGGTGCCCCTTGCTAGCTCAAGCCCCACAATGCTCTCTGCTTTGACTTAAATCGGTTTGAGGGCACAAAAACTAGATTGGACATTGCAGTAAGCAGACATTTCATGGCGTTCAATATGTGCAGGAAGAAGTAGGAGGAGAGCTAACTTTGACTGGGGAGAATGGAGGGGTATGACGTTTTAGTATAGTAGTAGGGTGCGTTTTTGGTTTTTTATTTGGCAGAATCACTGTTTACAATTTGGAGGAATGCCATATGTTCTCCTAACTTCTCATTCCTCTTGCTCATAAACAGGTGAGGAAGGCTGAGATGCACCTTATCTTCTTCATGTCCTTATCTTATCTCTGTGGCTCTTTATTTGCTAAATTTATTAAGTCCCCACATTTATGAGTTATCCAATCAAATCATAAGGACCTGATTTAAATTCCTCCAGTGATTAAATCCCCTCCACATATTCTGTTTCAGCCCGAAATGCATCACACTGCTGCAGATAAAGATGCTCCAACTTATCTAATAAACCCACTTTTTTTTTTTTCCTCATTTCTCGTGGCTCTTCCCAGTGATGTTTACAGAACCTGAAAAAAATCCCCCCGTGAAAACCCCCATCTCTTCCTTCTTAGTTAATTTATGTCAAGATCAGACAGCAGCCAAATATGCAGTACTTCTCAATTTCACAAGTGTTTGCGGCGTGAATGGAAGGACAGTAAAATCAATGCCAATTCAGTCTTTATCAACAGCCATTCTTCCTCGGCGTACTCTCTGGTGAATTGTGGTGATTGTTGTAGGGACAAAATATTCAGCCTGATTGTGGATGAAAGAACAAAAATCAATGGGTTTCAGTTTGGCTCTCACACTTGAATGCTGCTTTAAAAGCTGATATTACAGATTAAATTAGATGAATGACACGTTTTTTTTTTCTTTTCAGAATTAGATTGTCCTTTCAAATCATGACAGCTATAATGAAACCGGCCACAGTTTTGTCAATATCAAAATCTTTGCGTGTTTCAGAAAAGATGCCTTTATTACTCAGTCAACTAGTGACTGATCATCTTGTGGAATCGAACAATCAAAGGGCAGCATTATAGCAAAAGTCAGCAACAGGACTTTCACCCAGGAGACCAGAGGTTCAACTCCCATGTGGGACTATTAACATTAGACTTAAGTTTGATTTTAACTTGTTTACTTTCGGTTCTCGCTTGTTGTTTGGTTAAGTTTAGGTACCAAAACTGCATGGTCTGGTTTCGGAAAATACTCCATTTTAATAGGTCAGCAAGAACTTTAACCGAACAGAACAGGGATCAGGTGTCTTGTGGGGTCCGTGTACGTCGCGGCCATTCGTTTTCTTATTTTGAGATTTCAAAATAAAAACGAAAAATAAAGTGTTTCCCGTTTTTTTCAGTGATAATACAAAATGAAAAACGGAAAACAGGCCCTAATTCATTATCCATTATCCGTTATCCGATTTAATTACATGTGTTTGTAAATGGAAATGAAAATTAAAATACACTCATGGAAAACTTATTTCCCTATTTCCTGTTGGTTTTGGCTCCGTGACCCGTCTGACTTCTGAAGAGGAGACAGCGATTTAGCTAGCTCCACTAAATAGCAGAGCTAGCGATTTGGCGCTAGCGATTTAGCGCTAGCTCCGCCGCTAGCGCAAAATCGCTACTTTGCTTTCTGGCAAAGCTAAAGGAACAGAAAACCTCCAAACCTCCCCAAAACGTCCCGAAAAGCAGCCGAACGCTAGCGATTTAACGCTAGCGGCGGAGCTAGCAGCACCACAAGGTCCCTCCAAAGGGACAAATAAACCCCACGCTGGTGAAAAGTCCACTGTGAAATAGTGAACAATGTGTGCAGAGCAACGTTTGGACCCCACAGTGGGTCTTCATCAGGCTACGGCACACAGCAAGGTCTGCTAACAGTGAGCTAACACTGGAGCTTTAGATACCAGATCCTTCCTCATCAGAAGTCAGATGGGTCACGGAGCCAAAACCAACAGGAAGTAGAGAAATAAGTTTTCCACGGGTGTATTTTAATTTTCATTTCCATTTACAAACACATCTAATTAAATCGGATAACGGATAACGGATAATGGATAATGAATTAGGGCCCGTTTTCTGTTTTTAATTTTGTAATATCACTGAAAAAACGGGAAACGGTTTATTTTTCGTTTTTATTTTGAAATCTCAAAATAAGAAAACGAATGGCCGCGACGTACACGGACCCTTGTGGGACCATTTTTCTCAGATTTAAGTTTCATTAAACCTTTTACTCAATGAAAGTTTGGTTAAAGACCTTGATGCTAGTCCCACATGGGGCCATGGGGCTTAGACTTAAGTTTCATTAAGTCTTCTGGACACCAAAAGGTTTGTTAAGGGCTTTCACCCAGGAGACCAGGGGTTGCATCCCATGTGGAACGACTATTCTTAGACTTAAGTGTCATTGTTGGGGTTAGGGTTAGTGTATTTTTGGTTTGGTTTAGGTAAACTTTAGGTTCAGGCTGGAAAATACCACACATTGTTTAACATTTTCTCAATGCTAACTACATGTTACAAGCTTGGTTAAGTTTAGGTACCAACAATACTTGGTTAGGGTCCGGAAAATATCAGGGTTTGGGTTAAAAGTCGACTCTTTCACCAACTAGTTTCAAAATTCTCCTCCATTTTCATGAGTCTTCACCCTGGAGATCAGGATTCACCTTTTGTGTGAGACCATTATTCTTAGATTTAAGTGTCCTGAAGTCGTTCATTTAATGAAACTTTCATAGGTATTAAATTAAAGAGACCTGGGTACTTCTCCCACATCGTGCCATTATTCTTAGACTTAAGTTTCGTTAAGTCTTTTGGACACCAAAAGGTTTGTTAAGGACTTTCATCCAGGAGACCAGAGGGTGCATCTCATGTGGGAACGACTATTCTTAGACTTAAGCCTTAATTTGCTCAATGTTTGTTTCCATTTCCAAACATTGTTAGGTTTAGGCATTAAAAATATGTGGTTGGAAAACATCACACATGGCTTAACATCTTTCTCAATGCTAACTACTTTTTATAAACTTGGTTAAGTTTCAGTGCCAACAACACTCGGTTAGGTTTAGGAAAATATCAGGGTTTGGGTTAAAAGTCGACTCAACAACAAGTTTGAAGATTCTCCTCCATTTTCATGAGTCTTCACCCTGGCGATCAGGAGTCACCATTATTCTATAACAAAAAATTCATTGAGGACATTCAGTGGACCAGAAGTTGCATCCTATGTGGACTCATTATTCTTAGATTCAGTTTTCCCTTTTTTGCTCATTGTTTGGTTACGTTTACATGCCAAAATGATGTGGTTAAGTTTAAGAAAATGTCACACTTTGATTGAGACTTTCCCAGTTAGAACCACTTGTTAGAAGCTTGGCTGAGTTTAGATACCAAAATGACTTGATTAGGTTTGGGAAACTAACTTAATTCAGGATAAAATTCGACTCTTTCAGTTTCCCCACCATTTTCTGGGTTGCCAGGTTGGACTCCTGGTAACCCAGAAAGATCTAACATTTGTTAAGTCTTTAGTTCAAGAAAAGTTTTGTGAACCAACCAGGACAATATGAGTTGCATCACATATGGGGTCATTATTCTTAAGCTAAAGTTTAATTTTCACTCATTATTTACATTCAGTTTTTACTTGTTTCATGAGGTGTCAGAAAATAGCACAGTTTGGGTTAAAATATGAGTCTTGCACAACATATTTGACGATTCTCTTATATTTTCTGATTTGTTTGGCTAAAAAGTATCAACAGTACGGCAATCAAATAAAAGCAATGATATGTGAATTTGAAATGTATTTGTAATTTTTAGGAGACATATTTGTGTGGCCAGTAAATCCCTACAGCAGAGTGAAGTGTTGTGTCAAACAGAGGATATCATGGTCCATCCAGTATGTTGCTCCTGAAGCCACAGCAGACTGTGGAGGCTGAAGACAGACTCCTCTGTGAAATGAACCCAATGTGTCCGGCAGCAGAAGCTCTCCGCCTCTACTTGTGGCTGACTAAAGGTGGACCACTGTGTTCCTCTGCCTTCACCAGCCAATTTAAGATGACTGACAGTAACGTTCACCATAAACTCCTTCCTCCCAAAACAACCCCTTCTCTTCCCTTTAGTCAATCAAAACAGACTTCCACTGTAGTAGCTCTCACATTGTCAGTCAAGACGACTCTGCCTGCAGGCAAATCGCAACAGCCTAAAGTTGTCGAGATTTCCTGAGGAAGCCACAGGCCGTCACGCATGTATGTGTGCTATTACTCGAGAAAAATTTAGCCCTTTGCATTATCTATACCTGGAACAGCGAGGTAGCAATGGTTTGACCTTAAAACTAGAGGTTACCTGCGGTGCTGACGGGGAAAGAGAGAGAAGGATTAACCTCCTTTACCTCTGCGTCTCATTAGAGGAGGAAGGAGAAAAGGAAAAAAAAGACATCTCATCCTCATGAAAACATTCTCTTTCATACTAAATTCAATCTTGGCCTTTTGTTTTTGCCCCGTACCATCTTTATTATTCATCTCTGTCTGCTCCTCGCCCCTGCAGCTCGATGCCACCCAGTGTGCCCACTTTTTCCTGAGAAGGCCTTCCCTTCAATCTCCTCTCACTGTGCCTCCTTCCCCTCCTTTTTTTTTTTTATCTCTCGCTGTCCCTCTTGCTCTCTTTTGACAGCCAACGCAGCACCTTTAATGGGAGCTATCTCCTCATTAAATACCTGCAGGTGTCTGCAGTGCTCTGGCAGGGATGGAGAGGGGAAAAAGAGAGAGACAAAGAAAGACAAAGAATACGAGAGAGAAAGGCCGAGCAGCGGCTGGTGTTGTTTAGGGCCTCTCTGACATGACACATAGCCAGATTCCCTGTGCTAAATCTGAATTACTAATGTCTCTGGAGGCAACTGAACCGAGCGCAGGGACCAAGGGTCACGAGGAGAGGTTGAGCCAGAATCCCCCCCTCTCCAACAGTGATCTGGCTTCTCCTCATAGCCTTTTCGCCTCTTTGACACTCTACTACACAGACTGAAAGAAATAAGGGAGATGAAGGAGGGCAAAGAGGGAGGAAAAGTGGCAAAGCTGAGCAGAGGGGAGAGACGAGGGACATGGAAGAGAGGTGAAGGTAGAGCAGAGGGGAGGGGAAATGTAAGAAACCCACGCTCGAAGTGGGAGGCAGCGAGACATGAAAAGGAAAATAAAAGGGAGTGTGGTTTTGAATGAGAGATAAGATGGAGGGGGAAAAGAGGAAAAAAGTGGAAGAGATGAGAGAAGAGAGAGAGGAGGAAGAGAGCTGGGCTTTGGGGCGATGGGGCTCTCTCAGATGCAGGACGGGACCATCTGGACGAAAGCGGCGCCAGGTCTCTGACAGTAAACACTGGGCATCACTTTCACATGGAAAAGGACCAGGAAAAGAGATTCAAACACCCGCTCCACACTTTCTTACCACCAGCCACCCGCCGTACCCCACCCAGCAAGCGGCCCTGCCAAGCGTCCTGCCCACGTGTTGGTGGAAAACACAACCAGACCTCGATATTGGCAGTTTCATCACTGCTGCACAAAACATCCCACTTCCAGACTGCCCTTTTTCTATAACACGCCGCCTTCCAGTATGTTTCAGAATTGATTTTAAAACACTGCTGCCTGCCTATACACCACATCTCCGACTTTCTTTGAGAATATAAACTCTGTACGCCTCTCGGGTCATCGGCGGGCATTCTGCTAAATGCTTCCAGAGTTGGTATACACACGGAGACGTCCATCGGATCTGTGGCTACTTTTCAAAAACTAGAATTACAGCCTTGCAGGTTGAATGCCTCCGACAGGCAGTCAAGCCGCAGTTTACATCCACGTCTGTCCAGACTCGTGAAATATATGTAGCGGAGGACTTTGAAGGATCTGAATAAAGGCGATTCTGACAGAACACTAAGTTGTAGCCATGACAGCAGACAATGCTTCAAAGTATTGATTTTTCCTGCAAAGAAGCTGCAAATTCTAACACGTGGCCTCCTCGCACATCTCTTCAGCTGAGGAGAAAGTTTATATGCAGTTTCAAGGTGAAGTTTAGCGTCAAAAATTCGAGCCTAGAAGTGGTCGTAATCTCTCCGTCTGTTCCTCAGTTATGGTGTTTAATAATGGTCAGAAAGGGGGTTCTCGCAGAGCATTATTAGGCCGCGGTGAAGAAAAGATGCATGCATGTTTTTAATTTTTTGTCAACTTTGCTTCGCTCCTGCTCTCTGTGCTCACATGTACTGTATTTTAATGCAGTCAAAACCCCAATAAAGCTGTTCTCATTGACATATTTTTCTGTTTCTGTTGTCAGAGGAAAAATGAAATAATGAATGAAAGGCAGCTTATTGCTAAAATCCCTTTTTTTACATCCACAACTGCGTCCAGTAAACTCACTACACATGTATTAAAGATGATGGCCGTGCTGAGAATTCTCTTATATTTTCATAGAATTTGAAACTAATGCCAAATTCAGACAACAACTGCACTACGAGGAGGAAATTACTCGCTTTAGCTGCTTTGTGCTTTTAAAAAAGTCTACTGTGTCAACAAACATCTTCACTTTGTTATAAGGGGTTAGCTTGAATTTCTTGAGGAGTTTCACTACTGAGCGCTTTTTTCAGGTTTAACTTGCACTTTAATATGTAAACCTTTGATTATACTTCGTACTGTGCTGCTTTATGCAGTGGCATGCAGCTTGTCAAAAGGAAGGGCATTTTTTTGGGAGGATTTTTGGTAGAATATTCCTCCTGGTGAACCATAGAGATAATCGAATAATTGGAGAAATAGTCGTTTGTGGCAGCTCTGCAGGGAGCATTTTCACATAAAATATCAAAACGTCGTCATTTCATCCTCCTCGACATCTGAGCGAAACTTTGTCATAATTAGCACACGAATTGTTGAGTTATGATCAAAAGTGTGTTTTGTGAGGTGACGGTGACCTTCTGCCACCAAATTCAAAATCAGTTCATGCTCGAGTCTAATGAATGTTTGCGCCAGATGTTCCTGACATATCACGACCACGAGATGCGAACAGACACGAGGTCACGGTGACTTTGACCTGTCTCCAGCGCTAATCAATTCCAATCAATCCATCGTTGAGTCTGAGTTGGTGACAAAACTGAAGAGATGTCCTTGAGGCATTTCTTGGATATCATGTCTACAAGAACGGCACAAAGAATGGATGACCCTCCCGCCTCGGTACACAACCTGAAAATGTTCTCTGCCTCTTTTGTTTATCTGCTTGTTTTTATATTAAACGCGCTCATGTTTTCCTCGTGTGCACAGTGTGCTCTGCAAATCAGGTTTGCCTTGCCTCGCTTGTTCATCAGCAGAGCTGGCTAATTACCGAGGTACAGCAGATCTTTACGGGGGAGGAAGTGGCCACCGAGGACTTGAACCAGCAACCCCGCCTCCTCCCCTCCAGGAGAGTGGATGAAGTGAGGGAGAGAGGGCCCTTCAAGGTAACTAATCCCTCTCTCTTCCTGCTCATCCTCTCCAGCAAACAGTCTCATCCTCAAAATTATGTCCCAACGAGACACGCCTGCACAAACACACACAATATATGCATAAGATACTCCTACACACACACACACACACACACAGCGCTACCCCCCATCCCACATGGCTCTGGAGAGGCAGCGCTGCCCCTCCTACCCCTCTGTCAATAAGCCCAGTTTGGAAACACTTTAAACAGACTTGCACACTGCACCACTACAAAAAGGGAAAACTTCAAGACATGCTCTCCTCCATACCCGCAGGGTTAATTAGAATTGTTTTAAACAGCCACTGCCATGCTTTTTAAACATTTATGGGTGCATGCATTACAACTAAGGCATTAACATATCCAGAAAGTTTAACCTCTTCTCTGCTCTCTGGCTCAATTACGAGGAGCAGAGGGGAGCGAGAGGGAGGACAGTTGACCTCTGCTGCCCCCTGTGTTACAGCTGAAAAACAACAAGGGAATTTTCGATGAGGAGCAGCAGCCAGCGTCGGATCAGAGGAATCGGAGCCAAGTCACCATGCAGCCTGAATGACAATCAGCTTGTATGTTAGTGATGAAAGAGAGATCTAAACCCGGAGGCTATGTAGTACCAATAAAAACATACATTATTCACTAACAGGGACATAGAATGAGTGGTAGTGTTGCATAAAAAGATGAGTGAAAGCGAAATTACAGTTGTGATCACTCCGAGGCAGGAACCGCCAGTGCAAACAAGAAATTTAGATATTTCAACAGCATTCATTATTTTTAGATTTTAATAAAATTACAGATTCAGGGTTAATCCGAACAGTTCTGCTAGTGCACACACACAACTCCACATCAAAATTTGGTTAATTATAGGTGCCTGTGTTTGCAGCGTTGAGTGCGATGAATAATAATAATTCTGATCCCACAATATAAGCAGGATTATCATTGCCGGATGTGCAGGCTGTGCCGTGAGTCTCTCCTGGAAAGATTTTTCAAAAACGAGGCAGCGCTTCACGAATACCCGGAGTTCAAATGAGCTCACCTCGCAGAAAAGCGTCAGTTTGTCGTCGGGCAGCAGACCGTTGGCCTCGTCCAGGAGGAAGTCCCTCCTTATGAACTTTTTGAAACCCCAGTCCTTCCCTTGGACAAAACGGTACGCCCTCTGGCTCTCTGGAAAGGTAACGAGAAAAGAAAAAAAAGAAAAAAGAGAGGGAGTAAGCACACACACGGACAAACAAGGAGAAACAAGATTATTTGGAGACTTTCACAACGTGATTAAGCCCTGCGTGTGTGAATGTGTGTGCGAAAGAGAAAGTTTGTTATGAGTCATGGCCATAAGCGGCGGAGGAACAATGGCGAAAGAGGCTGGGTGCAGGAAGTAATGCCTGCAGGGAGCTTTTAACACTTCAGAAGAAAACAGAATCTCTCTCTCTCTCTCTCTCTCTGCCTCTTTCGCTCCCTCTATCCTCTCGCCGCCACATAAAGACTAGTGGTAAACACGAGACAGAGCGGCTGTGCCTCTTTGGCCAAGAAGTGAGAAATTGCAGGGATCAAAGCAGTCCAATTATCATGTGTTTATGGAGTGCCAATTATCTCTGACAGTGGCAGGAAGGATTCTGTAACACTCAGTTGAACTACAAAGACGCAGGAAAGGTGGTGGAGTTCTTGTGTGTACAACAGTCACAATGTGGGGGCGGTCGCAGCTTTTTCTACAGTCACCCAACAGTCACAAATGCTCACATACAAGGTCAAAACGTAATGGCTATGAACTATGACTGCTGCAGAGATCACAGCAAATTAAAGCTAATTGCACATAGAAGGAGAAGCAGGCGCTCACACATAAATTCTGCAAGTAGCTGGAGCTCCGTTGGAGGGAAGTAACACCATTTTTTGGTGGAATTACATCATTCACCATTTTGTTAATGAGAGGAAAAACGCTTCCTCGGGCACTACTTTGGGATTTGTGAATCAGAAGAGCCGAACTTCAGTGATAGACCCTTTCTGTGTATCTGTGTAAGACATCCATTCCTATGAGACATAACCATACAACACGATGACGGTAATAACTTGAGGTATTATGTCTGTTTTATATGCGCCTTGCACTGTGAAGGGTTACATGGCTACACAGGCAAACGCACCCCGAGCTACAAAGGAACCACCAGAAACCAATTCATTTCTCAAGTCTTTTCATTTCATTTCTTTCTCATCAAGAGCCTTCCAAGGATGCCCTATATACATGATGCCATCAAAATCCAATCATCCATGCATGTGGATTCTTGAATTGTGTTTGCACGGATCAGAAACTCAATTCACTACAAACATACAGAAGATTCGATGACTAGAATCACCAGGTGTGTTGCTTCAAGCGTCCTCTATGTATGTAGGCTGCCTCAGTGTCCTCTGCCTCTTCATGTAATCCCAGACGGAATCCATAATTTTAAAATTCAAGCCTCTGTGGGGGTCAGAACATTTATTCCTTGTTCTTCTTGTTTCTGTAGATAATTCTTTGGCTGTAAATTTGCGCTGCAGAATGAATGTAAACATCTGAATTCTTGCCTACATTTTTGCACAGGGCTGCATGCAAATCAGTGTTTGTGCACGAATCTAATTAGAAACCATGTATGCAAACCTAACAGGCAGCTCATAGAGGGGGGTATACGCTGATGAGCCAAAACATTATGGCCACCCCTGCCTAATCTGCTGTTGATCCTTCGGCTGCCAAGCAGCTCCGACCCGCCAAGTCATGCACTCTGAAGATGCCCTGTGGTATCTGGCACCAACACGGCGGCAGCAGATCCTGTAAATGGCGAGTCCTGCAAATTGAGAGGTGTAGCCGCGGCAGATCCAACTTGTTCCAGGACTTCCCCCAACACCCAATCACCATCGGATCGCTGCACAAGAATTTCCATTTCGGGAATGCTCCCACATCTACACAGTTGTCTGGGCAACTTGCTGTATATAAAGATGGATGAATGCTCCATGACGCCACCTGTAGGTTTCCTTAACAACGGTTTCCCGGCCATCGAGCACTGCCAAGATGGTGATGCTTGAGGGCCGTGCTCTTCATAAGTCCTACTTAATTCAAAATGAACGTAAGCAGAGCTGATGTAGACTTATGCTGGCACCAACATGCCACTCAGAGCGTTCGTGCCCCTAATTATGCACAACTTTAAGCCTCGATACAATTTGAATAGATGAGTTTTATAAAAATCAACTTCCTGTACTGTTGTCACGAACATGGAGATAAGCTATAGAGACCAAAAACCATATTCGTACCAGGCCTTAAACATGTTTAATTCTGCTGTAAAGTTGAGCATCTTAACACGAAGGTCTGTGGGGATTGACTCACTTTTGGAACCAACCTCAAGTGGCCATTTGAGGAACTGCAGTTTCGAATTCATTACCAGCCTCGGAGGTTTGCAGCTTGTCAAGGTCACTCAGGTCTTTCCACTCGCCCATTTCTCCCACATCCAACACATTGACATCCAGAACCATGTTTTCGAGTGTTTGCTTACCATCTAATATACACTAGACCTTGATATGTTACGAGAAAATCGTTATTTGCTTTAAGTATAAACCGATGATGCCCTTGGCAGGTGTTCAAAAGGAGATACTGTAAGCCGGACAGAAGGATTAGTACAAATGTTTTCACAATCCAAAAAGCATGAAATACTGTGAGGTGAATTGACAATTATAAGAGACTTTTAAATAGAAAATTTTAAAATGTGAACCGGGGGTTTTTTGAATGGCCTGAACGCTCACAACAAAGAACCATACAAATGTTTTAACCTTAATTTAACTGATATATTCTCTGTTTCTAAAGTGCTCCAGTTCATCACAATCATTTATGACATTTAAGACTTCTGCAGAACACGCAGACAATCTAATGCCAGACAATGAAAAATGATAATGAAGACAACCTTTACATCTCATCTCCTCTCACAGGCCTTTGATGAAATCTGATGGATCTGGCTATAGGCTACACTTTCACCACATACAAGGAAGGTCATCACCTCTCAGGCTCGTACCTCGGCAGTGTGTGCACACTACACGCGTGCAGTCGTGGCACTTCAAACCGACTTCCCTTCAGGCTGCTCTTGCGTAGAGATCCCGACAGGAGATCTGCTGACAGATCGCAGTGGGAAGCGCGGAGATGAAGTGTCAGTGCCGCCGTAAGATCCTGCGTCAAATCCCCCTGTTTGGATCTGAGAGGCCAGGCTGCCAAAGAGGGGATTGGTGGAGGAGTGCAGTGCATATGCAGTTACTCCCACCACCGCTCATGCAGGGGGCCCTTCACTGTAATCCCCTGCCTCTAGAGGCTGCGTACGCACAAGAAGCTGACAGGAATCACCATGCAAACACACACACGAGAAGCACAAGTGCAAGCCAGTTCACAAAATGTACAAATCCATGCACTCCGCTTCTCACAGCATTACTTTATTCATTGTTCTGCCACTGAGCGTAACAGAATCCAAGCATATTCAAAAAGGAGAGGGTTTTTTTTTTTAGACCAAAGACATCTCCAGCAAATCTGAGCAGGTTTAAAAACAGAGTCAAACTTCTGTGACCTTCATACGCTGTACCGTTTGCAGCTGCTGAGACACAAAGCAGCAAACTACGATCCTTCGCAGGAATCTTAGAGAAGTCTTCTCTCTCTGCTGACTTTCACACACTCTTTCACGTCCTTTAAGCGTGTCTGATAGACCCGGCATGCGAGACCCAGGTGAAGTCCCGAGGCGCGGAAACTACTTGTGAAGTTGTGTTATTTGGGTATGAAACAAGGCTAGCAGTGATGAGTGAGGACTTCCCCAGTGGCGGTATCTAAAGCTAGGGTGAGGAGGGAGGCTGGCAGCAGAGGAGGGAGAAGGAAGCCAAGAGTTGAAGAGAGGTGAGAGGGAATGCTGAAAGAAGCTCGGGCAGAAGAGGGGAAGAGAGGTGTGACTTCTTCAGCGCTCAGCCGTGACAGCGAGGCGACTGTGCGGATGTGAGCGTGCATACAGGCAGCGGCGACGATGAGGAGGAGTGTGTGTGCTGAGCTCAGCTAATGCCCGGTGCCATCTCCAGTGGCGCATCAGAAAACCTGCACTGGCAGAGAATCAACTGCAGGTCACATCGCTGGTGCTCACTCTTTCAGCGAGCTTGGCCGCTGTGGTGGGAGTGCAGCCACTCTGCCAGAATACCAAAAAGAGATGGGCAGCGGCGGAGGGGGTCGGCGCAACCGAGATATCCGACGGGGGGGGGGGGAAAGCGCGAGTGATGAAAAAGACTGGCATGAAAGAAAGATTAGCAAGATAGGAGTGGCAGCGCAACTTTAGTGGAGGTACACTGCACAGATCTCATGGATGTTTTAAAGGAATTATCATAAATTTGTGTGAAAAACCACACTTACAATGCAGACGGCTGCAGGTACCACACTGTAAAGAACATTTCTTTTTGACTTTTTACCACTTTGATGGCTCACCAGCATGGAAGAGTGAAGTTTTTCACCCTGCCAAAAAAAAAAAAAAAAAGACTGAAGGTGATGAGGAAGGTGAGAAAAATGAAGTCTGAGCCGGAGACGGAGGGAAGAGGAGGGAAGCGGGCGGGAGCGATGCCAGGGTGTTTAAGTGAGCAGGGCATCCATATTCAGGCGGAGGGCTCAGGGGCACGGTTGGCACACAGAAAGAGAAGGTCGCCAGAAGACGAGCTGGCATGTGGAAAAATAACAGCCGACGCAGCAGCCAGAGTCAACATCTCTCTTCCTGTCTGTCACTCTTCTGGCCTTATCTTTCGCACATTCGACTTGGGCAAAATCCCCACGCGAAGCACGACTCATGACCACCAACACATATCCGTTTCTCAGCGCATTGATGCGAAAGGAGAATCAGTGCACGAGTCGACTGACAAGCCCTCAGTTAGCACAGGCATAGTTAATGAGTTAATGGAGCAAATGCATCCCACATTGATACCAACGCTCCTACCAGTATTTTACTGTTTTAACCGTCTTAATTACTGTAAAATTGATTAAAGCCGTACAAAACATAGGTTCAGTGTCTGATACTGTAGCTGGTAATATGCTGCATTTATATAGCATCGCCACTACAATCAACATTACCTGTAACTGCAGTTGCACCTGTAAATTACAATTTATTCCTTTAGATTCTACAAACTGGGAGTTGCAGAGACACACTATAAAAAACGTGTCTTCAGTATTTATGATCCAAATTTGAGCTCTACCACCTCATTAAAAAATGCATTATTTCATGTAAAGACCTAAAACAATAAAGGATAAATGCAAATTGCAGTCTACTAAATATATTATAGAAACCTAAGAAAATTTGTTTAACTTAATGTAAAAAAATAAAGGAAAAAAATGTAAAGAATGACAGAAAAATACTATTCTTAACTGCCTGAATCAAGTTGCTAGTCTAAACAGTGCTTTCTGAACTGTTGTGCGAACGTTTTTGTTACATATGCGTTCTCAGTTTTTACAGTAGTTCTTGATTTGAGCTCCAAAAACACCACCAGATTTTGCAGTGCTGGTAATTTATAACAGGGCATCATTTAATCAGCAGGATTAAAGTTCTGGTTTGGTACCCCACTTTTAGCAGCAGTGAGTTATTGCTACCTTTAAGTGGGAAAAGTGAAAAATATCAACAAATGTGGCTATTTATTTTTTTACATGCATGCCGTTCAGAGTAATCTCGGTCTTCTGGTGGCAGCCACAAACTGTACATAAGAGACGGAGTTAGCCTCCAGATCTGAGAAGTGGGGGCAGTGGGGGCAGTGGGGGCAGTGGTGGCGCAACAGTTTAAGCCCCGGGCTGCTGATCGGAAGGTCAGGGGATCGATCCCCTTCTGCGGCTACTGTGGGCCCCCGAACAAGGCCCTTAACCCCTGACTGCTCCTAACTAGGATGGGTCAAAATGCATAGAGGAATTTCCCCAAGGGGATTAATAAAGAATGAATGAATGAATTAATGAATTAAAGTGAAGCCTTAAACCTGCATTCCTTACAATGATCAGCAGGGGGCGACTCCTCTGGTTGCAGAAAGAAGTCTGATTACATAAAATTATATGAGAAAACGACTCTACTTCTTACTTGTAACCTGTTCTGTTACCTCAGTTAACATTTTCCCAATACGTTTATGGTCTCAGGCGCTAGTTTGAAGACTTTTTGAATACAGCAAGATGTTCCTTTTTTAAATGACGGTCCCATTTAGAGGAAAATAGAAGATAAAGCAGGGTATGCCATACTGCTGGGCTACCTCAGTCAGATCCCCGTCCCACCTGTTGGGCCCACTTTCAAAAAAAGCAAGTTGGAGGCTTCAAAACAGACATCACGGTCTCCATGGCGATCGCATCGTACCTTCCTGTTCTGGTGGGTAAAGAATGATCACAGGGACACGGAAACTTCCTCGCAATTTCCAGGTGGCTGTTTCTTCACTTAATCCGACAGGTTATGTGGTGTAAAAATGCAGGAAATTAGTTTGAATTACATTTTTCTCTGAGGAACAACCCCCGACCAGCTGTAAATTACGTTTCTTTGAACCCTCTGAAACTCCAAGCACGTCCGCCACATTTTTACTCGGGCTGGACTTATTTTTCACTGCAACACAAACGCCTGCACCTCTATAGAAATAGAAGAGGTTGTCATTTGTTTTAGAGAGAGCTTAAAGAGTCTTCTGTGCAGTATGACACAGTTATAATGCAATAAATCAATCACATGCTACAGAGATTTTACAACATACAATTTTAATTCGTTTCCTCTCTGCTCTGTTTAACACAGCCTGCAGTTCAGCCGAAAAGTTGTCCCGTGGCTGTAGGCTACGATCCGGTCATGATTTTACCGAGCCGCTAAAAGCTGAGAATCTCTTTAAAGCAAACGAGACAAGCAGAATAAAGTGATTCAGAGATTTGCCTAATATACCAATGAAACTCCACATCCCACTTGATTAGTTAAAGGACTGTTGGAAAGCTGAAAATCTGATTATTCATCCTGTTTTTACAGCTTCTTGCTCGGATAGATGGTTTAATTTTGGTGATTTTTTAAAAGATAACATGCCTTTCAGACCAGCCTGTGAGTTTCGGGGTTCAGTGGGTTCAGATATAACCAGCTGTTCATGAGCGTGTGTTTATCTTACTCCAGTAATTCTACCTGGTTGACACATAAGCAGACAGCTACACACATAAAAGTGACACATAGAGTCCTTCAGAAAATCTAATCCCTATTGAAGACGGAGCTCTAGAAGCTTGTGTCAGCACAAACATGTCTATTGACATTCTTCCTACCGATGTCAATAGCATCTGATTATGTAAAGACTGACCAATAGCTTCTACTCTATTAGCCGGGCTGCACTCGCCCACACAGAATGCCTGATCACCTCCATCAGTTACCGAGGGCAACAGACTCTGACAAGCTCACACCCAGAGCTTCAATTAGACGAGACAGAAAAGCACCAAATCTTCAGCTGCAGAATAAAAGAAGACCACACCAAAAAAAAGCTGCTGTAACTAGACTCTCCAGCCGCCTCATACACACAGAAGCTCGCTTAGCCTTTGGCTATAACACAACAAAACCATTGTCTGTAGGGGAGACTTAACATGGAGACTATTTGAATACAAAACAGCTTGCGGCAGAGGAGGCGAACTTTCCATCTCTCCTCTCCGAGCTGTCAGAACAGGAGTCTGCAGGGGGGCAGCTGTTTTCTCTGGCAAAAGGAGGAGGAAAGAGAGGGGAGGGTGTCAAGAGACAACTTACAACCCACCCAGCAGCCTCAGAGGAGAGAACCAGCACATTAAGCCGGGGAGAGAAATGATGTGGCCAAGTACGGTGTAGGGAGGAGGGCGGCGGGCATCCTCTGCCGCCTGAATCTATCTCCATTAGTAAGTACAGACCATCAGAGGATCCAGGCTCAGACACACGCTCTCTAGTGGGGGGCTCAAGGGCTGACTGATGCGGATGGGGTGTTTCATTAGATAATGTCAAGCTCTCCAGTCAGAATCTGCCGTCACAGTACAGCAGGAAAGTTTGGACTATATTTAAACCTCCTCGTTTAGACACTGCAGGGACTCCCTTAATTCTAAATATGCACACACCACTCCGCACATCAATACAAATCACAATCTATACCAGCTCTGAGTCTGGCTAAAATTCTATATAACGACAGAAAAGTCAAAAAGCTACAAAAGACACTAATTCAGTCAAACAGCTGAAACACAAACCTCCAGTTCAGGAGGATTTCCATCAGCTACAGTTTGACGTGTCAGTGGCAGTAATGTAACTCTGCTACATTTCAATACACTGAGCTCCCTACCATTTCTAAACTCTCTAACTAGCTATTGTGGTTTAAAGAACTCCAACTTAATATGCATTGCATTAAAAATGGCCCCTGCAGGGGGAAAGCGTGCGCGAAGGCCAAGCAGTGTCCTGCCACATAAACAGTCCTCAGCCGCTCAGCTTTCTTAATTAAGCCACTTTGTTTTTATTTGGCCTTTTTCTCCTGGAGGCCTGGATTAAATTGGATTCTAAATGATCCAGAACCGATAGAGCAATCTTTACTGCCATATTCTTAGACGGAGTGCTCACTAAACTGTCACAAATATGCTGGCAGTTGGGTAATTTTCTCCAGTGACAAGGCGAGCGAAGAGGAGAGCCCAGGTCTCCCCAGGGAGATTGTGGGAAGATTGGAGGAGGGCATATGGCAAGAATGGGATGGGGTGTGCACCATAGAGCACACCATTTATAGCCGAAAGCCCCCTGAGACACAAAAAGAGAGAAGGGGAGGAAAATGAGATCCTCATCACTTTACTCGGCGTTCAGGCTTCTCTGAGGTCATTCAGGGGAGCAATGCTCACAAAGCAGTGAAGTCAAGCTCCTCGAAGATCTGTTTATTACCAAAGGAAAACCCTCTCCACCCGATTACATTACACTAGCCAAGACAGAAAGCTTCCTCGAGTCTGTCACTGAGAATTAAGAGGTGGCCATAGGCTGCTGATTTCAGGCAGGTTTCAAAATCCCTTTCATATATTGAAGGGAAATAACAACCTCAAGCAGCAACCTTCACCTTGAAAATGGATTGTTCAGTAAGGAAGGCGTGCCTGATTCTACCAGTGAATAGCTGTCAAGATCTACAAAGGCAACATTTGCTGTCTAACAGGGGTGTTCTTGCATGTTTGCCAACCTATCATGGGATACATTTCATTGTTTAAAGCATGGTTAGTTGTCTCTAGTGAGCTTGCAAGGGTACACAAAGACAGACTGCATGGGAAAACGTTTTGGGTAGCATCCCTATTGGTAGTGACTGTAACTGTACAGCACAACCGTACAACCTGTCTGTATTATATAACGATCTCCTTGAAATATTTGCTGGTAATGATTCTGCCAGCATCCATGTTTAAAGCCAGACTGGTGGAAATTGCTGTGGACGAAGTGCACGCAGCAGTTATTGGTTTAATAAAATTCTGCAAGAACCACAGCCCTCTAGCAGAATGTCTGTGGTTTTAATGAGTCTACGGAGCTCCTCCAGAGGTAAAGTCTACGCAGGCTTCACCTGTTGAGCACCACTTGTCGAATTATGAGGTATTCATAGCAGCACTTAAACTCTTCCATCAAAACAAGCTTCCCCCGGTCACTAATTTGACCGCCCAAGATGATTGTAATTGGTTTAAAGTAAGAATGTCATAGCAGTTTTTACCAGGAAGCTAAGCCTGATTCCATGTTTAGATCTCTTATCTCAGCATGTGATGGCTGTTTCACCTACCACTAAGATGAAAGAACACTGTCCTAGTGAATCACAGCTTAATTTAAGACTTGTACGCTGGCCGGAGGTCATTAAGCCTCCGAGAAGACTTTGTCATGGTGCTCCCTTAACGCTCTCTGCTAGCCAACATGAATGAGCCAGCCTCCTCTGGTCACTACAGTAAACAATAAGGTACAACCAGGTAATCAAGTTAGTCTACAGTACTTGAAGTCTGTATTATCGAGGAAAATGGTATCTAGTAATCTCAAATACTACATAATAAATGACAGGAGCAAATAAAAAAGAAACCGAAGTTTAAAGACACACTAACAAGCCAGAGCTTTTTTCCCCCTATAGGAGAATGATAGTGAGGTGCAGCAAGACCATTATGTACTACAGAATATGTTAGCTAAGCGAGACTAGCACAGAAATGGAATTTTAAAAAAGCATAAAAGAGTAAGAAAATGAATTTGAGAGTGTGAAGAAGAGAAGACAGGTGTCTAAGTGAGCAAATGAGGGAATGAAAGTTCACATGAGGGAATGTTTCTCAGCAGGAAAAATGATTTCCCTTTCTACACAACGTGCACCGCGGGGGGTTGTACACAGCTCCGCCGCATACGCCTCTGATTCAGGCACACTTCCGCCTCCCACCTCTTCGTCTCGCTCTCCCTGCCTCCCCCCCCCACCGCCCCGTCTTCCCTCCTCCACGCTTCCTGTACAGTATGCTGCAGGGCACTGGGAGAGAGGGAGGCAGCCAGAAAGCCTGATAACCAGGAAGCGGTCACATCTGGCCCTCGCTAATTCGATTCCACACAAGTTTGCTTTTCCTCCCCATAACATAACCTAATTAAAGAAAAAAAAAAAAAAAACAGGAATTGGAGGCACATTCATTTCCAATTCATCAACTGAGAGTGAGGCGGACGAAGACTTCTAAAAAGGTTGGGTCTTTTTTAATTAAAATCAAAATTGCCCCATGCTACTTTGAATTATATATTTACTAGAAATGAATCCAACCGGCGGTGATTACACAAGCCCATATGGCTATCAATACCTCACATTATTAGACACACTTGCAGTATTAGACACACTCCCCAACGCCTGCATTTACAAATTTCCGTGCCCCAAAGACACAGGTGTGACAGGAGTTTTTCATTACAGAACTCTCAAACTTTGAGATATCCTCAGTTTTCTGCTGAATGCCGACTTCTGTGTACAACAGCCTATGAAGTTTTTCATTTATGAAAGCTAATTCATTTCCCACGTCAAGCTCGGAGAATTATTTAAATTGCGGACATTTGCAGGAGCTCAAGGATGAGGGCTCGTATGAATTTCAGAGTGTCAGTTAGTGTTAATGCTTCCTCCTTATGTTTAGCAACACATGGAGGAAGGGTCTCCTAACCCTTCATATGTTTATGAAATATAATTTTATCGTGTTGATTAATTGCCAGCACTGGAAATCTGTTTTGCTGCTGAGCACAAGATGGATCCCTCCTCAGATGCTAAGAAAACTTAAGGAAATTCTCACAAAACAGGAGTTTCAGGTTCATTTACGCCCGTTTTACCCCTAAATACAATCAGAAAAGGAATTTGACCTGCAATCTTGTTCGTGCAAGACTGTTTTGTAATGTCAGGGGTTTATACAGAGCCGGCCCTGAGATTTTATATGGTGTCCCCTCTTCCATCTGTGATTTACATGCGCTTACAAAAGAAACTGAATAGCACTGTTTTGTAGTAATATTAATCGGGCGTTGCTTCACACTTGAATCAATGTGAGCTTTTCCATTTGAAGAGTTAACAGTAATAACTAGTTTTAATATAATTATATTGAAAGTTAATTTTTTCCAGATTATGTGGCGCCCCCTGGAGGCCATGGCACCCTTTGCGTTTGCTTATATTGCCTATATCCAGCTTTTAGCATCTTGGACAGCCAGCAGATTCATCAGGGCAGCCACAACAACATCAAATATATGAGTTAAGATATGAGTTAGCTCTTGAGGCTAACGTTAGCTGCAGATATAAAACTGGCAGTCGCTTTTCTTGCTGAAGAATCGACAATCAGTGTTGACTTCAGACTCGCCTAGAATTCTGTCTCTGTTGTTTTTCTTACTGTAAACTTTTCTCACGGCAAGTTGTTGCGCCACAGTCTCCATTTGGTTTGCATCTGTTTCCCCATGAGATCACATGAGGTGGCGCACTGCTCCTTCTTGCATGATAATCTCCTGTAATGTGTGTGTGAAGTGCCATTATATTCCAACCTTCGATGTGTGTGTGTGTGTGCATGTCTGAGATTAGCAAGAGCAAAAATATCTGTAAAGTTTCTCCTTATGTGTGTCAACCCGAGACGATTTTTTTAAAACTCTTGTCGTCTGACGGCGTAAAAGATTAAAGGGTTTTTCTGTTGGGGAGTTCTTCTTATACAAACCCAAGCTTTAAGAACAGATGGTGCGGCAAGCTGTACAGATTGTGAATCCCCTCGAGGCTAATTTGTCACTTGTGATATGGGCCCACATAAATAAAACTGAAACTTGATTATCAGTTAAGATCGGTTAGGGCCTGATGACTCCGACTTACCCATGGCTTTGGTCTCTTCTCCCTTGGCATTGAGGATAGAAAACTTAAACTTGGCACGCACTTCACTTTTTGGGCAGCTAACCAAGAGTAGGTAAAGTGATAAATAGTCTTTGCTCTCCTCATCCAGACCTTTAGGATTCACACGCAAACACCTACAAGAGAGAAAAGGAAGAGACAAACTGGTGAGACAGATAGAGCGAAGAAGTGATTTAATGCTTCCGTTCCTTTTTTCAGGGTGTTTATATGCAATAATTACAGTATTCCAACTACCTTCTTCTGATACGTGCTCTGAATCGCTGCCATTTTCATGCTTCAGTTCAGCTTTTACATTATCTAATTTATTAATTGCACAAAAATATCTGCAGCCTCAGGTGCATCTTCATCAGAGGCTGCATCACTACATTGCTTAGATGATAACACAAACACACACACTCCTGTATCATGGTGTCTATAACATTAGGACAACAATACCACCATAAAGTAAAGCTGGACATTGCAACATGCTTTGGCAAGGGTTGCTAGTGTTGCTATATCCCTTTTTATACACTTTTGTAATGCTATCTTTAAGAATGTGCCAATTTTACAGAATTTATCACAGCAGCAAACTGTAAGAACAGAAAGGATTGTCAAATTTCTAACTTTCCTACAGTCCTTGAACTACCCATCTGTGATGTGCCATTCAATTGGAAAATTCAACCAAATCTGAGGTAAGAAGAATAGTGACATGTCATCAAAATCACATTATTATACATCTTAAAAACAGCCAAAAACAAACCATATGTGCTGCTCAGATTCCATAAAAAACTAAAAATTCTGCACTCCTCAGCATAATTTCGAAGTCATTAACGACTCAGCTGTGACCAACAGCGACGTGGCAAAAATTCAGAGACATTTGGCTGAACTGTAGGCTGAGTTTACACAGAGCAAATGGCAGTCAAGTATGGAAAAAAATCAAAATGTAAGCAGTAAAATATCTCGAGCAACCCTGGTCCTTGAGAACCACAATCCTGCATGTTTCAGATGTTTCCCTCTTCCGACACACCTGATTCAAATGATCAGGATGGTTGTCAGGCTTCTGCAGAACTTGATCATTTGAATCAGGTGTGTTGGAAGAGGGAAACATCTAAAACATGCAGGATTGTGGCCCTCGAGGACCAGGATTGGACACCCCTGATCTAAAGTGTCTTGAGTCATCTTTGGGTTTCCAGTATTGGTAGCTAATGTGGGCACTTAGAAAAATGCTGTACATTAGGGGTGTAACAATACATGTAATAGTATCAAACCATTCGGTAAAGGCACTTTCGGTTCGGTACAGAGGTGCACCGTGGTATGAAAATTTTAAGACTATTAAGAATGGCCAGTGTACAGAACTGTTTTAATTGTGAAACTCATAGTGCCCACAGTTGTGGCGGACCTTCTCTGTCTCACAGTTGCACAGTATTGTGGAACTAAAAACAAGTAGGAGTTTCCAGTTGGACCGTTTTTTCTCCTGCCGGTACTTCTGTGACGTATGGCTAGCTAATGGGATGGCTAATGCTAACAGCAAGAAGCCAGAGCTGGAAGACGCTCCGTTGTTGTTAAAAGCCCGTTTGGTATCGCTTCGGTTTCCTGGTAAAGTATGAAAAAGGAGTAAAACAAGTGGACCAGACCAAAGCTGTAAGGAGCTCCAAACGTGGGAAAAGTATGGTTTATTATTTGTCATAACTCTGGTTTTACTTGGCCGATGAACACAATTCAAAAACTGGTATACAGTTTGAAATCCGCGCTTTCAACTCAAGTTGAAACGTATTCTTAAATCGGTCGTGTCATTTTGACGCTCTGGTGCGTCCGTTGACTCCGAAGGGTTCCGTACCGAAACGTGATTTTTGTGTACCGTTACACCCCTACTGTACATGTTGATTCCAAACCATTTTAAATGTCTGCAAAATAAATGATAAAAGAAATTCAACTTTTTAAAATGTTAAGAGTTCTCTCCTGTAGCCATGGATGTGCAGATCAAAAATGCCCAGAACTACTTGGGTTAGAGAGGATTTGGATTTTGATATGAGTGTATTTCTAAACTCTAATAATTTGGGGAGTACCTGGGAGTTAATTAAAAAATAATAATGAATTACACATGTTATAAGATAATTCTAGTTCCTCAGTGATGCAGTGTTTGCATTTGAGGGTTAGATGAAGTTGGAAATGCAGCTAGAATCAAAACCACACTCTACTTATTCACTTCATTATGGAAAACTAGGAGTTCCACAGAGTTTTACAGACAGCTGAGACGTATTTCCGTGAACCAAAGAGCAAACAAGATTCTGAGCTGCTTTAACAAACCCACAGCAACATAAACACATGCCAATATTTCAATGTCAAATTTGCAGAACCGTGAACTGCCAGAATCAGAATATCTCACACTGCCTTTCACAGCAAAGAAGGAAACCTCAGCAGTGCAACAGGAAGTAACACAACGCTGGTGCTGAAGTATTCATATGGTATTGTGTTATTAGACCCACCTCAGAGCTTTCTAGATAACCTTTCTGAACTTAAAATGAAAGAGGAGGATCCCAAATCTACTGGAGATCCAACATGTGACAGAAACACAGCATGTTGGACACACAAAAAGTAGGTTTTACGTCAGATGTTCAACAGTGTGGTCAGTGCTAGTACAGCTGAGTCACAGCCTTTTTATGTCTCACAAAAGGAACAATGAGTTTGTAGCATATGGATAGTTTGTTACACAGCCTGTTATAGTTCTAGCAACATGAAACACTTCACCATGGCCATATGGACCGTTAATTAACACGTGAAGCATCTGGAGGTCGTAATTCTGCGAGGCCATTTGAGACAAATACATTTTACAAACATTTAATGAAAAGCAGTAACAATCTTTACGTGCTGGAGCTCGACAGACTCAACGCTGATGAGGAAAATCAGCGACTAAATGCGCTGTGATGCGTAATAGTCAGGCTTCTGTTTGCTTTTACCTGAACTGTACAGCAGATCAGCTTCCCTGAATTGTTGCCGGGTTGCCATTAATTCACCAGCATTAGTCTTTTATTGTTATTGTCGAATGCATGCCATCTTGCTGTATTGCCTGTGCGGGGCTGACCTGTAGCGCACTTCGGAACTCATTTCTCTAACAAGCATCTCTGAGAGCACTGGAGAAACAGGCAATAACGCCGCCGACGGAGGTCCGCTGGAAAAGAACAGTCGGAATTGCTCACTCAGATGAGATACAAAAGACAGTAGGCACTCAGAGGATGTAAGTGGACCGCCGGAATAATGTCCAAAAATAACGCAGGTTGATGTGGTTTATCTAAAATGATGCTTCTAATTTAAAACCGCTCCTGAAACCACTGGTGTGTGTTGTTTTACCCAAGGCCACAGTCGGCACTTGCAGCCCCCTCAAAACGTCTTCGGCCACTATGTTATTGCATGAGATTTTGAATATGATCCCCTTTATTCTGCGAGCGCTTCTGTGAAAACAATACTCAAAAAAAGTCTTGCAAGTGTATCTTCAGTCGAGAGTACTTTTTTATTTAGTCATCTGTCTTATTAATAATCACTAGCAATCAAAGAAATCAATTTGGAACTGCAGTGAAAATGAAAATCTCACAAAAAAAAGTCACTGAAATGCCTTTGTTTAGTTAAGCTTTATGTTTGTCTAATTAAAAAGAGAGCTCTTCAACGTTTCTCGTTTAGAAGGTGTTGATTGGCTTTCACTCACGACGCTTCACCTATCAGATTGTGTGGGCGGGACCTTGCTCAGTACCACAGATATCCCCTTTTCCAACGAGCTGGTTCCAGTGCGAGTCTGGACTGAGCACCAGTTCTTTGCGTTTCCACCACCTCAGCACTGGTTCCAGGTGCTAAAAATTGGAGCTTAGCAAGCGCCAACTCTTTGCTTGGCCAGAGCTAAGCACCGAGTACGTCAGGGGCCGGGGGAGGGGTTATGGTGACCAACGATCAACGGTGGAAAGGGACACACAACCGCTAATTTGTGTCCTTTCTCGCCAGGACGTCCCTGGTCCGATCACACATGTGTTGGAATGACTCCCGGGACAATTGTGTGGAACAATTTGATCGTGGATGTGCCCGGGCAACAGGCGACCTCCGCCTCGCAAACAGCCTTAAGACCATATATGAAGATAAACATAGATATCATCATCAACTTACTGCGTTTGTTTAACTGCTATGTAATCAGTGCAAGTGTAGTCGTTTTGCAGTGACGCAATGGCATGGCTCCACCTTGGCTCCAGTGCCAAGTAGAAAAGCCAAACAGGTTCTTAGGAGGAATGAGATTTGAACCAACTAAGCACCAGCACCGAACTAGCACCTGGTTCTTCTTGGTGGAAAAGGGGTATGAGTGGATCAGTGGTTGCTTCAGAGCCAAAGAGGCACATTTTTAAATTAATTTATCAGAAATCTGTAAACAAAACAAATAGCAATCATCAGAAAAATGCTAGTGCACAAACTTCTAGTCCACATCTACCAGCTCCTTTCAAAGCAAACCAGTGCAGACTGAGATCGTACGTAATTTTCTGATGGAGCCTGAGCACTGCTACACTCCAAGCACATCCTAAGGCGTTCTAAAAAGTGAGAAACACCACAGCTGCCGCAGACTTCCACGTGAGGTGAGCAAACCAAGTCGCCAATGAATACCTGCAGTCTATAGCATCCATCCATCCATATTCTGCTGCTTATCTGGGTATAGCGTATTTCTTTCTACCTACCCTTCATGGGGAACACCGGGGAGTTAAAAGGCCAGAGGAGGGACGCTGGAGGCATCAAAATCACATGCTAGTACCATCTGCACCTGCTGCTTTCAACACCACAGTAAGAGCAAGGTGCTTATCTCAGAGTAGTAACAATTTTCTGAATTGATAATCAGCAGCCTTGACAATAAATAATAGATCAACCAATAACATAGAATCAAGTCAGTGAGCATCATTTAATGTCCTGATACAGCTGCTTTGGACGCAGTGACGAGACATCAGCCACTTTTTTTTACCATGAAGAAAATCCTTTCCTGACCTAAAAATGGCTTCGATGTACCTCCACAGCTCTGGCACGCGGTACAGCTCGAGCACACCAGCTCACCTACGACTGCTCAAACGCTTTAAAACTACTTAAAGCTTCATGTCTGAACTGGAAACTGATTCTGAAGAAGAATAACGATGCAAAAACTTCCACACGGCAAGGTAACAGGATTGATTTCTTAGGTTTGTACATATACAGCCCCGGAGGTCTGAATCTGAATAAATAATAATAAAAAACACCACGTAGACATGCTAACAAGGCAAAAAAATATCTTCATGTTCGTCAGCTGAAAGTTATGTGTATTTATTTAATGTTAAAGGCATTGATCATGTTTTACTGTTCACACTGAATCAGAGAAAGGTGAAGATACAACCAGATTTGCTAGTCAACCTAATTGCGAATAGAGATAAAGGTACAAAAAAACCCTTTGCGGATCGCTCAAACTCAACAAAGCACCTTGACGTTGACGGACTTAATCTCTTGAAACCTCTCAGAGACAGCACAAGTTGAAAATCCTTGACCGAGCCGCTCGAGCGGACGTTCCCCACAAGCTCTCTCGTCGACAAGGCTTCACTAACCATTTGAGTTTGTCGTTGGCTCCTGACGAGAACGTGGAGCTCTTGATGACCTCTCCCATCTCCTCACGGCAGAAGCTGAAGTTGTTGATGGTCCACATGTAGGAGAACTTCACCACTTTGATCTGCGAGGGGCGGGGGGGTGGGGAGGAAAAAAAAAACACAGGGTGGTCTGAAACCGGATCTCTTTATTTATATATTTATCTATTCTATACGCGTAAGTGGTGTTTGGTCAGCCTGGACTTCAAAACCGCACATCAAAACTGCCTTTCATCTTAATAAACACCGACAACAAACGAAGGGAGAGAAGAAAGGATATTGTAAAAGTGGCAACGGGAAGAGGGGTGGTGGTGGTGGGGGGGGGAAGAGAAGCAAGACAATTTTGCAAGGACATGGTGGAGATGAAAAAACAGGCATCATCAGCGACATACTTTATCTACCTTGGCTCTTAACAGGAGTCTGAGCTAGCTGGGCCTGCGCTGCCACGACTGAAACAAATACAATGTCACAGTACAGATAACCTTTAAACAAAGAAAACATGCGAAATGACTCCAATTTCTACAGGAGGCAAATTACACTTGAAACGCCGCAACAGTCGGGAAAACACAGTAACTGGGAAAACGCAAACATGATTCATATCCATTATGGTCATTACGGAAACATAACATGGGAAGCTTTTCCGATTGAGTGGGCACCAGGATGATTTCCTCCATTCTTACCGACAGTCAGCTCCATTTAATACCATGCAAAAACCCGCGATTAAACACAAAATAATCAGTTTCATTCTGAGGAAAACACAAAATACATTCAGCGCTGCAGGCAGAAATCAGATGCAGCGTGAGGTCAGTCGATACTTGATCTCACCTTTACACCGGGATGACTCCTCCACTTCAACGTTCGACCAATAAAAACACCGATGCCAGTATTCCTGAGAAAAAAAAAACCACCTCTTTCCTTGTCAAAACCCGGAGCCGACTTCACCCCGCGGTACATCTCTACTGCTACAAGTTCTTCTGGAGATTCAGAGCGTGTTGCAGTTGTAACTGCCAATGCACCCTCGAGCTTCTAGCCTCGAGCAGAAAAAGGTTAGCGGGCTAACGAGATCCGGTAAGCGCCTCTCTTTCTAACTCTACAGCTTTCCCTCTTCGTTTTCAAGACTGTCATCTTTAGCCCTGAACCAACACGTCTAAAGACACAAGAGGCAAATTATCAGATTTTGCAAATCTTCCACAAAGGGTTAATAAATTATCTTGACATAGGTAGCATCCAAGACCTGGAAACAGATTTGAGCCCTCTGAACCCCAAGCAGTTTCTGGGCGTTTTTTTCTTCTGGGATCATTTTTTGGGATCATTTTTCACTCCAATCTACACCGAACAGCCACAACATTAAAACCACTGACAGGTGAAGTGAATATCATTGATCATATTGGTACTATGTGGTGTTCTGATGGACAACCTTGGATATTAACATCCATGTTGATGAGACTTAGACACCCAAGTAAACATTGTCCCACAACAAACACACTCCCTCATGCTAATGGAAATCCCAAATGTCACTCAGGAAAATGCACCCCACCACATGGAAACAACATCAACCAATCAGGAACATGTTGAGGAACATGACAATGGACCAACATGTTGATTTGACCTCCAAACTTCCTACACCTCATTCTGATCAAGCATCAACAGGATGCAGTGGAACAAGTTTGATTGACAGAGGCTCCACTGCACAAGCCAGAGCACCCAAAGGATCCTGGTTCCAGACCCCATAGGACACCCTGAGAGGTCCTCTTGTTCAAGCCCAATGGTTCAGAGCATTTTTGAGCACATAAGGGGACCAACACAATATTAGGCAGGTGGTCATAATGTTAATCCTGATCAGTAAATAAAGTCCTGCACTTCTATGGAAACATCACAACCATGACTAGAAACACATACCATAGATATTTTACTGCTTGCATTTTCAATTTGTTTCCATCCTTGCCTCCATCTGCTCTGTGAAACACTGCCTGCAGTTCAGCTGAACAGTATATAGTATAATAAATGATAGTGCACACTGATTTGTTAAAATGAGACATGTAAAATAAAATAATTTGGTTGAAACATGATTTTAAGCTTAGATTTGGTTTATTTTATGCATGATAAGTTGAGGTATGTACCGATAACGAGCTTTTCAAACCTCTCAATGGGTTTTGGGGCTCAAATATTTAATGTATGAAATCAGCAGCAAGTCGAATCTTGAGTCTCCTCACTGTCTCAGTTGGGTGTTTTTAACCCCAGCAAAATAAACTAATTAATTAGGTAATGTAATCATCTGGTCGCAAATATCTGAGCTCACCAAGACCATTTCCCATAAACGTTATAATCATTCTTATTTACCTGATCAATGAAACTTAAAGAAGCGTCATATTGAAATCACTATTTCCACATCACTTCCCATCAGTTCTTCTGCTGTGGTTTCGTGGCTCCAACTGGTTACCTTCAGCTTTCTGACTGACTCCTATGTGCATGTATGTCAGTTATTCTTCCATGTCAGCTAGTATCAGCCATGCTTCACGGAGACAATGACAGAAGTGGAAACGGCTATCTTTTTTTGCAAAGTTGTGGAAGTCTTTCTTTCCGTTCCCGTGAACTTTTTCGAATGCAGTGCTTTAGAAGTATGTCATGGAAACACAGCCATGCACGTCTCACCTGAGTGTAACACCAGCTTTCAGCCACGGGGCTGCTGGACATTTCGGCCGGGGGTGGGGGGCTTGGGACTCTGGACATCGCCAGCGTCGGTGCAGAGGGGACCTGAGCGGGGCAGGAGCACCAGCCAGGTGTGGGGTGAGGCGGTGAGGCGGCGTGGGGGAGGGAAGGGCTGATAATCAGTCAGGCTGGCCGCCTCTTGAACACCTGCCGTACGGAGAGCGGCAGAAAGACGGATCTGGCTCAGCACAACGTCCAGACTCCAAAATAGCTACAGGCACCCTGTAGGGACACAGAAACACAGCCATTAGAATAAAATAAAGTACTCTACTACTTTAAACCAGCGAGGCACATTACTATAAAAGTCTGTGACCTTGTGTGTGCGCCTGTGTGTTTGTGCGCGTCAAAGCAATCCCTAATTGAATGGTTACTCTAATTGAGCGGTATTTCCCAGTAAGTAGGACGTAAGGGCTCTGAATTCATTTGTTTTAAAAGAGGCTTCGGCATTCAAAGCACAGCAGCGGCGTGCGCTCTGCTTCACTGAGGGAAGCCTTCCTTTATCTGCGCGTGGTTTCGCTCTTTGTTTTGCTCTGAGAGGAGCACAGTGCTGCGCCAGCCATCTGATTCCAGCCAGGCTGCGCCCATCCGCCGTGGCTCTAAGTGAAGGGCAAGACTTAAGACTTTCATCTCAAGCTGCCAGTCTGCGCTCACAACACACACACAAGGTCGTGCAGCACTTTCAAAAAAGGCAGTGCTGACTAAGAAAGGTCAAAGTTGTTTTTTTTATGAGCACCTGCTTTCAGGATGTTTTCACTCTGCAAAGCCACGATTGAGATTTACACCGTCACCTCTCGCTTTCTGTTTGTGGCAAAGAGAAACCTCCTCATTATTTCTGTCTCATTTTTTTTGTTCCTTTGCTTCACGAGCAATCTCATGGGATTGAAAATCTTATTGGGCGAAGAGAAGGAAAACATAAAATGAAAAGGAACATGCAGCAGTTTGGTTTCAAAGCTTCGTCTCTGTGCTGTTTAAATCTCTCATTTCCTCTGGTTTCATCTCCTCACATATTTCATACGCGAGGTCTCAGGATCGGGCTTTTCTCGCTCAACCTGCACGTCGCCCCGATCTCCTGCCAGAGAAACCCTTCCACTCCATTGCTTAATTAGTGTCTGATTGAAAGAGAGGTTCGGGACCTGAGAGAACTTGGCAGAAAAGCGTTGGACCAAGAGGGAGGCAGCAAGAAATGACAGAAGGAGGTGGAAGGAGTGATTCGATTGGAGGCAGAAGAGGCGACGCCCGGACCTCCACGGCTCCGAGACCCAGACACGACTTAATTAATGTTCAGAGATAACGCCTGCATCTGATCCTCCTCAATTCGCTGCCCCCTTTTCCTTCTTTTGTGCTATTTGTATCTGATGAAAAACACTGGTGGCATTTTCGCTCAGTAAAACAATAAAATATTAATCACAAAAGTTGGGGAGGAAAAAGCCTGCGCTGATTTGCAATTTAAATTACCTGCGACTTCCTGGCAATTAATTATAGTCCATATGAGTGAGTGAGGGCGTATACGCAAATTTCTTACACTCGTGTGTGTTTCTCCGCGCGTGTCACCGCCCGGGCATTGTCTCGCGGCGCAATTTACCAAGTGCTTTTCTCGCATCCTGTCCCTTAAAGAGCGGCGCGAAACGCCAAGTAATCACAGGGAATCAATTTAAGGAAACATGACAACACTGGCAGCCCTGCTAACAGCCTCACAGCTTTCTAAATAGACCCAGATGACACTTAACCAGAATAAAGCCAAGGAGAGGCTTTTTTTTTTTCTCCCCCCCCCCTCCGTTCCATTCTTTTCATGACAAAACATCAAGAGCAAAGTGGCAGGAGGAAAAGCAGCAATAACAACTCCGGGAGATGGAGGAGATGCGTGCTAATCATAGGACTCCCTCAGAAGAAATGTCTGCAGACAGTTCATTTGTCATGGGAATCTGATGATGACAGCGAGAATGGGAACAATGACTAATAGGTGATAATGCACTCGATGTAGGGAAAATAAATATTGTCACATTACAGTGTGTGCCAGGCGAGAGATTTACAAAGACTGTGTCCCCCCCCCACCCCCACAGCCTCCCCAAAGGCAATTAAAAGACAAAAGGAAGGAGGTAATGGAGGTGCTGTGCTTCAGATAAGGGTTGAAGTATTTGTTGCGGCTACTTGGGCTTCCATCAGCACTTCATAGGTGGGATAAAAAAGCAGTGGAAATTAGGAGCAGGACAAGAGGGCTTGAATGCAGAGCGACAGGCAAAACGAGTTCAGATTCTGCAGCCGTCCTAATCTCCTCCTCCAGAAAGATACAGCGAACCAGAAGCACCAAACAACGGCTTATTACATTGCAGCCGTGTACACAAAGGCCGCGTGGTGAATACTGCCAGGTGGAGCCTAAACGCCCAGCCCTTGTTGAGATTCTGCACTACAATTTCTGGAGGTTGCTGTTGTATTGAATTGCTCCAAAGTATGGGGTGTATTTTTAAGTCTGGACAACAAGCGAGCAGCACAAGCGTCACAAATATAGTATTTACTGGCACTTGTCCAATTGGGTTCGATCGCATAATTGTCCGTGACCGTGTCCGACGAAGAACAGATTAAAGTAAGCTCCACTGTCATTCAGTATATGATGTCAGCTAATTATTATTTTAGTGGAATTAGCCTTTTTAATCAGACCGTTTACATGCTTTATGTATAGAATGTCAACAAATATAATCAATGTCAATAGCAAATACCCACTAGAAGTCAAACAATATGGGTTTTTGCAGGGCCGATACTTACTCTTAAGAATAAAAGTGATCATTAAACAATATTTGGAACTAATATACGAGTAGTAAAAAACTGAAATCTTGGTGCCAAAATTCAGCAACATTGGTCAAGACTGCAGAATGGTGGCCATAGATAAAAAGATTTGGCTGCATCAGAACCAAGTTGCATTTTTGTTATTAATGTTGTTTTATTCTAAATTAATATTGGCAATAATCAGAAAAGTGCTAAATATCAGGCCTGATAAGTGGATGGGCCAGTATTCCATCAATCCCTTGTACGCACATTTGAAAATTACAGTTAAATACTTTTAATGTCCATCTGGAATTACCTGAATATTTCATCATATTATCATAGTAGCCACATATCAGAATATCAGAAAACACTTTAATGTGATGTCATGAAATGCAATTTGCATGTACCAATGAAGGTTAAAGGCGAAGTGGACGATTCTAATCTAACACAGCTTTGGTGTCTAGCCGTCTGTTCTGTGTGCGCAATGAAAGAAGTATCTTGTTCATAGACAGAACTTAGAGAAACGAAAAGAAGAAAGTTTAGCATTGGTTTGTTTGTTTGTTTGTTTGTGTGCAAAATAACTTGAAAAGTAATGGGTGGATTTGGATTAAAGGTTAAGGAAATGTGTGAAATGGGACAAAGAAGAAATGATGAAATTTTGGGACTGATCCGGATCACCGTCTCCATCCAGGAATGTTTTTTAATGTTAGTGTAATCGGGTGGACAATTAAATGTGGTTTACCCTAAAAGCCACCAGAGGGCACTCTTGTTTTTGGGGTAACCCCCTCTGACCACATGAGAATTTGGGTCTCCACGTGACAGACAGCGACAGTGACAGAGTTCTCTTTCCTCCCTGAGCGACATACGCACGGTTGGGCCGGCATTCTTATCTCCGGTTGTCTAAGAAGCTGGGAGGCTGTTAGGAGCTGCCGTGCTAGAGGCCACGCCTGTTCATTAGGTCGGATGGGGTGAAGGCCGCATTGTCGGTAGGAAATTTGAACTGTATGTAAATACATTTGTATCTGTAACGTTCCATACAAAATATGTGAATTGGGAGATTGTGTTGGAGTGGACTGAAGCTCCTTGGTGGAGGTGTGTGCTCTCTGAGTGCTTTTCTAGTTTAATATGCAATTAGCAATCGCAATCAGTAAATAATCAATTGACAACACCACTTCAGCACACTACTTATTGGTCATGCATCTACGTTGCTGGAAATGTTACACACATATGATACTGGTTGCAAAAACACATGATTTAAAACATGTATGTCATGAGTAGAGGTCATTAAGCCTCATAGAAGACTCTGTCATGGTGCCCTTTCACTGACAAAACCCCCACAAGCAAGTTCTATGTTGGCAGCTAGTAGTTCCTGCCTCCTCTGGTCACTACAGTATCAAATAGTAAGTGGCTCACAACCAGGTACTACATCTAATCTCCAACACTTGTTATCTTGTTATCTAGAAAAAAGGAATTGGGTTTTGGCAGATACTAAATAATGAATGACTCAGATTGGATCCAGGGCTAAAAACTTTATTGGGACGCCCCTAATTATAACTGTGTCATACTGCACGGAAAGCACTTCTGAGTTCTCTTTACTTCTAGCCATGGTTGTGCTGTTTTCAAAGAGGTGCAGGACTTTATATTGCAGAGAAAAATGAGCCTAAATGTAACAGAAAATGCCCAGAAACTGCTCACAGAGCAGCCAGCAGAGAAACAAGAAAGAACATAAATGTCTGTATGTACGGTGCAGTGAGTTTGAGCAGAAAGAGAGGTAGACAGGACAAACCGACTCCATCCCACCTCCCCGTCCCACGCCTGCCTTCAGAGAGGTAAGCCAGCTGAGGAGAGTGAGACCTGGAGCCCATTTATATTCATTACAGACAGACAGTCTGCTCTCACTCTGCCAGTCCAGCCGCCATCTCCCTCCATCTCTCTGTCACACACCTCAACACGCCGAGGAGGAGAGTCTGACAAACCGAAAGACAGATAGATCCAACTTCCTCTGCATAAACAAGAGCTAAGCGAGGTGATGCTGCATCTGCCTGTGGCGTCAGTCTGAGAGCCGGAGGCCGCCAGCTGTCCAGATACCAAGTAGACCGTAGCAGCCCCACTGTATGCTTCACAAACACATGTTCAACACTAAGTCAATACATGATACTCTGCTCGTGGTGTGATAATGCTGTGATATCTACACCATCTGTAAATTTTACATGGCGATAGCATATATTTCTGCACATATGCTTCCTCCATCTGCAAATCTGATAATGTGAACAGCTCACAATGCATATTTACACTCGAGGACGCATTTCTGTTTGTTTGTTTTTCCATCTGTCCTCGTGACAATCTGAACAGCGGCTGATGTCACTCGCGCAGTCTTCCCAACCTGCAAGTCTGTCAGCGAGGACAATGCATATTTAGCTAGACGATTGTCAATATGTTCAGCTGCTGAACTCGTTGTTTTTACTTCTCTGATGCAAAAACAAACACACTTACGGGTCCTTGTCTGAACATTTGTCAGCGTTTATATTAACACTCAGTAGTGTTGCCACCGAAATACAACCGGATGTCTCATCTGCAGAGACAATAGTAAAACCACAGCAAACAAACAAAATGCAGTAAAAATGAAATGAAGAGATGGTTTTGCTACTTTTACTGAGATATTTCACTTTGATGCAACATAAACACATTCAAACTTGTGCATTATGAATATTTTGTACATTCAATGTCTCTAAATACAAGAAAGAATCTGTTCAATATACACTGAACAAAAATATAAACGCCCCATGTGAAATATTGTTGCCACATGAAGTGCACCACCCAAAGTGAGCGTATACTGTCTTGTACTTGTACAAAATGGATATTTCTCTTGATCTCTTGCTCAGGGATGCATCAGTTCCATTCAGAAGAACAATAAAAGGCCAACCCAAAATGTCACATTTTGACCAAAACAGCAATGCCTCAGATGACTCTGGCCATGCGGGAACGTGTCATTGGCATGTTGGAAGCAGGAATGGCCACCAGAGCACTCACTTTTATTGTCCCCAGTATAAGGAGTGTCTGAGTACTGCTCATTCTGTTGGAGCAGCGTCTGGATATGCCACACCCATGTACTGAATGGAATTAATGCATCACTGAGGCAGTGGTGGACTCAAATTTGGGACACTAATCAAGAGAAACATCCATTTTGTACAAGTACAAGACAGTATATGCTCACTTTGGGTGGCGCACTTCATGTGGCGCCAATATTTCACATGGGCTGTTCATATTTTTGTTAAGTGTAGTTCAAATCTGTGCATTATCAGTATTTCTAGTCCTGTGCAATATCATTGTTTTTCAATATACAGATATGTATTGTTATTTTCCACATTCAAAACAATCTGTGCAATATCTGATCTTCCACATGTGGAGGAATCTGTGCAATACCAACAGTACTTCTGTATATTTCTTACATATTTCTTCTGCAAGCTTCCCCACTGTGAGATTTTAAAAAGGGTATGTTATCTAGCGCTTGGCTTGATGATGGCGCCAAACAAAAGCTCAGTTTACACACACAGAGCTTGGAGATTTTGGGGCATTTTTGATAAAACTGACTCGTCTCGGACTTAAAGTTTAAAAAACTGTGTACTTTATTGAGCCCCGCTGGGACATTCGTTCTCTGTATTTAGCCCATTCTAAGTATTAGCAGCAGTGGGCAGCCACCGTGCAGGTCCTGGGGATCAACTCCAGCTTACAGCCAGTGCTTTGGACGGGGGCACTTTGGAGAATTAACTCCACAGAAACTGGAGAACATGCAAACGGTACATTAAAAGGTCCTGGCCGCAGTCCAAACCCTGGACCTTGTTGAAGTGAGGCTAACTTTACTTGTTACCCACAGTAAATCAAAAAGCTTTCTCCTCTTTACAGTAGCGAGTATGCTGTAATATTTCACCTTGCCGGTTCAGATCTATACCGTCAGGCTATGATCAACTGTCATTTCCATTAAGCCTCCGCTGCACTTGAAGCTTTAAGCTGAATACGAATGTGCTAATGATAAAATGTTAGACGCTCGGCAGATTAACATGCATGTCGAGTAGTAAGCTAATATAATTAAACTCACACTATCACTTCCAGTCTTTTGCAGTCTGTAGGTAGACTTTGCACATCAATTATCTCAGAGGCCTCAGTGCAGTGACTGTTCATGCAAAAGAGCATTGAGAGCAGACACCTTTTGTTAAGCCGACAACTTCCAGATTGTATTTTTTGGACCAACCAATAAACTTCCATCCATCCATCCATTATCTATACACCGCTTAGTCCTCTGTAGGGTTATGGGGGGACTGGAGTCTATCCCAGTCGACTCAGGGCGAAGGCAGGGGACACCCTGGACAGGTCGCCAGCCTATCACAGGGCTACATATAGAGACAAACAAGCGCACTCTCATTCACACCTACAGACAATTTTGAATCATCAATTAACCTCAGCATGTTGTTGGACTGTGGGAGGAAGCCGGAGTACCCAGTGAAAACCCACAGGGAGAACATGCAAACTCCACACAGAAAGATCCCAGGCGTCCTAAGCGGGGCGCGAACCGGGGACCTTCTAGCTGTGAGACAACGCTGCTCTCACCGAGCCACCGTGCAGCCCCAACCAATAAACTTGAATCAGAAAATCTTCGACAAACAATCAGCTATAGCATCAACTGCTGGATGAAAGGGCAGAGCTTTGCTGCTTCGGCATAAAACTGAAGCGTTTTGTTTCATCGTATATAATATATCCGTACTATTCTGAGGAGCGAGTCCACACAGAACCAGCTCCCTGTAAAGTAGCACAAGTTCTTGGTGTGCCAGCAGCCAATACAACAGCTAAGTGACTGATTCAGATCCAGTCAGGGACTTTTGCTGCGTGCCATACGCGACTCTTTCCTCCTGTCTGATCCACTAACACGATCAAGAAAACGCAAAATGTCAAAACAAAGAACCAATCTCTGCATCTTTAATATCCCTAAAAAAAGTTTCTGTGAAGAGTCCAATCTCCAAGCTAAATGTTGGTGTACAAGTTATACAGGTAGGAAGTCATTTTTTTGGTGTCACAGTCTAAAAATTCCTTTCTTACCATTCGGCATATTGTATTTCAAGAGGAAACTGGATGCCTGAACCTGTAGCCCTTTGGAAGATCTAGCTTGACAGGGTAGCCTTTAGCCAATCACAGCTGTTTTCAGAGAAAGAGCTTTGTTCCGATTGGCTGTGCAACGACTACTGTGTACCTTCAGATGATGGAAAGCCTGATTTGGTGGCAGACAATCTAAAAATCCCAAGAATAAGTTGTTATTCCAGCACATCACAGTAAAGCAACCCAAAATCGGAAGACAGACTTTTCAAAAAAGGAAGAGTCTGACAGTAAATTCAATATCATACCCATAGAACTGGCATTACATCGAGTAACTGTTATATTCTGAGTTTGTCAATCTCCTGGAGGAGAGGTAAGCAGCTACTGTCATTTTTGTCTGTGATAGTGTTTGGTTAGGTTGTGTAGGTGGATTTGAAATGCAAGCTAGCAATGAGTGAACTCTATCAACTGGTCACCGTCACACTTTCTGACCGTTGCAGGGAGATCTCTGGTGGTCTGGACCAAGTCTGCAGTGCCAAAGCCTTTTCCAGGCCACTGAGGACAGAACACAACACCTGGATATCTGCTATTATGAGGCTCATGCGTAACTTCAACGAGGAAGACCTGTCTTCATTCCTCTCTATTCTCTTCGTCACGTCCGTTTTCCCACGCTGTCAAAGTCACTTCACTCTCAATTTCAATGTCACCGCTCTTCTCCGCTGATCTATCTGGCTCCGTTCCCCGAGCCAATCAGTTTATAGACCCCGTTCTTTAAATTGATTGTAATTCTATCACTCCCAGACTCCCAGTCTATTGACCGGGCATCCCTCCTCCTCCCCATCTCCACCTGATGTCCCACGTGTCTCAGCCAGTCTCCATCAGCCATCTGCTAACTTTACTCCACCACCAGCGTCTGGACTCCAGGGGGGGTCCAGTCCTCATCTAATAACTTCATCTGGGACCCTGAAATATGATGCTGCGTCTCATCCCAACACCAAAATTCTCTGATCCAGCATGCTGATATTTCGGCAATAAACTTTTGTTCTCTACTGTTGCATGATCTCCCCTTATTAATCTGAAATTTGTTCCTTCTCTACGCTCTTCATAGCTGATTACAATACCTTAATCACCTCTGCCGGCTTGCACAATTTAAATTATTGGCTAATTATTTACAAAGTTGAACCCTCAAGGAATCAGAGCAATAATTTAGTAAAATAAAGTGACCAAACAGACGGACTCAATTGCTCAACCCACGCTGAAAGTTGTTAGTACTTTAGCAGTCTGCTAACTGTAGCTAAAGGCTCACCGCTGCAGCTATGGCCAATTCAATTTTATATCTATGGTCAAACTTGTGTTTCATGCACGAATGAGGTGCATATCTGGTGGGTGGAAGGGCCTGAAGACAGACAGGGAACATGTTTAGGAGAAGGGCTATATCTATGCTTTTAATTTTTTGCCTTTTTCAGATTTCCGCCGACCAGAGCTTTAACTTTATCCCAGAAACCCTTCAGTACGGCCATATGGCAGGGACTTCAGGCGACCAGGCCTGCTGTGAAATAGGAGGTGAAGAGTGACAGAATAGAGAGACAGAAAGCCTTCTGGAATTCATTACAGTTACCCTCTACAACACAAAATAAATTCATTATAAAAAGAAAAAATCAAAAATCCATTTTACATGCAAGCACACTCACACACTCACACACACAAACGTGTCTCCATCTAAATTCCCTTTAACTTGCAAAATGAAAGGGAAACATCAAATACACAGAGCCACCCACTACAGTCTCCCTGAGGGCAGCGCTTCCTGCTGGGAGGAGGAGAACAGGTGGCATGGTGCTGAGACACCGCCACCAGGTGGACAGGGGGTGGAGCTGCGTGATTTGGCTGCAGCAGAAAAGGCTGCGGTCGCAGCAGGGATCCTGGAGTGTTTAGAGGGTCACCTTGTGCAACAACAGGCAGCGAGCAAAACAGTGAGGTACAGAGACGGACTGCAGAGTTTAGAGGGACACACTACAAACGCTGAAAACATGCCAGAAAGCCGAGGTTAAGTGACAGAGTGCTGCGGATTTGAACGTATGCGTGACGCATTTCTGAACGTAAATCAAACGCCCACATGCTAGCTCACTTTTACACGGCTCAGTGTCAAGCCCCTGCTCTTCTAACAACCCCCACCATCCCCAGCACCACCCTCCTCCCTCCAGCTCTGGTGAGAAATCTGACAGAGGGTTAATGAAGCCTGTTCATTATCAGGTCAGATTCCATTAAATGCTTACAGGGAGCATGTGTGGATGCATGCGGGGGATGAGAAAGATTGATCAAGTGCAGGAGCTGACCCTTCATTTCTAGAAATCATGCACAGCTGGCTGGAGGCGCACATCCTGTCAAATAAGCACATGCACATGGATCAAGAAGTAAAAGAAGTAATTCCAACTTTATGAGAGATTCGGGATGGCTGGCAGAAGTAGCAGCACGGAGGTGTCTCTGAAATGAATGGCAAGAAAATCGAAGCTATATGAGCTGCTGCAGGTGAGACTGGCAGGCAAAATAGGCTGAGGGAAGGAGAGAGCTGCCTCTCAGACGTGAGAGAAAGAACAAGGCTCGATGTGGAGCATGTATGAAAACATGTCTGCTGTAAAACAGTGTCTGTCCATTTTGCCCGAGGCACTGCTGATAGCCCTGACACTCACTCGGAGTGAGAAAAAGAGAGTGAAAACAGGGATAAGCGAACGCCAGGAACAGTGGGCACACATGCATGACAGAGCCGAGCGCGAACTCGGCAGCGGGTTGGGAAGACGCTGGAGTGTGTCGGATCCAGGGCCGCAGGAGGTGTGATGGATTAAGAGGCACTGGCAGAGACAGAGGTCCTCCCTGAACCGTGGCGCAAACCCCTGCGAAACAACATCACCATCCCTCTCCATATCACTGATGGTCTCCTCTCTCTCTGTATTTTCTCTGCCTCCTTCTCTCGCTCTCCTTTCTAAACCGTCTCCTCAATTCCCCATTTTCTCTTCTCTTAAGCCCACTCAAGGCTGCTATAAAACCAGGAAACCATGACAATGCCTCAAACCTTCTTTAATGCCTTCCACCCTCATTCTGATCACATTTTCTACTCTACAAAATATACAGTACACAACAGAAGTGAGAACCCCCCTGTGAAATACAAAAGGAAAATGTTTCAAAATTGCATCACCTCTCAGTAATTGCACTATTTTTAGGTTCACAAGTAGAATATTTGCTCCTATGAACACTCAAACATAAATACTTTAGGGGGACTTTATTGAAAATACAGGCCCCAGAGTAGAAACAAATTGAATACAGCTCTGATCACTGAAACCAAACTGGGTAAACTGTGATTTCCAATCAGCCTAAGTGCATGAACATGGTTATAAACTGACTTGTGAACGCTAGAACTTGCTCAACTTTGGACCAATGGGCTGTGTCTACCTGTGTATTGGCTTCATTTGGAAAAGAACTGCCAGAGGAACTGAAAAAACCTGATTGTGAGACTTTACAAAGATGGAAAAGGATACAGGAAGATCAGCGACCGACTAAAAATCAGTCGAAGCCTAAAGACAGCAGTAATCGGGAGGTTTAGAATGAGCCACAGTACCGCTAATCAGGGCTGCGGTGGTCAGCCTCCTAAAATGACACCACAGACAGTGAACTACTCACACGATCTACTCTGAAAACAGATGGGTATAGCGGTCATCAGTGAAAATTAGTTTCCATGACAGCTCAGGCAGCGTGAAGGACGGTTCATAACATCATCCTCTAATTACAGCATCCAAGAGAAACACCCTTGTTTGTTCTTCAGCACAAAACAGGACATGAAACGTTTCTGAAGAGCATGAAAGAAGCCTGATAAATAGTGAGGGCACACTGTTTAATCCTATGGGACCAAGATAAATCTGATCTGCTCAGTTGGGGTCCAGCATGTTGGTCATGACTACCACAGTAAATGCATAATCCTGACAGTGAAGCACAGAGGTATACATGGTGCTAAAGGTGTTGGGGAGATGGCATTCATAGATGCTCTGGGGATAAACCAAAATACTGGTTGACAAGAGTCTGCAGAAGCATGAAAAAGAGGAATATTCCAGCATGAGAACGAGTTTCTGAACACAAATAAAGTGAAAACTATGACCTGGCAAAATGTGTCGCCTGACTTGAATCCGGCAGAGCACCTGTGGGGTGTTTTCACGACAAAGACAGAGCAACACAACCCCTTCATCAAAGAGCAGCTGAGAAGAAACAGTCCCTGAAGAATGACAGAACATCTCAATGGAAATGTGGTATCCTCCGTGCCGAGGAGGACTGAGTCTGTCATCAGAAATAAACCATTGCTACATTCAGAGTAGGGATGCATGATAATATCAGCGTCCGATAATTGTTGGTTAATTTTGGCAATTATGACATCATGCCGATAATTCCGATAATAAAATAATGAGCCGATAAAATGACCTGATAATAATAAAGACTTGGAATCTTGGTTTTGCCGTTTGTTCTGCGTGTTGTGGCTTGTGTCATGCCTGACTCCTCAACTCCTCCCCGACGGTACTGTCGCATGTGTGTGATGTCATAAGACTGCGCGGGCAGAGAAAAACAAGCAGCATGGCGTGGCACTGACCAGTGTGGACTTTCTTTACCGTGTCTGAAGAAGACATTTCACAAGGGCTGGTCCCGAATATTGGAATATCCGAATATTCGTTTGTTGTGGTGGTATTCGGACAGTAATTTTGATATTTAAATAGTCGTGTGCGCCGCTGCTGGGTGCCACCGAGCGCCGCCGAGCATTGCCAAGCGTTGCCGAGCATAGCCGAGCGTCGCCAAGGCTCCAGTATGCCGCTGAGGGTCTAGAACGCCGCTGTAGTTGTAGCTCTGGTGTCACCACCCCCCACCCCCTGGCCGACACCGTGGCCCAAACCCAATCAGTTGACATTATCGGTTATCGGCTGCAAGAAGTATAAAATTATTGATTATCGGTAATTGGCATTATCGTGCATCCCTAATTCAGAGTAAATAGCCTACTGTTCAGCTTAGAAGTCATGCAGTTACAGTAAGAAGATACAATTTTAAATTATTTGGCATTTAAGTGATGTTACCTTATGTATTCTGTAGAATGAAACAACTGTATTTGTCCAGGTAAGATTACAAAAATATCATCAAAGGTCATAAAAAATTAGATACCTGAGCTCCAATTTATAATGTTGATATCAAAACTGCACTTCATGACGATTAACTTAAGTCTTTAACGCGGATGGGCTCAACAAACACTTTCAAAGAGTCATATAGGAGGTAATGCAAAGGTAGGTGGTGCCAAGTCTGCTGATACATCATCATTCATTACTGAACACACTCAAACACCTACAGTGGCGTCAAGCATTCTCAGCCTAATGTACTCGTGAAGCTGCAAAGGCAAAGCGAGGCAAATATTTTCCTCCACATTTGGCCATCCCCATTATCCCTTCTTCACTCACCCCAGCTCTCCATCCTCTGTGATCTCCCCCAAATCTCTGCCTCGCCCTCCTGCAGCAGAGCGGACCAGCTGCTGCGTGACTCAGTGTGTAGAAAAGGTTCAGACCCGAATCCAAACACAAACAAAGGAGCAGCTCCCACACGGTTCACCTCCACATTTAAACCACAGCGAAAATGTGGAAGACTCGGCCTCTGTAAAGTTCACATATGTATGTTTTGCCACAGAGCTGCAACGTGTGAATGAATATCTGACAGAGAACCTGCTCTCTTGCATTTCTATTCACACTAATTTCTTTACCGCAGTGAATTTCAGCCATGACAACATGCAAATCAATCTATTTACATACTGCCAATATGCCCTCACAGTATTTTGCACACTCAGATAGAAACGTCTAATATTACATTTACAATCAGACCAACCTGCAACAAAGATAAAGGGCTAATATGACGAATGCAATGCAGGCATGAACAATTAATCGATTTCAAATCGATAGCACAATTGGAAACGATGCAATTAGCAAATTGCAAAGGCTGCAGTTTGGGATATAAAAGGTGTTGCTATTAAGTAATTGATTCATTTTCACTTCATTGGTGCAGATTGATATTTTCAGGGGGTGTTAATGCTCATCCATTGATCAATACACACTATGTGGTTCAGGCATGCACGCTGTGATTCAACTGACATAAGCCCAGTTAATAGCAGAGCTGCAGAAACTAAGTGACTACTCCATTAGCTGTCAACTATTAAATTAGTCTGCCTTTTATAAAGAAAAACAGTCATAATTCAGTGATTGCAGCTTCTTAAATGGGAATATTTTCAGGTTTTTTCCTCCTCTATGACAGCGTTCTGAACATCTTTGTTTATTCAATTGATTATTCAATAGGTTGTCAAAAAACAGGTCAAAATGACGACTTCAGCTTCTTAAAATGTGTTTTTTTTTCTGGTTTCTTTCCTCTTCTGTGACAGTAAACTGAATATCTTTGGCTTGTGGACATAACAAGACATTTGAAGATGTCATCTTGGACCTGAACCGACATATTTCACCATTTTTTGACATTTTACAGACCAAACAATGAATCGATTATTCGAGAAAATCATCAACAGATTCATCGACAATGGAAATAATCATTAGCTGCAGCCCTACAGCTATAAGTCATACATTTGGTTCGGTGGATCTAACACTGGTTTTAAACTCTGTCCATGGTTTTACACATTCACGCCTTGTGTCAAGCTTTTGATGGTGTTTCGTGGAAATGCTCCAATCAATTACAAAGTGAATATGGAACTGAAGCTGCAAATCAAATCGCAATATCCGTCAGAGAAATCGCAACTAAGGTATTTTCCGCAAATCATTTAACCCTAATGCAGCAGCAGCGCAGGTAGTGTGAGTGTTGCAAGCGGTTTAGAAACACAATCCTTGTCAATAAAGCCATGCAAGTATACATTGATAAGGCATAACATTATGACCACCTGCCTGATATTGTGTTGGTCCCCCTTATGTGGTCCAAAATGCTCTGAACCATTGGACATGGACAAGAGGACCTCTCATGGTGTCCTATTGGGTCTGGAACCAGGATGATGGCACTGGATCCTTTGGGTACTCTGGCTTGTGCAGTGGGGCCTCTGTCAATCCAACTTGTTCCACTGCATCCTGTTGATGCTTGATCAGAATGGGGTTTAGGAAGTTTGGAGGTCAAATCAACATGTTGGACCATTGTCATGTTCCTCAACATGTTCCTGATTGGTTGATGTTGTTTCCATGTGGTGGGGTGAATTTTCCTGAGTGGCATTTGGGATTTCCATTTGCAAGAGGGAGTGTGTTTGTTGTGGGACAATGTTTATTTGGGTGTCTAAGTCTCATCAACATGGATGTTAAAATCCAAGGTTTTCCATCAGAACAGCACATAGTACCAATATGATCAATGTTATCCACTTCACCTGTCAGTGGTCAGGATGCTGCGGCTGATCGGTGTAAATGTCATCCGGATTTTTAAGCTCCAAATCCAGTCTTTCACTCCGTGCTCATGCAGCTTCTCCTTACTCCAATGCTGTCAATTATGCCTCTATACTCTACACAACATGAGCGACAGCATATACTAATACCTCTACATAAGCTCAGACACTCAAACACAAACAGGATAAGGTGCTGAACACCGTGTGGAAATCTGAGGCTTGAAAAAATAAAAATCATATACCCTGAGACAGACACCAAACCACAGTGAGACCCATGTAGCCAAGATAACAACAGAGAAGTGCTTTCTAAATGACAAAATGATACTGGCTGCAGCGAGTCCTCGGCTTTCTCAGTGTCTTCTTCCCTGGCGAAGTCTGTCTGACCATCACTCTAAAAAAAAATCTCTTTTATTTGACAACGCACTTCTTCCTTTCCCTGAACTGAACTGACAGAGAACACCGGCGTCTGCATGCACCCAGCGAGGTAAAGCTTCTTTCACCTTCATCCACATAACTATTCTGGATGTGCTCTTACGTATTACCCTCCCTGTTTATTTTCTGCCCTGCAGAGGCTCTCCGCATGAAGTTCCATTCTCATGAAGTGAGCTGAGCTTGAAGCGAAAGGGAGGAGGTGAACGGAGGGAGAGCGAACTGTTTTGTTACCGCACTCGGTGCAATGATGCAATTTATAATTAAAATGCAAATAGAGCGACAGGGAGTCTCTCTTCACCTTGTTTTCACTTTACTCCGACATTCTCAGGGGAGGCCCATCTCTGCCCCGGATCTGTGTATCCAAGCCAGTAAATCAATTTTTATATGAAGCACCGGAATCAATTTGAGATTTAGGCTATACAAAAACTGAAGTACAAGCCGCTGCTTAAATGAGAGCAAACTTGAGATGCACGGACAGACACATGCAGCCTGTGGCGACGAAACATTTTTCTACTTTGCTATGATGATGTGTGAAGGATTTTTTAAAAGCTCACATCCCTAAACTGAAGGCTAAAAGCAATTATTCTGCAACAAGAAAACACAGGCCCGTCTGACACATCCACCAACGGCCTGTCTCTGTTTTGACTATAGCTTATCACAAAAGGTGGCTCAAACATCCCCTAAGCTTCAATCTCAACAAACAACAAAGACAAACGCCGTGGAATGAATCATTTGGGGAAGTTTCATTTCAAAAGTGCGCCTGACAGAGGAAGCGGGAGGAAGTGGAGAGGAGGCCTTTTTTAGTGGTCGTCCTTCAGCGTGACTTTGTCATGTAACACATTTCCAGCTCAATTATCTGCATCCAGTGGATTTCAAACACATTTAGCAAGGACCAGAGAGCTTGGTAATTAGCAGGAGCCCCGGCTCATAAGGGGACCAAAAACAAAGCCTGTCTTTAGCTCTATCTTTATCCCCTTCTCTTGTCTAATCTCTTCTGATCCTTCTCTTTCCACAGAGGGTGTTGGACATCATGTATGCACTTAGTCAATATCTGTGTGTACCAACAGGTTTCAGGTTTTATGGACCAAAGAGAGAAGCAAAATGAGGCACCTGATCCTTAAGAACGGGCTTAGAAGATCAGTATATTTGATTAAGGGGTGTTTGAAATCACACATAGCACACATTTAATTAAATATCAGCTAACAGAATGTGTTTTACATCTTCAAAATGCACAGAAATAACAGAGGAACACTGCATGTATTCTCAAAGAACATCGTCTACAGAGTCAGGGTGTCACATAAACCGATAATTGAAAAAGTGACTATTTATTTTCTATGATACTGAAAGTGATGCAGCTGTCTCAGCAGCCTACTGTAGATTGTGATTTCTCAAGTGCATGCAGGGATTCAACTGACATGAGCCCAATCTTATTATTTAATAGAAGAGCGGCTGCAATCAATTATTCAATTAGCTGTCAACTATTAAATTAATTGACTCATTTTCTGAAAGAAGAAAGTCAGAATTCCCCGACTTTAGCTTCTTTATTGTGAATATTTTCTAGTTGCTTTCCTCCTCTATGGCTTTAGGATAAATATATTTGGGTTCTGGACAAAACAAGACATTAAAAATATCATGTTGAACCCTGAACAACACCATTGTTTAAGGTAGAGCAACAGGTCTGCTGAGACTTGACAAAAAACACAGAAAAAGTCATGCACACTGGAGATATTTAGACTTTGAGTTGACAATCAGGTAGCAGGTACAGTCAATCAAAAGCCAGAATGCAAATAATGTCACATTAGGAGCCAATAAAGGAAACACCTCCAACTTATCAAAGCAGCTCCAAGACAGACATCCAGATCAAATATCTTTATATTAACGTGTCATCAAAGTGTTCACATCCTGAAATGTGACAGCTGCATCTATTCAGTCTGTCAACACATAGCGGTGTCTATTACCACACTGAACCTCGATGGTTTTCCTCATGGTCTGCTTACAGAATCTGCATGAGGAGCATGTTGAGCAGGAGAGACGAACACACACTCAAAACCAGCTATATATGCAACTTTATAGAGGCTCGGAAAACATAACAAAAACTCACAACTGAGTCCTCAGAGGGAAACTGGATGAGTGAGTTTCATAGCACAGTACTGTTTGTTTTAATTACTTGAAGGTAACATTCTACTGTTTTTGTTAAATGCATATTTTTTTATATATTTACTACACTTTTCAGACGTTGGATATGTAACACTGCTGCTTCATTAATGTGTTAAAGTGACACATTCTATCATTGAGACATTAGTTGCTGTTAATGTTCCTGAAGGCGGCACTGATGCAAACCACCACAGTGATGTTGGGAGTCACGGTGTGCATGCTATATGTGTCATTCACGAGGTCACAGAGTCCATCAATTGACGTACATCACATATTAACAGACCAATGAAAGACTAAATCTGAACTAAAGCAGCTTCTCAAATAGGGGTGGGACAAAATATCGATACAACGATATATTGTCACACCTCCTTGTGCGATATGAGTATCGATACGCTGGCGACAAATATTGATACTTTAAATAATATAATAAGGCGCTCTAAATCCTACCAGCTGCCATTTCCCCAGCGTCGCTACTTAATTACTCCACATGGTGGCGTTTATCACATGAATGAGGGAGACTTGAGTGGAAATGAATCGGCCCAAGAAGAGTTTGCACAGGTATAATGGAGGACAGCAACGCTACCGTAAAAGACGCCCCATCTACGTTTAAATCCAAAGTGTGGACCCATTTGGGCTTTGAGGGAACAAGCAAGCTGGACAAAGACTACGCCATATTCAAGAAGTGCCTTGCAAAAGTAAAGTATACAGGCAACACCACCAACATGCAAACCCACCTGCAATGCCTCCATCCTGAGCTCCTCACCGAGAAAGCGGCTGATGCAGCTAACATTTCAAGTCAGTCTGCAGCCGTTAACACAACATTTAAAGCAAAGATGGTCGCCAGCATTGCAACGCCCATCGCTGGGTTCATTTGCAAGGACCTCCGCTCGTGCAGTGTGGTTGAAAATGAAAATGCTACACTCACTGGAGCCAAGGTATGAATACATCCAAGTTATAGATATCGTCATGTATCGTTGTATGATTGTCTTGCAATATATCGATTATTGCTGTATCGTGATAATATCGGTATCGTGAGCCATGTATCGCGTATCGTATCGTTAGGTACCCTGTGATTCCCACCCCTATTCATGACAGTCAAGGTTTATTTTTAAAGACATATCAGTCTGTAACAGTTGTGAAATTGTAGAGCAAACTGAAAGGTATTTTATTATTCTGACACTCAAACTGCGTCTTTTGCCCTCTGTGATATTTTTGGACGAATATTAGTGTTAAAATGTTAATGTGGCCACATGCAGGTCAGACTTGTCGTACGGAAATGTTACTCAGTCTATGAAAAAGTAATCAGGGTCCACATTCAGACACGAAGCGACACAACCAGATGCCGTCAGATTAACAGAAAGAACTGTGCGTCTGAAGGGAGCTTGAGGCTATTTATTATTTGCATTCGTTCTTATAATACATCAGGCTGCTGCAGTAGAAATGCTAATATGCTACGATAAAAGAGCTGATTGTTTGTTACCGTTTGACACAATATTGCTTGAAATAATATCTTTTGAATTTAATTACTCAAAAACATCCAAAGTTTCATCAAATAAAAGCGCTGATGGTGAAATCTACTCATTTCGCTGGTTTATTTTCAGGATTTCAGTGATGCTCGTGCCGAATACCACATTTCTGGAGTCGTGACATCCCTATACAGAGCAGAATAAAAGGTCCAGGGAGCACGCCTGGGGAATGTGCCCAGATAAAGAAATGCAAACCAAACTTCACCAACCTCCTGACGTCGCACTGTGCAAACCACAAAGACTAATGAATCTTTGATGAGACACACAACCTTTGCTATTCACACAAAAGCTTGATAAAGTATTAATAACCGCTGCGCAGTACAGATCGATTCAATGTTCAAAAGTATTTCACGACATTATTAAAATTCCAAATATAAAGGTTAAGTCCGTGTCACACTTTGGTCGCGCGCATCCTCCTGCTTTTCTTTTCCATTTTAATTACAGCTCGAAAATCTTGTCAGCTTGCTCTGGCGGCGGGAATGTAACCTTAGGTAAAATTGCTTTGTGTGTGTCCCCAGATTCTCATAAGAGAATATCTCAGCAAGGGACAATTTCATCATCCCTTCACACTCCCTCTTCACTCTGGTGCTTTGTCCGCAAAGGCTCCCTTTACTTACATCCAGCCTGAATTCTATGACATGCATTTGCTGTCTGCACCATAAAGGCATGGAAACCCTCTTGCAGGAAAAGAAGAAGAGTAAATCAACGGAATCTGACAATGATGGCACAAAATAATGATGCTTCTTTCGTGTCCGAAATCTAATAAGAGTATGTGGGAAAGAGAGGATGCATAAACAAGGGAGTAATCTCAGACACACTGAGCCCTTCCTCCCTCTTTTCTCAATTTCCTCCTCACTATTCCCTCCCTCCTATCCAACAATTATAATGATGAACTGTGCCGGCAGCAGTACAAGTTACTGAATTTGTGAGATGTCATCTTAAACAGAGCCAGAGTGAGTCATGTGGGCAAGAGAGAAAAAAAACAGAGTAAAAGAACAATGGTGCGAGCACACTTCACGCGGATGCATTACTGTTTTCGGAGAGGAAAAAGTAAGAATTTGCAAAGCATATCCTCAAATGCAGAAGCTCGATTGACAGCATGGTTATTATTCTGAGTGTCAATGACCATTTAGCAGTTTAGGATCCTTTCTTCTACACTTTGCACAATGAGTATAGGTCTCAAGGGACAGAGCAGCAAGCTGTGAACACCGTCAATGGTGCAAATATCAACGAAAAGCAAACATCTTTTTGTTCAGGAGATTTGTCCCTAAAGTTGGCGTTTCCGTTAGCATAAAGTGCTTCAATCCCAAGTGGATTCACACGCGCGCAATTTCCGTGAAGAGCAGCCAATTAAGATCAACTGCTCACTTAACATGTCATACTGTCATATCGCTGCGCTGCAAATATGGGGATCAAGGGCGATCTAACGCCACCGGGGGGTCAAAACTGGCATTCTTCCACACAGCGGCTCGTCTTCACCTCGGGGAACAATATTCCTGCCTCTTACCAGATGTCACATCTAATCTGCCTCTCGCTGAAGAAGTGAGCAGTTGAGACCATTCAGCAGTAATCGCCGAGGCAGGGAGCCGCCGTACAGGGTCATCACGAGCGACGGTCCAGGGTTAAGCGTTGTTGAGACAGTCGTCCCTGAAGAAATCAGTATCAATTGGTGCTCCAAAATCACTCTTTGGCAATTTAATAAACTCCTAAAAACTCATTTCTATGTATCAAAATGTATATATTTAGAAGTTTTATTCCATGAAAATATTCCCTTCCTGTCTTTAAGTGGCTCCGATGGAACTCTACACGCTTGATTCCTCTAAAATGTGCAGATCTACGAAGCCTTCACCACTTGTGCAGCTTGAGGCCACCAGCTCACCTACAACTCTGCTCAAACACTTTAAAACAACTTTTCGACTCTAGGATTGGTTCCTCAGGTTTCTTGCATGTGGAAGTTTGCATCCATATTTTCGAGACAGTCATCGGTACATTGCAGCTTCAGTATGAAAATGCTCAGCCATGGTGTTTACGGCTTATTGCACTAATGAAAAGCTGATAAAAATGATCATATGGACATCCTTACAAGGTTTTTAAAAAGTATTTTCACCTAAGAGGTATAGCTCTCGACAACCTTTACCACAACTTTCTCAGTTGCACCAGCGTACCCCAATCAGGCATAACATTATGACCACCTGCCTAATGTTGCGTTGGCCTCCCTTATGTGGTCGAAAATGCTCTGAACCATTATGCATGGACAAGAGGACCTCTCAGGGTGTCCTATGGGGTCTGGAACCAGGACGTTGGCCCTGGATCTTTTGGGTACTCTGGCTTGTGCAGTGGAGCCTCTGTCAATCCAACTTGTTCCACTGCATCCTGTTGATGCTTGATCACAATGGGGTGTAGGACGTTTGGAGGTCAAATCAACATGTTGGACCATTGTCATGTTCCTCAACATTGGTTGATGTTGTTTCCATGTGGTGGGGTGCATTTTCCTGCAGGGGTAGGCCAGCGACATTTGGGATTTGTATGAGGGAGTGTGTTTGTTGTAGGACAATGTTTATTTGGGTGTCCAAGTCTCATAAGCAAATCCAAGGTTTTCCATCAGAACAGCACATAGTAGCAATATGATCAATGTTATTCACTTCACCTGTCAGTGGTCATGATGTTGTGGCTGATTGTTGTAATACTCCTCTTTTTGCTATTTAACCACTTTTTGCATGCTGATGAGAAGTTGCATTTGCACGTTCTTGTCTTGCATTGATGTAAAGACTCAAAACTTGATATCTGCCAAATTTTTGAATCTGAAAATATGTTACTTTTTTATCAGCCTTTCTCAGAAGTTTGATGACATCACTTCTCCAAACGGGGACAGGCTAAAGGCCTCACTTGCTGATATCTGAGCATCAAATTTACCGGCGTTCCCTAAACGCCTCACATGCAGCCTATAGTAGAAGCTAGCTAGTTGGCTGTGCACAGAGAAGCCTCTAGTCTCCACTCAGTTAATGCAGCGCTACAAATCTGACAGGCGTGAGGACAAAAACTTGTTTGAAAAGACTGAAATACCAAGTGTCAATGTCAAATGTATTCAAGCTAATACCAAGTGATTTAATCTACAGACACTGCTTTCTATGAGCCCAGAGCATTTTAAATCAGAATCAGTTTCATTGCCAAGCAGGTTTCCAGGGAGTTTAATGTGGTGATTTAGTGTGTTACAGTAAACACTGACAAGTGGAGAAGATTTAAAGGATATGCAGTTTTAAAAGAAAGCAATCGTTGCAAGTCAATAAGCAGAAAATGTTCCAAGACAAATAAGGAGCGAATGTTACATGTCAAACAGACAGAAAGAGCAGCAAATTCAGGAGATGGTAAGTGAATAAAAAGTAATAGAAATGTTCACAATGTGTTGAGTACGTGAGTAAACATCAGTATCACAGTCATTCATGCTCATTTAATTATTATTCATTTAATTTTGCCATCCTAGTGTTGTGCTATCCATTGTGATTGAATTTAGTAGTGCTTCTTCTTCACTGATTCTCACTTTCAGGTGTATCTAAGTCACTACTTCCTCCTCTCTATCAGCCTTTCTTATACGTTTCTAAGAATAATTCGCTATAAGCTGCTTCACCCTTTGAACATGGTAACAGCTAAATGGATTGTTTCATGTTAAGCAGAGAGCAAACTAGAGAAGTGAAAGTCACACTTTCAACCACGACGGCGAGCGCAGTAGCTGGAGGGGCACCGAGACGGACTAACAATCATGATGCGTGATACTTTAACTTGCACATCCTCGATAAATGGTTTCACATACAACCACTAGTTGGATCCCTGCAGACAAATGACTTCAACAAAGGCCAGAATATTTCCTTAACCTTCTAAGTAAGCATGTCTTTCCACCCAAACACTGCTTTTTTCTTACACCTTTTGTGCCTCAGCCTAACCAAACCTGAACCTGGGCGTCGTCACATCATAAAACTGACGCGTTTACTTTCTAGCAATGCCGCTTTGAGAGGCGCAGACACGTATATGATGTTGCCCTGCTAATAGGTGCATCACAACGGAAAACGCTTCGGTGTGTCGCCTCAAGTGAACAAAGTGCCTCTTAGAAGTAAAAACGCGCCACGGATTCACCGACTCAAAAGTCAGGCAAACTCCACGCTGATGTTTGAAGTGCTCCAAAATATAAAATGCAATTAGGCTTGTTTCCATGAGCTCCACTGAGGTGAATAAATTGGCTTCCTGAAACTCGCAGGCAGGAAGAAGCCTTCAGAAATACACGAATCCAAGCCGAGCCGCGAGGCCGAATTTCACAACACCCAGAGACGAAAAGCCAAAGAAATGCATTAAGCAACAATAACACTAACTGGTATTTTATATTTAATCTAATGAGCGAGTTCGTCTTGCTCGTTATTTGTCAACAGGGAAAGACACTTTAACAGAAGGTTCATTCCTTTTTTTCATTCACACAGCTGCACTTATACCGAGTGAAAATCCAGGCAGAGTCTCGGAGCCCACCGAGGAGATTTGGAGGCAGGTGCACACTGTGCTCTCTGTCTTATTGCTTTACTGTTGCTCTTTTCACTGAAGGGAAAGGAGAGGAAAGGTAGGCGCGCTAATAAGTTCAGTTCTATCCATCGGTTGCACTTGGTACGACAAGGGTTACTCCTTTGTGTGCCCCGACGTCACTCTGCTTCCCAATTACCACATTTATACACACACCCACACTGGCACACGCACACGCTCATTTATATTCAGGGAGAATTTTAAATGCTCTCCATTAGGTTCATAAAAGATGGATCGTCTTTTAAAAGCAAAAGTGATCTTCTTCACCTTTTGTGCGTTGTTATCTATACATTAAAGAGCACATGCATTATACTGTGAGGGCTGAAAATGAGCCGTCTCACTCTGAGAAGTGTCAAACCGCAGGACTTTATGATAAAAAAAAAAAGAGAGGGGAAAAAACACAGTTGGTCAGATAATGCATTAACGCTATGGACGGGGGAACTTAAAAAATAGAAATAACAGCAAAAGTTGGCACGAGCGACCAAATCTCTGCCGTTTCTGTCAAAAATAAATCGGATAAACGAGCCTGTACTCGCTGCTCACATTGTCACTAATTATGAATAATTAAAAGTCTATTCCAGTTGTGTGGAGAATAATGCTAATTTAGTACAACTCAATACATTTTTCATGTTACGCCCGTGTGTGTGGTTTTCTTTTCAGGAAACGTTTTAAAAATATGCAAAGATTTCAACAGTTTCAGCTCCTATATAATTTTCAGGTGACATTTGCAGTATTTACTCCCCGAAGAACCCGAGATGAGATAGCTGTGGGCGCCGAGTGCCTGCAGACGTACATCTCTGTTTGGCTGCTGGCGCCTAAATGCCAACGTCTATCCGCGCGCTACTGAAGTGGAAAAATGCTGCAAAGTTGGAGCCGCGAGTCGACAACCAGACAACTGCGTCGTATATCGTCTGTATTAATCAGTCCGATTCGAGATCAGCCCATTACCTGCGCACGGCGGGGGGGGGGGGCTCGCGAAAAGTCAGCATTTGGGAGAATCAAACCCGAACTCCGGCAACACTATTAAGATAACACCTGCAAAATAACTTGCCGGTGTTAGTAGAAGGTGACAGAACCCCGTGTGTCACCCTCCAAATCCGAGCGGTCCTAATTCATGTTAAGGTTACGCGTGTTCCTCTCAGTATTCTTTGCGGCGCCGAGCCTCTTTTGGAGGGTCATCAGATGGTGCCTGGAAGTGCAGTCGCTTCTGAAAGCAGGAAATGCCAGGCAGATAAAGCCGCTAGACCACCACAAACACACACACACACACACACACACGCACACACACGCACACAGTGACATTTCAGATCTTCGCAGTGAATCTGGGACCGCAACCAACAGTTATGCTCTGAATCCAAGCCTCCCTAATTCATCTCCTTCTCTTTCACTATCTGTGAGAGAGCACTCCTGTCACTATCAAACTTCCAGCCCCTAAAAAAACTCCTCATCTTCGCCCATTCTGCCATTTCAAATTACCCACGTTAACTATTCCACACGTTTCGTCTTTTGTCTAAATGGCCTTTGGTGGATGCTGCCTTTGGTGGAGACCCCCTCTGAGATTATCAGCCTCTCTAATGAAGTCATTTGAGTCAGGCCGGCACATTCCAATCTCTGAACAGCCAATCAAAAGCACCAGAGAGACCTGCTCTGCTCTGGCAGATGCCAAGATGGTGGCAACAGCAGACAGTGATGGACTGAGGGATGGAGGCAGATAAAAAGAGAAAGGAGCAAGAAGGGGGGGAAAAACACACACACAAGCCAGACAGCATAACTCTTGAAAAGTGTTGAAAACGTAAACACGTAATAAATACATAAAGATGATAAGAGAGTGTAATAAAGGAGCGGTGTAATAGGAAGCCAGACAGCACAAAATGAGGAGGTGATGGGACCTGCCATTTTCATCGCACGGAATAATGTGACCGGCGAGCGAAAAAAGAGGACGGAAGAAAGAAAGCGAAGAATGTCCTGCCAGACAGAAACCAAGAAAGCAAACAAGGCGGCCAGACGTCAAAACAAATTAGATTCCAGTCCCTGTAACGTTGGACCGGCTTGTCTGGATGATTTCTTATTTCGGATTCACACACAGACTTTTCAAATACAAATATTTCTGTGTAGTTTTGACTGCGAGACGGCGTCGTCCACTTGATTACAGCCAAGAGGCTTCACATTTTAAAGTCATTTTCCTGCTTTTGATATTCACAGCAGCTACGACAGAATTAAGAAACACTTTGGACATCCTGGCGTGGTCACCTGTTTGTCGCCGTAACAATCGGAGAAACCTCAATAGGAGAGAAGCGTGAAAAAGTACAAAATCAGACATAGTGAAGGAAGGAAGGAGGAACAATAGGAGACAATGGAGGAAAAAAAAAAGAGATTGCTGCCGGACAACAAACAAGCATGAAGGTGTCCATTCACACGGCACATCTTCAGTATATTGTACCAGTTGTCATGAAACTCCATCAGTCAGCTCATTGGTACGTAGCAAAATGTGCCAAAAATAACAGAATATTGACATCATTGTCTTCATATTGCACCAGTTTGACAGTCTGGTTGTTACTTCCATGTGTGCAAATGTATATTTAACTAGTTTTTAGTTTAGATTATTCTAAATCTATAAACTTTATTACCTCTCTGTATCTAAAAACTAGGGGTCTGACAACACACCGAAAATTTTAAGACTATTGAGAATGGCCAATGTACAGTGTACATTGCGGAACTAAAAACAAGTAGGGGTTTCCACTGGAACACAGGATGTGACGGACCGTTTTGTCTCCTGCCGACGCTTCTGTGACGTATGGCTAATGCTAATGGCATGGCTAATGCTAACAGCTAGAAGCCGGAGCTGGAAGACGCTCCGCCGTGGTTAAAACCACCCGTCCGGGATCACTTTGGTTTCCTGGTAAAGTATGAAAAAGAAGTAAAACAAGTGGACCAGACCAAAGTCGTAAGGAGCTCCAAACGTGAGGAAAAAGTATGGCGTTTATTATTTATCATAACTCTGGTTTTACTTGTCCGATCAACACAATTCAACATCTGGTAGATAGTTTGAAATCCGCACTTTCAACACAAGTTGAAACGATGACTTGGCGAGGTTGCGTCTTGCTGCTACGTCATCTTGACTAGCCGGTGCGTCCGTCGACTCCAGAGGGTTCCGTACCAAACCGAACCATGACTTCCGTACCAAGGAACGTACAGAAACGCAATTTTTCTGTGCCGTTACCCCTCCTACTAAAAACTGAACATGACAACCAGTAGGAGGAGATTTCCCTGTTGTGATATTTACAGTAGCTTGTTTTCACTGAAGGCAACATTGTGAAATCTCACATAAAAGCGCCCAGTGCTGGAAAAAAAAAAAGAACAAAATGCTGGGATGATTTTAATCCTCTGCGTCTGAGTCGTTGTGTAGTTTTGTTGAAAAATGACACTGTAACAATGTAGTGTTTGGTAATAAATCAAGACAGATGGCGAAACAGCAGGGCTTTAGTGGACACTGAAGCGTTATAGTATAAGGAAATAAGTGAACTCCACTGGTGAAAATAAAATATATTTACAGTAAATCCCAATATTAATCATACTTGTGCTAAATTTAGTTTGATTTAGAGTGCATTTCTGTTCAACCAGTGGGTTTTTTCTGGCTAGAAATGACACAAACAAGAAACAAAAGGCAGAAAGACTTTGTGTTAGTGGTGTGAATAAGACAATGTTAACAATTTCTGTTCATTTTTCACATTTTCACTGTAAACGATCAGATTCTCATCAATTCTAACGAGCAATTTGCATGTCTACACTGGGATTTTTTTGACAACCTCCAGCTCATTAAGGTTGGAAGGCTGCTTTGCCATCACTCTGGTCTTTAGTTCCTCCACAAATCTGTTTTCTGTGACCCATTATTTGACCATTTTTGGTTGTACGTTTCAGATTATTGTCTTGTCGGAGGCTCCAGTGCTAATCAGGGACAAGTTTCTCTGCAGACTGTCTGATGTTTTCTTCTTCGGTCTTAATGCCGTCCTCTTTTTCCATGAAGCTGCTAACTTTGAGCAAAAACACATCCAAAGCATTCCATTCCCACCACCAAGCTTGAAGGCGTTCTTGGGGTGGAATGCTTCTCCTTTATCTGCGTCCAAACAGCTCCATTTTTTATCTCAGCCAACCACAGATCTGATGGCCAAAAGCTTTCTTTATTGTACTTTTTGAGCTTTTTCAAAGGTTAGGTAAGCTTTAGTGCGTCTTTCATGGAGAAGTGGAGCCCTCCTTCGTTTGCATCCATGTCGACCAGCATTGTTGCTACCAGAACTGCTCACATTCATCAGGATGCTCTTGGTGTTGATCCACTTCTTGACATCTCATACTACCATTCCTGTCAGTCATTTTCCCTATTTTTCAGTGTGGCACTCCTTGAACTTCTTGATGATGCTTCGCACTGTAACCACTGGCACTTGAAAACACAAGGATATGGCTTTATATCTTCAACATTTCTTGCAAACTCACTGAAGAACTACTGCATCAGCTGTTCTCACTGTGTAGTAGGGGTGACAATCAAAGGGTACCTCACGATACAATACGAGATACGGTAAAGCCATACCCCCTTATGGATGCCCAATTCTGTCAGATCTCAGAAGCTAAGCGGGGTTGGGCCTGGTCAGTACCTGGATGGGAGACCGTGAGGGAACACCAGGAAGCCTGGGTGGATGCAGTGTGAGAGTGAGTGGTTGGTGGTGGTCGGAGGGGCCGATGGAGCAGACTGGCAACCTGGCCTCCGTCAGTCTACCCCAGGGCAGCTGTGGCTACATACGTAGCTCGAGTATGGAGTGAATGAATAATGCAATGTGAAGCGTCTTTGTGTGACTAGAAAAGCGCTATATAAAATCAACGCATTATTATTATGCATGGCTCATGATACCGATACTACTGCGATACAGCGATAATCAATATATCGCAAGACAGTCACACAACGATACATCACGAAGTCTATAACTCGGATATATTCATACCTTGGTTCCAGTGTGTGTAGCATTTTTCCTAACCCTTCATTTTCGACCACACATACAGGCACAGCTCCTTGCAAATGAACTCAGCGATGGGCGGTGTAATGCTAACGGCCTTCAAGGACGAGAAAGGAAGCTTTACTTTAAAGTTTGCATTAACGGCTGCAGGCTGACTTGAAACGTTCGCTGCATCAGGCGAGGAGTTCAGGATGGTGGCATTACAGGTGGGTTTGTGTGTTGGTGGTGTTGCCTGTGTACTTTACTTTTGCAAGGCACTTCTTGCACATGAGGTAGTCTTTGTCGAGCTTGCTTGTTCCCTCAATGTTGCGAAAGCCAAAATGGATCCACACTTTGGACTTAAACGTGGATGGGGCGTCTCTTACGGTAGCGTTGCTGTCCTCCATTATACCTGTACTAACTCTTCTTGGGCCGATTCATTTCCACTCAAGTCTCCCTCATTCATGTGATAAACGCCACCGTGTGGAGTTATTAAGTAGTGACGCTGGGGAAATGGCAGCTGTCAGGGGTTAGAGCGCCTTGTTAGAGCGCCTTATTAATTAAAGTATCGATTTTTCTCGTCAGCGTATCGATACTCATATCGCACGAGGGGGAACGTCGATACATCACTGTATCGGTGTTTTGTCCCACCCCAACTGTACAGTGTAATAAAAAAACTCTAAATATGGTTGAAACTAGCAAGACTATTTAGAATGGTATAGACAGCAATTTCAAGGGACACAAATATTTTTTCAACATGGCATTTTTTGTAAGAAAAAAACTTAAAAATGATTCATATTCACCATCAATACATCTCTAACACAATGTCGTACATCTTTTTGTCACTTGTTTCTGTCATTTACAGTCAGAAGAAGCTTTTTGGTGAAATAAAAATTCATGTTAAATCAAATGTTTACGAATAAATTTGGGCTTAACTGTATCAGGTGTTACTGAAAAATGAAAAGAAAAACACAGGCTTTAATAACCATAGAAATCACAGGTGAGTTTTGGATATTTCAAAATATATATATATAAACCAACATCAAGCAGCCCTAAGGTGCAAAGCAAATGTGTGTTTTCATCTTTTTCGTGCGTTCCACTGAACTTTCTTTTTATGATGAACCACGAGTCTGGCTGAACTCCATTTAAACTTGATCTGCATAAAAGCAAACAATCAGACGAGACACACTGAGCAAACTAATTTGCATCCAAGCGAGCTATTGATGAGCAGCGGCGGTCCACCTAGTCTCCCCGAATGACCACAATTTACAGTGGCAGTGTGCAGAGAAAAACATGAAAACACAAGACAGAAAGCTACAAAACAAACAAAAAAAGGGGGGGGGGGGAGGAAAATAAAGGCGAGCCAGAAAAAAAAGCAAACATGTAGGCAAGAAAGAAATGAAAGGGAGATGCGGGAGATAGAAAGGCAGACTTTGTAAAGAGTCAAGACGTGTGCCCTATCAAAAGGAACCCTACCGGAGGAAAAATATAAATAAAACACAATCATTAACCAGCTCTGCCACACTTAACAAGGAGCTCAGAGAGACGAGGGAGGAGGCATAAGTGGAGGGAGCCGCAGGGTTGCCGCGGCAACTGAAATTAGAACCTGGGATAACAAGAGAAATGAGAATGTGTGGGACGACCCAGGTGAGACAGACTGAGAGGGGAATAAAGAGGAGGGGGAAAGAAAGATTCATAGACAGAATAGCAGAGCTGCCTTCATTCCTGTGAGCACCTCTTATACAACAATGTGATAAATAAAACGCCGGAATGTGTTTTCTTTTCAAAAAATCTTAAAGACAGGCAGCAGCTCATTCAACACGACGTGCGAGGAAATCATAAATGTGCTCTCCTGCGGCGTGACATCATCTCAAATGAAAGGGGGAGGAAAAACGGGGAAAAAAAGATGCACGCTCTGAGATATTGCAGCAGGATTACTGCAACTGTGTGGAAGCCAAGATTGTAGATATTTATAGCGTTCAAATTAATACAACTTCCACTTCTAGTTATTAATTAAGTCAATTTTATTTGTATAGCCTCTAATCACAGCGAGTCTCGGAGGGGTTCTGAACGCCCACGCTGTAAAAAGAAATGAAAACGACGCCTTCCAACCTCAGACCCTCGCTGAAAATGAGGAAAACCTCCCACAAAAACTTTATTAAGAAAACCACCTTTGACAGAGCCGCTTATCGGTAAACAACAAACATGATATACAGGCAATTATTTTCATAACGCTGTGATGAATGTGAGAAGCACCCACCTCGCCGCAGCTGACTGACATGAATGCAGCTATGAGCAGCCATCAAGCACCTTTGTCAGTCTGCTCGGAGGTTGCCAAGAGACAGATAATGCCAACTGGAGGCTGGCAGTTTATAAGGTCTCAGTGTTAAGACCTTAAATGTCAATATTGGTCCCAAGGGATGGAATAATTAAGGCGTAAAGATCTAAAAGGCTTGTCACATATGGCTGGCCAGCTGTCACATCTGTCTGTTCATATTCATGCCGGTAACAACTGGGCCTATACTAGAGCAGCAGCAGAGTATGTAATGACTGCGCATTAAATGTCAGCCGGCTGAGCTACAGTATAACTAAAGGCTCCCACAAGAAAGCAAAGTGAGTGAGTAGAAGCCTGGCATTTAAAACAATACACAAGCTCCACTTCTCATTTTAGACACTCACTCCCGAGTGGGTTGTCTTAAAAAGATCTACTCCCTCTGGTTGTACTTCACACATCCCCAGTGTTCGGTGTTCCAGGAAGCAGCATTGCAGAACCAACGGATGGGCGACGTGTTGCAGCGTTTGATCTGGATGTCAGATCGGTACGTTTCACCTTCTAGGGCAGCAGGGCGGCAATCCTTTACCTGGAGGACCTTAAGGTGCAACATCTGCGCCGGTGTCACTGAGCCAACCCCGTCAATGTCAGTATGATACTCTGGGAAAAGATGGAGGCATTCAGACCAGTTCATAGTTTCTGCACGACCAACTTTGAAAACGGACAGTGGACACATATATGGTTCTATTCATACTATAATAGGTATGAGTTGTATTGTCCCTTATATCAAACACAAAAAAAAAACACAGAGCTCCCGTAGGTGTTTCTAAAAGGCTGTGACTTTGCACTTTTTGCAGTGTTTAGCAGCTGGTTACAGATTATTCTGAAATACCGAGTCAATGTCATCATTCCTGAGGCGTGCTGAGCGCAGTGGGCGGACGTAGCACAGGATATCTGGAGAATTTAGAATTTCCTACTGTGGCTCAACGCCGTCAATAGAAAGCACTTACAAATCAAAGCATCTCCAAAATCTGGAAGGAGCAACTTTGATTGCAACTCTTTAAATAACAAGTCGTAAAGGTGTGGAGAACAGAGAACTACCTCAGAAGTCCCTCCTCGAAGTAAGGGTTTATTTTAACTGCTACTTGTTTTCCGGGTACATTCGAAATCAATGCGCATGCTTCCCGGAGACTTCTTCGAACTTGAGTGGATGACAAAATTTGCATCATGAGTACCCTTTTTGACACAGAAAGCATGAACTGGCATGAACCCCTTAACGCCGGTTGTCGCAAATTTGCAACGTACCGCTGCAGCCGAGATAGCGTATGCATTCCCCCAGTGCTAGTTTGTGCATATTCAATATATACCTAGGAACCTTTTGCGAGCACTGGTTTCTCTTAGGACCGGTTTGAACAGCATTTGCGGCATCAATAAAAAAAAATTTACCATTAATGCCTGTTGCATTACACCTTCATATCTACTATATGTGCCATAGACAAATGAACAATCTCCATTTAATTTAACATCAACTTGAAATCAAAAACACATAAACATATACACAAATTTGCCAATAGAGCCAGGGTTTGCGCCCCATGCAGGACCAATGTCCAAAAACTTAACTTTATTTTTCGCTCATTGCAAAAAATACATGGTCAGATTTGGAAAAATGTCGGTTTGGGTTAAAATACGACCCTCTCACAACATGTTTGGTTGGCTGACAAGGAGCAACAGTAAAGTAATAAAGTAAAGAGGCAAATTTATATTGATTAGAAATGTGTTTGTGATACGCCAGAAAGAAAAATGTCGCCCTTGAACCAGAACTGAGAACGCAGTTTGGCTTTACGGGAAAGTAATTGCTGGAGACAGGCCAGCATCGAGGAAGACCCTGAACTCCTCACCTGTCCCAGGAGCACTCACCATGAAATAGCAGCTATAGTATGATATAATTTCTACGACTACCCTCTTCTTACCTCTTGCAGTCATTTTAATAAAGACTATCCCCCTTCAGTAGCAAAGCATGAGTAGCTTCCACCTCAAAAACCTGCCTCCTTCTTGGTTTCTTTCAGACATTACCCCTGTCTTATGCTTACCCTATTCAAAGAGTCTTACTCATATAAGAGTTGTCTTTGTATTTTTTGAAACAGTCATATGCGTGAGGCTCTTTCAAAGGTACTGACAACTAATTTTGTCATTTAGATATGACTACCTGCTGGTGCAACTGTGTGCTCTGACCGAAGAAAAAGAGAATTTCTGTGTAGGAATAATGAGGGTATCATTTTTTATGGCCTTTGCAAGCCTTAGTCAGCTTGTTTTGCTCCAAATCAGAGAACAAGTTGTTTCTTTGCTGCATTCATGCAAAGCCTACTCCATGATAACCATAGACAATTTTTCAGTTCGGCTATAATTTATCAACAAAAGACATATGGGAGGCAAATTATTCCAAACAAATCCAATTGCAGTCCGTGTCACTTTCGCTGAGCTTTGTGGCTCTTTTGTCTGCGCTGGGCTTTAACACTGCTTGTGTGCTCCTCCACAGTTTAGAGGTGTATTGAAAAGGCATTTTACCGCATCTTAAGTGCAACTTTGCCCTTGGTTCATTCTGTTATGCTTGGCTTTTCAAGCATGAGTAAGTACCAGCTATCAGATGACAACATTCGTCTCCTTATAGCCGTAAAACCGCATTTCAGGGTCACGTCTTGTAGGTAACGGTCTATCTCCTGACAAACTGCCTCACACCAAGTCCACTTTTTCAGACCTCTTGGTATGTTTTTTTTTTAATGCAATCCCCTGAGTTTAAAAGCCTCTGCTCTCACCTGTCGAAATGAAAAGCTAAAAGAGCAAAGGTACAAACACACATCTTAAGTGGTGGAAATGCACCCAGGCTGAGACTGCAACAGAGGGGTAGGTGTAAACTGGGCAGATCTCGGTTTGTAAATGTGAAAGACGATGACGTGTTGAGATGTGTGCGGCAGGCAGCTGCTGGCGGCAGTGACTGACAGGTCAGGTGAGCGCCGTGGTCTGCTCAGGCGTGCAGATCCAGCTCCTTTGACTGATCTGAAGTGGCTTCAATTAACTGAAGCAGCCAAGTGTGAGGGAGGGGACTGGGGAGCACGAGCCCCAGACAAGCCTCCTGACAGATTTTAGGGGGGTAAGATGAGTGGAGTCTTCTGACAGGTCCTCTAATGCCCTACCAACTCCAACCTTTCTCCATCTCCTCTTAGCTAATTACTAAGTATCCATATGGAGACACTTGTCACTGTGATCACAGCAAATTGGCTCTAACTGCAGGGTCAGCAAGGACTGTCTTTCACTTGTATATACACGCTACACACATCTACTCAGGCACAAAGACAAAAACACACACAATAGTTCTCTTCACTTCCAATATTGAAACTATTCTGAGTTTTATGAGAGAACAGGAAATTAAGTTGCAACCATGAAATATTGCAATATCGGAGGCACTGCTTCAGATACATCTGCAAAATCATTTTCATGTTGTTGTTGTTGTTGTTGCTGCATGTATGATAATACAGAAAAGAGGTGATTAAAATATCCCAGCATTTCTCAACAAATCCTACACAGAGATTTAATTTTCATGGAGCTACACAGCAACACTGATGTCAGAAGACACTGCCAAGTGAAATGTTAGTTTCACTTGAATATACGAAGGTAGAAAAAAAATCAGACTCCAAATGTGTGGGAACAGATTTGAACTGTGTCCTGGAATTTCTCTTGTCTCTATACTAACAACAAACTGTGCTTTAAGTGTAAATCTAAAGAAAAGATTCACTTAAGCTGAGCTCACACGACAAGAGTTTTAAAATCCTAACAGATTCCTAGACGGGGGGCATAAGGAGAAATCTAACTGATATTCTTCTCTCCAATTTCAGACATGCACACACTACAACTTTTGAAAATAATATCGCAACACAGACTACACAGGATATTAACCTAGTGGCTGCATATTAGCACAACATGTGGGGAGTGGATGTTGCAATACTACGCTTCTACGATACTCATATAGATCAGCCACAACATTAAAACCACTGACAGGTGAAGTGAATAACATTGATCATATTGGTACTATGTGGTGTTCTGATGGAAAACCTTGGATTTTAACATCCATGTTGATCAGACTTAGACACCCAAATAAACATTGTCCTACAACAAACACACTCCCTCATGCAAATGGAAATCCCAAATGTCACTGGACTATCCCCGCAGGAAAATGAACCCCACCACATGGAAACAACATCAACCAATCAGGAACATCTTGAGGAACATGACAATGGCCCAACATGTTGATTTGACCTCCAAACTTCCTACACCCCATTCTGATCAAGCATCAACAGGATGTAGTGGAACAAGTTGGACTGACAGAGGCCCCACTGCACAAGCCAGAGCACCCAAAGGATCCACTGCCAAGGTCCTGGTTCCAGACCCCATAGCACACCCTGAGGTCCTCTTGTCCATGCCCAATGGTTTAGAGCATTTTGGACCACATAAGGGGGACCAACGCAACATTAGGCAGGTGGTCTTAATGTCTGATTGGTGTAAAGTGGCTACACCAGGTGTGTAACAGACATATAAGTGGTACGTATGTGCCACAGACATTCAAGGCAAACATAAAAATGAGGTTTGTCCCAATCATGTTTTTGCCCCTGAACCAATCCAGTATCTGCCTACTAGATGCACAATAGATCTACCTAGATATAGCCAATTTGCCCATACTGATTCCAAATCCAACACCGTTTTTCCTACACAATACACACCTCAAGTACATTAAAGTTATTCAATCAATCCTAAGCATATGCTTAATATCTCAATAGCTCTGCAATGAATTAAGACAAAAATGCATTTCTGCAACAAAGCTATTCTTTTAATGTTACATAGGTGGCATCGAACCCATATTCTCTACATGCACGTCAGAAAGCGTATTGTAGATTAACTGTAGTACCTGATTGCGCCACCAGGTGGAGCCTCTTACTGTTTAATACTTCAGCAAACTGAAGAGGCCGTTACCCAGACTATGGGACTGTTGGCAAACAGGGAGAACTGTTGGGGTTTAGCTGGCAAAGGGCCACCATGACAAAGACTTCTGTGACAATCAACGACCACCAGCCAGACCTCATGTGTTTAAAACAAGTTGGGATCAGCAAGGACATTTCCATTCCATTGTTGCGTTTATGACCCAAATTATCTGTCCATTGCCTAAAACAGCAATATTACCACAGGACTGATGTCTACTATGCTACAATCTGGCACTAATTAGTCGATTATTGATTGACAAGGTAAACAAAGTATCAGGTTTTGGTTTTGGTTTGGATACCAGTTAGAATGTCTTGAGCGGCCTCGAATCCAATCTTTGAGATCAAATCAGGGCATCCCTATATAAAATAGACCAGCGTTCAATCTATGTTTTGCAACCATCTCAATTTTTAACTCTTAAAAATCAAACACTGGCATTATCTAGACAGCCTTGAGTAGTCCTCAGGCAGCTCAGGAGGTTGACGACTGCATCAGTAAACCCCTCACATCACCAAAAAATCTGGGTCAACATCAGTTCAGACCAAGATCCCGGACCAGATTCTCCCTCAGCCAGTCTGAAGGGGTGAACTGAGGACAAGAAACTCCTGTAAAGCGAGGCCCGGCCTTCATTAATCTTATGATGAAACAACGAAACAGCAGACAGACCTGTACACACCAGCAGGCTAATTCACCACATCAATAATGCATCTATCATTTACTATTTTCTCCTCTCAGCACACACGAAAATATGTGTGTTATAGCCTCCAACTGGATAGCGTGTGCTGTTTTACACCGTCTTTTCATCCAGCGTTTGTTCTTGCTTTCTTGCTGTCTTGCTGTTCTTGCTAGTTTAACGTTACCTAATTAACATGGAAAAGTTTTTGAGGGGAAGGCATGAAACACAGAGGCCCACATAATTTCCCCTAAAGGATATATTTTATTGTTTTTTTTGTTTTTTTGTCTCCCATGTTAGCACATCCTCTGTGCCTCCGCCCTCATTTCCCCTTCTAAAAAACCTGATCTCCTTCCTCTTTTCTCACTTTTTCGTCTTTTATTAGAACCGGGTGCAATTTCCACTTTTAAATGACGGCTGAATGCTACCTAAAACTTCTCGCCCAACTGCCATTTAAATGATCAAGTGTCTGCTGCATCCTCTGTTCTCCTGCTACTTGGTATTCCTTCACTAGCGGCCTTCAGATCTTCTGTCACCTTCATTCTTTTTGAAAGGTTTGCGTTTTCTATTCAAACCATCCACCTCATTTCTCATTCCGGACCATCCATTTCCTTTTACCGACAATTTGGTTCAAAGCCGGCCTTCTGAGAATACTGTAGATGTTGGTTTCTCGAAATCACTAAACAAAACGTAGTTTCCCTGAGAACAGATGAACACGCTACAACTTATTTTTTCCACCACCGTCGTGCCCACAGCAGCAAAACACAACAGCAGCAAAGACTGTTGGCACGTATTACTGAAGCAGACTATCACAGAGACTGAAACAACAACTTTAAATAAATATGTAAATTAAACTCACTGTAAATCTATTTATTATTCATCTGGGTGCCTGGTTTGACAAAATACAGAACACATGGAACAGAAAGACTACAATGCTTAGAAGATACAGCAGTTAGAAGTAGGGAGGAACTGACATATATATCCTGTCAGTTATATTTTTGCATAAACTCACTGGTTGGTTGTCAGAAAATGATGAAAAGCCCTGCATTATTTCCCCAAAATGTCTGGTTTTGTCCACAACCCAAAGATATTCAGCTGATTATTACAGAGGAGAGAAGAAACTGAGAAAATATTCACATTTTAGGAAGCTGCAATTAGAGAATTCAGACATTTTTCTTTTTAAAAACGACTCAAACTGCTTGAATAATTATCAGAACAGTTGACGAATGTGACATTGGTTGACTGATGATTGTTAGGAGTTAGTATTGGACACACTTAGCGACCAAGGTCCGTGTACGTCGCGGCCATTCGTTTTCTTATTTTGAGATTTCAAAAAAAAGCGAAAAATAAACCGTTTCCCGTTTTTTTCAGTGATAGTACAAAATGAAGAACAGAAAACGGGCTGTAATTCTTTGTCCATTATCCGTTATCTGATTTAATTGGATGTGTTTGTAAATGGAAATTAAAATTAAAATACACCCGTGGAAAACTTATTTCTCCCCTCCAGCTTGGGGTTTATTTGTTCCTTTGGAGGGACCTTGTGGTGCCGCTAGCTCCGCCGCTAGCGCTAAATCGCTAGCGTTCAGCTGCTTTTCGGGACGTTTTTGGGGAGGTTTGGAGGTTTTCTGTTACTTTAGCTGGTGAAAAGTCCTCTGTAAAATAGTGAACAGTGTGTGCTAAGCAACATTTGGACCCCACAGTGGGTCTTCATCAGGCCACAGCACACAGCAAGGTCGGCTAATAGTGAGCTAACACTGGAGCTTTAGATACCAGATCCTTCCTTATCAGAAGTCAGACGGGTCACGGAGCCAAAACCAACAGGAAGTAGATACATAAGTTTTCCACGGGTGTATTTTAATTGTAATTTCCATTTACAAACACATCTAATTAAAACGGATAATGGATAATGAATTACGGCCCGTTTTCCGTTTTGTATTATCACTGAAAAAACAGGAAACGGTTTATTTTTCATTTTTATTTTGAAATCTCAAAATAAGAAAACGAATGGCCGCGACGTACACGGACCAACCAAACTAACATCTCTTTTCAGATGAAACCGCGTGATTCCAACGTGGCAGCTGCTTCTCTGTGCAGCTTAACGTTGGCAAGAACAACTATTTTTACATTTACATCAAGTTTAATCATAGTTACAGCCTGCATACAGCGGTGCAAACCCATTACTCTTGTTTGAATCACTCATGAACTCGACACTGCGTTGATATGTTCACATCTAAATGTGTTCATGTCTATGCAATGATATATTTATATCATCGCACAAGAAAGTGAGGAACCAGAGCTTTGCAATTATGCTGTTTGTACAAAGTGAAAGATTGATGATATGAAGACAGATTCAACCTCTGCAAAGTGACATCTTTAGTAATTTCTTCCTTCGTTTTCACAGTCCTCTCTCTCGGTTAAACAAATTCCCTTTCTTTTCAGAACACCGACTGTACATACTCTTTTCCAATGATACTCGCCATTTCTGTGTGCACTCAAGAGTCATCTGGTTGCAAAACTGCAGTAAATGTCTGCATCGTTCCCACTAATAGAAAGGACGCTGACATAACGTCCCACTTTGCGTAAAAAAAATAACCACAAAATAATGGATTTGCTTTTCAGTGCTGGTCATCTGTGTGCAAGGAGGCAGTGGTGAGCCCAGATTCTGCGGAGCTCAAGGCTAAGTGGCCACTGGGGGGGACAGTGCCAACTCTCCAAGTACTACTGCATGTAAACACTTAAGTGAATAAAACACTATGTCGAAGTCAAGAACAATTTCCCCGAGACAACTATGAAGACATCTCTGCTGCCAGCATTTTGTGGTGAGACATATGTGACCAGATCTGGATAGCCAAGGCTGTTCTGAAAAAAACAAGACGCAACATGTATGGCTGACCGGTCCGTGCACGTCGCGGCCATTCGTTTTCTTATTTTGAGATTTCAAAATAAAAACAAAAAATAAACCGTTTCCCTTTTTTTCGGTGATAATACAAAATGAAAAACGGAAAACGGGCCCTAATTCATTATCCATTATCCATTATCCGATTTAATTAGATGTGTCCGAGACCCGTCTGACTTCTGAAGAGGAGCTAGCGATTTAGCTAGCTCCGCTAAATGGCGGAGCTAGCGATTTAGCACTAGCTCCGCCGCTAGCGCTAAATCGCTACTTTGCTTTCTGGCAAAGCTAAAGTAACAGAAAACCTCCAAACCTCCCCAAAAACGTCCCAAAAAGCAGCCGAACGCTAGCGATTTAGCGCTAGCGGTGGAGCTAGCGGCACCTCAAGGTCCATCCACAGGGACAAATAAACCCCACGCTGGTGAAAAGTCCACTGGAAATTGTGAACAATGTGAGCCAAGCAACATTTGGACCCCACAGTGGGTCTTCATCAGGCCACGGCACACAGCAAGGTCTGCTAACAGTGAGCTAACACTGGAGCTTTCAGATATGAGATCCTTCTTCATCAGGAGTCAGACGGGTCATGGAGCCAAAACGAACAGGAAGTAGAGAAATAAGTTTTCCGCGGGTGTATTTTAATTTTAATTTCCATTTACAAACACATCTAATTAAATCGGATAACGGATAATGGATAATGAATTAGGGCCTTTTTTCCGTTTTTCATTTTGTATTATCAACGAAAATAAGAAACGAATAAGAAAACGAATGGCAGCGACGTACACGGACCCTAACCCTTATAATAACTTTAAAAAGTGCTTTAAAGTAAAGATGGTGAAATTACTGTAAAAAGTAGCTTCGGGTTCACAGGATTCAGGCCTTTAGTTTATACAGTATCTGCCTCGAAACATTTTTCAGAACTCTCCCACCTCCCGCAGACGTCAAATCAAAGGTAGTAATGTTAAAGTGTTAATGTATCACAGACTGAAACTGACTAACACCCACTATTCCAGCCCCCCCTCAACCCGCCACCCACCCACTGTACACTTGCAATTTCCCAATATTGGTACAGACCAGTGGCCCCCCCTCTCCTCCCCCAGATCCTCACCCCATTTGGTACTCACCTAGATCAAAGTGCCTCGCACATCTGTTCCGCTCGCTGCTGCCATAACTAGCCAGCTGGACTCTGTCCGTCAGGTCTCTGCGTCTGTAGGTGTGTCAGTGCTGCGAGTCTGTCCAAATCCCGAGCCTCTTGGCAAGCTGCAAACACAAACAGCGAAGAGAATCAACAAGACTGTAGTTGTGAGAGCGAGCGTGGGTGTGAGCCAGTGCCTTATCATATTCTTGCAAGAGACTCCTTGTCAAGTTGACTGTTTGTGTGCGCATCTGTTATGTAGGAGACTTGAATGCAGAGTATTTTTTTGAGATAGTGTGTGTGTGTGTGTGTTTGTGTGTGTGACAAGATATTACAAAGACACATGTTTTGCGAAGACCGCAGTGAGGTTTACACAGCAAGGCGGAACAAAGTGGGGCAGGGGCCCTCCTTACGTAATTACACCCAGCTTTAAATCACTAATCCAAACACAAACTGTAGCTGGACTGTATCCAAACAGCAAACTGGAAAAAGCCACAGGTGTAAACACAGCAATGCGATCTCATTCCCACAAAATCAAACGGCGGTGCTTATAGCCAGAACATCCGAAGCAGGCTTAATGCGTCCCTAATACTTCTTGGAGTATATTTACACTGACCCATTAAAGACGGATAAGAATCTTTGTGGATATAATTGTGATGTACACGCTGCATGTTAATGTGATGCAGAAAAGGCCCGCAGAGACCTCAATAACAGTGCAACCATCTGACAGAACAGACCCACGGTGGCACTCGGCTCCAGCGTGGAGGTACGCTCTGGCAGTCTCATTAAAATCCTCCAAGTCTAATTCTCTCTCAAATACCACCTCTACCTAAATAAACATGACCAGGGACGCTTACTCATACTTCACATGCCTGCCAACCTCAGACGAACAGGATTTCACAGAGCAGGCTGGTCGTGTTTGTCCAAACCATCCTTCCAGAAAGGTCTGCAGATTGCAACAACACAGCCACAGTGATGCTCTCTGGCCTCATGATGCAGCCAATCCATAAAGACGCCTGACATTTGAGACATTTAAACTGCTTGATTTAAGTCGATTTTCTTTTACATCAACGTCATAAAGTGCTTTTTAAAACAGGCGTGAACGACTTTGGCGAGCCGCGAGTTGCCCCAGAAGGGAAATAAATTGCGACTCTGACTAAAACAGTGACTTATATTTGGCCCAGAAATACGAAACAGAGAACAGGCTACTTTTAACACTCATCCTCTTTGTATTCATGACAAGCATCGCAACTGCCTGTGGGCTTTTACCTCCGAGAGAGAAAAGATGATCTGCATGAATGAATGAAATATCTTAAGATCCGTATGTTTACACGTATATACCAAGGAAATGTCAATCAGATGCAAAATACAAAGGTTGAGGCCTGAAAGAAATGTCAAAAAGGTAACCTCGGCTGTGTGATGTGTGCATGGGGCCGCCGTCGTTTGATCAATAGCTCACCTGAAATGAATACGCGATCGTCCTCTAAGGCTGCACAAAGCAGATTGTGAGCCCCAAACTCGACAACAAAACAGAAGCGACGAAGGATCAACAGGTCCCGTTTCAGAAAGCCCGTTTAATGCCTACTTTGGTGAAACGTTTTCAGCTGGCGGAGTGGAGACGGGCAATCCTGCCTAGCAACTGCTCAGTAAGACAAATGAGCATTTCATTCGTGACATTCAGGAGTCAAACGTGAGGCTTTAGTAACCTCTGTGGCTCATGCTAGCAAGGTTTCACTGTTAAAGGATGAGGTACGTAGCAGAGCTTGAATTCTAATTAATCACTTAAAATGACCTGTTTCTAATATAAAGACCACAAGAAGAAAGGTTTATTTTGAATTTAAGCTTAATACTGTACTTTTAATTTAGCCACTTTAGCCTGCTCATTAGGACAATCAATTTAACAGAACAATAAAAAACATGCACAAATAGGTAAAAATAATAAGAACAAATAGGGATAAGGAATGATCTCTACTTGATACCCATTATTCATACATATCACTATGTTTTATCACCCAGGCCTGATATGCAGCTAATTACATTAACAAAAAAAACCTGCTTATTTTAAGATAACTTCATTTCTTTTCCACAGCAACCTATTACTGCTCCTTATAAACAGCCCTAGATTTTACTATCAATATAAATTAATGTATATTTTAAGTAATTTCACTCTTTTAATACATGTAAATATGTGTCAAAACACAGAATCCAACATATTTACTGTGAAAACTTATATAATTATTCAATATATCTGTTATTTAACAACAACTCTATGCAAAATTACAGAACCAATGTTTCTTCTCTTAACTTTATAAATGTATTTACAGTATTAAATTTGGAATTCGTCTGTTGGAAAGGAAATATTTGCGAAATTACGATATATTTGCAAAAAGTCTCTAGATGTCAAATAAAATCTGTTTTCTTAAAAAAAAGGAAATTATCTGTTCATTCAACTACATAACTGTTCTAATGTAATAGCTGGCGAGCTTGTAGTGTGAAATCTTCTTTTTGAACAGCTTTCTCTGCCGTTTTAGTTCTATGTCATAGACTAGAAAAGAGCTCAGAGAGTTCATACCTCCACCAAGCAGCTCCAGTCCACCCTCAACACAATCTCCCAGTTCACATATTTTGTATGGAACGTTACAGATACAAATGTAATTACATACAGTTCAAATGTCCTACCGACAATGCGGCCTTCACCCCATCCGACCTAATGAACAGGTGCGGCCTCTAGCGCGGCAGCTCCTAACAGACTTCCAGCTTCTTAAACAACCCTAAATAAGAATGCCGGCCCAACCGTGCGTATGTCGCTCAGGAAGTAAAGAGAACTCCTTCATTGTCGCTGTTTGTCGCATGGAGACCCAAAATGTCATGTGGTCAGAGGGGTTACCCCAAAAAACAAGAGTGCCCTCTGGTGGCTTTTAGAGTAAACCACATTTAATTGTCCACTTGGTTTCACTTGTATTAAAAAAAAAATATCCTGGATCCAGACGGTGATCCGGATCAGTCCCAAAATTTCATCATTTGTTCCTTGTCTCATTTCACAAATTTCCTGAAAATTTCATACAAATCCATCCATTACTTTTCGAGTTATTTTGAACACAAACAAACAAACAAACCAACCCCAGCCATCATGTTTTAAATCAATTTATTGCTATTAATAAGTAAAACTGGTGTCATTAAGAAATAGAATGACGTCCCCTGTGTTTATTTCATGGTAAAATTTTATAGATTATTTCTCGATAAAGGCACCAAGTATCGGTTTAAAATATTCTCCCAAACTAGCATCTCTGGTAGCTATATGTACTGTAATCATAGGACACACATAGATCTCTATTGCTATTGTCACTGACGACAGCTGTTTGTTAACAAGTTTGCCGCATCAACTTATAAATTATAGCCTGTGTTGTGTTTCGTTGGACTGTCACAATCAGAAATTAATTTGCCGTTTTAGATTAGCTTTAGTTGCAAAGCTAACTAAATCCATGACGTTATTGTTAATAGATTTTCATAGAAATGCAGTCAGATGAACATTAAGTTGCATAAACAGTTGGTGCTGTTCAACCACAGCAGAAAAAAAGGAGGCAAACAGTGGGAAAAATGTGAAAACAGTGACATTTCTGTTAGTTTCATCCAGCTGTGAGTCTAACTATTATGCAAAATGATCACGTCCAGCTCTAACAATTGCAATCAGGTGATTATGTAATAATTGTGACATTCCTTGTGTTTACAGCTTGTTTCCACCTCCCCCGAGGAGGCAAGAAATCAACTACTGTAGGTTCTATATTACATCACTTCTCTTTATATAAACGAGGACTGTTTATGCTTTCTGTGTCCGGTATTCACACCAGTTGGACGCCACAAGAAAAGATGTATGACCTGCAGCTTGTAACAACCCTTTCTGAATAAGCACAATGGTGTGCGGCCTTTATGTTCCTCTTGTCTTCTCGTTCCTGCCGCCCCGCTGTGACTCCGGCAGTCTCAAGTGGTCAGTTAAGACAGGAGGAGAAAACAATGGACAATCCGAGCAGTCACACCACCAAGGCCTGACTGGTTGACCCCGGCGATGTCTGGGCGCCGTGAGACGGCACGGTCCGTCAGACGAAAATAGAAAAGGGGGATGGAGATGCCAGACAGGGACAAGAAGAGAGGGGGGAAATGGAAAGCAGAAAAATGAAGACACAGAGGCAGGATGAAACATGGGTCGATGTACAACAGGCTGATGAAATAGAGCGGGAAAGACAAAGAGAGAGCAGAGTGGAACAGCACCTCAAACAATAGCCGAGAAACAGAGGAGACAAACAAAGGAGGCACTAAAGGGATGGAAGACAAATTAAGCAGAGGGCAGAGAGGGACACGGAGGGACGGGGGGGTATCCCAAAAAAAATAAAGAAAATGTCAGATTCAATTCGGCTCTCAAAGGAGGGCAGAATTAAGGAGGAAGAAGAAAGATTTTGCTCCTCTCTGTCTCGCTGCTCCTAAAACCTGCAAAGACTTAAAAAGAACCAATATGTAGAAAGGAACAAAACGCCAGGGGGTTACATCAAGCGCTTGACTGGGTTCAAAAAGAGCCACAGAGGGAGAATAACTGACACAATTAAGAGCAGAACTGTCATCACAGCCAATCAACCCAGTGCCACCCACACGGGCACCGAGCAATAGACCCATCACGGAAAGGAAGAAGGCTTGCTAATTCCCCCTAGCAGTGCGGCGCCGACTGTTAATGCCGAGCACCTTGAAGGCCCGAAGGCTGCGGCATTCGGATGCAACGCAAACGCCGGGACACATGTACGAAATCGTTCCATCACAACACGCTCCCGTCTCATTTGCATCCTGAGAGAAAAGCTGACATTTAAATATAATCCTGCTGACATGCAAACGAAGTGAAAGCCAATTCCATAACCCACGTGCGCGTCGGGAGGCAAAAAAAAGAGAGTGATGTGTGAATCTGAAACCAATCACAGGTGGATGCATACTCGCACTCAATAAAACACAAACCAAATTTAATGAGCTCTCCGGCACCACCGCGGTGACATTTCCTCTTCCATTTCTCCATCTTTTACAACTATCACTCAACCCCACCTCCATTTCTCTTTTTCCACCCCCTCCATCACCACCACCACTCCCCACTCCCCTCCCTCCCTCTCGCTCGGTTTTTCATTTTAAACCTCTGCCTCCATCTCTCTCTCTCTCTCCGTCCAAAACAACAGCCATTCCAGAAAGAGGGCCATCAATCTTCTTCAATGAGACCGGAGTGCGAGAGAGTGCCAAGGCTACAGCAGATTACTATCTCTCCTTACCTCCACTCAACACTGGATAGCGCATGGGAGGAGAGGACGGGCAGGCGGAGGGGTCGAGAGCCAGTCAGAGAAACAATCTCAGATAGCGGGCGGACACGTTGGATCTTAAAATACCTCAAACAAAACTTCCAGGCCTGTCAACAGCGGCGGCTTGTCGGGTAAAGGAGCGCAGCGGCTGAATTTAAAAACCCAAACCCCGGCCCTCGGTTCATTCCCGCAGAGCGCTCGTGCTAATGGAAAGACACACTTCAACGGCTTCCCATCAAATAATCAAATTGTTATCTTTAAATTAGCCTAATGATCTCAATTCAAAAGAGCCCAATGTGACTTCTTCAAATTCCACTAGAAAAACAAGCAAATGTTTAGTATTCTGCTTGACAAACGACTTCATTAACTGAATGTCAAAAGCTACTTAATTTCACATCCTTGAACTGAAGCAATTTATTGATTAACTGTTTGGGTCGGACAACATGTTTTGCTGAACTTGAATCCAGTCCTTTCGACTCCCTCATCAAATAGGTTTTAACTTTTAATTTAAAAAAAAAAAAAAAACATAAACTCCAACATCTGTAATCACCATCTGTCGGCTGAGAGAGCAGAAAACGTTGCATTTAATTTTCACATTTCTTAGTGGTAGCCTAATTAGTGTTCACAGCCTGGCTGAAAATGGAAATTAAATTATCTGACGCACTGAAATAACAGGTACAGGGTGTTTTTTTTTGACTGGCTAGTTGATCCAAACGCTGGAGGTCCTGATTCGGAAAAGATCAATCTGGTGGAATAAAGGTTAAATAAATAAAAATAATACATTCAAAGCTGCTCAGTAAAGAAAAACGACTATACTGCTGGGAAAAAAGTGCACTTTATAGCCTATATCACACAGAAATTGCGCTATAATGCTGTTAAAAAGAAACATGTTGACAAAACATTTGTGAAAGTTTAACTGGGAAATACAAGGTTTGATTTTTAGTTGTTCTTTATGGGTATAAAGATGCCACACGGCTCCACATTGAGGCCATATTGTGCCGTATTTTCATGGTTCCTCCTTTACAGCAGCATACATGAGCATTGTGTTCAGTAAAAATGACACTGTACTGATGTGAAAAGTTATTTCTGCCACCGGGAGTTGAAAAATAAGCACTAAAGATAATGAATTTGTTTGAGCAGTGTCGAAAACTTACGATCCCATGTTTGATCTGTGAGTTTTATGACGTGTGCTACTGGTTTTATGGTACGGGTGTTCCAACCGTCTGTGTTCTGTGCTTATTAATTTATTGCGGAACTGCAGTGAGGAGCCTAAAACAAGGTTCCCCATCAGGACACATAAATCACACGGACTATAAATTATATCTTGATCCCGTTTCTACCCAGCACTAACTGTCTGTGTTGTTGGTTAACATGATAAAAACCACCGCTGGCAGGTCAGCTGGTCGCTGCCTCTTTGAGAGTATAACCCAGTAAATAATTAACCTATAAAGTGCAACTCAAAATGTGTGTGAGAGAAGTGATCCACTGTGAACTGCGTGTCAACAGGTGTGATTAAGTTGTTGTCATCAGTCAATAATAGGAGTGTAGCAACACACCGAACCGTACCGAACCGTTCGGTACAGGCACTTTCGGTTCAGTAAGGATGCGTACTGCAGTATGAAATTTTTAAACTATTAAGAACGGTCTATGTACAGAATTGTTTTAATTGCGAACCTTGTAGTGCCCACAGTTGCGGCGGACCTCTTCCGTCTCACAGTTGCACAGTATTGCGGAACTAAAGACAAGCAGGAGTTTCCAGTGGAACACAGGATGTGACGGACCGTTTATTCTCATGCCGGCTCTTCTGTGACGTATGGCTAGTGAATGGGATGGCTAATGCTAACAGCTAGAAGACGCTCCGCCTTGGTTAAAATCACCCGTCTGGGATCACTTGGGTTTCCTGGTAAAGTATGAAAAAGGAGTAAAACAAGTGGACCAGACCAAAGCCGTAAGGAGCTCCAAACGTGAGAAAAAGTATGGTGTTTATTATTGGTCATAACTTTGGTTTTTCTTGGGCGATCAACACAATTCAACAACTGGTAGATAGTTAGAAATCCACACTTCGGACACAAGTTGAAACGGAGACTCAGCGAGGCATCTTGCTGCTACTTCATCTTAAATCGGTCATGTCTTTTTGATGCAACGGCACGTCCGTTGACTCCAGAGGGTTCCGAACCAAACTGAACCAAACCATGACTTCCGTACTGAGACACATAACGAAACTTGATTTTTGTGTACCGTTACACCTTGAGTCAATAAGTGTGAAGATATACTGTAAGAAAGAAAAAAAATAACAATTTTGAACTGGGTTTTTTTTTGCAGATTTTCCATGGTTTGTTAATTTCCACATAATTTGCATGTTAAACCTTAAAAAACAGGCCAAAACTGTAAATAATGCGTACACAAATCTGAATCCTACATCCTGATTCTTTCACAATATTAACAGGAACATTTAAATTATTACTATTTACTTATTATGATACATACATATATATATATATATATATATACATATCATACAATATATATTATTTAGACTGCTGGGGCTTTTTTTTTTAACAGTGTGGCCAATTATCCACTATTGACTGTCTACATTTTTCTAAACACACCACAAAAATATTATTTCATGCACCTCTTTAGTTTTTTTGTGGCCATAATCTGAGGCTGAGCTGTGTTCTGCTATTATGTGCTGTTATGTGCTGTTACACCCCTATTATTTATTCATTGTTACTCGTTTCCCAGTGCACAGTCAATAGAGCACCAACAGGTCAGGCCCTCTGGACCACAATGGAACAAGTCAATTCAGTTTGAAATGCTACTTTTTTCAACCCTCCTTCACACGAATGCTCAAATGTCGAACAAAAAGCCACAGCGCCTAGTTCCAAAACAGATCACGACCCTGGACACCGCTTCAGCATGCATGTGAGTGATTAGGAGGGAGGTGGGGAAGATGAGGGAGCAGCTGATGCTTATTCACTTCTGAAAACGTCACCAGCAAACAGTTGTTGATGCATACGTGAACGTAAGTGTGTGTGTGTGTGTTATATAAGCTGCCATAACCTAAATTTGCAGGCTGATGATATTTAGAGGCTCTTGAAAGTCGTGTGTGAAAATGTGTGTGACAAAGCAACGACACTCGCTAAGGTGGAAAAGCCAGAGGCGTGACCCTGCAGCTGAGAAGGGTTTTTAACAAGACGTCTCACTGCCCTGGGTGGTTCAGGGGCAATAATCCTCATTCACAGCAGTAAATCCAAGGTAAATCCAAGGCCAAGGGTGTACTTCTGAGGAAAGACCACACTGTATAAAGTTAATTAATAGTTTTAACTGTATTTATTTTAACAATTGATTTTTATTTTACAGACGCTCCCTGTTTTGTTATATTATTACAGATAACAACTAGCAAAATGACACAAAAACTATATTAGACCTTAAAAAACAGGCCAAAATTTGCATTGGTCAGCAAATATTACCATTAATGTGGACAATTGTTGCTACTTGAAAGGAAAATTAGGTATATTAAGGATTGAAAAATGGCAATCAACCTCCAGCCTCTGCACTTTTACAAATATTAATTTGCTTTATTAAATGTTTGAATGAATTTTTATCATATTTACATCTGTAATTTTACACATAGTTGCTGTTATTTTCACAGTTTTTAAAGTTATTGTCTGTCACAGTATTATTTTATAGAATTCCCTTGTTTTCTTAAATTACAAATAACATATAAAAGTACAAATAACTAGTAAAATCCCAGAAAAAACGCCTTAACTTACATGTTAACTATTAAAAAACGGGCTAAAATTGCAAATAACTTCCACATATATGTATGTATAATGTAATATGTATTCTACCAATCATAATTTGTTCTTTTGCAACATATGACCGTTATGCATATTATTTTTATGTATTATTTATATTATATAAGGACTGAAAAATGTTTTAAAAAATAAAATAAAATAAAAAAAAATACCTTCTCAACCTCCAGCCCCTTGTATTTTTGCAAATGGTAATTCACTCATTAAATTACATTAATTTTACTGTATTTAAGTCTCTTATTTCATAGATATTTGCTGTTATTTTCAACGTTTATTTAACAGTTTTTGAATGTTACAGTACTCCACAAGTTTTTGTAGTTTTTTTCTGATGTTTTTACAGTGTAGTTTTCTTACTTGCGCACTTTTATGTTAAAGTGTGTCAGACTTTTACTGTGTTTGCTGCTCAAGTTACTCAACCTGAGCCAAAACAAATACAGGAACATTTCAAACCCTATTTCACAGATATTTTTTTACAGTGCATGGCAGAAGGAGACGGGTTACTTGGGGAAAATGTGGGATTTTGTGTGGAAAACTCTCCTTTCAGCAGTGAGGTGCAGCAAAGGCCCTGTGATCTCTTGCTACTTATACAACATGGTCTTCTCAAGCAGCGTACAACCATGTTCAACGCAAGGACACAAGACCACCAAGCCAGCTCTGACAGCTACATCCCCAATTGGCCATGATAGGGCTAATCGCTATGCAGCTTTCTGGCTGAGGAGGACCAACATGGGGGGAGTTTTGTCAGGAATAATAAACTCTCCTTGCGTTGTCACACCGCTGTTGAGGAGGAAGGTTAAACTTAGAGCTGTCTGTAAAGCCGTCCCTCTGCAGCAGCAGTGCCCTGACTGGGGATCAGCGTACTGTGGCTTCTGCTGGGCCTCTGGGCCACACAGCAAAGAGCAGGAGGAGGCGGCGGCGGGGCTCAGCCAGGCGCTAAAGACTTTGACACTAACATAATCACTGATAATTGATTCGGCTGGTGAGGAAGGTTTAACATTAAAGGATAAAAACGGCAGCGGCGGCGGCGGCGCCTAATGCGAGCTGATGGGACTGACGCCACCTGTCACACGCCATCTAATCACACGGGGAGACGAGATTCTGAAGACGCGCACATATCATCAAATCACCATCAGCCCTGGACCCGCTCAGCACCCTCAAAGGGGCTTTGATCAAGGAAGGAGAGGGGCCAGGGAGGCCAAGGGCGGCGGAGAGGAGGAGATGGAGGAAAGATAGGAAAAGAAGACAGGCGTCCTTCGCTACTGCAGGACGACGGCCCTGAGATATCACATGGCAGGACAGGCGTATTTTAATAAATGCAAACTAAACTGAACACAGCTCCTGCGGAAAGCTAATCTATTTATTATTACCTCTATACTTGCTTCAAACTTGCAATAAACACAGTGGAGCAGCAGTCAGTTACAATCCAGCTAATGTTATTCTCATTAGCTCGTAATAAAATGACTACTATTATACTATAATAATCTGCCAACTGCTTGTTATTGTAAACTGCCAACCTGAGGGAAACGGTCATAAATCTGAGGTCGTTCTCATTCTTCAGAGGCAATGAAGACATTTTTAACCTGTTTCACTTGTGATTTGAGCAGACCCTTGTTTCTAAACATTACAAAACATGCGAGCGCCATTTCTAGTCACCCTCACCGCTCTGTTATTAACGTGTAATGGAGACACATGAGGTAAGTCTAGTAGCGGTGACTGGGGTGTGCCTATTTGCTGAGTGAACTGATGAAGACGGAGGGCTCCCTGTAGCCTTACAGTCAGAGCTCTGATAAATTGGCCAGCCTCCACCCTTTCCCCCAACTGCAGGAAGGATGTGTGCGTGCATGAGAATCAGTACGGACGCCTGCTAGACTGAAACTGACAACATTAAGTGGCAGTGCAACCGCTTTCATGAACACAGAGGAGCAGGAGGGCCTCCTGTATGTCACCACAAAGGAGCCAGTCGGGCTACCTGTCCTCCACAACAGCAGACTCGCCTCCCCAAATTAAAGGTTGCTGAGCACAAACACTACGAGACAGACAGACAAGCACACATCTCCACCTTGTACTGCAGACATAAACACACATCACCTCATGTCGAAAATGGCTGGTGGGAGATCAGAGATTTTAGAGATGTTTAACAGAACCATAGGAGCTCCGGCAAGGGTCAGGTATCTAACAGAGACGTGAGGGAGGAAAGCGTGAGGCTGAGAGGGGGGGGGGAGAAAGGTAGCAATGGCAAACAAGAGATGGAAAGGGGACCGGAGAGAGCCCCAGGCTGAAGGCAGCGGGGAGAGAAGAGGAAGGCTGGGAAGATGAGCAAGTGAGAAAATGTAAATGAGAAGCTGCCGAGCAAAAGGGGGGGAAAAGAAAAACGTAAGAGATTACTATAGGAACTGTTGGAGGAGAATCTGAAAAGCAGAACAAAGCTGACAATGAAGAAAGTGTGGCGTGGCGGGAAGGTGGGGTGGAGGGGGGGGGAGGGAAGGAAACGGCAACGCAAGAGACACGACGAGCATGCATCACGCAGCCTTCTGCTGTTCAAATGGGCCGCATGCTTTCTTGTGCGTCCTTCAACACCTAGTGCAGTCGGTATTAGTGCGATGTGCTTCAAGAAAGGAAACGCACGAGGCACGGAAAATGAGAAGTTGAAGAGAGGTAGGAACAAAGAGGGAGAGGTATAATAAAAGGAAAGAGATGGTCCCCAGGGAGGAGACCCATGGCATCTGTTTGTCACAAGCCAGGACCACAGGGAGGATGAAGCAGAGGAATGCAGCTCCTCTTCTCAGTCTCTCGGCTCCATGGCTGTCTTCCATAAGCAGCTGGAGGCTAAACTTAAGCTCCAGCAGCAGCCACCAGGGAGGGAGGAAAGGCCTTGGGAACGGGTCATCCACAATCGCCGACCAAAACAAAACTCAGGGACGGACATCTGCATCATTAGCAGACGAGTCCAGAGTCTCCTGATGCACGGCGGACCGCTCAGAAACGTGGCCACCACAGTCCCTGTGCACACAATCATCCAGTGCACAATCGCCATAGCGATGTCGGCCTCCTCTTCATGAATATTCATCCGCCTCATTAACACTCAAGTGGGGAAACGCAGCATATTGCGAGAGACTCCCGTTACTTGGAGAGAGAGTTAAAGGAGGGAGAGGAATAGGGGAAGAAGAGATGGGACACATGGTGACTGTAGAGGAAGCAAAGGGGAAGAGACAGAGTGTAAGAGGCAAAGCCGGAGCGTCTTTGCCAGCAAACTTTTTTGAATCTCAGGAGTGGAAGAGGAAAAATGTCCTATATTGTTCCGGGAGCTGATACCCTCCCGTCGCTTTTCCTTATGAAGCCAGATAGGGCAGAATGAAAGCAGCGTCAGCAGCAGGGACAGCACAGCGGGAGCACAGGCTGGGAATTACAGACCATTTTACCCTGTAAATCCTCCAGCAATAAAGGCTTTAAAACAGCTGCAATTTCTCCACTAATGTCTGGCTGTTCACAGTAACTGCTAAACTATAGGGGATATGTGTGAATACACCTCAACGCGAGGTGCAGCTGTACCGACACTCCTACAGCCCCCCATCTTCGTTCAGTAACAAAACACACTTGCAGACGTTCAAAGCCGGTCTGTCTCGTACACAGACACCGAGTCTGTCAGTCCACTCAGTCACACTCTTCCTCACTGAGCTACTTGCCAATAGACACCCACACAAACACACACTACCACACAAAGAGAGAGGATTATTTTCTCTTTATGTTGTAATGCTAGTGAATCTCTTAGCAGGAACTGCCAAGAGGGGAAATCTTCCATCCTGCAGCTGTGTCCTCAGAGAGTCTCTGGAAACTGCAGAAACAGAAGGCTCTATTTCCTTGACTCTCTTCTCTGTGGCTTTGGTGACAGAAACAGCTGGCCGCTCGGGGAGGAGGAGTCGAGGCGAAGTCGGGCGATGGCCAAAATTTTGCCCCACCAGAGCCGTTCTTGTCCTTTAAAGGGCACTGACAAAAGCTGCGGTACCATAATTGGACCAGGTCTCTGGAAATCAATACCGCTGCTTACATGAGGGGCCTCCACCAAAGCTATTTCATATTCCACCTTCCATACGCTGTTTCTGACAAAAAACAACCCCTCAATTTCAGAACAGTATGAACTATCGATTTCACAGCCACAATTCTTACTCTTCCTCCGCCTCCTCCTGTCCTCTTTCTTTTTCAGTCCCCCACCCTTGACATGCAACTCCTTTGCTGCTGTCTGTTACAGGAAAACATGAGTGGTTTCTACCTAAAGGCTTTGACGTTTGCAAAAAAACTGATCACAACCTACATATCTAAACGTGCATGTACATACCTGCATGTGACAACTATTCCTGTAATAATACTGTTTTAATAATTAAATCTAATTTTCCCCACATGTAAACTGGTGCTGTGAGTATACTTCCTGGATACAATAGCTTTCATCACCTCCCTCAACACTTTCAGTTGGCCTCGACCTCTTTTCACTTTTTGATATAACACATTATTCCCACTGCCTTCAACATTTGACTGAAAAATCCTTCTCGAATGCCAATTTAGACGCTATTTTAGCCATCCAGTAATCAAACTAGAGTCCGACCAATATTGGATTCCAACGCCAACTTAAAATATATTCAAAATATAAGAACCAATTAGGCAGAAGACCAAGGACATGCATGTCATAAAAGATGTTTTAGCTGTACAGTACAAGGTTTTGCCACCAAGGAGGCGTTAAGAAGAAGAGCATTGTAGGAGTCTAGCTGGTAAAAAGACACCATGACAAAGTCTTCGGTGATGCCTAATGCCGACTGGCAAGAGCTGATATGTGCTAGGATGGTGTCACTACTACCTAATATTCCACTCAACTGGGGCAGCCAGAGTTCATTTTGTGTTAACGATTAATCAGTTATTAATTGATAAGGCTGTCAGTTAGCAAATGCGAAATTTTACATGCCTAATGCACCGTTTTCTGTGAACTAATCATCTGTGATGTGCCCTTTTGTCGAGAACGATAACTAAATCTAAGCTTCAAATCACGACATTTCATCAAAATCATATGTCGCATTTAAAAATTTGCAAAACATAAACTGTGTGCACCGAACAAATTTTGTTAAAAAAAAATAAAGAAAAATTCTGAGCACCTCAATGCAGCCATGAAGATATTACTGACTCAGCTGCAACCAACGGTTACATAACAAATATCCAGGGACTTTTCGGCTGAACTGCAGGCAGTGTTTACGCACAGCTAATAAAACCAGTTATGGAAGGAAATTAGAAATCTAAGTAGTAAATTATCGATATTGGAGTCAACATTTTCCACCTTTCCAGCGATGTATTTCACAACTAATTAGAAACTCACAATGAAGACACCACTTGACTCCGCATCACTGTCTGTTCAGCAGTGGCATGTACTCTGCTACATGTGCTGCAGACAGTGCTTAGAGCACAATGGAGTCAGAGCTGCTTTGCTAAACAAACTAAGCAGTGACACCATTTCTAAATTATCCCAAGTATATTTTTCGACATTATGTTCTATTAAAAAAAGGTTTCCTATCGCACATATCAGACAGCATATGCACTAATACCAATGTATCTGTGATGCGTCAATACTGGCTGATAATATCGACTCACTGATACTTTGCTCGGGCTTTAAGTCAACCTATTAGGATGGTTCACTGTTTTCTACGATTTAATGTCAGATAGTATCAGCAAAACTGGATCTGACTTTTAACTAACCAAATGTGTTGTCATTAATTCATATTCAGGCAGCTTCCCTGGCCCGTAAGTTCTGCTGAGCAGCCTGGCAGAGACCAGGGACCTGGCCGGTTCAAATCGCAGGTCCAAAGTCAGCATGCATGCATGATTTAAATACTTCTAAATGGCCAATGGCGAGAGACCTGGCTCGTGTCAGGCTTCAAGACAGAAGCCGTATATAATGTACAGCGGGCGAAGCAGAGGATGAGGCTTCGCATTAGAGTGAGGAATAGCTCAGCTTGTCTTTAAGATTACTTTTCCTCTTAAAACATTCACTTCATCTGTGTCACTCCTGCTCCCTCCTTGTTATTGGAAAATAGCTCTGTGCTACAGCGCTGGAAAACCATTCGATGCCGGCCCTGTCTGCATCAGTCACACGCTGACACACACATACACAGAAAATACATTTCATCCTCCATATCCGAAACAGCCAATAGCACTGGCAGGCATTTGCGACCCCAATCCATATTTCAATTTCCCTCCTCTCATGCAAACTAATTCAATACTTGTTGCCTTCCCTCACAAGCGATCAGCAATGTGAGAAATGAGCTTCTTCTCATGTTGCATCTATAAAAGGCCCAATCAGAGACATTTTGGAGTGGGACTCTGCCTATATCAATTACGTCTTAGTAGGCCTGCACACAGGCAGATTCTTGGAAGTAGCATCGGACGACAGAAAATCAATGCTACAACTGCACTGCACTGTAATACAAAAAGCCTGTTCTGTATTGAGAATGCACTCAAACCACATTAGCTACCTTTAAAACTCATATTTTACATCGCACACTGTCTGTGCCTGTACCAAGAGCTTAACTAGTTATATTTTTAAACCAATTAAATAAACATGAGTCATTGAATGAGTCAGTGGGAAAAGGAGTTCATATATGATATACTCTTGTTTTGATTTTATTCCTATATTTTTTAAACCATGAATCCATTTCTTTTTTGAAAAGCTGTGGGCTGTGATGCCATCGGCCAACACTTTCTGGAGCTGGTCCAACAGCACAGTTCAGGAGACGACTGGCTTTAGGGGAATTTATGTATATTCTTTTAATCAGGCTCATTAGTGGTGAAAAACTCCATTAATTCCCGACGAATGAATGATTTTCAATGGCTCTCTTTTCCCCCCACTAACTGTGATTTGATGTGCTGACTGCTGTAGCATTTTACACTGTGACACCACAGAACAGATTTGCACATTTTGACATCTCCCCCCCCCCTGCAAAGCAATTCCCCAAAAAGCACGTAGGCAAATATGAGTGTAAATGCATAAGAAACAGTGCAGAAGGCTGAGAAAATGGTGCAGTGCAGAAGCATTTTGTTAAAAGTCCCCAAACCCTTGCAGTTATCCTCACTGTTTACTTGATACCAATGTGGTGGACAGTGTTTTATTGATCTTTACAGTCACCGCAATTCACTGCCAACGCACTCCGATCCCGAAAACACACAAGTATGTGCGCACACGCCAGCAAACCCACTAAATGGGCGAGGATGAACAGCGACTCAAACTCAGGAGGACTCTTTGCCCATGTAAAGGGAGAAGCAGGCAGGTAATAGCGACAAATTTAGGGGCTTAAACAGCGACAGCTTTACGATGCCTGAGCGGCCTCTATGACTCCATTCCTGTCAGATTCTATTAGCTTGGCCTCCACCGTGTGTTTCGATTGGCTCTTGGCCGATTCCCAGCAGTTACAGAAGCACCTCCCGTAAATAAACCAAATGGCTGCATCTTGTAGTGTATAAAGAGGGGGGCTCTGGGCAGCCGGCCGCTTGTGTGTAAAGAAAATCTGACAGAGTGTTTGAATAGTTTATATACAGCGGCGAGCTGAGTGGACACAGTCGGCTAGAGGGGGAGCTCGACACACATCATTGTAAGAGTTTAAATTTGACTAGTGTTTAAGGCGAATACAAGCAGCCAGGCGAGAAAAGCACTTTTAAATCAAGACAAGTGGTCTCATTCCAGTCCACACACACACACACTGCGATAAACAAAGAAAAAGTGTGTGTATCTGCCAGCTGCCAGGTGGAAGTCTATGGAAAGGCCACCTGTCTAATAACCACTTTTGATGCATACAGCTCAGCAATATGAAACCGAGCATCTGGCCTGTCCCCTCCAAACTCATCTTGTTAACAGCCTGATCTGTGTTCCTCTTACACCAAATTTACTTGGGTGGTTCATCCAAATAGGTTTTCCCCCACGAAATGCATAATTTTGTGTTCATAAATTCAGCCTTTCAGGGCTCGTGACTGCAGCACAGTTCTGCCACAGACCCTCCAACGCCGCATGTCTGCTGGATGTTTTTACAGAGAGCACAGAGTTTCCCCCCTCAGTGCCAGAGTTTATTGGTTATTGACCGAAAAAAAAAAAAGAGAGAATCGCTTGAACTATTTTACAACCTAGTCACTTGTTCTTCATAAACAAGAAGACCCCAAGAGTAAAATGAAATGGAATAATAAATTCCAGTAACAATTATTAAAATGCAATGCTTGACATGCTGCGGCGAAATTAGTTTTTTTATGGCTTTGAAATGGCTTTTGAAAAAACAGCTGAAAATAATACATTTCATTGTACAGATAAAGACATACTGAACCAGCATGCTGAGGGAAGAAAGGCCGGCAGGGCTGCGTGCACAACAAAGTGACAATCAGTGTTATTTTGAATTTTGAAAGGGGGATTTATGGGCAGAATATAAAAAGGGACATAAAGTATTTCTTAATAACAGCAATACTGTAATGAGGAGTAAATCTCAGTTGCATATATTTCAATAATCCTCACAACTGCAGGCACACAGCTGGAATTTAACATGTCACAGCAGAGCAGAGGTGTAATTAATACAATTAACAATGACTCTGCACATTAATCACAGCGAGCCAACAGTGGACCGGCACTTAAGGCAAGCTGTTTTAACTTTTAATGGCTACACTGGAAATGTATAGCAGTTATTTAATCCTCTCCAGTCGAAATGAACATTTTATATATCCACTTTATCATTCATTGTAGGAGAAGCGATGCTACTTTTTACCATTTAGGTGAATGGGGTTTCTCATTACAGGCATCTACAATTAAGCTGCAGATATCCCGAATGTAAATTGTGGATATCTGCAGCTGAATTACGCCTAATTGCAATTCCAGTTTCGAATATCTGCCGTTTAATTCCAGCTGCAATAAAAATAACAGCAAATATCTGTAAAATAAAGATATTTTTAGCTGATTTAAATACATCAAAACAGTGTAATTTGACACTCACACATTGCAGCTATTTGTAAAATTATAGATTTCTGATGTGAGCAATTTTATCCACCACTGCAGCTGCAATTGCGTCTGCTGAAATGCTTTGTTTGATCCAGTTGGATGCCCCTCGCGAGCGGCTTCACGCACAACAGTTCGTTAGCCCTAATGAATAATTTGAGATATCAGCAACTATTATTCTGACTGGTCAAAACTGAATTACAGGCATCTCTCACTGTCGGGAAGGCCCGTCTCCGTGTAATTATGACTAATCAGAGTGATGTTGTTCGTGTCTGTGATTTAGATTCCGGACAGTCGGCTGTTAAATTAAACGCCAAAAAGCACTGGCAGGGTCTCGGAACCGGCAAATCAAAATGGACTGCAGTCACGGCCGGTGTGATTAATTACACCTGTAGCTCTCCTGCTATGTCATATCAAAATGTCTATTTCATTTTTTGCTGACGCTCAACAGCTGCACCGGTTAAATCTGAGTGTTCTGCATGGAGGTGAGCATCCACGGCTCCACAGCAGCTCACCCGACCCCCAGAACCGAGCCTTGTGGGTGGTGGACATTCGCTCTATTTCTGCAGGGGCATTACGTTTGCTCAGCTGTGGCCAGTGAATAGACACAGCTACTGTCTCTGTGCATCTATTCTTTATCACACCACTCATTTTCTAGGTCTACAGTGTGGAATTGCTCCGGTGCGGTCAGTGTTTCTTTATTGTCCCTTTCTCTACAGCCTCGATACAAACGAACGCTTCACTCGCCGCCACACACCTGAAACACTCCATCTCTCACTTCACAGCATGTTGCACTGACAGCGAGCGTTAACAAAACAAAACAAGTGGTCACTGGCAAACCGAACACAGACTAGATAAATGTTGAACAGGCTGACAGCTTCCAGGATCTCAGACTCTCCACAGACTATAACATCGTTTTAGACCAATATACCACCATTATTAAAAAATGATGCTTGTTCTGTCAACTTTTCCTGTTGCCCCCAACCGTATTAAAGTATAACACCACTGGTCTCCCTGCACTGTGCTCCTCAGACTTCACTAACAGAGCCATCAGATTCTTAGCGCTAGCACGTGTCTGTCTTCTTTCTACATCTCTTCTTGCTTTCCTGTGAATTCTGAATTTCCCACCCCAGCACAGTAAAGACTATCTGTGTTTCTTCTTATGAGACACACTGGTATCACATTCCTTCTGGTGTTGAGAGTGAGATAATTTCTTGGACTGCGAGCTACTGTGACTGAAGTGATGACAGCTGTCGCGCAAAACTGTTTGCATGATGAGCTTGAATCCGCGGCGTGTTTTTTTCGGCTCGAGAGGCAGAAGACGGTCCTTTTGTTTTGCGGATGGAGCCGCAGTTTAGTAACATTTCAGTTATTCGAACAAACATTTACAGCAAAACGTGTCCAACTTCAGGAATCCCTCTTCACCAGCAGCTATGTGAGGAATCTGTGTGACAGCATGAGACGTCGAAGAGTTATCTTTGTGATTCAAATGTTTTCACGATAGACTCTTCTGAACCAAACAAGACTCCCATTCAGAGCATTGCTGAACTCCCACATGCCTTCTTGCTCAGGCACATGATTCCAGCGCTTCTGAGTATGAAACTCAAGAGGACAAACCAGCTGAATTCTTAACATGCACCGAGAAGATCTTAACCCAGTGTTGTGGTTCATGTCCTCGGGATCGGCCATTGTCTATGCGGTTGCAGGGTGCTGCTTTCGAGTGACGGGCTGTCATGTTGGCTGCTTCTCATCTTTATAAAGTTGAAGCCTAGCTAATTCATGGAAATCGGGGCCATCCCACTGCCGGTTGCCGCATCTGGAAACCCCAACTGACTGTTTTCTTCGACAACAACAAACTGTTAGTTGTCGCTGAAGACAGATTCAGCAACTGCATGGCTCATTTCTTGCCTTTAATATTTACCGATACACATAATATGAGTAAGAAAAGTCCAAATGAGCCGCCATTTTGATCACGTCGAGCACGCTGTGTACAAGCAAAGCAGTCATCCTATGAAGTGAAGCCGATATTTGCACGACTGTCGGAAGATGTAGCCCGTATTTGTTTCCTGTTGGATGGAGAGCACCTGTCAATTATTTATCGTGACACTGCCGACTCATACACCCATCAAGCGTCAAATGCAATTCCTCACGTCAAAAAGCGTCCCTGTGGACACATAACATTACTGTCATGCTTTCCACTTCCACGAGTACTTGAAGCTTTGTAGGGATCTGCAGACGTCCGTGTGCAGTGCAATATGAAGGTCTGCATGGCGGCTATGCTACAAAGGCAGTAGTATGCATGAGTCTGCACGGACTCCTCTGCAGACATCTGCATGCAACCCAAAATTTGTGTCTACTATGCTACAAATCAGGTGTGTGCATGCCCAGAATACATAGATGCCGACGTTTCGCACATATGGAGCGGAGTCCTCCCAGGTGAACTTCTTGCAGACTAGAAAGTAGTGCAATAACAACATCTATGCATCCACGGTGTCTGCAGAGAGAGTATGATCAAAGCTTTAACAGCAACAACAACTGCACATCCATGGTGTCCACAACTGTCTGCAAGTGTCTGTGAGTGCGTGACCACAGGAAGCGAAATCAAGGCCTTATATTGCCAAACTGAGTTTTCAAGAGCATCTGTTCCACCCGTTTCTTCCTCATTACTGCTCAATAAAAAACACAATGCTTCAACACAATCAGAAACTATGTTCAACAATTAAACTGTATCCAGTTAGGGGAATTAGCTTTGTCTCTTCAATAAAAGATAATTTTAATTACCATTCTGAACCGTCTGAATCTGTCCCGGCAAGTTGAGATAGAAGTAAGAAATATTAAGTTGCCATGCCAACTTTATTGAGTTACCTCAACCTGAATTTAGTTTTGAATCAGCTGACACAGAAATTTGAGTTTGAATTACAAATATTATGTTGATGCAGTTATCAATATATTACGTCAATCTAGCCAATTAAAAAATGTTTGCAGTTTAGTAAACTAGATATTTGATCTTGTACAGATGCATTACATTAAGTCGTGGCAACAGATTCTTTGAACTACTGTGAAGCATTTACCATGTACACAAGAAAAAAGCATCTCTGAAGTAAAACTATCAGGTGTAATGAATTATTTTATGCAAAAAATAGTCAGTGATCAATTTATTATCAATAACTATCAGAATTCCTCAGCAGACTGAGTATTTCAGCTCAGGTAGTAAGCACGTTTCATATGATCAACTACATTTAGGTGAATAAATTAAATAAAAAGTAATAGGTTGTGTGTGTTGAGGGCACAGATGTGGATGTCACACAGCTCTTCCATCACTTTCTCTGCAGCTTATCATCTCTTTATGACCACTTTTCTTCCACCCATCTTGCAGAGGCAGCGTTGGGACCTCAGCCTGCATTGCAGTAGCCTTTGTGCTGGACTCTTAACTCTCTCCGTTCAGATGCTGTCTGGCAGTGAAACCTGCAGCTGTCCTGCACTGCGCAGGGAGAAGCAACAGAGGGAGGAAAGCTGCGCTCACTATCTGGCAGGATGCTCGGGGCTGAGCCGGAGGATACGGCGCGACATGCTTTACCACTGCGGGCTCACTATTTTGCATGTGCCCGTGGAAATTTTCACACTGATAATTTCTGCCGTGACAAGCACATTAAGCCGGCGGAGCTCGGCGCGACACGGAACATGACAAAAACGAGCCGAAAAGTACAACACAAACAAGAAGAGCTCTAATAAACAGCGCTGAACCGTTAGTAACCTGCTAACATTAGCCTGCTAGCGGCTAATATTGAAGCTCTGGAAAAGTGCTATAAGCGTCAAATCACGGCCAAACTTCAAACGTACGTTAATGCGAGGGAGATATCAAAACGTAGAAGCGACAAGTGTGAGAAGAGATAATTTTACAGCTTTAAAACTCACCTTTTTTTCGCAGTTCCGAGAAAAGAGATGAAGGATTTTTGACAAGAGCTGTCACTGCTCTTCCGGGTTAGGCGGTGACGTGTGCAGACGCCCAATAAGAGACTGGCCATGCTGGGATTGTTTTGGTTCTGCAAACCGGGTGTTGCACTGGCAGATATTCATCATTTACTTTAGATAATCAGCTTTTATCAAACCCAGCATTCTATATGTCACTCATGATCAAACTGCAGTTAGTTTCGATGAGTTTTTCTCTGTTGGTTCTGCTTTGTTTTGTTTGTTTATTTGTTTGTTTTGCTCTTGTCACATTTTTACTAAATGTCAGCTCATTTCCACACCTACATGGATGCAGAAAAACTATGGCTAGAAGCTGAGAGAACTCAAAAAAGTTATAATGCCATGGAAAATAAATGAGGAAAAAACAAAAGTTGCACATAGTAAGTGCAGTTTTTCATTTTTTTGTCAAAAAAATTAAAAATAAACCCAGAAAATCAGCAATTTACAGCAACCAGGTTCTGCAAAAATATAAATAAATAAAATTTTAAAATTCTAGGATTTTTGGCACAACTGAGAAGTCATGACTGACTCATCTGCAACTATCAAGCATGTGACAAAAATTCAGGGATTTCTAAATAAAACATTTTTTATTTTTATTTTTTTAGTAACGTGCCTGTCAAACCCACCAGGCAGGTTCTGGGGATCAGAGGGTTAAGAAAGTTTTGGTAAAAAAAAACTTCATGTCCTTTCATGGAAAAAACAATGCATAGCGTAGTAAAAGGAAAGAAAAATGAATAAAAATGAGCAGCACATAATAAAGTAAGAAATTTAGTCCACAATGAAATATCATCAGGCTCTTCCAATAGTGAGAGTCAACAGATCTTTAGACTTTTGCACCATTTTTAGTTATTTTAGAGTCAAATGGATCTAAAATGTGAGACAGTGTGCTGTCTGCAAAGCAAGCTCATCCCAGTTTCTCTCTGTGCTTTGCCCATCATCCTTTCAGTCATCCATTTTCTGTTTGGGAAAGCTTCTTATGTCCAAAGCCTTCCGTTCCTGCCTCAGTGAGTTGGTTAACTGGTTACCACCGCATGCCAAGAATTAGAAGTCCTGTAACCGGTTCAGTCTCCTGTTCTAATAAAACCTTCAAGTGCCAAATAAGTAAATCTGCTGCTTCAGTGACCTCAGACAACCCCAAACATATGCAATGTGTGCAATAAACCCCTCCAGAATAAGATGATGCCATAGATAAAAGCACAAACGGATCCATATAAAACATTTGGGACTGATGGTCAGACTGCAGTTAGCTCAGATCAGTTTTGATTTGTTGGTTTTGCTTTGACACATAAAGCATTACATCAGGGAAAAGACGAGACATGGTCCAGGACAGGAAAAGGAAACATATAAAAATGAGCAGCGCATACTAAAGTGAGATATTTAGACCACAAGGAGATGGAAAGACGACACAAACGCTTCACCATTCCATCATCCTAACTTCTGAACTACTAATTAGCATAGATCATTTTGGCCCATCTATAAAGTCAAACCAGAGGCTGTTGTTATTCAGCACCTCAATATACACTGAATAAAAGAATGGTAAGAATATAATAAAATGCGACATGCTGTCTTTGTATTCAGTACAATTTTGGAGCTGTTGCATATATCTAATATCATAATTGCAAAAAAAACATACTTTGAATACTTGGTAATTGAGAAAATAGGGATTCCTGAATTTAACCAACAATCAGGACCTCGCTGCAGAACAGTCTTGGCTCCTTTTCAGCACAACCAGCAGCCAGAGACCACAAGTGCATTTAGAGACAGACTTTCAATAAACATTGTTCAAACACTCTCCTTCCAGCTGAGGAGCATTGTAAAGATCAGGTCCATCCACACCAACACTGACCTTTAAAGATGTGATACATGACTTTATATCACTGCCGTTAGGTCTAGAATTGATTTTAAGATCTTAATAATCATATTTAATAAACTTCTGAAAACGAATCAATCATTGTTTGTCGGTGTGTGTTTGTGTTACTTCTATCTCCTTATATACAGCAATCAGGCATAACATTAAGACCACCTGCTAATATTGGTCCGCCTTATGTGGTCCAAAATGCTCTGAACCATTGGACCAGAGAACCTCTCAGGGTGTCCTATGAGGTCTGGAACCAGGATGTTGGCACTGGATCCTTTGGGTACTCTGGCTTGTCCAGTGGGGCCTCTGTCAATCAAACTTGTTCCACTGCATCCTGTTGATGCTTGATCACAATGGGGTGTAGGAAGTTTGGAGGTCAAATCAACATGTTGGGCCATTGTCATGTTCCTCAAGATGATTGATTGTTGTCTTTGCCATGTGGTGGGGTGCATTTTCCTGCAGGGGTAGGCCAGTGACTCCTTCATTTGCATGAGGAAGTGTGGTTGTTGTGGGACAATGTTTATTTGAGTGTCCTAGCTGGTTCCAGGTCTTGTTCGGAACCAGAGCCTGACTTAGCACCAGTTCTTTGTGTTTCCACCACCTAAGCACCGGCTCCAGGGGCTAAAAACTGGTGCTTAGCAAGCACCAACTCTTTGCTGGGCCAGAGCTAAGCACTAAGTATGTCAGGGGCTGGGGGCGGGGTTGTCGTGAACAACGATCAACGGTGGAAAGGGACACACAAGCGGTAATTTGTGTCCTTTTTTGCCAGGACATCCCTGGTCAGATCACACATGTATTGGAATGACTCCAGAGACACACGGAAGTTTTGCACATACTGTAATAATAATAATAATAATAATGATAATAATAATAATACATTGCATGTATTGAGCGCTTTTCAAAAACTCAAAGATGCTTTACAGGTTAAAAACCGACACAAATACAGATATATAAATCAAACAATCAAAAATAAAACAGAAGAAATACAGTTGAAGGTGTAGTAGAAAACAAAAATTCATGGTAGAAGTCTATGTAAATAATGGATTATGTATGGTCTTATATAAATTTGAGGAAATTACAAGTTGAACGCAGAACGGAAGAGGTGTGTTTTTAATTTGGTCTTGAAGGTGGTAGGGTCAACGGTATCACGGATGTGTTGTGGGAGTGAGTTCCAGAGGGAGGGGGGCAGCAACAGAGAAAGCTCCGTCCCCCCAGGTTCGGTGCTTGGTCCTATAGGGACAGTCAGGAGGTTTGCATCAGAGGAACGGAGGGTGCAGGAAGGGGTGTAGGGGTGGAGCAAGTCCTTAAGGTAAGAGGGGGCCTGGTTATGGAGTTCTTTATGGGTGAGTAGGAGGATTTTGAATTTAATACGGTATTGAACAGGAAGCCAGTGAAGGTTCTGGAGGACAGGGGTGATGTGGTCACGGTAACGGGTGTGGGTGAGGAGGCGGGCGGCAGAGTTTTGGATGTACTTGGCTCTTTGCCAGTGGAAAAGCAAACTGGTTCTTTGGATGAACGAGATTTGAACCAAGTAAGTACCAAACTAGCACCTGGTTCTTCTTGGTGGAAAAGGGGTCTGAGTCTCATCAACACGGATGTTAAAATCCAAGGTCTTCCATCAGAACACCACATAGTACCAATATGATCAATGTTATTCACTTCAGCTGTCAGTGGTCATAATGCTGTGGCTAATCAGCGTATCTATACATTAAACAGTGCATTATAAGTAAAGTTTGTCATTATTCTAACTTGGGCTCAGAATTGTCTCACCAATAATAATACATGCTCTGAAAAGTTCTCTTTCTGCACAAATCACCTCTATTTTTACTTGACTTTGGTGATCAGTTTAATATCTTGTGTTGCAGTTCTTTTTTTGCTACGCCAGTTTTACTGTGAAGGCATTATTGTGACGAAAGAAATCAGTGAGGAGAATGTAAAGAGATCCTTGAACTTCACCAGGAGTAGAAGAAGCGATGTTCAAAGTAAGCAATTACAAGAAAAGTTGTACTTTTAAAACTTTTATCAACAAAGTATTATCAGACATATATGTTAATCTACAGTATGTACTCCTCGCAGAATGATGGCAGCTGTCAGAGTTGCACATATTTAAATTTTCTTTGTGGATGTTTAATCATTAATGTGGTAATAATGTGTATATTTTTCTAGCAGGTGTTAAGTTAAAGTGAAGTGTAGCTGCTTTTACATCTTGCGGAATTTGAAGCAATGCATCTCAGTTTGTTTGATTTATTATGTTTTGTGTGTAAAAATCTAATCTCTGAAGTAACTACTGCAAACAGACTCCAGTTATACATCACATTTTAGCTAAATGAAGGTTTGGAAGAATTTAGGGTTCGGCGTTTTGCCTCAGAATAACGTACAGAGGTAGATTTGTCAGGAAGTGGAAGAATAAAGTAGCAGAAAATGGAAATACTGAAGCATCTCAAGCAAGATAGAGATAAAATTACACATGAAGACAGAGACAACAGGCTGTACTCAACTGAGCCAACCTCTATCCAAACCGAGACAGTTAAGCAGGTCAGCAGTGTGCACTTTGGGCTCATTATGCACGATAAACTCTAAAGTTTTGACTAGAACACCAGCAAGATCCATAAATTATGCCAGCGAAAACTCCCTGTTAAACGTAACTTGGGACATGTCTGATTCATTGCACCTGTTGTTGCCTCACAAACATTAATTAAATGTGTATGCTGCCTCTGATTTTTCATGCCCGCTAAGGAAAAACACACTGAGCAGTATCAGACAAGCAGCCTGCGAAGTCCTCCCGATACCTGAACACCCAGACATCAAAAACAAAACCGTCCACTACTGCAAAAGAAACCAAGCGCTCTCAGAATTCTCCGTACATTACTATTGTCTGGCAGTGGTTGTGAATGCAATACTTTAAAATGAATGAGGGACCTTTCTGGCAGGGGGTTTCATCTCTTCTGCTATAGTAGCTCTAAATAAAACAACCCCACATCACGCTATGTATCAGTATGGCTCTTTATATGTAACATAGTCTGTATATTAAACTTACTTCATGATCTAGACTAAAAATTCCTGCTCAAAATCCTTCAAAGTTGGTTCCTTTTATTGTGAACGTATAACTCCTAGTTTTATTAATGTTCTAAATGGGCTGTTTCAGTGTCTGCAGCTTTAAATGCAACTGCTGCTAGCCCCGCCCCCTTCAGGAAGAAGACTCTCTCTGCATCTGTGATCGAACACATTTTATCACTTCTAACATTCTGTCTGAACAATCTTTTTATGTGAAAGTATTGCAGAATTAATAGCACAGATACTGTTTTTAACTCGTGTTTGGTGAGTTTGTCAGACAATGTTGTGATTATAAAGACAGTATTTAGCGGTGCATGATGGCAATGGCCCTGAAGTGATTGTTAGTTGATTTGTAGTCTTAATAAGCTGCATTTCAGTCACTATTTTGTACTTGTTCCGCAGAAAAATTTGGAAATGAGAGCAGTTTAATTGTGAATTCAGCTGTATTAAGTGCAGTATACATGAGCACAGAGAGCAGGAGAGAAGTAAACAGTAGCGGAGTTTAGGTCACACTAAAGCACAACAGGCGACGTGAAAACACAATAACCCACTCTTTCCTTGTTTACTGGTTTCAAATTTGATTTCCACAATCTCTAAATGTCCCCCAGCCTTACAGTTTTCACAGAGCTCTGACGTTTTGGCCAGCTAATGGTGATGTTAACCACATTGCATGCTAACAGTAAGGCTTCCCTTATTATTGTGATGATAGAGGCCATCAAAAATAAAAGTAATCCACTGGGTGTTCAGTTCCTCAGATGCTAGGAAGGCATGGAGACTCTTGCGTTCACTCTTGCAGCCAGCGATGGGGCAGGATTAAACAAAGTCTGAACTAGACGACTGCTGGCTTTGTTAGCGGATATGTAGCAGCTCAGTGAAATGCTTGCTAGCTTGTGCAGCTAGGAGGCTATCTAATCATGGGAGGGCTTGAGGAAAGACAAAACCAAATGTCTTAACAAGTTATATTTTCCACCTACAAACCATGAAACACATGAACCCTTCGAGGTCGAAGCCAGTTTTGGCCATTTTTGAGTAGTTTTAATTTTGCCTTTATACGCTAAAACATGTTTACCACGCTCATGTCTGGTATCTTTTTTTTCAGCACATCACCACCTATATGATCTGACTATTATTTTTTCACTTTCACTTACTATATTAACATATTGGGGCCAAAAACACGCACAAAAAATATAAAATCTAATTTGAAAACATATTAAAGTGGCCTGCTGGGTGTTGAGTTCCTCAGATGCTAGGAGCGCATCTGAGGAACTGAACACAAACAAAACCATGTTTGTGTTTTTTTTATTGTTATTTATTCCAATAAAAAACAACACAAACATGCTTCAGCAATTTTGTAAAATCACTTTTGTGACGGTGGACCTCTAAGGGTTAAAAATGGATTTTCACCATATGGGACTTTAAAGAGTCATGAAGCTTCACTGATCCAGATGTTAAAGCTACTGGATTAGCATGTGTTAAATGCTGTATTTTTCACTACACGAGAGGCAGCACTGTTGAATCCGTGTCTTAAATTAAAAACACCTCTGTCTTTCCTGCAGCATCCTGCATCTATTTTTCCTTGGGTGGTCAATGACGTACAGTATTTACAGTATATAAAGCACACACAGATGCACTTTAGTTTGTCAGCAGTAATCACTCAAGTCTGTTCCCAGAATTTTTGCCAATATAAGCAAAAAAAAAAATTTCGTTCAGGGGGCAAACCATATTAAATGCAGGAATTTTGCTACACGTGTGGTTTTGGCAAAGTCTTGCCCTCGGGAAAGTGGGTCATCACAGCAGGAAATAGACGAAGACAAGTGGGGATTCAAGAGGGAATGCAACAAGCAATTAAAAATCTACAGAGAACAGTGCAAAAATATAGATTACAGTGTGGCGTCTTTGTGGGCATTTGCCGGCTTGATGACATTACATGAGAAGATGTGCTGTGATATGATTAGAATCTGGATGCCTGCATGTAAATGAAGCATGAAAAGAGCGGCGTGCCGGCTTGTTTGTGTTGCGGCTGTGAGTAGGCAGAGCTGCAGATATTAAGTCACCGCTCGTGGGTAGCTGCCCATGTAGGGCATCCTGGCAATTTCCTCAGCGCTATAAGAATATCGTAATATGATTTTCTCTTTTGAAGATTTAAATCACATTCATCAATCTTCAACAAAAGCGCATGGGATGTGCTGCGGAATTCGCTGTGAAGCTCATCCAAAAGGTTGTCTGGTGGGATATTTAGTTTAAGCAAATTAGAAAAGATAAACAACGGGGGGAGAAAAAGGAGGAAGAAGACGAAGAAGAAGAGGAAGAATCTGGCAATTGAATAAAGCAGAGAGGAGGAAAGTTGTTATGACACCTGGATTGTTTTCTTCTCAGGAACGTTTGATCTCTTGGGGAACACAGTGCTGCAGGGATGATATTCACGGGATCCGCTCACAGGTGGAATCCTGTCTTGTGTTGTGTGAAACAGCCATGTGCTTTCCACGCCTTTGAATTATGTACATCCGTGTTGACATTCTTTATTGGTGCACCGCTGCTGTGAATAACAATCCAAACTTCTTTCTTGCCCCCCCCCCACCCCTCCTTCCTCTTCCAGCTTGTTGTTGTTTAATGCACTGTGCATCCTTACATGATTCATAATGTGGAATTTTCCCAGCCAGTGGGACGTTTCAGTACATGAAATTGTATTACGGCGTGACAATCCCAGCTTACTCCACAGGTCTGGCACCGCGTTCGGCTGCGGCTCAGCTCTGGAGTTTAATGCAATTATAAATAAATAAGCATGTGGTCGGGAAGAAGACAGGGCCCTATGGGGACAAGCTGAGAGAAAATAGAGGAAGTTTAATTAAAGATGCAAACCGCACTCCTACACAGGGACACACAGAGACACACAGTAATATAGGCAAAATCCATACACTTAGATGCGTGTGTGTGCACTCTGCTTATGTATTTGGGCAGGCAGGAGGGTGCTCATAGCGAGAGTAATACAAAAGGGCTCCTCTGCATGTGCACGTGTCCACAGGTGAGCGAGCAGAGGGAAGCGTGGAGCATTGCCGCGTGGCGTTCGGATAAGATTCTCTAAATTCCTTCATCACACCGCTTTCGGTGCGCAACCTTCCCGACAACACAGTGGAAGGCGTTTTGTCTCTTTCAGTGCTTCACCCCCAGTAACCCGGCTATCACACTCCACACACATGCACTGTAAAACGATTCGATTTTTTTTTGGTTACATTATTTTCTGCAAAATGATTGAACTGCCAGTCTCTTTGTAATTACCTAAGGGGTGCAGGCAATGGCACAGCCAGTAAAAGGCTGATGAGGGAGTATTGAATTTGCACTTCAATTAGAGTGCTTATAAAGTGTGGATTACACAAGGACTCCAGGGCCACAGCTCTCACTCAATTACCACAGTGCACCATGGGCCGAGGGGACAGCAGGCAGGAGGTGGACAGTGAAGGCATCGGGGAGCGAAGGATCAAGGTGGCGGAAGACGACAGCAGGAGAAAAAGTGGGAGACGCTGAATGTTAGCTTTAATCAGGGTAGATTTATGCGAAGGCAAAGTGCAGGGGAAAGGATTAAAAGAGGAGAAACAATGGAGGGAGAGCCATCCATGTGTGACTCAGGTCCTCCTCTGCAAGTTCTGGCCTTGGATTCAACAAGGACATCTGAAAACACGAAGCCATTCGAGTTATTAAACTTCCGGACGCCGCGCAGCGTTAGCACTGTGCTGATTTGAAATGCCTGTGGATGTGCATTCATTTCCATTTTCTGAGTTGTTTAAACAAGTCTCCTTCAGATTGAAGGGCTACAGAGGAATCTGTTCAAAAGAAGCAACAACAACAACAAAAAAAAGCCTCAACAATGCGTCTGAGTCCCTGAGTAAATTCTCAAATGGATTATTGAGCCAATGAGTGAAAATCACCGGCCATTTAGAGTGGATTTGTCTGCAAGGCAGCGATAAACGACAGCTCGCCTTTCTACGGCTTAGCTCCTCGATTCTGAGAAGGAGATGCTTGAAGGACATGCTTTTAGAGTAAACAGGCCGATGGCGAACAAGTCGGAGGGGGGAGAAAAGGGAAAATTTTCAATTTGATTGCCTGGCTGAACTTGTGAAGACAATGTGAGACGATATGAATGTGAATGATTAATTGTTACAGCTCCTTAAGAAGTGGTTGTCGCCGCTTAATTACTGGTTGTGATTTGCAGAAACAAAGGAGAGTTTTATTGTCCTCCTCCGTCAAACTCCGAAAATCCTTTCTCACAGGAAAATAAGTTGCATAAGGAGGATGCACAGACGCAGCATGGCACCGCTATAAGGGAGGTTACCTGGATTTCAATTTGACGTCTCACAAGATGGCAGTTACATGAAGCCGTGGCTAATTGGACATACGGGTGAACAAATGAAGGGAAACCTAATGGCTCAGTGTGGAAAAGGATTCCGCATCTGCACGTACCTTTAATCTCCCAGACTCCCTTTCTCCTCCCCTGTCTGTCGAGATCATCTCCTTGCACTTCTACCTTTCTCTGCCTCACTCTCTCATTTCTACTGTCAACAAAGAATGTGCAGGCTTCCCACAGGCCCTAAAGGAATCTCTCACACTGCACTCACATAATCACTTCAGACCCGGCTGTTTAGGCCGACATCTCCGCTGGGACTTTACCAGCCGCACGCTGCAGGCCAAATCAGACCGCTGAGCAAAAAAAAACACACACACAACTGCAAGAGTGAAACAAAGAAGTCAGACAGAGGAGCGTGACCAGTCTGAGAACATCAAGGACTGGTCTACTGGTTGGCTGGATGTCATACTCTCCTCCCTCAGTAGCGGGATGATTTGGTGCCCTCCTGTATGGAAATGATAGACTCTAAGCAGCTTCCTTTGAGCGCACAATAAACACCCACACACTGAACGGGCTGCGGCAGGTCAAGCACGATTCCAGTTTAAATTCCTTCCCCCCCGAAAGGAACCAAATGGGATCTGGAGCTTCATCTAACGTATATCAAAGCAGCTGAATTTAATGACATGTTTAATGACTCCTTACTTCGGCAAATGGGCTTTATTTGAAGCCTCCAGAGCCGACAGGAAGGAGCCTCCTCTCCTCCAATTAGAGGCATCCTCTGGAAGACGGAGTCGCGGCTCTAAACGAGGATTTTTTTTTTTTTTTCAAAAGATAGAGAAAGAAAGGAGCTGTTGACGCTTGGTCCCTTGCTAATGTCAGGCTCAAACAGGCTGGAAATACATTAAACTATCAAGGTGAGAAAATATTCTTAACGATGGCAGGCGGCGGGCTGACAAGGAGGAGAGTAAAACGCCGGATTAGTCTCGAGCTCGCTTTGGCTAATGGCTGGCGTCTCCACTTCACTTTTCATTGTTTTTGGAAGTGATTCCCCTTTTTTTGCTAAATCAGATTTCTTTCTCAAGTTGAGTTAGGATCAACAGCAGCTCCGAAAAGGGTCTAACGGTGTTTGTACGACAACAGGAAAATCGCACACTGTCGTTCTGAGTTTGGTAAATTGTGATGTTGGAAGCGGCACATCCTCGCCCAACCAAATTATTAATGTCTTAATTTACCACAATATGAAAAGCATGCGACACATCACAGAATGAGAGATGCTTGTTTCTCTCAGACTGCCAAAGCTGAACTATGCAGCTCAATTTGACGGACTGAAAAAGCTAATTCCCCTCCAGCGCTGACTGGCATAGAAATATTTGCATAGTAAAGCCGCATGTATAGGAGCCGGGTGTCTCTCAGGGCACAGATATGTGAAACACACAGGCGCCTATTCAGGTGCAAGGCCTTGAGAATGTTTTTATGGTATTACTTGTTGCATTTTATGTTCAAACGGAACATCAAAAAGAAATTCTGTGCCTCTGTTTAGAAGAACTCCAGCAATCCGGTGATGTTTTCGATGACGTCTCCGAAGGTGACATTTAGTTGTCGGCGAACATCGGCCTGGACCGACCCGTCGTTTCATTTTCAAGAGTTTCCATCGGGGTTAATGAAGTTTTATATGATCTTAATTTGATTTCCAGCTGTTAGGAGCAGAGCTGTTGGTGTCTTAAAAGCGGGAACAGGCTGTAAATCATTCACAGCAAATTTAATACAAATCAACGCCTTAAGAGGACTTGAAAACAAAGCACATAGCAAGAGAAATTAACTACTTTGTTATAGGCTGATGGTATCAGGAGAAAACGCTGACTATGAAGAGTTGGTTTGTTTGAAAGCCTCATCAATCCGAAATTAACTTTTACCCACTGACTGTATATAAAAATACACAAACACTCCGTAACGTTCCCCATAGGCTTGCTGAACAGTAGTGTTGAAGCTCAGTTTCAGCATTTTTTTGCAACTTTAAGCCTTAATACAATATAAACAGGTGAGTTATATTAAAACACACCATTCCAACAATGGTGAGGAAGAGGGAAACTAGCTATAGAGACCAAGACTGTTTATTATACCAGGCTGGAAACGTGTTTATTTCCACTGTAAAGTTGGTCATTTTAACATGGAGGTCTATGGGGATTGACTCACTTTTAGAGCCAGCCTCAAGTGGACATTCGAGGAACTGCAGTTTATGGAACTTTGATGTTGGCTTCATGTTTCAGCCCAATAGTTTGACACTTGACCAAACCACTGTGTCTGAAACAGTACAGCCAAGGTGGAAGTGGCTTAAACCTGCATTCTTTCTGACAGCCAGCAGGGGGCGACTCCTCTGGTTGCAAAAAGAAGTCAGGTTGTATAGAAACCTATGAAGAAATGACCTGATTTCTCAGTTGATCTGCTCGTTCCGTAAGCGTTTTCCTAATGAGTTTATGGTTTTATTCGCTAGGTTCGAGCCCTCCTCAGTACAGCATGATGTTCATTTTGTAAATTATGGTTCCATTTTGAGTAAAACAAATGGAGCTCTTAGCTAATCTCTAGGTAAAGGTAGACGTAGTGTCCTCAGGTTGTCAGTCAGATCCGCCACTTGTCATGTTTGGTTTCAAAAGACCAAGATGGCAACGGTGAAATGCCAAACTGCAGTCCACCAGCAAATGCCAATTTTTAATAGACAGTTTTTGCCTGATATCTAACCAAATGCTGAGGAGTGGTTTGCAGTTGTAATAAAATCATTTTTATGAAAATCTTGAACCTGTCCATGTTAACATGGGGGTATATTGGGACACACTCACTTTTGGAGAAAGCCTCAAGTGGACATTTGAGGAAGTTGGCTTCATTTTTTAGCCCCAGAGGTTGTTTCTGGTGTGTTGTTAGACTTCCACAATGTCCACACCTTTCAGACTCCACAACTCCAATTTGTAGCACTGGTTTTTCTTGACAATTTTAAATCTCAATCCCACGATGGGATTGTGACATTAAGGCTTTTTACATTCGAAAGCTCCCTCCAGAGCCAAGGAACAGCACAGCAACCCGATGAGTAACCTGAGTTTAGTATGTAAACTTTGTGGAATGCCCCTTTAAATATTTCTACACAGATGTTCAAAGAAAGTGCATCACCCTTTGAAATTGTAGCTGTAGTTCCAATAACAGAAATATATGTACTTCCAAGTGAATAACATGGATCATATTGGTACTATGTGGTGTTCTGATGGAAAACCTTGGATTTTAACATCCATGTTGATGAGACTTAGACACCCAAATAAACATTGTCCCACAACAAACACACTCCCTCATGCAAATGGAAATCCCAAATGTCACAGGCCTACCTCTAAAGGAAAATGCGCCCCATTACATGGGAAAGACAACAATCGATCATCTTGAGGAACATGACAATGGCCCAACATGCTGATTTGACCTCCAAACTTCCTACACCCCATTGTGATCAAGCATCAACAGGATGCAGTGGAACAAGTTGGATTGACAGAGGCCCCACTGCACAAGACAGAGTACCTAAAGGATCCAATGCCAACATCCTGGTTCCAGACCCCATAGGACACCCTGAGAGGTCCTCTGGTCCATGCCCAATGGTTCAGAGCACTTTGGACCACATAAGGGGGACCAACACAATATTAGGCAGGTGGTCATGATGTTATGCCTGATCGGTGTATGTCAAATGACTCAAAGCTGCATCATTTGCAGGATTTTTGCTTTTAAATAAGAGCAAACACTGACTTCAATGTCACCTACCGTCATGAAAACAGGTCAGATATGTGAAATTCTCAAAGTGATGCTCTCTCTATTTTGTATGTAGTGTATTAAATCCAGTAACAACAACCAGATGAAACAAATACTTACCTTAACGAGCAGAAAAACAAAGACAAAAGCCTTCACAAGTGGCAGGGGCACAAACACCCATCCAGCATGGTTTTGACCTAAAACTCCTGACACAAAGAGGCATCATTAGGATCAGTGTTGTCTCCAAACAGGCCTCTCTGTCTTTCAAGCTGCAGTCATTAGCGTCAACTAAAGTAGCTTCTGAGACAGGAAGGACACTGGCTGTCTTTCAAGGCTTCGACACACTTGGCGTCGTCTCAAACGTGTCGCTTTATTGCTCTGTTTTCTAATTGAGAAAATAGATAAAGATAAACAAGGACGCGAAAAACAAAGTGCCAAAAAAAAAGAAAAAAAGAAGAAGTTGTGGCATGAGGAACAAACCGAGCGGAATCCCACCACCGGGCGCTCGATTTGTCATCTCATTTAACCACTTCATCTCCACCTTGGTGGGGTTTCTGCGAAAGGACTTTCAACCGATGCGATTTTCTGCTCACTGACCAGCAGCCAAGGCACACTGAGAACATACAAAACAGGCTTATCTGTTTTCCTGACACAGCCGGGGCATAATGACCCCGTGGCACAGGTCAGGACATTCTTTCCCGTCCGCCGTCCTCCAAATGAGGCTGCCTCTGGTCATTAGGGAAGCAGCGTTTAAAAGACACAGAGAAACAAGCAGCGGCGTGGCCATTAAAGATGCCATCGACTTTTTAATTAAGTCTCATAAAGGACCTATCAATGCGAGGGCGGTAATGAACGGCGGCGTAAAGCCAATCCCATCCCATTTCTATGTTCTTTGAGGCTTTAACAGATCTGTTCTCATTTCACGCTATTAGAGAAGGTCCGGGACTGCAACGCTTAACATCTCAGCGGTCTCGGGTCTAATTTCTCATCATGTGCCATAATCCAATTCCACCGTTTCATTTCATGCAACCTTTTTTTTTTTTTTTTTGCCTTCTTACACTCCGACAATCACGGCAAAGAAAGTTTATTTATCCAACACGCTGCCGAGATAGAGTGCTTTAAGACGGAGGTGCAGAAAAGGCTTTAAAGCGGCTGCAACAAGTAATTTTTCCATCCTGTCAGCGGCCTTGCAGGTTTAGCATTGTTTTGGACACAGCAGGCAGCAGATTTCAGTGGGAAAGCTAAAAGAGCCGACGTTATTTCACTCGTCTAGGACCAAACTGACAGTGAACAACTAGCTGGTGAGCATTTAGCAGCGGCTGGAGGACGTCCAAGAATCTACACCCTGACCGCTTCTCCCTCACCTCCCTGGAAGATATCGAGGAGATCTGTGAAGGAGAATTCATGAGGACATAAAAAAGGCATATCTCATTACCTCGTCTCACTTCATAAAGGATGGTTCGGTGTGTCTATATGCTAAAGGAGAGAAGAAAAGAGGCGCTGGAGCTTCTCCTTTCATAGAATTTAATCAGCTCATATCATGGGGGCCTCTCAGTTACCACTTAGGAACCTTTCTATGCGAAAAAAAGACCATTTAACAAAAAAAACAGACATAGGAATTTTCTATTTTTAAGGGTGTATCTATGGTTTTAAAGAAGCTGCAACCTTCTCTTTGTCTTGGTGAAAAACAGGCTGCTTTCTAGACATTAAAAATAGCATGCCAACAGTAGAAAACAGGCATTTCCTGCTTTCTATGGTCGGAAAATGGACATTTGCTGATGTTCAGTGGCATATCTGTTGTGGAAAATATGACACTTAATAAGAATTTAGTATCTACAGTATGAAAACAGGAAATGTTAAATGAAAATGAATAAGTAAAATAATAAAAAATGTTTTAAAAGTGAGAAAAAGACAAACGCTGGCTATTATTTAGTGTTGATCTATAGGGGGAAACAGGAACTTGTGTTATTTCATCTACAGTATGAAAACGGCAAAAGTTAAATAAACCAATAAAATAACAGATAAAGATAAGATAGATAAAGGGGCTGCACTGGCTCGGTGGTTATCAGCGTCGCCTCACAGCTGGAAGATCCCCGGTTCACGTCCCGGTTAGGACGCCTGGGATCTTTCTGTGTGGCGTTTGCATGTTCTACCTGTGGGTTTTCACCAGGTACTCCGGCTTCCTCCCACAGTCCAGAAACAAGCTGAGGTTAATTGATGATTCTAAATTGTCCGTAGGTGTGAATGAGAGTGTGTTTGGTTGTCTGTCTCTATTTGTCGCCCTGTGATAGACTGGTGACCTGTCCAAAGTGTCCCCTGCCTTCGCCCGAGTTGACTGGGATAGACTCCAACCCCCACGACCCTACAGAGGATTAAGTGGTGTATAGATAATAGATGGAAGATGGATAAACTAAAGATAAAATTAGAATTGGTTTCCTTTATCACAGTAATCATCATTTACATACTCTGCTAAACACCTCTTGGTCACAATGACAGTCCTTCTGATTACTGACTACATGACATACTGTGCAGATCCGCTTCCAAGTCCCTCCTCCATAAACTGGACACCACCCACCACACTGCCATTCATTTTGTCACCGGCGCCTCCTTTACTACTCACCACTGCAGTCTGTACTCCCTAGTTGACTGGGCCTCTCTTCACTCCTGCAGACTGGTTTGAGCTCATATATTAAACCCTGTTGGGTAAAACTCATATCTTCTCTCACTACTCATCAAGTCTCCAGCAACCTCATCAACCTCCTCATCCCCAAAGTCGGCTCCATTCTTGGCCGTTGTTCATTTCAGTTCAGTTTCAACACTAAAACTCACCTCCTTCATTGCACTCTTTTAAAAATTTGGTGAAGGAATCAGTTGCCGACTGTTGCACCTGCTTTTAGCCTATTTAATCTTTCCGACTCTTATTGTTTTGCTCTTGTTTTGGTATGGATTTTTATGAATGCATTAGTTTGTTTTTTCTGTGCTTTGTGCTGCCTCTTGGCCAGATTGTCACTGTAAATGAGAACTGGTTCTTAACCGACTCACCTGGTTAATTAATGAAAACATGAATAAAATAGCTAAAATGCTGCTCAGGCGTCGTCTTGTAATGAAAAAGACAGAACATGTGTTCATTGACAGTTTACTGACTATGGATTAAGCCTACAGAAACGCAAATTTAACTTTTCTGCTACTTAATGATGCATTTAGAGTAATTATACGTCTTCTTCTTCAAAATAAAAATCAATATATGTTGTATGATTGAAACAGATTTTTTTTAAATTACCTTCTAGATCTTTCACATTTGAATAAAAACACTGAACGAAAATAATGGTCTTTTATCTCTAAACTGTTCATCCATCCATTATTTATACACCACTTAATCCTCTGTAGGGTTGCAGGGCGCTGGAGTCTATCCCAGCTGACTCGGGCGAAGGCAGGGGACACCCTGGACAAGTCGCCAGTCTATCACAGGGCTACATATAGAGACAAACAAGCACACTCTCATTCACACCTACAGACAATTTAGAATCATCAATTAACCTCAGCATGTTTTTGGACTGTGGGACGAAGCTGGAGAACTTGGTGAAAACCCACGCATGTACAGGGAGAACATGCAAACTCCACACAGGAAGATCTCAGGCGTCCTAACCGGGACAAAATTAAATTAATGTGAAAAGAAAGTTAAAAGTCAAACAGGCCGAACTCAGGGCATCAGTGTAAACTTATCAATCGTGTTCTTAGCTGCAAGAATCAGTAAAATAGCCCTAACTGATGTATGAAAATCAATTTTTTCACCATATTTTGGAAAAACAAATCACAACAGTTAGAATTTGGTCATATTTTGACAGCAAATTTGCATTATTATTATATTTACAACGCCATCTTGCAAAAACACAGGCATTTTGTCCCCCTTTTGAAGCCCCTGCAACAACTAGACGATAACGATGCAATTCATTATTCATTATTCTGCTGAAATATACAATCATACGAAGGCTAATGCGCAGGTAGTTCTTACAGTGTTCTATACTGGTCTTTGGACCACCTGTGGAGGGAAGCTGAAGCAAAACAAACCAGGCTCTTCTTACTGTGGGGAAACAATCCTAAACACCAACGTGCTGCAACACAAATGTTTGTTAAGTGTCTAAATCCTTCCATGTTTAGCAGACAAGAGCTTTAATATCATTTAGCTGACCTACAGGTAGCCAGAGCACTAACCTGAGAATTAGCATTGTGCTACACTAGTGGAGAGATCGTTGTCTGGTTGCTTTTTTGGAGAAACCTGCAGATCAACTGGTAAAATCTGAGACAAACTGTGTTGTGCTTTGATATAAATCCTTAAATAAATCCTTTGTTTTCAAGCTGATACACTTAATCATGTTAAAATTACAGCTATGAGTCCATCGCTGGTCCTCGCTGCCTAACAGCTGACGGCAACACGACGGCAGCCTGATAGGTTGCAGCTATTTTTTGCAAAAAAGGGTGTTTTTGTGTCAAAAAGAGACCACGGCAAAAAAAAAAAAAAATGCATGTCCTGGATCTCCTAACTCCTACTCCCAGACCACCAAACACACTTTGAATCCGCCCTTTGATTCCCTCTGTAGAAGAAGCGTCCAGCAGGGAGGTGAAGCTGGAGAACCTTCACTCACCTCTCACATGGGGCGGGTCACGGTGACCTCAAACCTCCACGCACAGGAAGCTCTGAACGGCCGCAACCAGACCGACCTCCTTATCTCATGTCGGCTCCAGATGTCAGATCTACACCCAGAAGATGTTAGAAAGTCAGAAAGTACAACTTTATATGGGATGCTGCGGGAGGGATTCCACTGGAAACTGGGTTGGATTAGATTCCCAAGATGCTATTATCTGATACCAACCTGTCGGCATGCATGTTCAACGCTGCACATCCTGCATAATTACAATCATCCCGTAAGTTTTACTGTTAAGAAGCAACTTGTGTGTGAAATGAAAATGCATTATTTGTAGATACAGTTCTGCTAATGCTGCGATCCGTCTTGCTAATGTTGATAAATTGTGCCAAATGAGCGTTCCACAGGGGACGGCGCACAACCGCAAACTTCCTCAAATCCTTTTTCCTGTGTGAGGTTTGAGTCTGGCCTCCTTGCTGGTGTTACAGTGTCATCTCACGCATTTGCATAAATACGCCAAAACAACCCCCCTAAAAAAAAACCCCAGCAACAACAAGAAGGAGTTTAGAACAAGATAAATAAAAGCTACTTTTAAGCCACATTTTGAGATATTAATATTCATGACGACGCGTGCGGTCGATCCCACTGAGAATCAAGCCGGCAGCGTGCGGAGCAGAAGTCTGCAGAGTGTTTTCAGTGTGTCGGCTCATTGTTCTGCTGCTAGGAGCTGCTGAAGGTGAGCTCAGAGGGCCCACGTGACGCCTGTCAGCAGCATCAGGGAGGCTTTACAGAGGTTTGTGGCTGTTAATAACCTTCATTTGGTCAGTAAGGGCACTCTGAAGGCAAAGCCGTGGCATGTCGTGGTTCTGAGGGTGTCATGTCACACTGCAATCAACCATCCTGTAAAATTACAATGTAAGGATGCCAGAAAAACCCCATTATAAACGATGGAATAGTGTAACGTCTAAAAACTGTAGAGAGGGTGAAAATAACAGCAAATATCTGAAAATATTTATTTTTTTCAGCTAAAGTACAAAGTAAAACTGCAATTTCATGGTCAACCAAGGTCAAAAAACTAATTAATATTTTTAAAATACAGATGTTTGATGTGGACGTTATGTAGAGTTTTGATCTGTTATTTTTTTCAGTCAACATGTAAATTTGTGCTTTTTAATTTAATTTTAGAAAACAGGGAAATTATATAAAGCAACCATATTTCAATCCTTAAAATGTATTCCTAAAAAAATATAGCAAATATGTGTAAAATAATAAATTTAAATATATTTAAACCCAGTGAAACTGTAATTGTCTGGTCACATTGCAAACTAATAAATAACTATTAGTACAATTATATTTTTGGGCATCGGTTATTGTTCTGGCTTGTTTTTTTTTGAGTCAAAATGTATTAATATTTTTTTTCTGTGGTTTTATTAATTATTATTATATGTAATTATAATTTACAATTTTTCAGTTTTTATTATACATTATTTTTCTTTTAAATAACTGCAAAACTTGAATTTGAAAAAATATGTTTTGCCAGTCAACATGTAAATTTAAGGTTTTTCCTCTGTGATTTTACTAATTATTGTCATATATATTTATAATTTACAATTTTTCAGCTCTTATTATACATTATTTTTCAATCAGATAACCGCAAAAATATGTTTTCCCCATATTTTTTAAAAAAATAAGTAGAATTTTACAGTCAAGCATTGTAAAAGAACAAACTATTATTTTTTAAAAATATTAATTGGACATTATTTACTGTTTGGCCTGTTGTGTTTTTTTCTGTGATTTTACTAGTTATTATTTGTAATTTAACAAAACAGGGAAAACCAGTAAAATAACAGTGTAAAAGTGATTTTTCAAACCTTAATATGCATCAGTTTTCTTTCAAATAATGTCAAATACCCATAAAATAATGTTATTTTTGCTCATTTAAATACAGTAAAAATAGTGTCACTTTATAGTCAAGCATTACAAAGAATAAATTTCCATTTCACAAAATACAGATGCTTTGACCTGGAAATTAATTAAAGCTTTTTTTTGGTCAACATACACACTAGTCATTGTCTGTAATTCTGCAAAACAGGGAAAATCTGTAAATTAACGGTAAATTATTCAAAGAATTATACCTTTTACAGTGCAGCCTGCAGACGAGCTGTCAGTGAGCCAACATATGAAGCTTTACAGTGTCTCCTCAGTGAGAAATGGCAACTAGACGGCTTAAGAAAAAGCTCAGCAGTAAATGAACACAGTCACTGCGCATGTGCCAGGAAAACAAATGTTTTTATGAGGAGAGACGTCTTCATAACTTGTCATTAAAAGAGCTGTGGTTGAAATAGTCGCTGCTGGACTCTGATTTCTACATGCTTCCGTTGATGGAGCCCAAACACAGGAGGAACATCCGACACAGTCTGGAGATCCTGTGCCATGTCAGCCCACGGTGCTGAGGAGGGGAAAGGTAACCAACTCCAGCTATTCAGCAGCACTCGGCACACCTCAGGAGTAATCACATCGACTCGGCGCTAAACCTGCAACCAGCTGCTGAATTCTGCAAAAAGTGCAGCGTTTCAGAAACATCCACAGGAGCCATGAGGGTTTTCTGTGTTTGATATGAGGAGGACTGTGACCGTCTGCAGAGCGAACCGATGCGAAGCTGCTGTAGCGAGAATAAAACCGCTTGTGCATCCTCATGGAAACCACCTCAGATGAACGGCGTTGAGAAGACAAGTTTGGCAAGACAGCAGACATGCACAAGTTGCAGATCTTTCTCCAACCACAGCAGTGTTAGCTCAGCAGGTTGATGCAGTAAACTAAATCTGCCCAGTCAGGTACACTGTAGGTTATTCTAAATTCATTCAGCTTAGAAACATGAAGTTCCCTCGCTGCCTTAAAAAATATATATATTCACTGCACAAAGTCATCTCTTGAGTTGTGGAAGTGTAAAAATAGATGGATTAAATTAGCTGAACATGAGAAAACTGGTTCAGTAAATCTAAAATATTAAGTTGAATCAACTAGCCACATAGAAATTACTTCCTTTTTCATTTTCTGAGGTTTTAAAGTTTCTTCTTTATTGAACATTGAAGCCATTGTTGACTAGAGTCAGTAGAAAGTAAGATAAATTAGAATTACAGAATATCATTACAGGTGTAGGGTCTGAATTCAGTGCTAACATTCAGTGCTAGTAGGGGCCAGTGGGGGCCTAGTGGTTTGTGAAGTGAACTTGGAACCAGTGTGTCGCCGGTTCGAGTCCCTGGAGTGGCAAGAGGTTGAATCACCACCACTGCTGGCCCTTGACCCCTGAGTGCTCCCTGGGTGCTGCAACGTGGCAGCCCACTGCTCCTAGTGTGTAAAGTTAAGGTTAACTATGAGTAGGATGGGTCAAATGCAGAGAAGGACTTTCTCCAAGGTGATCAATGAAGGTTATTATCATTATTACCTCCACCAAGGAGGTTGTGTGATGGCCGGCGTTGGCTTGTTTGTTTCTTTGTTTGTTTGTGCTCAAAGTAACTCGAAAACTCATGGGCGGATTTGGATGAAATTTTCAGGAAATGTGTGAAATGGGACAAGGAACAAATGACGAAATTTTGGGACTGATCCGGATCACCGTCTGGATCCAAGAATTTTTTTTTTAATGTAAGTGTAACCGGGTGGACAATCAAATGTGGTTTACTCTAAAAGCCACCAGAGGGCACTCTTGTTTTTGAGGTAACCCCCTGTGACCACATGAGATTTTGGGTCCCCCGCGACAGACAGTGACAATGACGGAGTTCTCTTTCCTTCCTGAGCGACATACGCACGGTTGGGCCGGCATTCTTATCTCCAGTTGTCTAAGAAGCTGGGAGGCTGTTAGGAGCTGACGCGCTAGAGGCCGTGCCTGTTCATTAGGTCGGATGGGGTGAAGGCCGCATTGTCGGTAGGACATTTGAACTGTCTGTAATTACATTTGTATCTGTAACTTTCCATACAAAATATGTGAATTGGGAGATTGTGTTGGGGGTGGACTGAGTGCTTTTCTAGTTATCCTTTATCTTGGTGAGAATAGTTCTGATTATCATAAAAATATATTACCATAATTTAATTTAACGTGCATTAAAAGACACACAGCAGGTTTGCACCATGTCGGTTTAATAAAACTACAAAACAAGTGTTTCTGGGAAGTTTTAACTCCAACAATGCACCATGGGACGTCTGCTTACATGCTAGTTTGCTTTTTTATCATTTTGACTTAATGAGTTGAGTGAATTCATCATTTTAAGCCTTCAAAATTAAATATAATTAGACATTTTACATTCAGTTAACTAGAAATGAGCAGAACGTTAAAACAAAGTGAGCTGATTTGACTAGACTCCTTCCTGAGGTTTTACAGTGTATTTTTGTGTTTTTATTGACTTCTTACATAGTAAATGGTAGTAAACAGTGTCTCTGGATGCATCTTATTGACTGGTGAGCAGGGCGTAAAGTCTGAGATGTATAAAATCTCAGTCCTGACCTCTGACCTCCTAATGAAGACGCCGTTTTCTTGGCAGAGCTCCGTATGCTAATACACGTACGGGGCTTCGACGAGCTCCTTTAACCTCGAAGGCATAAAAAGTAAGTCGAACCTGGGCTTCACTCCCCCTGAAAGAGTCGGTGGCTTCTCTTCCTGCTCCACTAATCAAAGGCCTTGAGTCGGGTCCAGGACATTACCTTCAACCAATTGCATAAGGGCAGGAGAAAGAAGGGGTTAGCAATGTAAATCAGCGCGCAAGAAACTCTATTATTGGTAAAGTAATGGGGACCGACATTGTTTGTAAGCTTCAGCTGTTTGCTTAATTGCAGATCTACGAGCAGCACTGGCTCTCATTTACATATGCAAATTCTAAGCAGGCCAACAGAGCTGTTCTTGGCAATGCTTGTGTTTGCCTGCAGGAGGAGAAAAAAAAAAATGGGAGGAGGGCTGCGTGGCGAGAGAAAGAGAGGAGAGGGATAAACAAACAGAAACTAAAATAGGAAGAAAGAAAGAGGAGGAAGCTGAGGGGATCGTTTAAAAAGTGATGAGCAGAAAGCGAGGCAGAGCTCTGGGGGGTGAAGCGACGGTCTCGGGGAGGGGCGTTTTTTGGCACGCAGCGCCTCACCTGAGCACAAAGCATCTGCAGCGAGCAAATAAAAGGATGCGTCGCTCTCTGCTGTAGGTTAAACCCTGAGAGCGCCCCCTGCAGATCGGCTGACAAGCGTCCTCGGGGGCGAACTTTTCCCCGTGAAGTTCAAGGACTCTCACGCTGATGTGCACAGATGTTGCCGCGGCTGAGGCTGTGATCCGTTAGCATTAGCGGCACTCTGTGCTGCTAATTCATATAGACAGCTGGGGGACAGTGGAGGCAGGTCCCCCCGGTGCCTCGACGGCTTCCAGACAGTCAGCTGATATCGGAGGTGGAGGCAGGTAATGGTGCAACTGAGGAACAAGGTAGCTTCTTTTTCCCACAGTCCACAAGTCTGTTTGTTTTGCTGCAGCCAGACACTTTGATCCTCATTGTTCCGGCGGGATGTGGGTAAACAGCGAGACGGAAGGAGTTCAGGGTTCAAACTGACAGACAAAGAAATCATCTCTGTTTATAAAAAAAAAAAAAGGGAATATTTGGCAACAGAAATAACATCTTTCTAGTCTCCGTCCCTGATTACGAGTAGCAATCTCTGTGTCTGATTATATCAATCAGTGACAGAGATGATATCACATAAAAGTGATTCAACCTATTCCCAGTTCATGAATATACATTAACTCCTCCAATCATCCAGAGTCTGGTTAGGAGGTGGGGGGGAGAAAACACACATGCAGAAACTGATGCATCCCACATCCACTGTGCCGTAAAGGAGGAATAGGTGGTGATAGCCGGAGCAGCGACTATACCTACAGTCGGATCAGAATAACATGTTTACACTGTAATTGCTTTTAAATAAACTCCATGGGCCGTCTCTCCATTCTGAAATAATCACGCCATTACTTGCAGCAGACATTCTGGAGGAATGAAAGGCAGCTGCTGATTTACAATTGATGGCAGCAGAGGCGGCCGCTGCTGTCTCTGGTCAATCTCTCACTCTTTGCCTCTTTTGCACACACACACACACACACACACACACACTCCTGTGCAAACACACAAGGCGGCGGAAATATCAATAAGATTCATCGCCACGGCGCCGCGAATTCCCTCCTGCTCTGCTCCTGTTGACAGACTCCTCCTCTCCCCTTCTGCTGATCCTCCGGCTGTCCTAATTCATACGTCCTCCCGAGGAGCCATCAGAGTGCCGCCTACTGTACCGCGCATCCTTCTCCTGCTTCATTACAGCCCCTTTGTTTTAACACGCTCGCTCTGTGAAATGCCCGTAATGGTGGAAGGTGAGGAACAAGTCCGGGAATTAATCCTGTTCCCAGATGGCGAAAGCTTCCAGCGAGTGTGTTTTCATATTCTGTTTTCACCTCTAACATCTCCTCAGCACAGCTAATGCTGCTCTGTTTGGAATGAAGGAGCTTCCCTGCATGCCTGCTGGGTCATTTGTGAGTTTATTCCAGCAGAGCAAGGAGAGGGACACAAAATCTGTTCACAGGAAAACAAGAGTGACGGCTCACTTATAGCACGACAGTCAACACGAAACTCTTCTCCATCGGCGTGTTCTGCATAGCTCAACCGATGGAACCCTTCTTGACCGTGTAAGAAATGTGGTCCAAAGACAAAACGGAGCCCTAGAAATGCGAACACATTCCCCCAAAAGGACCTGGAGTCTCTCCAAACCATCCAAAGCTCTAAGACCACATTCCACAAGTTGAAGACCCCAAGTCCCTATTGCTAATCCAAGTCATGAAACACAAATATGACCCAGTACGCAGTTGATTTTGTTCTCACAAGGGGAATGTCTGCGATTTTGCACACTGAAGTTGTTCCCAACATTAAAACCACCTGTCAGTTTGGAACATTTGCATGCAGGACGGCTAATTCACAGAGAAAACCAAGCATGTTGCATGTCCCAGATCCTCCAAACGTGTCATTTTCGGCATGTAGGTCGCTGCTGGGAGGTTGTTGTTTCCTGTGGTGAAGGGAGTTTTAAAAATGATAACATGCAGATAGTGGAAGGGCTTATACCTCTACATGCAAATGCCTTTATTGTCATTGCACAAGTGCCAAAAATGGAATGGCTATGCTTTTACAGTGTAAAAAGTGCATTTAAAATAATAAAACAGCAGGAAGCAGCAGAAGCAGAACCAGAAGTTGTCTTGCAAGATCTCTAGAGTCTCCTTTACATCCTTGCTTGATGCTAACAGCTCAAGGCTTTATTAGCAGCTACGAGCAAAACGCTGTTGGTCACAGTTGAGTTGCATTGTGGGTAATGTAGCCAAGAGGTTTTGAGCAGAAGCAACTTCCAGTGCCAAAAACTGCAGTTCCTCGAATGGCCACTTGAGGCTGCTTCCTGAAGTGAGTCAATCCCCACAGACCTCCATGTTAAAATGTCCAACTTTACAGCAGAGATAGACACGTTTACAACCTGGTGCAATGAAAAATTGTGGCCTCTATAGCTAATTTCACCTTTCATGACCAACATGCAGGTGGTGAATTTTTACAGAACTCAACCATTTGAATTTCATCAATGCTTAAAGCTCCATCCATCAATCCATTTTATTTCACTTCTGCCTGGATTTAGGTCGTGCTACGCACAAGTATGGACAAATGGCAGTCTATGGTCCGCCTCAGCTCCACTTATACTCCACGTCTATGCTCCGCTCATTTTCGGATTACCGGGGGAGTTAAAGTCAGGTGTTGTCAAGATGGAAGCACAGAGCTTCAGAAATGCTCGTCAGGGAACTAGTGGGTGATGTTAGAGGGGGTGTGTCAATCTTAATATACAGTCTGTGGTTCTGTGAAGGAAGATGAATGCATAGAATAACTAGAAAAGCACTCAGAGAGCGCAGACCAGGAGCTTCAGTCCACCCCCAACACAATCTCCCAATTCACATATTTTGTATGGAACGTGACAGATACAAATATAATTACATACAGTTCAAATGTCCTACCGACAATGCGGCCTTCACCCCATCCGACCTAATGAACAGGCACGGCCTCTAGCGCAGCAGCTCCTAACAGCCTCCGGAGATAAGAATGCCGGCCCAACCGTGCGTATGTTGCTCAGAAAGGAAAGAGAACTCCATCATTGTCGCTGTCTGTTGCGTGGAGCCCCAAAATGTCATGTGGTCACAGGGGGTTACCTCAAAAACAAGAGTGCCCTCTGGTGGCTTTTAGAGTAAACCACATTTAATTGTCCACCCGGTTACACTTACATTAAAAAAAATTCCTGGATCAAGACGTTGATCTGGAGCAGTCCCAAAATTGAATCATTTGTTCCTTGACCCATTTCACACATTTCCTGAAAATTTCATCCAAATCCGTCCATTACTTTGAGTTATTTTGAGCACAAACAAACAAACCAACGCCGGCCATCACACAACCTCCTAGGCGGAGGTAATAAAGGAGTATATTTGATTCTCTTGCATCAGTTTGCTCCTTTTATCTTTAACCTGCCTGTTCAAGTTCAGCAGTGTTACATGGTTCAGTGTTAAATCATTTCCATGCTCTTAAGGTTAAACTGGAGCACATTCTCTCCTTGTTTCAGTCTTAATATGGAAAAATATTCCATTCAGCACCACGGACAGCTCCACTCAAACACAAGCGTCCAAAGAAACCCAGGATTCCTTTCAGTTGTGCTTTTCGCTGGGTCAAAGTTGGGCCACAATGAGCATGTAAAGCCGCCGCAGACAGATGTGGTATCCGTGAATGCCTACGAAAACACATCCCTCCCTCCCCATTCCGAATCAATAATCCAATATGTTCAGTCAGAGATAACAGATGATCAGACGATAGGTACCACGCAGTGCCAAGAGGCGCCTCCATCACGCCGCTGCTCGCACATTTCAAGTAAAGAGGGGGAAGGGGGGGGGGCTGGCTCCAAAAAGCATCTCGAGGGACTGCCAATCTCCTCCGGTAATGATAATACCGGAGACAAATGAAGGCAATAACCAGCAATGGGATTAGACCTCTTATAAAAGTGTGAAAGGGGGAGATTTGGGACATCTGTCTCCTCCACTACAGCGCGAATATGGCAGAGCAGAGCGGTGGCGGCGGCGGCGAGCGTGAGGCCGTTTTTTTTAATGGGCGAGAATCTGCTGACGTTATCGTTGCAGATTTTGAGTGTATATGCCTATTCAGAAAACATAAACCAGGCGAGGAGATGATGAGATCTGTCAGCTCCCGGGCCACAGATTGGGTCAGAAATACAGATAAAAACAGATCACATTAACAGCGTAATTAAATCTTCTCGCATTAAAGTCCTCTACTGTATCTCTTATCAAGCGTGGATTTGACCTTCTTCCACATACAGGCGTCACATTTTCCCAGGTTTATATATTTAGCGTTGTTGGAAACGGCAGCTTATTGTCAGTCGCATTAACCCAGCACACATCCGTCACGTCTGAAATGCTCTTGGGTTTTGAGAACGCTAATATTCAACCTATTTTCCCTTCACGTAATTGGCTGTCTCTGTACATGCCGTTACCTGCAGCCGGAATCAGATGCTCCAGAGCATCTATAATAGCGCCATGTGCTCATAGAGGTGTGTTATCACACCTTGAAATACATATTTCCACCTCATTTAACTTCCACTGACTCCAGAATGCGAGAGCCGGTCATATATCATTTACTACTGCAGTGAACATTATCTGAGGTTTTTTAGAAAGGCAGAAATCAGACACTTGCCATCCAATAACGCGTTTTGTGTTTCTGATCACACTCAGAGCGTCGTGCCTGCTTCCTGTCAGTTTCCCCCTCTCACACAAAACATACATTTTCATTACTGTAAATCTGGTTTTACAGTCTTATTACTCCAACAAGCTCGGTAACAAGCAACGATAAAGCCGAATGTGGATCCTTTATATGAGAGCTGCATATTAATGTGCAGCCTCTGGTCGCTCCATGCAGGCTTTCAGCCGTCATGGAAGAAGCAAAGCGTCCTCATTGCAGCTTAATGCATTTCATAAAAGAACGAATCCAGGCTTTGTCAACAAACAAGCCGGGTCATCAAACAGAAGCCAACTGCACATCTATTAAAGCTAATCACTGTGAATAGATGGACACTGGGGTCCACGGAGAGCTCAGATTAAACCCAGCAGGCAGCAGACACAAACAATGCACAGCGCTGGAGCTAATGTGCACACAAAAACAAATCAGAGGGGATATTATTTCTGTACCCAACACTCATCCGCCTCTTTACGTGACCGCCGATGTGCCCGAGTGATGAATTTACATTTGCACAGGCGAGCCGTTTGCACGCCGACGTCAGATAAGAAATTTAAGCACATTTCGTCGATTATTTTTTAATTTGGGAGCGAGTTTGCCTTTCACATCGCAGGCGGTGTACATAGGAGCTCATTTGCATGCTATTTCGGGCGCCGCCGACTGCCGCTCCCTTTAAAAAGTTACTCGAAAGATTACAGGGAGCTTTTAAATGAAGGGGATAAAACTCAAGGGACGGGAAGGAAAAGACCGCAAACAAAAAGCAAGTATTTAAGATGCAAACGTGGAGTAGAATGACCGCAGCAATAATGAGCAACATTTCAATCTGCTTTGAAATGAGTTGTGCAGCCAATTCAGTTAATTTGCTGTTCCTCTTCGGACCTTTAAACCTAATATAAATCATTACCGTTGCTCCGTTTATGGCTCTAAAAGGGAGCTAAAATGCATTTGTTCCATCTCCCCTGCACCTCATCCACTTCGTATGTGCACATCAGCCCATAAACCGGCGGCTACACCAACATTGCTTTTAAATTTTAGGCCGACGCCTCATTTTTAGACACCGAACTGCACCCGGCAACCGCTCCTCCGTCATGATGGGGGCTGAAATCGTAGATCTGCGAGCCGCATTTTGCCCTTTTGGTTTTATTGCCCGTCTGCACTTTAAAAGAACGTTAAATCTTACATGGATCTGATTAAATGTTACAGCACGGGTGTAATTATGTTACGGGACAGACGGAAAGCTCTCCAGTAGGCTAATGCGCCTGTAGTTGCCGTTCACTCCACTCGAGATGGGAGCCAGTAGGCCTAATTGGCTCCACACAGCCCTAATCAGACTTGCTGGATTGTCTTGCTTAACATTTTTATCCCCCTCGTCCTCGTATCGGTTTTAAACTAAATTAGTCCCGTCCACCAGAGATGCAGCAGAGCGGGGCGGCGGGTGGAGAGGCTGCAAATCATTGCACTTCACCGCGTTCACAGTCTTCACAGTGTGTGTGTGTCTCCGCTGTCATTCAGAGGCAAATATAGAGTCTGGTGTGACTGCAGCCTCACCTGTTAACGAGTCAAAAGTTCACTGCATTATTCAGGGACGATTACGCGCCACGTATACGCATTTTAAAGACCCCCTCTGGGTAAAATGGAGTTTGTACATGTGGCGTTTTTGAGCTTTAAGACGTATCATGTGTGAAATAAGCAGTCAACACTGTGGCTGAGAACGTTCAACCGGAAACTAGCATCTCGATAACACGGATTCAGAACAAGGCCTTGATATTCGCAGGGTGCTGCTCACTTTGGTATTATTCTTCTGTAAAAAAAACTTTCTATTGTGTTGCTAAGAGTAGTTTTACAGTGTTTTGGAGGTGTGTAGGTGAGTTGTATTGCAGTGGTGGAGAGCAACGGTTAAGTCCCTGGGCACAGGATCGAACCCCAATGCCGCCCTTCCTGCTACAGGAGTGCCGTACCATGGCTGACCCTGCGCTCTGACCCCAACTTGGATACGCAAAAACAACATTTCACAATGCTGTAAAAAGGTATTCGTGACAATAAAGCTCTCTTCTTCTTCTTGTAGGCAAGCTGGTGTGCTCGAGCTGCAGTAAAAAGCAGGTGGATGACTGAAGGTAGAGGCAAGACTTTCACAGAGCTGCACGTTCTAGAGGAAGCAATCGTGCAGATTTACTTCTAAGATATTTTAAACCTCTGAACTCCAAGCAGTTTCTCTGCGTTTTTTATGCTCCAGTCACATTTTTCAAAATAAAAGCCCTGCATCTCTACGGAAACAGAACAACCACAAAGAAAGAGAGAACTCCAACTCAAATTTCCTTATTTATTTAGCTAAACTACAAAAAAAACTGGAATCAACACTGAAAGAAATGGGGTCTCCACATGCTATATAGATATTTACCTACTCACACAGCTCCGCTTTCTACAAACTGGGCTTTTCTGACATTACTCAACTCCAGAAAGATGTTGCACCATGCTGAATGTAACGTCCAACAACTTGCTCCTCTGTACACCTTTTTCGAACCATGCTGCATTTGTTTTAATGATCTAGTGCGTTTAATTTTCCACTCTTTTGCAACGTCCTGTCTAATCTGTGGAAACACTGCCTGCAGTTCAGCTGAAAACTTACTCCATTTTCATCACGTGAGCGGAGCCAGACAGCTTTATTTTTTTTGGTACATGCAGAACAAATTGATTTTGATGAAATGGCACAATGTTCTGCTTAGTTTCGGTTATTTTTCCTGATTAAACCACACGTCTCATGATATGTTTAAGGACGTCAGACATTTGAAAATCACCTGCCTTTCAAATCCGACAGCAAGTTTAGGAGTTCGGAAGATTAAGGCGGGAATATTTTCAGAGACAATAAAAGTCTTTGTGTGTCATAGCTATGGAGCTTCATGTTAGTTCATACAGGTACAGAGTCAGGCTAGTCACAAGGTCTGTGCTGTCCAATCGTGCTCGTCGTCAGTCCACTCCTCCCCATTAGCGTGCCTTATAACTGAGGCAGCGTCCACTCATCCGGCCCGCTCTGTGCTCGCCACATCGCTGCCCCATCAGCCTTCACGATCGTCAGCTTTCTCCTCCTCCTTGAAAGATCCGTGCATGTATAAATCTGCTGCCTGTTCAGACTGTTCCATTTTAAACATTGTTAATCTCAAGCTCTGCCGGGGGGTTTGTGGTCTCAGGGACTGTCTGTGTCGTGCTTGTGCAGATCGTTCAAGAGCATCACTCAAACAGAGTCACTGCCAATCATAACATGCATGTCAGTCTGAAATAGATGATTAGAATCTGACGAAATGTCCTGTCTGAAATGTACCGACATGAGTTTTATCAATAATCTAAGAGGGACTTACTGACAAACATCTCTAAGTGCTAAAACAAAGGTGACAGTGACTGTTTGAGTTTTCTTTCTCATCTAAAAGGCTTCTTCAGTTCTAACTGGCTGGTTGAGCCTGAAGTCCTGGGACTCTTCACCAGTCGGTTGGAACTGAAGAAGCCGTTCGGATGAGAGGTGAAAAGTCTTCCAAGAAACTCAAGCAAGTCCATTCAACCTCATTTTAGATATACCATGACCCGGATGACGAAGAACTCTCAGAGGCGTGTTAAATGATTAAGGTTAGCATTCGGCTGAGCGGGAGGGTGTCACTATCACACCAGGACGCAGACGTTACATTCCTGAGTCATGACGAAAGCTTCTACAGTGAAGCGAGCGGCGACATTTTAAATGTCATCGTTGGCAAAAACTGGGAAAACAAGGCTTAAAAGAAAACAGACCTTGAACTACACTGAATAAAAATATAAACTCCCCATGTGAAATACTGATGCCACATGAAGTGCACCATCCAAAGTGAGCGTATACTGTCTGGTACTTGTACAAAATGGATATTTCTCTTGATTAGTGTCCCAAATTTGAGTCCACCACTGCCTCAGTGATGCATTAATTCCATTTAGTACATGGGTGTGGCATATCCAGACGCTACTCCAACACAATGAGCAGTACTCATGTAACAGGGTCAGTGTAGTTATATATGTGTGTGTGTGTGTGTTAGTTATTGTTATAATTACAAAAAAAACTGTGTAATTTTATTGTTTATTTTATTTACATTTTTCTTTATTACCTGACAAGTTTTGCCCCCAAGTCATTACGTGGAACCTTTTCTTTTGAGTCTGTACGCTACGTTCATGTTTTACTGTGACACCCCCCTTCTTTATGTAGCGTTCCCACGTCTTTACCCCTTCCCTTTTGTCTCCGATCTCCATGGGAGAGGTAAGCCACTACGCAGGCAGAGGAAAATTTCTGTTTTACCCTTTGCTACTTGCATTTTTGAGTTTGTTGGTTAGCTTAACCTGTTGTTATGTTGTTATGATTGGTTAAAAATATGTCTGTGCCATCTGATTTGTGTAGGACGCGATCCGTGAACTGAACAGAGGGCTTCTTTTGTTGTTTCTCTGTTTTGTCAGGTATGCTGTGTTCTGTTTCAATGATGTCTATGTATTAATGATGATGTTGTGTTGCCCCTTTTGTCTCCCCCTTTTGTTATTTTTCTGTTTTGTCAGATTAAACTGCCAAAGTGACCCACGTCTAGCTCCTCCTTTAACACAACGCAGAGCTAGACACGATCGCTGTACTTAGCGCCTTGACCACCGGTTAAACTCAGACACTCCTTATACTGGGGACAATAAAAGGCCACCCCAACATGTCACATGTTGACCAAAGCAGCAATGCTTCAGATGACTCCGGTCATGAGGGAACGTGTCATTGGCATGTTGGAAGCAGGAATGTCCACCAGAGCGGTTGCTGTGCAGCTGAATGTTCACTATCAGACGACAGGATGTTTGAGAGTTGGTTTCCAACAGACGGGCAGTACTGCAAATCCACCTCATCCACGTCGGCCACGTGTGACCACCCCAGCACAGGATGGACACATCCGGCTTGTTCACTTGCGGGATGGTCTCAGACCAGCGACACGTACAGCAGATGAAACCTTTGGTCTGACAACAGACGCATCACACCAACATGCCAATGGCACGCCACACCCATGTAATGAATGGAATTAATGCATCACTGAGGCAGTGGTGGACTCAAATTTGGGACACTAATCAAGAGAAATATCCATTTTGTAAAAGTACCAGACAGTATACGCTCACTTTGGGTGGTGCACTTCATGAGGCATCAATATTTCACATGGGGCGTTTATATTTTTGTTCAGTGTTTATACTTTGCAAATGGCATTCCACCAAAAAAAAGGCCCTCAGCCAAGATGGGGGCTAAACAATTAATTTAAAATCCTAATTTGAAACTTTGTAATTAGTAAATTTCAGAGGCTGCAATTTAAAATCTAAATTACGCAGCATGTCTGACTTGAACCAGAGTTTATTTTCTATTAATATAACTTCAACTTGAACCAGAATTTGCTGCACTTTTTTTAATTGAACTCAACAAAGTCACAGCTCTTGTGATAGTTGATTTTGTCTTCTACCTGAGTGTTTTTAAAAATGTAATAAATACATGTTTGAAGCTGTTTATATCTTCAAGTAGCCATCATTGCATTAGCATATAAAACAGTTCACATGTTACTGTCTGTTTAATATTTTTAAATCTATTGCAATAAGTTTGGACTGGAGTTAAGAAATAATTTAAATGGCAATATTTGTTAGAAAAATCACAATTAGATATTTCCTCCAATTCTTTTAGGCCTTGCTCAGATTTCCCACTGTGCCTGAACGCACCACGAGGAAAACAAAACACTGCATCTTAACTTGTCGACCTTTTTTCCTTCTTCATTTCACATCCCAGATGTCTCAAAAGCATAAAAAATCCTTTCCTAATTTGTCTTTTGTTTACATCCCTCTGCTCACTTCACATGCTTCATCCTTGTTGCCATTGATTTAGTATTGATTTTTTAGACAACGTGCAGGCAGCAGGGTAAAGTTTTGATCAGAGTAGTGAGGAAGGGCGAGAAGATTTAGGTTCTCGTGTTGTTAGGAGTAGAATAGGTGGTGGAAATGTGCACGAGGAGAGGAATAAGAGGCCCGGAGCTGTGAGCGGCGATGATGAGGAGGCAGGAAAGTCGCCTTGGCTGTGGGCAGATGCTGGCAGCCGTGCCAGCTGGTGGGGGGTGGGCCCACCTGTCTCTGGCTCTCCCCCCGTCTCCCTCTCCTCCGCCGTGGAGAAAGCGACAGATGGAGTCCGAAGGTTCCGCTCTGATCCTGGCGCTGCTCCTCCAGAACCCGGCTGGAGGGGCTCCACGCCGGGGGAACACGGAGGCCCCGACACCTCCACCTCCACAGGGGTCAACTGCTTACAGAGAGGGGTCGCCCCGCCGCCTCCCTCGCCCTACAAACGCTCTGCTGCCTCCCCGTGGACGCAACTAGCAACTGCACGTCGGCTTTGAAGTCCTGCCTGAGCAGAGGCGTTTCTGTCTTCAGACAAAACATGCCCTCTCAAGGTCTCTCAGCGATGCCAGCTTTGAAATTACCAAGACGGCAGGCTTCGTGTAAGCGGCTCATTCCTCACTCCGAGACAGAGCAGGGAGGGAGAGGTGCCAAATTGGATGTGTTGTACACATTGATGTGCAACTGTATTTTTCCCCGAGGAGTGCTTGGGATGATGCATGCGGACAGAATGATAAGGAGGAGGATTGTGATGCAAGGTGGGGGTCAGAGCGTCGCGTCAAAGCCGCGGCGTCCTGGAGTCCATCACGTGGCCGACCGGTGACCTTTATGTCGCTGGTTTCGTGATAAATCAATGCATGAGGTCCCAAAAGCGGCGCGGAGACATCATTAGGGATTCTTTAAAGAGTGAGCCACTCTCTCCCAGTTGTTCTGCTGAACCTCTTATTAACCTCCTGCTCATTTGTTTGTAAGACACACACACTCTTGTTAAAAGAAGCTCCTCCAAACACAAGAGAAAGGACAAAACTCAAGCCCTCGTCGAAGCTCCTCCAGGCCTCATTTCTGCTCTCTGTTATCTTCCTCCGGATTAATAATTTCCTCCACAATCAGCCTTGATATTTGTGGATGTCTGTGTTCATTACCAGCAGAGCAGAATTACGCCTCAAAAATCAGCATAACTGGGCTGTTTCTCTCCTGCTGGTCCCAGAGGAACCTTTAGAGCACATTAATGGATTCTCTGCTGCTCGGGAGGAAAGTTACGGCTGCAGCAAAAGGCTTCCTCTCCGTGACAGAGACGGATAGATACCGGTATTTAAATAACAGACTCCTTAGATGCGCTGCGTTGCCGTTACAGTGGCCTACTTCAGAGCTGAAGAGTGACGGACGATTAGAAAAACCACCTGAACCCCAGAGAGAGAGCCAAAGTTCCCCCACGGCTCTTTGATGAACCGCCGGGGATCACGGAGGTCGGCTTTTACTCACAGGAGGGTTTAGACTCTGAAGTTCTCGCGGCGGCTTTCAGGTTCCCGTTCTAGCCTTGTGGTATGGTAATACATTGATTTAATGGAAATTACCTGGAGATTTTCCAACCACACGCGGAATGAAATGAGTTTTCCAGCAGCCCAAAGAACTCAGCTGTGAAAATATGAAGACTGAGGGATGTGCAAAAGCTGTCGGATGAACCGTTTGGTATTATCGAGACCGAAAAAGCTTCTCAATTACCGCAGAACATGAAATGAATCTAAAGAGACCAATTTTGGCCAAATAATCAAGCCATTATCATTCATGACTCAATCACAGTGGAAATTACCAAGTCTCTGCTTGTGCCCAGCGGTGGGGAAGGAAAAAAGAAAGACATGTAAGGAAACAAAGGGACGATAACGGAGCTCCAACCAGTTTGTGGCTCCACTGGGACCGGCGTTCATGAGCGTCGCCGGGGTTTGGGCGCGTCGCCACGCAGCCGAGCCTGATTGAGTGCAAATTAAATCTTTTTTTCCATCATTTGAGCGGAATGCAAAGAACGAGCACGAAACTAGCCGGCAATCTATTTGGAGGCAATATTTGTGGAGGAAAACCACGCCGGGAGGATACTCAGGGATCATGTTTCCTCCGAGGCCGGCGTTCGGTGGGAGATGCGGAGTCACGGTGGGAAAACAGGATCATCGTCTCGGTCTGTTGTTCCGGTTTGTCCCCGATGGGAAGTTGGCGAAAAGTAGATTTGGAAGCTTTAATGGCGGTGGATGTTTTGGAGAACTGTCCTGAGGAGCATTATTCAAGAAAAACAGACATGGTGACACACTAGCGAAGGACACAGGGGTCAAGAGTAGAGGTCAAATATTTCTCCGACTACGAATTTTGTTGTTGCTTTTTACCGACTGCTGACAATACAAACGTATAACTAAATTAAAATGTGCTGCTCTGGCTCAGATGAAGCTGCTCCTCTCCATCTATAGTCACCACATTGTTATTTTAAGTAATGTCCCTCCCAAAGCACTCTGATCTGCAGTTACTTGACGTGTAACCAAACAATAATCAAGAATATGTATTTCAATTAAGTTAGATATTGACGTTTGTATTAGGATATACACTGATCAGGCGTACCATCATAACCACCTGCCTAATACTGTGTTGGTCCCCCTTATGTGCTCAAAAACACTCTGAACCATTGGGCAAGAGGACCTCTCAGGGTGTCCTATGGGGTCTGGAACCAGGATCCTTTGGGTACTCTGGCTTGTCCAGTGGGGCCTCTGTCAATCCAACTTGTTCCACTACATCCTGTTGATGCTTGATCAGAATGAGGTGTAGGAAGTTTGGAGGTCAAATCAACATGTTGGACCATTGTCATGTTCCTCAACATGTTCCTGATGGTTTGATGTTGTTTCCATGTGGTGGGGTGCATTTTCCTGAGTGGCATTTGGGATTTCCATTTGCATGAGGGAGTGTGTTTGTTGTGGGACAATGTTTATTTGGGTGTCTAAGTCTCATCAACATGGATGTTAAAATCCAAGGTTTTCCATCAGAACACCACATAGTACCAATATGATCAATGTTATTCACTTCACCTGTCAGCTGTTTTAATGTTGTGGACGATCAGTGTATACCAAAGATGTTCAGATTTGCAACCATCAGCCATTGGTTTTCTTGATTAATAATAATCTATACTGGCCCTTATTGATTAACCCTGTTATGCAGACACAAGATGAAGACTTCAATAAAGAAAAGGCCAGATTTAATAACTGAACCTGGTTTAAAAGCTTCTTTCGGACTCCTTTCTGTGAATCTGATGGTGTCAGCTTCATGTCTTAATGTGCAACCTGCTCTCCTTTACGTAAAAATTGCAACGGTAATCTCATTCGGTCAGACTAAATAGCATTTCTGGACCACTTGTATCACCTAAATGTCATGCAGGCCCAAGAAACATTCTCTTAAAGTTGTGTAAAAGTGATTTGAGGAAGGCTTTTTCTACATTCCGGCACCAAAATCCATCCAAAAAACATCACAGAGAGCAAGAGGCACAGTTTGTTTGCCAAAATCACAAAACACCTTTCTCATGCGCTTTGTTCTGAAATTTCAAATATGAAATGTCCACAACTAAAGTAACTTGAGTTCAGATGTTAATTAGAAAAGTTTGATAAAAAAAAATAACCCAAACTGCAGCGAAAAGCATGGAGGAACAAACCGAAACAAGGAACAACAAAAGGGTTCAAGGAAGTAATTTCACTCACCAGAAGCAGACGAGGAGATCTCAGGCAGGTGAACAGGCAAAGAGACAAGACTGTAGAAACACAAAGAGGCTGATTGACAAGGCAAGACTCAGGTGAAAGCAATGAGAGCGGGGCAGAAAGGAGGGAAACACAGGAACGAGTGAACCAACTAGAGACGAAGAAGGAGGAGTTTTCAAAATAAGAGTAACTACAAACAAAACCAAAGAGCCCTAGTCAGATGGTGGAGACAGTTTTCAGGAGACGATAGGTTCACTGTGTTTTCCAACGCTTTCATACTGTGTGACATTTATGAAATACAGTCGGTCCGTGAAGCCAACAACACCCAAAATATCAGCGCCAGTGTTTTGGCAGAATACATCCAGCTATGCACGCTCTAAGAGGTATTTCAAGGAACCAGTTTCCAGCACTTAATTCAATGCATGGCAGCAAAAATTTAAAAAAAAAATCTAATTTAATGATTTAGACAAACTGTTTAAGTTGCACACATGATATATTTCTAACCAGCTTCCCCTCAGGAAACCACTGAGGGCTGCTCCAGGAGTAGGTTTATCTGGCATTTATACCCTTGTGTTTTTACACCGACAAGACAAATGGAACTTAAAATGGGATTCATTCCTTAAATTTTTGGAATCAAGACCTGACACCTCATCAAATTAAGCTGTAACACTTATAAAGTGAGACCAAACCCCCTTCTTTTCTTTCCTTTTTTCTATTTTTACCTTTCAATGTATCTTTATTTCTTGCTTTATCTCCCTTTTATTTATTTATTTTTCAATCATATGAAGATCATACATTTGCTCACATGGATTCAGACGTGTAATTTACTGTCATAATTGATAGTATCATTTGTCAGTTATTATTGTTTTGTTATTTATCATTAATGAAACCTGAGAATTTGTAGGTGGTTGGGATGAAGGAGGGAGGGTTATGCTGTTCAAGGGAGTCCCACAATGCTAACAATTTATGTGTTTAAAAGTTAAAAATCAATAAAGATATGTGTTTAAAATAATGTTAGTCGCTCCTCAGTCATTGATTGGTTGATTTTAACCCTTAAAATCATATCATTCTACATCAAAGTTACGTATTTAGAAGGGTTTTTATTCCATGAAAATGATCTTAACATGCTTTACATGCGATTCTGCACCATTGCTTCATCTAGAACGTGCAGATCTATGAAGTGCATCTCTCTACACTCACCTATCCACTGTTTGCTGCAACTCAAGCACACCAGCTCACCCACAGCTCTGCTCAAACACCGTAAAGCTACTTTACACAATAGTAAAACTGGACAAATTCAGCCGTGTATGAACCGGGAGCTGATTCCGAAGAAGAATAACGATACAAAAGGCTCCACCGTGAGAGTCAACAGGATTGGTTCCTTTGGTTTGTGATGTCAGAAACCCCGGAAGTCTGAATCTGTGTGTTTCAACGAGCTATCAAGATTAAAAAAAGTCATTACTGGGCTTTAAAGGTGCTACTTGATGGATTTCTTTACCATTGTAGAGAGTCAGATTAGTTGTTTCTAACTATCTGATCTAACTTTTGGCAAGAAACGCTAATTAAAGTGCTTCCTAAAACGTTAAACTATGATTTTTTAGGCTGCTGACAGACATCATATTTCTGATCCTAACTAGAGTAATAGAGCTCTCGCCAGTGTTGAATAAAGGAATGAATTATTAATGCAGAATAAGACTCATGTACGCTGATAAAACATCGACTCGTGCATTAGAAGTTCCTCATCAAGGCCGTGAGAGTCCGACTGTTTTCTCCACCCAGCATGAACACGAGCTGGTTTTGGTTCAACCTTCCTGCCGGCGCACCGAACCCACATGATGCATCGATTTGACTGATGTTTCAGGTGCTTCGGTCCCGAGGGGTCGGGTCTGGTGGTCGTGGTGTAGCCGCTGGTGTGTGGATAAGCTGCCGGGGCAGTTAGCGGTGTCGCTGGCGGTGTGTGGAAAGCGCAGCTCGGATGGCGTGTGGATGGAGCGCGGTTGCTGGTGTCAGCGTGGCTCTAATCAGCTGTTGGCAGGCGGATGAGCGGGCGGCGTCTCCCCGCGGCGGCACCCCGGGTCGAAAGCCGGTTTGAAGTTTAATGATGCCAGCTGCCAGCTCCACCAGGCTGTGAGCGCTAACGAGCTGGCACCGGCGGCGGACTGGGCCACAGCGGCAGCACCTGGAAATGTAGCACGCCTTTCAGAGGGGCGGGGCTCCGCCGGGGCTGCTGAGGGGCCTGCTGGAGACCCAGGACGGCACCGAGAGGCCTGCATCGCTTTGAAGAGCGCCCCAATTTCCATATTTCATTACGCACTGCTGACTGACAAGGCCCAGCCAGATGTTCTATTTTCAGCTATTTAAATTTTGACCTGCTTTCCTACCATGGATGCAAAACGAAAAAAAAAAAAAACAGATTTCATCAAAACACAGATGCCAAGGATGATGGGAACTTGGATGTGGTGCGTCTGCTAGTTTCTGCTGCCATTCTTCATCCTGGTGGAATAATCCCACATTAATAACACTTTAACTTGTGTTTAACACTTGGTTTTAATGACAGCGCCACCTGCTGAAATGGATGATTGTTAAAGGGCACAAAGGCATTCTAACCAGAATACTACTGTGTGTCCAAATACTTCAAGTTTTAAAGGTTTATTCCAAACTAATAGAAACAAGATGTGGATTTAAAGGTTTAATCCACCCAAATAGTCCTGTCTATCTCACGAGTTGTGGGTTTTTAATACTACTTTCTGTCCAGATACTTCAAGTTTTAAAGGTTTAATCCAACTGAATAGTACTTTCCATCCAACAAGCTGTGGTTTCACTGGGTTTCCCCCACACAAAATACTACTTTCTCTCCAAGTACTTATACTTTTAAAGGTTTCTTCCAACTGAATAGTACTTGCTATCTGACAAGTTGTGGTTTTATTTGGTTTATTTGACTCAAAATACTACTTTCTGTCCAAGTACTTTAGTTTTAGAGGTTTATTCCACCCAAAATGGTACTTTTTGTCCGAGTACTTATACTTTTAAAGATCTGTTCCACTCAAAATACTACTTTCTGTCCAAGTACAGTTGTCTATTTTTGTCATTGTAAAGGTTTATTCGAACCAAAACACTGATTCCTATCCAAATACCTCAAGTTTTAAAGGTTTAATCCATCTAAATTTCTACTTCCTGTCCAAGTACTTACAGTTTTAAAGATTCATTCTACCCAAAATATTACTTCCTGTCCAAGTATCTGCTGTCTACTTTTTCATTTTAAAGGTTTATTCCAACCAAAATACTGCTTTCTATCCAAATACTAAAGTTTTAAAGGTTTAGTCCATCCAAATTCCTACATTCTGTCCAAGTAATTATAGTTTTAAACGCTTATTGCACCCAAATAATACTTTCAAAGAATTAAGTTGTGATTTAAAAGGTTCTGTCCGAACAAATAGTACTGTCTATCTAACCAGTTGTGGTTTTATTAAGTTTATTCCACCCAAAATACTACTTTCTGTCCAGATACTTGAAGTCTTAAAGGTTTAGTCAATCCAAATTTCTGCTTCCTGTCCAAGTACTTATAGTTTTAAAGATTTATTCTACCAGAAATACCACTTTCTGTCCAAGTACTTATAGTTCTCAAGATCTGTTCCACTCGAAATACTACTTTTTGTCCAAGTGTTTATAGTTTTAAAGGTTTATCCTAACTAAATAGTACTTTCTAAGAGACAAGTTATGGTTTTAAAGGTTCAGTCCACCCTAATGGTACTGTCTATCGAACAAGTTGTAGTTTTATTGGATTTATTCCACCCAAAATACTACTTTCTGTCCAAATACTTCAAGTTTTAAAGGTGAAGTCCATCCAAATTTCTGCTTCCTGTCCAAGTACTTATAGTTCTCAAGATCTGTTCCACTCGAAATACTACTTTCTGTCCAAGTATTAATAGTTTTAAAGGTTTATTCCAACCAAATAGTACTTTCTAAGAGACAAGTTGTGGTTTTAAAGGTTCAGTCCACCCTAATGGTACTGTCTATCGAACAAGTTGTAGTTTTTTTGGGTTTATTCCATTCAAAATACTACTTTCTGTCCAAGTACTTATAATTTTAAAGGTTTATTCCAACCAAATAGTACTTTCTAAAAGACAAGTTGTGATTTAAAAGGTTCAGTCCACCCTAATGGTACTGTCTATCTAACAGGTTGTGGTTTTATTTGCTATATTACACCCAAAATATTACTCTCAGACCAAATACTTCAAGTTGTAAAGGCTTACTCCAACCAAACTACCTTCTTCTGTCTAGATACTTGAAATTTTAACTTTTTATTTCACACAAAACAGTACTTTCTGTCCAGTTTTAGAGGTTTATTCTACCTAAGATTACCCACCACTGACTATTAAAAAAACAGATTTCATGAAAGCCCAGATGCCAAGGATAATTGGTGCTTGGACGTGGTGCGTCTGCTTGATCTCACTGCCATTCTTCACCTGTTTCCATCCTGATGGAATAATACCACATTAATCACACTTTAACTCGCATTTCCTATTTCACCGCAGACATTCGGCTGACAGTCTATCCCGAGGGGTCTTACTCAAGGACGAGACTCATTGGGTGTTTCGGGGATCAAACCGGAGACCTTGTATTTATGAGACAGTCTGTAACCATCCAGTCAGTCCAGCGCTGAATTGGCTCCAAAGTGAGTGATGCGTGCTCTGAAACAGCACATAAAGCATGCTCGCGCCGCCTCTCCGTCCCTGAGATATCGGAGATGATTAATTCCTGTGGTATTCCTCTTGAAATGGCTGTTAAATTGCGGCGTCCTCACTCAATCCCTCATGCAAAAATACATCGACAACCCTGACCTTTTTGTGCATCTGCTGCAAACGGCACTTTGTCATCCTCAGTGAGCGGGCTCAAGGATCAATGCGATTTCGCCGGAATAAAACTTCCACGACAAACTCCTCCGTCTGCCGGCTGAGGGTCTGAGCGTGCGCGTCCACGTGTGGGCTCCATGGAAGTGAAACTGGAGAACTCTTGGAAGAGGGAGGAACGGCAAAGGGAGGGAGACAAAGCAGGGGTGAAACACGGCAAGAACAAGCGGAGAGCAGCTAAGAGTTGAACACCAAATGGCTAAAAATGAGAGGCACTCTCTCTGCGAGAATCACAGGGAGAAAGGCTTCCGCTCATTACTCAACACAGCTCACAGCAGGGGAGGGAAAGCAGTTTATTCCTTCAGTAATGCATCTGCGAGTGTGTGTGTCTGAATCTGACTGAGCGAAAATAGAGAGGTAATTGAGGAGTAACTAAAGCATTACAGAGGCAATATTGACACAGAGATAAAAGCAGATGAAATCCATCACTGTGTTTTTCTTCTCTGGGGTCTGGAATATCGGTTTGTTTCTGCTCCCCATCATTCTGAGTGTAAAATAATACACCGAGGAGGGGGGTTTTCATTTGTGGAGCTTTTATCATCTGCAAATTTGAAGTTTACAGACAGTAAAAACAGGAGTTGAGGAGAACGTTTAGTCGCAAAGTTGATGTGATAACATGGCGATTCTGCAGCCGAGTGGTGTTTTATGTGCAGCCAGAGGTGTAAACAGGAAGTTTCTATGTGATGCTTGAGTCTTTTTAATATACCTCTTTAGAAATGAATATAAAAGGAATCTGGACCTCTCATCCAAAAGGTTCTTCTTCTTCTCAGAACTGAAGAAGCCTCCTGGATGAAACATGAAACATCTTTCTGACAGCTTCTGGAACCCAGTCTGACAATATTCAGAATAAAATGCATGAATAAATAGATTATGAAAAAGGGAAAATTAAACTAAATCTTGTCAAAATTAAAGTCGAACACCTTTAAAGTGACACTGATCGAAAATGACTTTTTGCGTTTGCAGCAAAAGCAGCAACATCTAACAGCTGGTAATATACACTGATCAGCCACAGCATTAAACCCACCGACGGGTGAAGTGGAGAACATTGATTACCTGGTTCTAATGGCTTCTGTCAGTGGGTGGGATATATCAGGCAGCAAGTGAACAGTCAGTTCTTGACATGGAGGTGTTGGAAGCTCAGTGGAAGGATCTCCTCCAACACTGGTCCAACATATGCATGCTTTACCTACAACATTCTCCAACAGCGACATGGCGGAGAGAATGCGAGACAAGACAACTGTGATTGGTTCATAGAAATACTGGTCTGCCATTCTGCAGCATAGAATGGTCTGGCTACACTTCATTATCATTCTGCTATAGGAGGTTAAAAAAAACCACTGACTTGTTTGTAATTCTTTAAGCCAATCACAATCGTATTGGGCGGAGCTAAGCCCAGGATGCAGGAACAGTGTCCCCTCAAAACAGTGAGGGGGGAATTGTTTTGGAGGAACATTTGCACATACTGAGGAAAGAACTGTGTTTAAAAAGCTAGCAGAGCTGTCTCGTTGCAGAATCAAATTTTCAGCATAACTTGTAATTTTCAGTATGCTAGGTTGCTAACCTGGAGGTTGTCGTTTCCCCATAGTGACGGGGGATTTTGAAAATGGTGGCATGTAGATATCGGATGAAGAGGAGAGGCTTACCTACTTATGCCTAACACCCCTACCAGGGTATAGGCCGTTGACGGACACAGATCTGGATGCAACAGCTTCCGTCACGGTGGTTTGTCTGGTCTGTGGTCCGCTGGTTTCACCCATTCTCCTAATATGTTTACGGTAGAAAAGTGTTTGTCAGTGGATGAATTTGGTTTGTGTTCCACCTCAATATTCCACGGGGTGCAAAACAGTTTACTTCCGCTTTGGTGAAGAACATCAGGGAATTGTTTTGCAGGTCTTTGGCAGTAATTTTAGTTGGTAAGTGAGAGACGTTACTATGGCACATGTCTGCATCTTCAAACCATAAACAAGGAAGTGAATTTGGTGACGTAGGTGCATTACATTTGCGCTGGGGACTGCTGTGATTGGTGGAACTCACTGGAGGTGGGGCAAAATTGCAGAAAAATTGCAAGGTTGGGCAGAATTCACCGAGATTTGTTGAATTTGCGTTAATTGTTGCGATCGCAACATCGCGAAATTCCAGGAGGGGCTGCTTTTTGCAGGATAGTGCTCCATGCAACCCTGCAAAAACTGTTAAGATGTGGTTCAAGGAACACGACAAAGAGTTCAAGATGCTAATTCCATGAAGGCCTCATATTGCAACTTCCAGGACTTAAAGGATCTGATGAAACTACACGACACCTTCAGAGGTCTGCGGAACAACACAATATTCATGTTCGGTTCAAAACCTGAAAATACACACAGGAAGGAAGGAAGACAGCACTCATGAGCTCAGGTCTTTTACTTGGGCATAAAGAGAGAATGGACACTACAGCTCTGCAGTATGCATCGCTACAGCATTCCAGCTCTCTGGTTAGTCCTTCCGTCCTTGGCTCTTTTTTCTTGGTAAACAATCAGTACAAGAGTCAGCATAAGATAAGTGTCACTTACACAATCTTAATGGGTCAGTTCTCTGTGTTCTTTATTGTGAGTACATACAGCTTGGAATGTTTTATGGTGATTCATGGTTGCTGACATGTAGACTTTAAAGTCCTGACAGTCACTCAATGATTACCTAATAAGAATAATTCCTAACATAAGCACAATTCTTCTAACAATTCGACAGGTGGTTTTAACGTTCTGGCCTGAGCGTGCATTACGAGCCGAAAAAAGAAGCGTCAGACAAACAGAAACAAGCTGAAGATTATCTTCTTGGCAGAGCAGGTTTCACAAATGATAAAAAAAAAAGCAGTAATTTCAGCGAGCTAAATGTCATCTGCATCTCCGCATAATCTTCACGGCTGAACTCTCCCGATCGACGAGATAAAAATGAAAAATTCTCAAGATAAAAACACTTGAGGAGAGAACGCAGGAGGTGTTGCCGACAGACTGCCGCACACTCGGTCGGTGTTGCGTAAGCTTTATGTGTGTTTACAGTTCAGCATACAGAGGAGAAAATCATAACCGGCACATTCATTAATCATTCCTTCTCAAGCACACTTTGTGAAAAACACACGGGCAGCGTGGAGGCTCTTCACCGAGGGGTTTTGTTGGCGTGGACGGTGCCGGATTCTCTCCACTCCCCCGTGTTTCTGCACCGCCTGACCTTTGCCACGACCTTTCGAAGACAATTTGCAGCAGCAGCAATCGCCTCGCGCCTGGCCTCACATTATTTTCCCTCATTATTTTTTCAATGTTGCCTCTGCAGTGTGGCTGAAAAGGGCCGGATTCAACAGCGGGGTCAGGGGTCGGGAGGAGGAGGGTAAAGATGCAGGTCAGCTCGGCTCGGCAGCTTTTTTTTCCAGCCGCTCTCCTCTGAGATTTCGCCGCCACGAAGCCATTTGAACTCTTAACCCCTCAGCTGTCTGTCAAACGCCGACCCTCGGTGTTGACTCTCTGTTTTGATGATTAGGAAAAGCCGCTCGGTCGGTGATGATGGATCACACTGCTGGACTTTCATGTCGAGAAGCAAAACAATTAACATGAGAATCAATTTTCGCTGCGCTACATCACAGTTAATCTTGGGTCAACATCTCTAAAGACGAACGTAGAGACGAATCGGGGGGCTTCTTCTCGAGGGAAGACTTTTAAAATACCATGTGTGCAGCAGAGGAAGCTGCAGGTTCAGGACCACACTTCTAGGACCCTCGTTCATAACAGCGCCACCTACTGAAGAGGATGATCGCAAATGTTCATGATTTGTTGTAAAAATTACTCCACCCAAAATACTCCTTTGTGTCCAAGTACTTATAGTTTTAAAGGTTTACTCCAACCAAATAGTACTTTTGAACTAACAAGTTTTGGTTTAAAAGGTTCAGTCCACCCTAATAGTACTGTCTATGCAACGAGTTGTGGTTTAAATGGGTTTATTCCACCCAAAATACTAGTTTCTGTCCAAGTACTTCAAGTGATAAACCTAAATAGTATTTTCTGTCCAAGTACTATGGGTTTTAAAGGTTTGTTCCACCTAAATAGTACCTTTTGTCCAAGTACTTCAAGTTATGAAGGTTTATTCCACAAAGATAGTACTTTTTGACCAAGTACTTCAAGTTATAAAGGTTTATTCTGCCTAAATAGTATTTTCTGTCCAAGTACTTCAAGCTATAAAGGTTTGTTCCACCTGGACAGTACTTTTGGTCCAAATACTTGAAGTTATGAAGGTTGATTCATAACATAGTACTTTCTGTCCAAGTACTTCAAGTTATAAAGGTTTATTTCACCTAAATAGTATTTTCTGTCCAAGTACTTCAAGTTATAAAGGTTTGTTCCATCTAGATAGTAATTTATGTCAAAGTACTTCAAGTTATGAAGGTTTATTCCACAAAGATAGTAATTTTTGTCCAAGTACTGTAAGTTATAAACCTAAATAGTACTTTCTGTCCAAGTAATTCAAGTTATAAAGGTTTATTCCACCTAAATAGTATTTTCTGTCCAAGTACTTCAAGTTATATAGGTTTGTTCCATCTAGATAGTACCTTTTGCCAAGCACTCAAGTTATAAACCTAAATAGTACTTTCTGTCCAAGTACTATGAGTTTTAAAGGTTTGTTCCACCTAAATAGTACTTTTTCACCAAGTACTTCAAGTTATAAAGATTTATTCTGCCTAAATAGTATTTTCTGTCCAAGTACTTCAAGCTATAAAAGTTTGTTCCACCTGGATAGTACTTTTGGTCCAAGTACTTGAAGTTATGAAGGTTTATTCATAAAATAGTATTTTCTGTCCAAGTACTTCAAGTTATAAAGGTTTGTTCCATCTAGATAGTACTTTCTGTCCAAGTACTTCAAGTTATAAAGGTTTATTCCACCTAAATAGTACTTTTTGTCCAAAGAATTCAAGTGATACACCTAAATAGTACTTTTTGTTCAAATACTTCAAGTTATAAAGGTTTATTCCACCTAAATAGTACTTTTTGTCCAAATAATTCAAGTGATACACCTCAATAGTACTTTCTGTCCAAGTACTTCAAGTTATAAAGGTTTGTTCCATCTAGATAGTACTTTTTGTCCAAGTACTTCAAGTTTTAAACCTAAATAGTACTTTTTGTTCAAATACTTCAAGTTATAAAGGTTTACTTCACCTGAATAGTACTTTTTGTCCAAATAATTCAAGTGATACACCTAAATAGTACTTTCTGTCCAAGTACTTCAAGTTATAAAGGTTTATTCCACCTAAATAGTACTTTCTGTCCAAGTACTTCAAATTTCAGCCAAAATACTACTTTCTGTCAACTTGTGATCTGAAAGGTTTACTCGATCCAAACACTATTTTCTATCCTGTCATTTGACGATGATCTGCATGTCGGCTTGTTGTAGAGTTAGCATCAGTAGGTCATTCTGGGGTAAAATAACAGTGGAATCATGAAGCCATGGCCTCAGTAGTCACTGGGTCTCTAATAGATATTTGAAAGGTTGGAGGAAGGCAAGATATAAGGCCAGAAAACACCTATTAGTCAAATAAAAACTCACTATCAATCCAAAATTTGGCACAAGTATGAAGAATTTGGGGCTTTTTGGGCTCATTGAACCCTATTACCGTATTACCATTCAACTTTAACTGGCAGTGTGAGTGTTTTTATTGTTTTTTTTAAATTTCTATTTAATGTCGTGTATACTTTTGTTTTTTGTGATACATAAACTGCTGTTGCAACTCTGCACTTTCCCTTAGACAGTAGAAAAGGTGTGAAAGGTTTCACATTATGACAAGATTGGTGGAATATTGCCATTAAATTTGGTATTTTTTGGTTTCTGTCGTGTCTTTTGATAAATACAACTTCTGCTCCCTTCAGGATGAACTGTTTAGTGACTCTTGTGACACTTCATCTTGTATATTCACAGGATTTATGACTAAAAAGTGCTGAAGACCTTCTCACGAGCCTCAGCAGGACTTTGTTTTCATGCTAACTAGCTCCACTAAATTGGGGACCACTGCAGAAATTGTACAGACGGGTGAAAAATGAAAGGTAAAACCAAGATAAAGTGTCTTATTAAGGGCTACTTGGCATCGATTCTCCAAGTTTCAGGGACTCTACTGGAGGTATGAAAACCATTCTTCCAGAGCTCACACTCACAATAAGCCCTCACTGATTGAAGAATCCATGACGACCACATTTCTTCAGTTTAATTTATTCTTTAAAAGTAGCAAAAGTAACTTATAAAAACCACTGATGCAAAAAAGTGTAAACATTTTCAGCTGTAGAAAGTGAACCTGCTCTGGTAATCACAGGCATTTTCACAGTCATGATCTTTATTAGAGCGAACACCCTGAGAGGAAGAGCCGAGCTTTCCTTTTAAACTGGGCAGTTATTACTGTTTTAATGCCAGCAAACTGAGGCTCAGCTCCCTTCTGACATCTCAAGACGGAATCATTTTGCTTGTTTAATGGCTGGTTGGTATAAAGACAGAAAGCCATTATCTCCTTACACGTCCGTGACAGCTGGTTTTCTTGATCTCAGAGTGATTTCTTAATTTGTTTTTTCACCTCTTTGACCACTCAGCCACTGCTGTTTGCTGTCCACACACACAGCACGCCGCTTGCTTTCACTTTGCTTCCATTAAGCTGAAAATCACAGGTTACTTCAACCAGTGAAATAAAAGCCTTTTTTTTTTTCTTCTGCTTTATTTCCATTTCCAAGAAACCTATTTGAACTGATTGTTGTAATTGTGGGCGGCAGGGGCTGAGTGCTCCGAGTCGACAGGGTGAACACGCTGAAACAATTCGGCTTCAGAGTGAAACGGTGTTACATGCTGTGCCAGGAGTTAATTTCCATTTCCCCAAGGTGAAAAGCCGTGTGCGTGGAACGCTCCAGCCAAGGAGAGGCTGGGTGAAGACTCAGACGTGGGCTTCTATTCAAATATGAAGGTCTCCTTGACATTTTCTGCTCTGCGTTGGCTGCTCATCCTTGTCGTGTTTCTCCAAGCTGCAGATGGAACAGCGCGACCTGTTGACATTTACAAACTCATCTGGCGGAGAGCGATGGCATTCTATAAGGAGAAGCACCTCCGAACATCCCACCATGAAAAACCTGTCTCCTCCGCTCGGTGCATTAACATGTAATTGCTTTAAACAGTAAAGTTTGTTTGCACTGCAGCATCTTCTCATCTAAGGCAGCTCTCCCACTTAACTACATACAGGTGAAGTTTACTCACCATGTATTCTAAACTGCCACTAGAGGGAGCTGCTCACGTGTGCAAGGTTAAGGTCAGCCGCCCGCCATAGCAATAAGGCTCTGGATGACAGCCAAGACAAGTGTGGCACGTAATTCACCAGCAGCTGTGTTGAGGCAGGACAAAGGTGAAATGAGGTGAAAGCGAAGCAGATATAGCAACCGCAGAGCATGATGAAGCTGTGAAGAGAGAGCAGAGGGTGGTCTGGAAAGTGTGACAGTAAATGAAAACATGACAAATAAAAAAATACACAACAAATAAAAACGGGTTCTTTTCTCTGTATGGAGGAGAAAAGACTCCTTTACTTTATTCACAACCATCGAAAATGACAAATCAGGCTTTCAAAACCAAATGGATGCAAATGAGGAAACTTAAATATGAATCACTGTGCGGGTTGAGCCTCTGCATCCCTCAGGTTTCCTCAAGGAAGTTCACGACGGGGCTGTTTGTGCGGATCAGCCGATCTTTGTGCATTTGGTCCAGCAGATTGATATTTAGAAATCAGGGCGATCCTTCTTCAGCTTGCTGTAGTCCATGTTCACTGCGTAAAACTGAGAAAACAAAACAGTCAAATCTCAGCTCAACCACAAACACAGATACTTCACATCAACATAACTGACTTTGAGTTGCTCACAGTTTATATTTTGCAGGGTTTGGCACAGCACAGCAGCTCAACTGCCCTAAAGTAATCCATAAAGTTATCTTTTTACACTAATTTCTCAATACTTTTAATGAAAATACAACTTCTTTCTGTCTTTTGGAAACCCATAACACTTTCGAACAAGTCCAAGTACTTAATTACTTCATTAGATTTGTCGCCACAGGTCGGCGTTAACCAGATTATATCAATTGATTAATCCAACTAAAGGATTTATCCAAGGATCAGCAACACCTCTGGCAAAGACCCAAACTGTGATCCCTGAGTAACACCACCTCCAGAAGTCAGTGACAGCTTCAGTGTAAGACAGCATAATTATGAGGATTTATTGAGATGCGACTGAGGCACACCTTGTACTGATCAGTTGGGCCAAGTTTGTTCCAGGGCTCCGGGTTGTTCTTGCGATCCCAGCTGCACAAATAACAAAAAGGTACACGTTATGAAACAGAAACTCAAGAGAGGCTGTAACCCGACTCAGACGTCTAATTATAACACAATAGGGGAACTGTAAACTTAGAATAGAATAGAATAGAATAGAAACTTTATTGTCATTGTAAACATGTTACAACGAAAATTGTGCAGTAGCCCCCCCCCCCCCAGTGCAATCGAGCAAACAAGATCAAAAAGAACACAGTAGAATCAAAATAAAATAATAATAAATATATATACATGGTTAAAGAACAAGCAGAGGTAGTTGTTCATGTGTTCAGGAGTCTTATGGCCCAGGGGTAAAATGTGTCTCTGAGCCGGTTCGTTCGGCTTCTCAGAACCCGATACCTCCTCCCTGAGGGTAGGAGGTTGAAGAGGCACCGACCAGGGTGGGATGGGTCCAGTGTGATGTTCCTGGCCCTCTTCAACCCCCTAGAGTTCGCAATGTCCTCCAGGGAGGGCAGGGGGCAGCCAATAATGTTCTGTGCTGACTTTATGACCCCCTGCAGGCGTCTTTTGTCCTTGGCCGTGCAGCCGGCGTACCATACTGTGATACAGTATGTCAGCACGCTCTCCACAGTGGAGCGGTAGAAAGTCTTTAGCAGATTAACGTCCAGGTGGCATTTCTTCAGTAGTCTTAGAAAGTACAGCCTCTGCTGCGCCTTTCCGACTACCGCAGTTGTGTTGGTGTGCCACCTGAGGTCATCTGCTACATGCACTCCCAGGTATCGGAAAGAGGAGACCCTTTCCACACAGACACCATTTATCTGTAGTGGAACGGGGTCTGCTCTGTTCCTCCTCCAGTCCAGCACCATCTCCTTGGTTTTGTTGGTGTTCAGATGCAGATTGTTCTCTGTACTCCACGCTGCGAGTCTCTGGACCTCCTCCCTATACGCTGCCTCGTTGCCCTCGGAGATGAGACCCACCACCACGGTGTCATCCGCAAATTTGACCAGGATGGTGGAGTCATCTGAGGGGACACAGTCATGCGTATAGAGAGTGTACAGGAATGGGCTCAGCACACAGCCCTGAGGGGAGCCCGTGCTGAGTGTCCGGATGGAGGATAGATGGGGTCCCACCCTCACTGCCTGTGGTCGCTCCCTTAGGAAGCTGTTGATCCACTCACAGATAAGGGGGGGGAAGTCCAGGTCCGTCAGCTTTCTGATGAGTATGCTCGGCAAAATGGTGTTAAATGCCGAGCTATAATCAACGAAGAGCATCCTGACGTAGCTGCCCAGTTCCTCCCCATGGTTGGCAGCAGCGTGGAGGACAGTGGTGACTGCATCAGCTGTTGACCTGTTTCTCCTGTATGCAAACTGATGCTGGTCGAAGTTCTGGGGGAGACAGGTCTTGAGATGGTGCAGAACTAGCCTCTCAAAACACTTCATGACTACAGACGTGAGTGCAACTGGTCTGTAGTCATTCAGACTGCCTATAGTGCTCTTCTTGGGGACAGGGATAATGGTGGCTTTCTTCAGGCAGGATGGGACGGTGGCCTGTCTCAGGGAGGTGTTAAAAATCCTGGTTAGGACTCCTGAGAGCTGGTCTGCGCAGGCCTTCAGTACTTTCCCAAGTACCCCGTCCGGTCCTGAGGCTTTGTGTGGATTCACAGCTTTCAGGGCTCTTTTCACCTGATGCTCCTGCAGCTCCAGCAGGTGGGTGCTGGAGGATTGTGCGGTCGGAGGAGCGAAGTGAAATCCTTCAGCCTCGAAGCGAGTGAAGAAAGTGTTTAGCTCCTCCGCCAGCAAGGCATCAGCATTTGTTACCACCGATGTGCTGCCCTTGTAGTTAGTTAAATGCTGTAAACCCTGCCACACTTGCCTTGTGTTGTTGTCAGCCAGTTGTCTCTCCACCTTCTTCTTATAGTCCCTCTTTGCGTCTTTAATCCCTCTTCTCAGATCAGCCCTGGCCACGGTGTACCGGTCTCGGTCCCCGGCTCTAAAAGCAGAGTCCCTTGCTTTCAGCAGCGACCGCACCTCCCCCGTCATCCAGGGTTTCTCATTACTGAACACCTTCAGCTGTTTATTCTCAGTCACATTGTCTGTGCAGGTTTTGATGTAGAATAAAACAGTCTCAGTGTGCTCGTTGAGATCTGAGTGATCAAAGACAGTCCAGTCTGTGTTATCGAAGCAGTCCTGTAGCTGGCTCAGTGCTCCTTCAGGCCAGATTCTGATGGATTTTCTGGCTGGTTTGACTCTTATCCTTAGAGGTTTATACGCGGGAACACTGAGCAGGGAGATGTGGTCTGACATACCTAAATGTGGAAGCGGAATTGTTCTGTATGCTTCCTTCAGGTTACAGTATATCCGGTCCAGTGTGTTTCTACCCCTGGTTGGTCCTTTCACATATTGGACAAACTTCGGGAAAACAGTTTTTAGGCAGGCCTGGTTGAAGTCTCCAGCCACGATAAAAGCTCCGTCGGGATGGGCCTTCTGCTGTCTGCATAAAATGTCCTGGAGTTGGGAGAGAGCTAAGCTAACATTAGCATCGGGGGGTATGTAAACAGCTGTGACCAGCACCCCCGTTAGCTCCCTTGGCATATAAAATGGCCTGCACATAACAGTCATTGTCTCCAATTCGGGAGAGCAGTGGGTGTTAATAATTCTGCTGTTTGTGCACCAACCCCGGTGAACATAAATACACAGTCCTCCTCCTCTCGTCTTGCCGCAACTGCGGCTCCTGTCGGAGCGGTGCATTGTGCGGCACTTTAGCTGTCCCACCTCCTCCGGGATGAGCGGGTGAAGCCAGGTTTCCGTGATAATGGAAACACAGCAGTCCCGAGTATAGCGGTTCCCCGACATCAGCAGCTCCAGCTCGTCCATTTTATTGACGACAGATCTCGCATTTGTCAGAAAGATGCTTGGTAGCGCTGGTCGTAAGGGCTGCCTCCTTAACCTGGTTAGCAGACCTGCTCTGCGTCCCCGTTTTTGCCTACGTTCCCTCCGCCGTCTGCGCCTCCTCCTCCCTGGCCCGACTACAATCCAGGGGGAGCCCGGTGGTCTCGCAATCTCCGGCGGTATGTTATGAGACCGGTAAAAGTCCGTAGTAATGTCGGTTCGACTCGCGAAACCGATGCTTTGTAACTCTGTGCTTGTGTATGCGAGTCGTTGTCCACTCACACAGATAGTTACAGTAAAACAGAAAAAAACAACAACAAACGAAAAGCACTGGGTCAGAGAGCTCCAAGCCGCTGCGTCCATGCGCGCCGCCATGACAACCATAAACTTGGCAGCCTCCTCAAAACTTTTCTCTCATTTACAAATTTAATTAGAAACATTTTTTTCCATTGTGGAAAGGGGCAAAAGTATACTGTAAATAAACAGAGTCCTTACCACACATCAGGGTTTCTCAAGCCCAGACGAGCAAGGTACATCAAGGACATGGTTGCTCCCCCACCGATGAAGATGAAGAGGGGGATGAGCTGCAAGCGACAGAGTGAGATAAGAAATCTTCATCAGCCCTAAAAGGCAAACTGTCAGAGCGCAAGAGGGGACTATATTTCTAAACACAATGAGACTGCCGACAGCGCGAGTGTACTGCAAACACTGCCCTGTAAGTAGGGCGAGCGTGACAGCTTCGTAAACACAGATTCAAGTCTGTGAACTGGCGAGTTTGAAGGCGCGTTTTAATTTTTTCAGAGCCAAAAACTGTAAAAACAGAAGAAATCATCCCATTTTTAACTTTCCAACTGCTCTCGAACAAATCATGTGTGGCGTGCGATTCCGTTAAGACACGGGACCAGCTAAAAATAGCGATATTTCAGTGGAATCCCTTTATTCTTTATATCTCAAACTAAAATTTGCGATATAAAGAGTTCGTATTGAGTAGATGCTGCAAAAAAAATTCTTCACCCATCAGCAAAACCATGTAGCCATGTGTGGCTCAGCTGCAACCAACAGTCATGTGTCAGAAACTCAAGAATTTTTTCAAAGTGAACTAGAAGTCGGGTTTACACAGAGCAGAGCCAAGACTGTAAAATAAAACATATTCAGTCAACAGAACAAACCCAGCATGGCTCAAAAACAGCATGAAGGGAAGCAAATACTGTTTTAAGATATATTCAGCGAGATGAAATGCAGAGTAGTGTGAAAAACATTGAGTTTGTAGAGGTTTAAAAATACAAATATTGTAGTTAGATATTTGTACAATGTAGATTTTGTTAAATATACATGTAGATTTCTGATTTATCCATTTTTGTAAAGTAAAGAACTTGAGAAATTCAACTTCAGTCTATATTTTTCAATGATTAAAAGCAATCAAAACAAACTGTGTGTCTTATGGTGCACTGAGGACTTTCTACTTATAGCCATGGTTGTGCCGTTTCCATAGAGGTGGAAGACTTTATACTGGCACGAATGAAAGTGTGACAGTAACAAAGAAATGCTCAGAATGTGTTTAGAGTTCAGAGCAGCCTCACACTGTCTGACCCCTAATTCCGCTGTCATGTTTTAGGACGGGCCTGTTTACACGAATTTTCGGGTATATTTGCCATATTTGTTTCAAAAAGCACTTCTTGACTGTGTTAACTTGGTCAAGGTATATATATCTTTGTAGTAATACTGCGCTGTTTAGTACATTTTAAGATATACAACTTGCTAACATCAGCTAGCCAGCTAACTCGCTTGCTAACTAGTAGCTGCTATTTACAGCACAGCAGACGCTCTTCCTCTGATGTGTGTGTGGAGTCGTGACCTTATCTGACTCCACGGCATCAACTGCCAAAAGTCTCACTGTACACGTCGATGGAAAATGTGTTTTAATAAACAGTTATGTGGAGAAAAACAGCGAAGCATCTCCTGTTGTTTATCTCAACCTCTCAAAGTCAGAGCGGTCAAAGTCAGGATGCTAAAGCTAGCGCTGCTAACTAGTTCAGCTAAGCTAAGTTAGCTCCAAAAATTCACAGATGCTCCAGGTTCACTAAAAGCCTTAAAAAATAGATTTTTACAGCATTTAAGTGAAGTCTACTCACAGCTGGATGGTGTCTAAGTTGTTTGCGGACGGTGGCGAGCATTTTGACGGTTGTAGAAGCCGACTTATGTGAATTTGTACAGAAATAAACGGATTACGAGGAGTCTTGCCAAAACGGTGCGCAATTTAATCTGCGGAGATCAGGCGGAAGAAAAGGCCGAGGAGACCCACATAGGATGCTGCACATAACGCCTGACAGACAGCGACCGAAAACACAACATTATTATTTATTTTATGGAACAATTATTTTTTTATTATTTGTAATAAATAGAGAGTAATTCAGTGTTGTTTTATTTTTGTATTGCTTGCCAGCCTCAGCCTCCATTTCTACGTAACATTTTACTCCGGCAAAATTAAAGAGGCTTAAAAATCGCTGGTTTCAACCCAAAATCAACAAAGCAGAGGTCCTGAACGTTTCATTGGAAATTTTATTTTATTTTATTTTATTTTTTTTTTAAATGCAGTGGTAATGTAAGGCCTGGGGGTCCGAGACAACAGACCTGAATATTTATTTTAATTTATTTTAAATATATTGAATATTAATTTATTTTATTCAATTTGTTTTATTTTATGTTACTAAAATAATAATAAATCAAAAAGCATGCAAAGCTGTGACAATCTAATCGTTTTACTAAAGTCTGATTTTTTTTTATGTCGTCATGTTTTTTATTATGGGTTTTTTTTTACAGAGGGATGTTTGCAGCAGTGATATTTATTTATTGGCAATAAAGTTTTCACACAGGAGGAATTTGCTGTTGGTGTTCTGGTGCACAATTGACAAATAGTAAATTTTAAAAGAAGGATAAAACGATTTTTAAAAGATTAAAAAAGTGTATTTTAAAACAAGAGCATGGCTGCCTCCCATGACTACATACATATTGCCAGTTTGAGATCCATCCTCTGTCTGTACCTGTATTAGTCAGTTCTTACCGTCTCATCTACAGCTGCTGTGAGACTCCTCACTGGTACCAGAATAAATAAAAGCATTACTACTGTAAGAGCATCCTTGCACTGGCTACCTGTTAAATACAGAATTGATTTTAAGGCTCTTTAATCAGTTTATAAGGTCATGCTTGGGTACATTTCTGAACTTCTCTGCCTCTATTTTACCTCCAGGCCTCTTAGATCATCAGAACAGCCGCTGGTTCCATTATATTGAGACTAAACATGGAGGTTTATGTCAGCAGGTTTAGGTTGGTCATTACCTTTTGGGCCTGCATCCTCCCTTGCATCTTTTCTCCTGGATTATTTTAAGGGTTGGTCCCCCAAACTGCTATTTAACAAACTACTAAATGTTATAATGAGCATTGTTAGCCTACATGATATACTCTGCCTCCCTCCCAGTGTGCCAGTTTTATTTATTTACTTATAAAGGGCATTAATGGCTTTTTACCCCTTTACATTATCTTATTAGTGTCTTTTAATGTGGATCTTTACCATAAATGCTTAAATTACTGGATTGCACAGCTGGTGTTGTTTCTACTGAGCTTGGAAAATCCATATTTTGCTTCCAGCTGTTCTAAGTTGATTCACTTGTTTATAACTGTGGAATGCTCTGATTCATTCAGTCTGCGTACTTCAGTGTACTCTGAGTTATAATAAAGGTTGAAAAATACCATTCTCATTTCAGCCCTGGTGTAGCTCCGTGGTTCTTTAACATTTTTGCCAAAGGGCACGCCTTTACATATGATTACAGCTGTAAGTCGTCATTAATTAGACCAATTTAAAGGCTCATCGTTAGAGAACCGCTGACCTATAGCCTAACCTATGATTTCAATATGGATCATGAGCTAATCACAGAAAGAAAGTTCGCCAGTGTCTCATATTTTATATTAATCTAACTCTGCAGATAACTTAATAACAGTGCACACATGTGAAGATTCTATTATATGAACTGTGCATTTAGTTCATCTGGTTTTACACACTGTAACGCTACTGAAGCTGTATCTAATCATATCATGTTGAAGCATTAACTCCATCTTATTTTAGATTGTGTTAATTCACTTTGGATGATTAAAACAGCTGCATAACTCATCAATTTAAATCATAGTGTTGGTGACAAGGTGACAAAAGCAGCCTATTGCTCAAGTCTTATCAGTGAGCAGGTCAACTGTCTGTATTTTCAGGTGACAGCAGGAGGCGCTGTTGTGATCTTTCACGCTTGAAGAACTGCATTTATTTTCAAGAAGAAGACATCTTGGGTTTTAGGATCTGGGCTTATTATTGAAAGCAGACACTAGCTGAAAGGATAACTTATACAACTGTGACGTCTTATGGGAAAATTTTAAATCAGCAAAGCCAGATTGATTATTTTCTGACTGCAAAATGTCTTTTTTTTGTTGCTGCTGCTGAAGTTCATTCTATGTTTCTGTCTGTAGAGCTATAAAAACAAACAAAAAAGCTTAAAAAAACCCCACCTAATCTCTTAAGAAACAGCTTGGAAAACTACACCAGATGATTCAAGTTGTAAGTTTAAGATCTAAGCAGCTTAATTTCTGCTTGTGTTTTTGTTGTAGGTGCTTGTCTGATTCATTCCCAGCACTCCTTCTACTGTTATTTGTATTGTAATATTTGTTTACATTGTCAGAAAACTCTTTTAAGTGAACTGCAATTAATAATCCGTCCGTTTCTCATGGAAATGTAGATTTGGTGGCGCCTCATATTGACAAGTTTTGTCATATAAATTCAATGTTTACAGGTGCATACCCATTATCAAAATGCATTTAGATAGTATTCTTTTCAGCAGCCACACAGGCATGTTTCATATAGTTCATAAAAACAACTCTAATATTATTAATGACAATGTTGAGTGGGCAAACAGTAATTTGGCAAACAAATTCATAAGCAGCTGGTGGTAATGATTTCCACTTGAAGGCATTATTATTTACACTAACTTGAACAATAAGGCTTCATTATTGTTTCACAGCTATTTAAAATCACGTTGCAGCCAATCAGAGATGATGTGAATTAATCAAGTCGGTGTGAGGAAAAGAAGGGAAAAAAAGGCAGCATGAAATATAACAATTTCCCTTTATGGCAAGTTATCTTCAACTTGTAGAAAATAAAAGTAAAAACAATTCAGTTGCGCGATTGGACGTAACACAACAGGCTACATACAACCGTTTAAATGCTAGAAATGACATGGCTCGCTGTTTTCCAGGAGATGAACAACATGTGCGGTAATTACACATATTCAAGCATCAATCTGTGAACCAGTCGGTGGCTGAGTTAAATGCTGGAAATGTATTTCTTAGGCCTTGTTTGGCGACACATCCATCCAAGGAGCTGGTATCAGAAACAATAAGGATTTGTCTAAATACAGTAATTTTTCCATCTGTGTGTCTCGGTTGCTTCAAATTCCTCCATGAGAGCAGCGCAGCTCGTGATTGTGTCGTTATGTAAATGGCTCATCCCACTTCATTCAGGACTTGATCCCCAGTAAAACATCTCTTCAGTAAATCAACAGAACACGACAGAAGCTGGAGTTGAAAAACTATGATGGCTCTCTTTTTAAATGCAGTTAAGTACTCGAGCAAATCATAGGCACGTACAGTATGCCTGATGAAAATAAGATACTTTCTATAGAGTGCTTCTGTTTCATCTGCAGGGCGTCTCTTCCTCCGGTGGGCTCCAGATGTTTCAGTGTGTTGTCTTCTTGGGGGCTTTGCCAAATTTAGCATCCAATCCAAGACCTGAAGGGAGAAACCAGAGATGTGATTATTGAAGAAGGATAAGACAGACCGTTTACACTGGAGATTTAACAAATGGATCCTATGAAACATTACAAACACTATCAAGGCCTTTCCAGGATCAGAGTGTGCCGTTAAGGGATGACAGCAAGCATTATCAAAGATTCAAGCTTCAAAGTTTGATTGTCATCTGCACAGTAAAGAAACACCATTTCCCTGTACAGTGAAATTCTTACTTTGCTGTCCACTTAAGTATAAAAATAATGTATACGAATAAAATATATTAAAAATAAAAACAATGTAAATATGAACTGTAAAGTGTATTAGTGCAAATAGGATGTGCAAAAATGTAAAATTTAAAAGTGACATTCAAAAAAATAACAATAAATGGCGGCAATCAGTGTGCATGTTTTTTCCTGTTATTTCTGAACATTTGATCAACAAATATGTCTATTAAGGTTCAGTAAATGAGACCCCGATCAGCGTTGTGAACCCCAAAACCTTTCAAAGGGTTTGAAAGGCAAAGATTGGTAAATTTACACCGTTTAAGAAACTCCAGAAACCAGATTTTGCACTTTTCGATAGTCCTTGAACTCCTCATCTGTGATGTTCAGTTTGGAAATTTGTCAAAATCTAAGCTTAAAATTGTGATATTTCATCAAAAACCACTTTGTTCAACACGTCACATTTAAAAGTTTGCCAAAAATGAACCCTTTCCTCTAGCCACGGTCTATTAAAAACTGGAAATTCTGCATTTCCTGGCAGAACGGAGAAGCCATGACTGACTCAGCTACGACCTACGGTCACGTGGGAAAAGTTCAGAGACTATTTGGCTGAAATTGGCTGAACTGCAGGATGTGTTTACACAGAGCAGATAAGACTATGAAAAATATAAGTAGTAAAGTTTCTATTGTAGGTAGAGCCACCATTTTTTTTGTCAGTTTTGGTAACACCTGTGGGCACTGGGAAAAATGCTGCACATGTTGTTTGCAGGTTAGTTAAACTTTTGTAACGTTTTCAACTGCGTCATACTGAACAAAAGACATTTCTGAGTTCTCCTTCCTTCAGGGTTGTTCTGTTTCCATAGAGGTGCAGGACTTTATACTCCAGTGAAAAATGAACCCACACTTAGTAAAAATGTGCCAGGAGCAGGAAACGCCCAGAAACTGGCTTAAAGGGTGAGCAAAACTGGTTAATTCTCAATTCTCAGCATTTTGGCCCTGGTGAGTTTCTTTTGGTGCTGGCAAAATCCACACTGGGCGATGCCAACAATCTCTCGACGCAGGAAAAACCCTGACGATTATCTCTGTGGGAAGCCTTAGTCGTCTCCAGTTGGATTAAAATGTTTGCTGTTGTCTGACAGACATATACAGAGCTGTCCCTGGCTTCAACCATGTTTTTGCCAGCATTTTTTTAGCATTATAAACATGCACCAGTTTAACAGAGATGAAAACGTTGGCTGGTAGAACAAAAGCAGCTGGAACAAACTCTCACCGAGGAACACCAGGATGGTGCCGACCCACTGCATCGTGCTCATGACGTTGCCGAATAAAATAACAGAGCCGAGGATGGTGAAGAACTTCCTTGTGGTGGTGACGATGGAGCAGGTCAGAGGCCCGAAGTACACCACCGTCATGAAGATGAAAGTCTGGGGACGGATGGAAAATAAGATTGTAATTGGGATACTGGAAGAAATCAAAGTACTGGATTTCCTCTCACAACATAACAGGACATTTTTAATTCAAGTGACGCCACATCAGCCCTCCATCCATCCATCCACCCACCTGGCCCAAAGCACTGGTCAGTCCAAACAGAAGGATGTTGTAGAAGATGCTCGGGTGGCGTTCGGTGAAACTCAGGAATTCCCACACTTCCCCGGTCCACAACACAGCTGAGGGCAGAGGAGAAGATGTCATCAACGCCATTTCAAAAACGCAACTCTGTCACATTTTAATTCATGCCTTTCCTTGACACCAACATGCTGAGAAACTCAGATGTGTGTTCACTGTGTGAGTGCACGGCTCCACCAAGTGGTTCAATGAAGTAAGGGCAGTTAGAGGAACGCTCGGTGTGGAGGTGTGATGGACTCGTGGGATCGGAGGCGCAAGAATACCTATGCATCTTGGGAAATATCAGACTTCAAAGCAGAAGTCAGGCTGTGTGCGGTGGAAACACGAGTATAGCTGCAAGTGTGCGCATGTTAGAGCAAAAACTGACTTGTGGTATTTCAATGCAAACTAGAGCTGACGATAAACAAAATAGCTTCTTAAAACCTAATATGGGATGTTAAAATGGAAAGCAGATGTTCAGGAAGGATAAAACCACGAGCAGACGCTGCCAGTTAGTTTGTTACAGGGGCGATTAACAGTTTCTCAGTTCTCATATTGGCTCTGACCTTTTGATCTTTATCTTACAGCCCATTAGTGCCTAACCTTAGAGAGGCCCTCATTATGGTGTGTTTGTTTTATGCGCCTTTCTCCTCAGCGTATTATAGCAATCTCCTCGCAGAACTGAGGCCTTTGAGGTGCAGGATTCCTTATCTATAAAGATAATACTCAATACTTTGCCTTGGCTGAATTAATGAGTTCTCGGCTCTTGAGAGAACGGCACATTTTCTGCTTCCAGTGCAGCCTTTAGTGGATTCGTTGGGCTTTTTCTTTACTCATTAAAACTGCCATTAGCTACCGCATCACAGCACCTATTCATCCCAGAGTTCAAGTGTGACAAAACAAATCTATACAACTCATAACGGCTTGACCTTATAACCCTCTGAACTCTCTGGGAGTTTTGTAGCTCTTGTCACATTTTTTCTTATTGTCTCAGTGCCTTTTGTGCAGTACAGCAAAGCTATGATGCCATCAATCACAGAAGAAGAAGAAGAAATAAACTGAAGTTGAATTTCTTTGCTGTTTCACAAAAATTTCAAAATCCCAGAATTAGCACCTGCAACATTTGTCCAAAACCCCACAGGTCTTACCAATACTGGAAAAAACATGACAATGCATACTGTAGATTTTTTACAACTTTTTTTCCATACTTGTCTCCTATCGGCTTTGTGCAAACACTGCCTGCAGTTCAGCTGAAAAGTCCCTGAATTTTTCCCACATCACTGTTGTTCACACCTGAGTCACTAATGGTTCCACGGTTGCGCCAAGAAATGCAGATTTTTTTGTTTTTGACACAGTTTGGTTCGAGCAAATAGCATGTTTTTGGTAAAATTTTAAATGAGGCACATAAAATCAAGCGATTTTTGAGCTTACATTTGGTCGAATTTCCTGTTGGAAGCTTGAAGGACTGTCACAAAATTAGAAATCTGACAATTCTTTCTGTTTTTACAGTTTCTAGCCCTGAAAAATAGTGTAATCTGGGTGATTTCTTAAAGACAAACTGCCTTTAAAATACCCTAAAGTTGGAGTTTGATAAACTGTTGAGCGGTGAAGGAAACCGGCATGTTAACTCTTAATAAAAATCGAATTTTACCATATAAACAAGACAGTTTTTCAAGGGACCATCAACAAAAAAAGCCTAATTAAAGCTTTGCAGTACTTTGAACTAGCATTTCTGTTTCATTCTGCGATAGTTTGGCAGCACTGAACCAAACCAAGGTGATTCTGCTCATTAGTGTCTCCTTCCTGGCTGCAGGTGAGCAAATCAGTGAATCAGCCTGATGTGGCTTTGAATGGAACCAAACCCAACACGCTGCTGGCAGATATTCTACCAGGCGTGAGTTTGGCAACTTGCGCCACAGACTCACCGAGTCCCAGCACCAGAGTGGACCACATGTTGACGTTCAGCATCATGTGGTTGGCTCCCGTCTGGAACCGAGCCCTCATGTGGTCCTGGGCCACGCCAGTCAGGCCGTCCAATGTCAGAGAGACCAGCTACGACAGAACAAAACCCATCACCAGGACATGAGTGTCACGGAAATGTCACGGTAACCATGGCTACAACAGGCAGACACATGTGGCAACAAATGGGATAACTCACCAGGAGAATCTCTCCAAAGCCAAAAACATGATCATCGGCAACGGCTGAGCTCTTGTTGGGTTTGTAGAGGAATAAAGCGACGCCGCTAACAATCAGCAGCACACACAGGTACTTCGCCAGAGGGTACTTCTTCCTCAGTATCGTCACGCCGAGGATCATCACTGCAACACACAACAACACGATGGATGGTCTTTATCTGTAGATACCAACCTGAATGCAGCGTCGGGGCCTTCAACCCTGAGAGCCAGACATATGGAATATGTGCAACAAGAGATAACCGAGCTGTGAAGGGCGAGACACAACCTTCATGTGCAAACAGAACAGACTGCAACCTGAGACACATGCTCTCAACTCCACATGCTAGAAAAGCTTACTTAGAAAGACATAAATGCTGGATTATGATACCGTGCAGCTTCTGAGGAGGGAGCCTTAAAGTCGTACTGCCCACTGACATATAGGTAAGCAGTGACAAAAGTACATAATGCTGACCAAAGAGCTGCTAATCAACAGCTGATTAATGGTATTTACTAGTTGCAATGAGCAAAAAAAATGCATATGTCGGGCAGGAAATCCAAAGTGTGGGATAATCACACTGTAATAACAATGCTCCAACACTTAAAACGTTCTCCCTCTGCCCTGGAGGTCAAGTCGTTTACTGTATGCATTTCCATACTTTAACTAACACAAATGTGCAATGACTAATCGGCTTATTAATTTATTTCATCGCTGCTCTGGTTCAGGGCAATCCCAGTGATAATATTGCTTCTTTTGTAATATCATAATGTGGCTGTGATACGCAGGCAGAAAACAGGAGGTTAATTAAAGAGGTATTATCAGATTTACCTGGTATGGGCTTGCAGGATTTCCCCAACACCTAACAGAACAAAAACACAGCCGTAGGATCAGTGCGCCCCATCAGAGGTATCATTTCAGTTAATGAACGTGGGCTCATTTTAAAGAGGTGGACTCACCTGTGTGGGGTAGTTGACGTACTGGAGGGCAGAGTTACTGGACACCATGGCTCCAAGGTAAGAGAGGGAACACAGGCCATAGAGCCAGCTCTTGGTGTGATCTGGCTTGGAGCCCTCGAAAAACTGGATCACTGATTAGAAGAAGGACATTTTTTCTTTAAAAAGGCACCCAGAAGCCATAATTTGACATAATCTACATTATTAGGCTGAAAGACTCAAATGTAAAAGACTCGGTTATGATTGTCCCGAGGTGTTGAGGTATTTTAACATTTTGCGTATCTCCTGCTCGGCACATACTCACAGATCTTAGCAAATATAGCACTGACGATGCACTGGATGAGGACCAGCGTCCGGGCGAATCTGAACTTCTCCTGACCATAATCGCCTCGAGTGCTGGAAAAGTCAGAGAGACAGCAGAGCGTTGAGCGCCGCGGACAATGAATCTGAAACCGGACCTTCTTGGCAGGAGCACGGGGAGAAAGGTTACAGAGCAGAGTGCATTCAAGAGCCTCTGAGCTGTGAAAAGACTCTCATAAGTCCTGAATGCATTAAATTACAACTGGGTGACAGAGTGGTGGAGTAATAAGGGTGAACAAGGAGCTTCTTTAGCAGCTGTCTTGCTTGTTTCCTTCCCTGTTGGTGTCACGTTGCATTTGTTATCAAGAACTCTCATGAAACTGTGGCGTCAATATCAATTAATATAATATGCAATTGAAGTTCAGGTTCGCATAAAAGGCTTCTTCACCAGACGCCAGTCATCATTTTGAAACCAGATATGATCCCTGTCCCCTTTAGCGACTTGCATACCATGTGTGTCAGGCCTCAGCGTGACATGCAAAAGAGGCAGAGCTCCCTTTGCTTTACTCTTTCTAGAGAACGACAAATGGCAGTCATGACTTTCTAGTTTGTTAGTCACATGTAATAAAAGATAATGGTTGTTGTGGGCAAATGACAAAGCGTGAACCAATGTAGGAAGGATAATAACACAACAACGCACAAAATAGAAACTTGTGTTTTAGATTTTCAGGGTGAATAATCTGGATTTTCTCATTTGAACTACAGCTGAACAATAATTCAGTTTCAAATTGCAGTTTGAAACCATGCAATCAGTAAACCACAAAGGTTGCAATTAGGGATACATGTTGTGCAATGCATTTGACTCAGGGTTTAAACTGTCATGTCGATGGTTTTATAAATTCCTCCTTGCTTGACAGTCATATTTTGATTGGTATATCATTCCTTAATGTTGCATTACCTTTTAAATCTACTATATAGTTAATACTGAGCTGGAGCTTGACTTACAAAAAAACTAAATTACAAATAAAATCGCAGTATCTTTCAGAAAAAATCGAAATTTGATATTTTTCACCCAAATCTTTCAGCTTTAATCAGGGAACAAAGCCAAATGCCAGACTCCATTCACAAATCTGACAATTTAAATAGGATCAAGTCACTGTTGCTCTGGTACAGTCAAGGGTGTACACTTCACATAAGATTACATAACGACTAGTTTCAAGTATCACACTGTGCCTATGAGTTGCACAACGTATAGCTATATCACATTAACACGTAGCTGCTTCGTGAACTGTCGATAAACAAGCCAAGTTTAAATTGGCAGATTTTTTAATGGAGTTTGGTAAGGGCATTGAAATGAGGGTTTACCTAGCCATTTCGTGAGCATGTCATATTGAAATTTACAGATTTTTGAATTGAGTTTGGTACGCGTGTCTGTATGGGAGTTTACCAAGCTGTCTTATGAACTGCCGATTACAAGGAAAACTTTAAATTGACGGATTTTTGAATGAAGTCTGGTACAGGTATCACAAGCTTCCTGAACGTTATACTAGCATGTTCGGCTTAAATTAGCAAATTTTTAAATGGAGTTTGGTACAGATGTCTGTATGACACTTCCAAGCTGTTTCCTGAACTGTCAAATAGAAAGACAATTTTAAATTGACTGTTTTTTGAATGGACTTTGGTGCAGTCATTTATATACGAGTTTTAACAAGCTTCTGGAACGCACCATGAGCACGTTCAGTTTAAATTAGCAAATTTTTGAATGGAGTTTGGTACAGGTATCTGTATGGGAGTCTACCAAGCTGTTTTGTGAACTGCCGAATAAAAGACAACTTTAAACTGACTGCTTTTGAGTTAAGTTTGGCACAGTTATTTACATGGGAGTTTAGCGAGCTTCGTGAACGCACCATTAGCATGTTCAGTTTAAATTAGCAGATTTTTGAATGGACTTTGGTTCAGGATAGAAGGGCAGATTAGCTTATAGCTAGCCGTTACTTACATCGTCTCTTGTAATATCCCGTAATAAAAGTAACACACGAAGACTCCCAGGAAGCAAACGATGAACCGTATCCTCATATTGTCCCACATCGAGGCGGACTTCCCGACTCCTTTCCCCGCAGCCATCCCGTCGTCCAGCAGTCCCGGTATGTTAACCGACACCGCTCCGCTCCCGGCGCCTCTCGCACCGACGTCTCGCTCCACTATAGCCGCTGAGACGAGCCCGAAGATGGCGCTCGCGTTTTTCCGTTAGCTGAGGACTGGGGCAGCTGATTTACCTCCAAACCTCCTGTAGTGTTTGTTATTTATCGAAGCCTGCTAACGGAGTCTTGGAGCCGCTCAGGAAGGCAAATATCATGTCATTATTGTTTATTCTGTTAAGTCACAATGACAGATATCACCTCCGGGACACCTGCGGAGTCCACAGCATCCCGTTAACACCTGAGTGGCTGTAAGGAGCTCGGTCAGGTGAGAGCTGAGGAGGTTTTCATTGAGAAATAAAAACCTGCATTTACAGGGAAAAGACGTCGCGTCAGGAAAAATGGCTTTGCACAAGGACCCCAGAGGTGTCCACAGCCGAGCCTGAAGCTTTGTATTTAATTTATTCCTGATTCTAAAAACATGGTGGTGTTAATAGTGTAATTTCACCTGTAAGAAAAACAGCAGTAGATTTTGGTAGTTTTTGGTTTTCATTCCTAAAAAAGTAAGACTACTGAGGACAAAAATAGACCCTGATAATTTTTATTTATTCATAATATTTTTTTTAAAAAAAAAAGATAAGAATACAAAATTGACTCTCAGAATTTTTGTTTCTTTGCTAGTTTATTTTTTATTTTATTTTATTTACAATCAAAGAAATAGCTCAGATCTAAATGCATATTTTTTGTTGATTTATCTATTTATTTTTATTTCTATTTATGTTTATCTATTTATTTATTTATTACAAATGCAAAAATGGTAGAACAAAATGAAAAAATATCCTTGGACAGGTTTTTTGTTTGTTTGTTTTTATTAATGAATATAGGAATAATAAATATAAATGTCCCTGATCTATGTTTTGTTTGTTTGTTTGCTTTTACAAAAGTCAAAATAGTTTTAAGAATAACTGAATCATTTTTCTGTTGACACATTTAAGATTGTTTTTAATGGCATGTTTTTTGTTGTTTTTTTTAACAAATGCAAGAAGAGCACAAAGTGGCCCCAAATCTATTGTTTTATTTGATTTTAATTTATCTATTTATCTAAAACTCTGATCATGAATTAAAATACCTTTGAAAATAAAATAATACTCTAAATAAACATATATTATTTTCTATAAAAATTAGATTTTTGACTTTGTCTCAACTTTGTTAATTTTACTCATAGTGGTGCAGTATGGTGGTTAAAAGCTGAAGATTTCTGGGCTGGCAAACGTAAAGACACCTATTTCAAAAAACCTACGGTCTTTCCTGAAAAATGTCGCGGGCCTTTTTGTCGTCCTGGGATGTGGATTAATTTAATTGGTCCATGTAAGGCACTGTCGAGCCCCGGCAGCCAATCACAAAGCAGGTTTGGGTAAAGAGGCGGTGCTTAGATTTAAAAACCACAAATCCACGTGTCCAAGGCAGACACAACAACAAGGAACCACAGGAATGATAATTACTATGGAAGGCATGTGGACGCCCTGCAAAACATGGTTATTTTATTTATTTCACAACAGCATACTAAACATTTTTAACTGTTTTCACCCTAAAAATAACAACAGGGTGAAATAATCAAGTGTGAGAGAGCAGAGCTGACAAATATCACATATTCTTCACTCGCATCTGCTCATTATTTTTTTATGTAGGTGATATATTTTTAAATCAGTGTTGCATAGGAACGTGCTGACAAAGACAGTGCTTTATGCATTCGAATCAAAGAAATAGGAATCAACCTCTTCTTTTACACTTTGTGGTCAAAACCACAGGGTCCAAAACAAGGCTCAGATTGAGGGACCCCGTCCAAAAACGGTTTGGTTGTAACAACGCCTGCTGTAGGCAAGTAAAGCTACTAAAAAAAGTCCAGAAAGACATTTCAGCTTCATAACTCCTTACAAAGATACAAAAATATAGATCTCCCTACATAGAAACACATCTGTAGAAAAAGGAGGCCATCGAAAACTACAGGCCTAAAATATTTCTCTTCAATCAACAGATTTTTTTTAGCAAATTTAAGGAACAAACCCAAAAAATGCTTCATTAATTAATCCTCTCAAACTGTGTATCTAAACTTAACGATGCTCTACTAGCATATTAGGGACAGTCAGGAAGTTATACTTGTGTCAAAATGTGTTCTAAGTGCTCGGCTTCTTGACTGAATTCACTAAAAATGGGTTAGGGTTAGTTTTACCAAAAAGAACTCTGGCATGTGTGAATCATTTCCAGCATTTTCCAGCTGAAGTCCTGCAGTCTAGTAATCCATGCCTCGTGTGGGGGAATACTGGGGCAAATGAAGTGCTGATGAGGAAAATATCAGCAGATTTAAAGGCCTCCTGCAAGTGGGAATCATCAACCAGCCAGGCTTTAGGCCACAGCTGGTCTAAACTAGAAGAAATTCCTGCAGTCACAAAGTCTGTTCATGGCACGTTGAAGCAGCGATGAGCTCCGCTGTCCGTCGTCACGCCGCCTGTACAACGCATCCGGTTTCTGCAGGTCCTGGCAGTGAAACGTGGCTTGCAGTCCCTGAGGTCCTCCTACTGCATGCCCAGGTGTCTGGTGGGAGAAGCCTGACCGGAGCAGCCGGTGACCGGAGACACTGAGAGGCCGCGGAACAGCAGGTCCATGGAGGGCAGCAGGGGCTTCAGGAGGCTGACGGGGCAGAAAGCGGAGCCTCCGTGGGGGGTGAAGTTGACTTTGTTGGGGTCGGGGCAGGAAGGCTGGAGGAGTGGTTCGTCCTGACAGGCAGACCTGGAGGTAAACAGATATAAAAGCACAGAAACTGCATCGTCAGGGGCCTGAAAGTCACAGTTTTGCATGTAGTTTTGCACATTTTTTGCAACATAACGGCAAATTGGGCTTCCACAGTCACTTTCACCAGTTTTAAGTAATAATTTTGTCTGTAAAATGTCAAAATATTGAGAAAAATAACCATCACATGAATAAATGAAAGGTGTGGTTTCAACATAGACCATTGTGACATGTGCATTAGTCACCTTAATGTGAAGGGAGGCAACTTTTCTGTTGCTCGATACAAAAAGAACATTGCACAATCTCATTTTAGATGACTAATCTACAAGAGAAGTCTGTCTGATAGAATATATTTCCTTTGGTTCGTTTTTTTTAATGTTATTCACAAGACAGACCGTTTGTTGACATGCAGAATCCACATGTGCCGCAAAACAAGTGAGAAACAGGAGAGAAACACTGAAAAGGAAGATTTAATTGCAAAAAAAGAAACCATCAGTTGTAAGGCTGCACATTTAATAGAATCCTGGTCATGATTTTGCCTGTGAGTATGATCTGTTCGGTGTAAACACTGCCTGAATCGAAATGTTTGTTTTTTACAGAATCCATGCATCCATTCATTGTCTTCTGCTTATCCAGGGTCGGGCAGGGGAGGCAGCAGTCTAAGCAGAGAGGCCCAGACTTCCCTCGCCCCAGACACCTCCTCCAGCTCTTCCGGTGGGACCCCGAAGTGTTCCCAGGCCAGACAAGAGACATAGTCCCTCCAGCGTGTCCTAGGTCTACCCCGAGGCCTCCTCCCGGTGGGACATGCCCGGAACACCTCCCCAGGGAGGCGTCCAGGAGGCATCCGGAACAGATGCCCGAGCCACCTCAGCTGACTCCTCCCTATGTGGGGAAGTCGCGGCTCTACTCCGAGCTCCTCACCCAATCTCTAAGGGTGCACCCAGCCACTCTATAGAGGAAACTCATTTCAATCGCTTGTATCCAGGATCTTGTTCTTTCGGTCACGACCCAAAGCTCATGACTATAGGTGAGAGTAGGAACCTAGACCGACCGGCAAATCGAGAGCTTCTTCGCCTTTCGGCTGAGCTCCTTCTTCACCACGACGGACCGATGTTTGTTTTTTACAGAATCTAGTTAAAGCAAACTGTATATTTTTGACAAGTGGAGTGGATTTAGTGAGGTTTTCTGGTAGAGCGACATGTCACCGATGATTAGTTCAGGGACCGGCAGAAAAATTAAAAACCCGACTGTTGTTTGCGTTTTCACACTTTGAAGCATTTTGTTGATTTAAAAATGTCTTTCAAACCCAGCAGCAGGTTTTGGGGTTCAGAACGCAAACAGGTTTAATTTCAATCACAATTCACGCTCCAGCCAGAAAACCTGAAATTCAAAATGGACCGTAGACCCATGTGTAGCAGTTACAAAGCCATGTAACTGGCATATTCAGACTTTTTTCCCCCCAAAGTTTAAGAACTGTGTGACGTTTTGGTCTGATCTGACCATGATATGGAGCTGTATGACATCGTCTTTTCCTGCACCAAGAGAGAGGAACTGTATAGCCAATACATTTCAACGTTCATTTACTTATGCAGATCTATTATCCAGGCCATATCGACTAGTCCAGGGGTGGCCAATCCTGGTCCTCGAGAGCCACTGTCCTGCATGTTTTAGATCCTTCTCTCTTCCAACACACTTGATTCAAATGATCAGCTCATCATCGAGCTCTACAGAAGCCTGATAACGATCCTGATCATTTAATCAGGTGTGTTGGAAGAGGGAAACATCTAAAACATGCAGGATAGTGGCTCTTGAGTATCAGGGTTGGCCACTCCTGGACTGGGAGATGCTCACACAATATGATGCATGCATGATGAAACATAAAAACTAAAACACTGCTACTCACATTGCCTCCTCACATACTCGAACTCGCTCGCAGCCTTCTGGCGGTTCGCGCGGGAACGAGTAGGTTTTGCTGGGGCGAGGCGAAGACGAGCAGCTCTGCAGCAGAGGAGGATCCAGTGCAAATGAAGGAAGCAGTGTTGATGGAGACGTGCACAGAGTCTCACAGTCCACAGGCTCTGCAGGGAAACACAGGAATATACCAACGATAGCAGAACTTTACCAAATCTCTGCCTATCTAGAGACAGTCCCCCTTTAGGACAAGGCCAGAAAAGGCGTCTCACCTGGCTCTCCCATGGCACAGGGAGACTGCGATGGAGATAACAGTGATGGATTCAGTGGTAAAGGGGAACTTGAAGGGGAGCCTGAAGGCGACAGAAGCAGTGGATCGAGAGGACAAGGGGACTGGGATGGAGAGAGCAGGGAAGGGTCCAGGGGCCCCGGTGAGGGTTCACTCTGGGAGCCGCTGCTGCATCTCTGGGCAGGAACAGGAGCTCTGTGGCCGTCTGGGATGTCCAGAATCTGGAACATTCAGGAGGAAACACCAGTTTTACTACTGGAAACAGCAATCCATTTGTTCACAGCTGGTTAGATACGGTATAGCAAACATGAGCGTGATGTCACCCACTAGTTTATGGACCATCATTTGGTTGCTGACGTCTTGTTTGGATCAAATGATATAGTAGTGATTTTTAATTACAGGGTAGGAACGCCATAAAAGACACCCTGCTTTATCGTCTATTTTACTCTAAATGTGACCATAATTGACAAAATGACCATCATGCTGTACTGAAGGAGACTTGAAATACCGGTTGAGACCATAAAGTTGTTAGAAAAATGCTTATTGAGGTAACAAATCAATGAGAAGCAGGGTCATTCCTCATAGACTCCCATACAAACTGACTTCTTTTTACAACCAGAGGAGTCGCCCCCTGCTGGCAGGTTTAAGTCACTTCAGTGTTGACTTCACTTTACAAACCCAAAGGTTAAGTCCATCTTTTATGTACAGTTGGGTCAAACATAGAAGGTCAAACTCAGTGTGACATTTTAGTTTTGCATGGTAAATAATTGAAGCTTATGTGGTATTTGCTTTGTCGGTACCTGAGAGGAGGTTTGGCATCAGTCTGGGCATCACAGTTGTAATAACAGTCATTTAAGCAGTGCAGCCATCCCTCGCTATATCGCGGTCTCACTGTATTGTGGATTTTTAAATTGTATATACCGTATTTTCCGCACTATAAGGCGCACTTAAAAGCCTTTAATTTTCTCAAAAATCGATGGTGTACCATTCAATCCGCTTCATTGACTGTCGGACCATCTCCCGCCGACATAGGTACATAAAGTACGTACACTAAGTACGCTGGCAGCCATAAACCAAGGTATCTGACTAAGGTATCTGCTTTGACTGTTGTACGAGCTTTTGCGAAAGCCGGCATCATTGCTGAACAGCCACCCGGCAGCGAGACTGACTCCGACAATGACGAGAGGGAACCCGGCATGCTTGATGGCAAAATTGCCCAGCTGTTCAATTCAGATACAGAAGATGAAGATTTTGAAGGGTTTGTGACAGAAGATTGATAAAAAAAAATACGGTACGTAGTAGAATAAAGTTCAACAAACTCACTGTTGTACTTCCGTTTCCTTATTTCAGCATGCGCCTTCTAACCCGGTGCCCCTTATGTATGGTTTAAGTACAGGAATAGCCCCGTGATAGAGACTGTGTCTTATAATCCGGTGCCTTAAGGTGCAGAAAATGACATAAGATACATAGCGTGCAGCAGGTGAGTATGGAAAACGCAGCTACGGCCTCTTCCGCTTGAGCTGGTCGGTCCTCGATTGATTGGCGATGATCGAAGCCAGTGTTTATAGGAGTGTGGGAAAGGTTAATGACAGTGTGGGGAGGGTTTATAAAGCCTTAACATAGATGTAAATAACAAAATAAATATAAGGTCGCTACTTCATGGATTTCGGCTATCACGGGGGGGTTCTGGAACCTCACCCCCACAGTAGACGAGGGATCACTGGAATGATTTTGTCTATATGATTGTGAGAAAATGGCCTCTCCAGCCTTAAATAACTTCGACTCTTTTAGTGTGAGTATAATTTATGACATACATGAATTATATATATATATATGAGACAGGCAAAAATAACTTTTCATTGTTTTTTAAATACATAGAAAATATGAGAAAACACCATCCTCTCGTTTCTTTCCTTCTCTATTGATTAGGAAGCATGTCCCTGAATGAGCCGTTCGGGTCTGCAACTTGTTGTGATGGTCAGAAAAGCCTCAAACGTCTGTAAATCCTAAGCGGACATTTGCCTGAAAATATATAAAAAATCTACAGACTCTGCAAAAAAAACTCTGTAATAAATAACCACAACAGCCAGATGCTGCTACTGGCAGATGAACTCCCTGGTGGGTTTCTTTGCTGCTCTTTGTTCGTGTACGTTCTGTGTTAACCACATTTAGACGTCACCAGTTTGGCTTTGAACTACGGGCAAGTCCCCTGGGAACGTCTGCAGACATGCAGCCTCACAGAAACGGTGTATAATAGCGTTGAAAAGTCTGCATGCACTTGTAAATTTAAAACTGAAATTTCAGTTTGGTGGTTTTGAGCCACATTTTAGCTCTTTCTGGTCTTTTGGCAGTAGTTTGAATTCAATTCTGGCTGTTCAATGCCCCATTCTGGCTTTTTTAATGGCTTTTTGGGGTAGTTTTCATTTAATTTAGGTTATTTTGCATCATATTTTGGGGGTTTTTATGCCGTTTTGTGGTCATTTGCATTTAATTTTGGTTGTCATGTCTTTTTTGTGGTCAAATGTTGGTTGTTTTGCACCATATTTACACTGTTTTTATTTATTTTGTCGAATTTTGCATTTCATTATTCTTGTTTTGTGCCACGTTTTGGCTCTTTCTAGTCTTTTTGCAGTAGTTTTAATTAAATTCTGGCTGTTTAATGCCATATTTTGGCTTTTTTATGGCTTTTTGTGTTAGTCTCCATTTGATTTTGGTTGTTTGTATCATACATTAGGTGTTTTATGTAGCTTTGTGGTCTTTTGCATCTCATTTTGATCTTCTTCCTTCACATTTTGGTTGTGTTATGCCTTTTTTATGTAGTTAATGCTTAATTTGGGTTGTTTTGTGCCACATTTAGACAGCTTTATGTATTTTTGTAGTACTTTGCTTTTCATTATTGTTGTTTTGAGCCACGTTTTGGCTCTTTCTCCTCTTTTTGCAGTAGTTTGCCTTCAATTCTGGCTGTTAATTTTCATATTTTGGCTTTTTATGGCATTTTGTGGTAGTTTCCATTTGATTTTGGTTGTTTTGTGTCATACTTTAGGTGTCTTATGTAGCTTTGTGGTCTTTTGCATCTCGTTTTGATCTTCTTCCTTCACATTTTGGTTGTGTTAGGTCTTTTTTTTATGTAGTTTATGCTTAATTTGGGTTGTTTTGTGCCATATTTAGACAGCTTTATGTATTTTTGTAGTCGTTTGCTTTTCATTATTGTTGTTTTGAGCCACGTTTAGGTAATTTTGCGGCAGTTCGCCTTCATTTCTGGCGGTTTAATTCCACATTTTGGCTTTTTATGGCTTTTTGTGGTAGTTTTTAAAAAAAAATTAAGGTTCTTTTGCATAATATTTCAAGTTTTTTGGTCATATACATTTATTTTTGGTCTTTTTCCGTCCCATTCTGGTTGTCTTATGTCTTTTTGTGGTCACACACTTAATGCCAATTAATGCGTTCCGCGTCTGCAAGGCTGCATGTGATCGCCCTACTGCACATGTGCCAAGGAAACAAGGGGTCCTTACAACAAAGATCTCGCATGGGGAGAGACTGCATGAGGGAACTCTCGGCGATCCGCACTTTTGCAACAGTAAAAGTAGTCTTTACTGGACTTCGGAGGTGCTTTGACCTCTACCTGCTTGCTTTCCATCAACAGAGCCCAAACACAGTGGGAAGTTCTAAATTCTCCAGGTATCCTGTGCTACGGCCGTCTACTGTGTTCGACACACCTCAGGAATAATCAGATTGACCCGGTTTTGAGCTGAAACTAGAAATACATGAGAGACTCTGACGTGATGTGAGACTAATACGGGACGTTTAAGGGTAAAGAAGTTCTATATGGTAAAATGGTCCATCCTGATTGTCCTAGCCTCTCCAGTTTTAAGTAGAACCCAGCGTTCTAACCTCGTGCTGGTCGTCTTGTTTCTCCGACACAAACACCTCCTCCAGCTCCAGGTTCAGACCTTCAACGCTCCGCCTCAGCCGAGGAACAAGTCTGTTCAGAGGCATCAGGGGCATCGTCTGAGGAAAAACATTCAGGGCACATTTAGAAGCTGCAAAACTGTGCTGCGGTGTCCGGCTCTATGTTGCGTGTGTTTGGATTGTACAGTATGACATGCTGGTATCAGATTGTCTTTGGCAGCGACACAGGAGGCTTGATGACAGGCCGTCCTAAGAAAAGAATGTTTTTTTATATCCCTGTTACTAAGTCGGTCCTGGTCTGCCTGTGAGACAGTTGGCAGCAGTCGGGGTAACTTGTCTTCAGCTTGCAGGAGAAGAAGAGCAGCGGTTTACCTGAGTGATGCCGGCTGCGTGACCTGCCGGCAGGGGGTGGTGGGGCTGCTCGCATCCTGCCGACGGAGCGGCGTGACGGGAGCGCTTCTGCAACTGGTGCCTCAGCTTGGCCACCTGGGGGCAGAGTGGAGGGCAAAGTGACTCATAGTGAAAGAGGAAGGTTACTCGCCAGGCCCTCGGGAGGCTGTTTAATGCTATCAATGGGAGGCTGCTGGAGTGAAGAACTGATTAACGATCTGCTGTGTTGTACTCGCCTCCCTCAGGTGCTCGGCGCTGCCCCACGATGCCGAGCGCTTGTGTCCGCCGACGCTCCTCCTCCCTCGGGTCTCCTCAGCCCACGAGCTTGGAGTCTTTAAAAAGAAACACATCACATCGCGGTGAATAAGAAGTCCGGCGTTTTGTCTATCTAACTCTCGTGGAAGACCTCCTGTTTCTGGCCGTCGGCTGGGAGAGATGTTTTCTTGCTAAACCAGAAATCCCCACTACAACACAGCTGCTTCACACACCTGCCTCACAACAGCTGTACAGAGGAAGGCGACACGAAAACCACCCACACTTCCACACGCACAAGAAAACATCCAAACCACATCATTGTAAGGCCTCAGTAACTCTGTTATTCACAAAGTCAGTGGAGGGAAAAACAACCGACAAGGAGACTGTTTGCTGCACTTCTTCTTCTTCCTCTGTAACTCCAGAACATCTTACTTTCACTCGTATGTCCGTACCGATTTCTTCACATTGACTCTTGATCTCCTTCCAGCGGGAGCCTGGTTGATCTCTTGGCTACGAGACGCTGACTGCTCATTCATCATCGCCGGGTGAAACCGACAGGATCGGATGCTCTGAAGTTCTGGTGCCTCCTCGCTCGACCGCCTCACACGCATGCAAACAACCTGATCCAGTCGCCGGTGTCCATTCCATTCACAGGCCCGGCCTCAGCTGACCACACCGCCATACATCGCTCTCCCTACATCCCAGAAACTCAACCTTTGGGGCTCTCAGAAACCTCACAGCCTGCAGGGAAACGCCAACCTCATGTTCCGTCCGGCCGCCTCACACGCAGCCCTTCGCCCGGCTAAATAAGTCAGAATGCGGCATGAGTCAGTCGTACAGTGTCGCCGGTGTAGAGTTTCAGCCACCAACCCCCCCCCCTCCATTATCCAACACCGACGACCCCACCCTCCCCAAAACATGAACAGGACATCATGGGACACAAACCTATAAAAAGACTCTACGGTAGCAGAGCTGGCTAGTGTTTCCAGCTCGGACGACTCATTAATGTGAGCTTAAATCCAGCTCGCAGTGAGAACCGACCAATCTGTCAGCTGCTATTCTAGTTAATTAATCACGTTATGAGTTGAGAAAATATCAAATGAAAGTTGTAAATTTACACAAACCCAAGGTCAAATCTTCAGAGTGCCGCTGTTGTAGTTTACATTCACAAAAAAACAGCAAATAATCACATTTAAAAAGCAAACGCTAGCAGGTTGATACTCACCCATAACCAGAGACTATTCAATCTACTTGTCCAATACTGCAACCTAAATTAAAAGGAAACTACCGCAAAGGCAAAGCTACTACAAATCAGACACAGAACGGCCAAAATGTAAAGTAAGTAAAGAGAGAATTACCAAAAAAAATGGCATAAAATAGTAGAACTGTGATGCAAAACGACCACAAAAATACATAAAATGGGCCAAAATGTGACACAAATGAACAGAAATTAAATGCAAATGACCAAAAAAACTGCATAAAACACCCAAAATGTGACGCAAAACAACCTAAATTGAATGGCAACTATCACAAAAAGCCATAAAAAAGCCAAAATGTGGAATTAAACCGCTAGAAATGAAGGCAAACTACCACAAAATGACCTAAATATGGCACAAAACATCAATAATGAAAAGCAAACTACTACAATAATACTTAAAACTGTCTAAATATGGCACAAAACAACCCAAATTAAGCATAAACTACATCAAAAAAGACATAACACAACCAAAATGTGACGAAAAAAGATCAAAATGAAACATAAAGGACCACAAAACTGCATAAAACACCCAAAATATGACACAAAACAACCAAAATCAAATGGAGACTACCACAAAAAGCTACAAAAATGCCAAAATATGGCATTAAACAGCCGGAATTGAAGGCAAACTACTGCAAAAAGACCAGAAAGAGCCAAAATATGGCACAAAATAACAATAATGAAAAGCAAACTACTACAAAATGACATAAAACAACCAAAATGTGACATAAAACAACTCCAATTAGGTGGAAACTACCACGAAAGTGTCACACAAGAGCCAAAATGCGGCATTGAACAGTTGGAATTGAAGGCAAACTACCACAAAAAGACCAAAAGTAGCCAAAATGTGGCTCAAAACAACCAAAATCAAGCACAAATGACCACAAAATGACATAAAACACCCAACATATGATGCAAAATTATGAATCAAAACAACCTAAACTAAATGAAAACTACCACAAAAAGCCATACAAAAGCCAGAATTGAATGCCAACTACTGCAAAAAGACCAGAAGAGCCAAAACGTGGCATAAAACAACAATAATGAAAAGCAAATTTCTACAAAATACATAAAAAAACAAAAAAATTAAGCAAAAGTGACAACAAAAAAGTCATAAGGCAACTAAAAGTAAATGCAAATGACCACAAAACTGCAAAAAACACCCAAAATATGATGCAAAATAACCTAAATTAAATGAAAACTGCCTCAAAAAGCCAAAATTTGGCATTGAACAGCCAGAATTGAATTCAAACCACCGCAAAAAGACCAGAAAGAGCCAAAATGTGGCTCAAAACAACCAAACTGACATGCAAACTACTACAAAAAATACAGAAAACTTAACCACAAATGACTATAAAAAGACATAGGACAACCAAAACTAAATGCAAATGACCACAAAATTGCATAAAACACCCAAAATATGATTCAAAATATTCAAATTATGACTCAAAACAACCTAATTTGAATAAAAACTACCACAGAAAGACATAAAAAGCCAAAATGTGGCCCTATACAGGCCGAATTGAACGCAAACTACTGCAATAAGACCAGAAAGAGCTAAAATGTGGCAAATTTTTTAAGCACAAATGACCACAAAAACAACAAAACGTGACCAAAATGTGATGCAAACTACTACAAAACGGCATAAAACACCCAAAATATGACACAAAACAACAAAAATGTGATGCAACAACCACAGAAGGACCTACAGCCGGCAAAATGGGACGCAAAATGACCAAATTTAAGCGCACAAGAGCTTCTGTGTTGCAACATGGCAGTCATGTAATTGTGAATAGCCACTACTGATATTTAGTCTGGAGCTGCAGGTTAGCATAACGCAGTGGTTCTCAACTGGTGGGTCGGGACCCAAAAGTGGGTCGCGAAGCCATTTTTAGAGGGTCGCAGAAGCATGGCCCCCGTAAAAAGTAGCGGTATAAAGTCTTTTATTTTGAAGGACGTGTTTCTTATGACACAGTTTGCTTTCAACAGCAGGATATTTAGTGGTGGTGACACCAGTAGTTGCCCACTATTAACCTCTAGATTTGGTTCTGCCAGCTTATTGGAGAAATTTAAGCTAAAACGTCCCAAAAATGAACCAAAATGTGCTCAGAATCTGTCAAAATGGGCCAAAATATGCCCAGAAACTTGGCAAAAATGTCCAAATAAACCAAAATGAGCAAAAAATAAGCCAAAACTTTCCCAAGTTGTATCAAAATGCTTTGAGACTCCACCCAAATAAACCTTAATTAGTCAACAGGAACAGCAAACTTCAACAATTTGGGTCACGACTGTTATTAATAGAGACATAGTGGGTCCTGAGGCTGGACCAGTTGAGAACCACTGGCATAACGAATATAGCTGCCGATTAATTCTTAAGACTGAAAAAGAGAACCGCCGCTTGCATCATGTGACTTAATGCAGAGGAACCACGGCAGGAGGACGTGCCGCTGCTGGTGTTGGTGTGTGGCTGAGGAGCGCTGGGGGATGGGGTGTCTGTATAATGAGGTCAGGAGGGGTCTGCTCCTCACAATGGGGGCGAAGGGGGCTCGTTCGGGTCTAAACTGTGTCAGGAGCGAAGCTGCCGAGCTTGGCGATGTTGCTCCCGGGCTTTGTGCACCAGTTAGGAGCAGATATACGGTGGTGGTGGTAACGGCGGCGAGAAGGGGGGGAAGCAGCGCAGTTTAAAGAAGAACAAAAACGACTATTTCCAGTTGGCTGCCTTCCACCCGCCGCGTCGAACTGGAACCACCAGACACCTGCAGAGCCAGCATCAGATATCTGGTCCTCTGTGGAAATCACACAGACACATTCGGAGTCATCTGCTTTCCCATCCTGAGACGTGAAGCAACAGGTTTTATGGGAGATGTGTTCTTGCAGCAGCAGCAGCAGAAACGCAGGCACTCATCTTGTTTTCTTTCACACCAGCTGATTCGACCTCGCGTATTAATACTCACCTGGGTGGCTTTGTCGTTCGCGCAGGTAACCGCCGCGCCCTCGGCCTCTTTGGGCCACTGCCCCTGCAGGTACGGAGCCACGATGGCGTCCAGGGAAAGGGTTCGGCGGATGGTTGGCTTGGGCGGCCGAGCTGAGGTTCTGTCTGCTGTTTGTGGGAACAGAAATAAAAACCAGCGTCAGGATTGCGCCACTCAGTTCGTGCACGATCACATTCAGCCTGAACAAGTCGGTTTAAGAGGCTCGGCTGTGCTTTAACGCCAGTGCTGCTTCAAGCTCTTGTGCGTCTCTGGCAGGTGTGGACCGAGCCGCTGACCTGGAGCGAAGCCACGCAGCTCCACAGGCTGCTCAGGCTTATTTACCGCCCAGCCCCGAAGCGCAGCAGCGGCGGCACGTTGTCCTGAAGCCCAGGTTGCAGGACGCATAAATAACATGCAGATGTCGGCGGATACAGTTGAAGGAGGAGCGCTCCGAGGGAAACAAAGAGGCCTTTAAAGCCGCTGCTGTGTTAGCGTGAAGCATGCGGCAGAAATCCCGCAGGTCAGAGTGCAGAGGGGGGCAGCCGAGTGTCCAAATAACATTATGAGAACAGTGTTATGTTTCAGGGTTAGCAGCCTTCATTGTTGACTTAACTTTCTCCTAGTGTGCTGCAAGCAGAGAGCAGAGAGGACAGTGGAGAGACGGCAGAGGGATGCAGCTTGTTCTAGAGCTGCAATGACTGATCAGCTAGTTAACTTAACAACAGTTCTTACTTTAGTTCAGATTCCAGCTTCCTAAATGTGAATATTTCTGGTTTCTCTCCTCCTCTGTGAAACTAAACTGAATATCTTTGGGTTGTGGTTTTGGGAAACGCAGATTTTTACACCATTTTCGGACATTTTGTAGACCAAACAACTGGTGGACAGTGGGAATAATCAGTTTAGAAGCATGGCCTTGTTCTTTGAATGTCATTAAACTGTGGTCCTGCATTCACCAAATGATATGAAATGCATAAAATTACCATAACGTGGTGCTAAACTTCCACATGTTGGTGCAAAACAATCACAAAAATGACCAAAAGTGAGCGGAAAGTACCACAAAAATACATAAAACAAGCAAAATGTGACATGAAACAACTAAAATTAAAGGCAAGCTACTATAAATCAGACCTAGAACGGCCAAAATGTGGTGCAAAACAACCTGAGTAAAGACAGGATTACCATAAAATGGTGTAAAATACCCAAAAAGGGATGCAAAACTACCAACGTTTAATGGAAACTACCACAAAAAGATGCAAAACAGGCCAAAATGCGGGACAAAACCACCCAAATTCAATCAAATTATCACAGAATGACACAAGACGACCAAAGTTTGGCACAGAACAACCAAAACGTGACGCAAAACAACCTAAATTAAATGGAAACTACCACGAAAAAGTCACATAAGAGCAAAAATGTTGCATTAAGCAGCCAGAATTGAATGCAAACTACTGCAAAAATATCTAAAACGGTCCAAATGTGGCACAAAATAACCAAAATTAAGCCCAAAATTACCCCAAAAAGACATAAAATGGACCAAAATGTGTTGGAAAAAGCCCAAAATTAAATGCAAATGACCACAAAACTACATTAAACACTCAAAATATGACTCAAAACAACCTAAATTAAATTAAAACTACCACAAAAAGCCATACAAAAGCCAAAATGTGGCATTAAACAGCCAGAATTGAAGGTAAACTACCGCACAAAGACCAGAAAGAGCCAAAAAGTGGCTCAAGGCAATCAAAATTTAATACAAACTACCACAAAAATACATTAAAACTGTCCAAATGTGGTGCAAAACAACCAAAACTAAGCACAGATGACCACAAAAAGACAAAACACAACCAAAATGTGACACAATGCAACCAAAATTAAATGAAAACTACCAAAAAAGCCTTAAAAAACAGCAAAAATTGAAGGCAAACTACCGCAAAAAGACCAAAAAGAGCCAAAATAAGCCACAATACAGCCAAAATGAAATGCAAACCACTACAAAAGCACATAAAACTGTCTAAATATGGCGCAACACAACCAAAATGTGACGGAAAAAGACCGACAAAGATGCAAATGAGCAGAAAACTGCAGGAAAACTACCACAATATGACACAAAACACTTGAATTACGATGCAAAATAACCTAAATTCAATGAAAACTACTACAAAAAGGCATTAAAAAACCAAAATGTGGCATTAAACAGCCTGAATTTCATGCAAACTGCCGCAAAAAAAACAGAAAAAGCCAAAATGTGGCTCAAGGCAACCAAAATTTAATGCAAACTACCACAAAAATACATAAAACTGTCCAAATATGGTGCAAAATAACGGAAATCAAGCACAGATGACCACAAAAAGACAAAAAACAACCAAAATGTGACACAATGCAACCAAAATTAAGTGAAAACTACCAAAAAGGCCTCAAAAAACAGCAAGAATTGAAGGCAAACTGCTGGAAAAAGACCAAAAAGAGCCAAAAAGTGGCTCAAGGCAACCAAATTTTCATGCAAACTACTACAAAAATGCATAAAACTGTCCGAATGTGGTGCAAAACAACCAAAATCAAGCACAGACGACCACAAAAAGACAAAACACGACAGAAATGTGGTGCAAAACAACCTAAATATGACACAAAACACTCCAATTATGACTCAAAACAGCCACAATGTGACACAAACAACCTAAAGCTGCCAACATGGGGACGCAAAACGACCAAATTTAAGTGAACAAGGGCTTCTGTGCTTTAACTCCATCATGTCTTAAAGGAAAAGTTCAAATGTAATAACTTTAACTGAGCATATGTGTCTTGGAGCTGCAGCTAACAGCTCTGCATAGTTCACACAGCAGATGATTCACTTGTGGATTCCATATTCAGCTGTTTTGTCTATAAAATGTCAGAAAACATCACTAGAGAGTCCTGGGAGCAGCTTTCCAGGACCAGAAGGGATCCAGCTCATGATGAACCCTGACAAAGAGGAGCTGCAGCCCCTCATGTCTGCCCTGATCTCCTCCTGTGATGATGGGAGAGATGAGCTGAATTTAAACCTCCACAGGTCACAGCCTCCACACATGAACCTCTTTACTGCTGTTCTGGTGATTTCTGAGGCAGACAAAGTGACACAAACACACTTTAATGCTGCAGCACATGCTGGTGAAAGCCTGCTGCAGCCCCCTCTTCCTCCTCCTCCTCCTCCTCCTCCTCCTCCTCCTCTCAGTACTTACCCGTCTTGACCTCCCTGCAGAGCAGCGCTGGGCCCCTGTGGAGCTGCTGGTAGGGCACCGTGGCTCTGAGCGGCTGCAGGCTGGGGGTGCTGCTCCCCCGGGGCGCTGCTCCGCTGCGGCCCGACATCCCCTCAAACACCCGCAGCAGAGCTCCGCTTCTTCTCCTTCTTCTTCTTCTGGAAACTTTTCTTCTTCTCCTCCTCCTTCTCCTCGTCGGTCGCTGCTTCTCCTCCTCCTGAGCACATTCACTTCATCCAGAGCTGCGGTCGAACCTCAGGCCTCCCTCTGAGATGCCGGACATGGTCGTTTCTGCTCCTCCAGGCTGCAGCTCAGACCCTCAGCTTGTTTCTCTTGTGTGCAAAGTGACAACACAACAGCTCAACCTGTGCAGCTATCTCGTGTAGCGTGGAGCTGCAGACGGAGTGATGTGATTGGCTGCTGCAGGACTTTACTGAGCTGCTATTGGTCCAAACATCCATCTGTCTCCTTACAGGAAAACCCCCCCAAACTCCAAGTTCCTCCCACTGTGGTGAGGTTTCCCCCTCCCCAGTGTGTGTGTGTGTGTGTGTGTGTGTGTGTGTGTGTGGTCTCCCAAACTGTGGACCACTACAGGTCACTACTAGGATATTAGAAAGAGCTTGTTGCATGTAGTAATAGAGGAAATATTAAAATAAAATAAACAAGTCAATCAATCAAATTATTCTAATGTGTTTATCAGTGCAGTAGTTCATAACCATAACCAAAATGTACTTTAAAAACACACTGGTGCCAAGTTCACACAACTTCAAACAACAGTCTTTGCTTGAATTAATTGTTATTATTATTGTTGTTGAAATTATCTAGTGAGAAAGTACAAAAATCTTAATTTGGATAATTTACATTATTCAATAAGACTGTATAGGAGAGTGTATATTTGTTAGTGCCACAAGCACAAATTAAACTGTTAAGTTGTATACATAATGACCAAATAATATAATATCCATCCATCATCTATACACCACTTATTCCTCTGTAGGGTCACAGGAGGCTGAAGTCTATCCCGGCTGACTTGGGCGAAGGCAGGAGACGCCCTGGACATGTCTCCAGTCTATTACAGGGCTACACTCAGAGACAGACAACATCATTCACACCTACGGACAATTTAGAATAATCAATTAACCTCAGCATGTTTTTGGACTGTGGGAGGAAGCCAGAGAACCCAATGAAAACCCACACTGCACAGGAAGAACATGCAAACTCCACACAGAAAGATCCCAGGCGTCCTAACCGGGACGTGAACCGGGGATCTTCTAGCTGTGAGGCGACGCTGCTAACCACCGAGCCACCGTGCAGCCCATAATATAATATAGTGTAATGTAATCTAACATATATGATATAATAGAATGTAATGCAATGTAATATAATATAACATAATAAATTAAATATTGTAGTAATATTAGTAATATAGAGTAGAATAGAATAGAATGGAAAATGGCATAAACTAATAACATAACATAATACAATAAATGATATTAAATGACAGATGATAAAATATAATAAATTAAGCATTATCATAATACAACTTAAGATAATAGAATAGAATGGAATATGGCGCAAACTAATAACATAATGTAACATAACATAATAAATGATATTAAATGATAGATGATATAACCTAACCTCATGTAATATATTATATTATATTACAATAATATAACCTAAAATAAAAGAATAGAATAGAACAGAACAGAAGAGAACAGAACAGAATAGAATAGAATAGAATAGAATAGAATGGAATATGGCATAAACTAATAACATAACATAAAAAATTATATTAAAATATTGATATAACCTAGCCTTATATAATATAATATAATATAATATAATATAATATAATATAATATAATAACATAATAAAATAGAATAATGGCAGAAACTAATAAGATAACATAAAATAACATAGCATAATATGATGTGATATTCCTTAACATATATCATAATATAATATATTTAATAATATAATAATATAACTTAAGATAATAGAATGGAAAATGGCATAAACTAATAACATAATAAAATAAATGATAGATGATAAAACCTAACATAATATAATATAATATAATATAATATAATAATTTAACTTAAGATAATAGAATAGAATGGAATATGTCATAAACTAATAACATAATAAGATGTGACACTTAACATTATAATATAATATGATATAATATGACATAAATGAATATCGCACCACACAGCATAACACAACATATAATATATAACCAATATAAGATCATATTGTATCATATCATAACTGACCCTCAGGTTGCATCATCAGGAGAAATGGCATCAAATCAATTAAGTGTGTGGATGTTTGATAAACTCTGTATCTGACATTTAGTGAAAACACCTCAGATTCTGCTGCTACTGTATTTACTGTTCCTCATACAGGTTGTTGGGCTTTTATCATTTTGAATTAAGGCGACTGGAGCGATAAATTCTTGTGATTGATTGAAATATTTTGATCCATGAGGAGGAGGAGTTTGCATATCGTCTAGATGTATGTGACCCTGGTGTAGTTGGCTTTATTTTATCAGTTAGATAATCACATTTGTCCTCTGAAGAAGCCTAAAACTGCCCGAAAACTGAGACTATCCTCCAGCGCAGTGTCGCATTAAACCACTAGATGGAGCCACAGCGACGCAGCAAACAACCACTTTTACAGTCGCTGCTTTGGCCGCTTGCTGGCCACTAAAAAAGCCATTCAGACGCACATAATGGAAAAAAGGCAGTTTATTGCAACAGAAAACAAACAGAAGAACCCAGTGCACCGGATCGAACTGAGATAAATGAACAGATGTGGTAGCTGAAGACTTGAATAGAATCAATAAATAGCTGCACGGATACTGCAAGAGTTCGTGGTGTTTGATTAAATCGAGCGGGAGTGATTCGCACTTTCAGGGGTGACGGGCCCCGAAACCGTTCAGTCACACTCAGAAAACACACTTCAATGTAGATACCGCCTTCTTACTTTAAATCTGCATCTCTTAAAATGATCATCTCACCCGTCCTTGCAAGCGGCTGCGAGTGCCGTCCTCGTTATAACAGAATAAAAGTGGTGCAATGTTACACAGACGACGCCATGGGAGGATGATCAGTAAGGAGCGAGATGGGATGCTTTGGAAAAAGGGTGTTTCTGGAGGCTTCGCATGATTCTGGATGAAGAGGGATCACAGAGAGTACAAAGAAGTGGAGGCTGGAGAGCAGAGAGTCGAGTGGATAAGGCGAGGAGAAAGGAAAGAACCAAAAGAGATGGATCCTTTCGGCTTCATGACGACTTCACTCTCGTGTACAAAAATCCAGATGTGCTGTCATGACTTTCCTGTTGTTTCCTCTCAGACTTGGGAGCGTTAGGAGGAAGGGGGGGGGGACTTGGTGGTTTTTGGACAACGCAGCATCACCAGGCAGACAGGCTGGGGGTTAAATCGTGGCTGGAGCTCCTAGCTGGGAGACAGAGCGGGGCTGGGCTCGGTGCTGATGTTCACCAGACACTCGCTGGACTTGAGGCTCGCCAGCGACTTGGAGCTCGGCAGCGAGGCCAGAGAGCCGCACAGACCCAGCATGGAGGGAGTGTTGTCTTTTCCTGCAGCAGCAAAAACGGAGAAAAACATGAATCTGACTTACGATGGCGCATAGTTGAAGCTGCCCACGTGAAACACCATCAACAGGCTGCGTTTCCATGAATATGTATGCACATGTGCATGGGTGGCTGCATCTGAAGGGCTTTTATGTAGTGGAGGGGAGAGTACACACATATTCCTGCTCAACAAGATATATTGTCACATTGCTCACGTTTTCTGTGCTGAAGTAGTAAAATCAGATAATTTAACAATCCTCCCTGCATATTAAAATGCTTCAGAAGATTGTTTTTATTTAATCTTGGCACTAAAGAACAAAACATAAACGCAAACTATCACAAAATGACATGAAACAACCTGAATGTGAGGCAGAATAGCTACAAAAAAAAGCACAAAGCAACCTAAATTAAATGGAAAACTACCACAAAAAGACATAAAACCCCCCAGACCGAGCTGCGAAACTACATAAAACTGCCAATATATGAATCAAAACAACCAAAATGTGACGTAAAACAGCTACAAAAGACATAAAACGGCCAAAATGTGACATATAACAACCTAAATTAAATGGAAAAACACCACAAAAAGACATAAAACACCTGTTAGAAGAATTGTGCTTATGTTAAAAATTATACTTATTAGGTAATCATTGAGTGACTGAGTGAAGTCTACATGTCAGCAACCATGAATCACCATAAACATTCCAAGCTGTATGCACTCACAGTAAAGAACACACAGAACTGACCCAGTAAGATTGTGTAAGTGACACTTATCTTATGCTGACTCTTGACGTGTGGGGACGCCCAGTGTTACATGATTGTTTACCAAATAAAAAGAGCCAAGGACAGAAGGAACACCCAAATTGAGCTGCAAAACTACCTCAAACGTACATAAAATGGCTAAAATGTGGTGCAAAACAACCTAAATTAAATGGAAATGAGTGTGTGTGGTATCTCATTAAAGTCTTTAATAATGAGCTGTATTAGCTTTAATTTGTCAGTCATTTAATATGTCCTTGCTGCACATTTAAGCGCTGCAGTAAACATTCTGTGATGCACAGAGAAGCAGTTTTACCAGCTGAGGTCCAGGCAGCGTCTCCGTTCTGCCTCCCATCAGTCTTCTGGGAGTCTGAGTGCAGACTGACTGCAGCAGAGAGCTGCTCCAAACTGTGGAAGCTCCTCCTGGAAGACACAAACATCATCTCATCGCCACAGTGCTCTGCATATTAATGGCGTCTGCTTTACATCTGACTTGCATCGAAATATTACAGTAGAAATCTGCAGATGTGCTGCTAAGTTCACCTGCGGAAGAGTTTGACATCTCCTTGGTTGTTTGTGATGGTGGACCACTGGTTGACCAGCGGGATGGAGAGATCTTTAGCCAGATGGGAGGAATCACAGGGCATGAGGGCAGAGCTGGAGGGAACACAAGAGTAAAATCGCTCATTTCAGGTGGAATACATTCCATTTTTAGCAAATATGCAACTGAATATTAAAGGTAGAAGCAGCAGATGACGGTAGAGTCCAGGCGACTGGAGTGTTTTCAATGTTACCGTCACTTAACTCTCAGTACCCCAAGCAGTTTCTCTGGATGCTTATTTTCACTGCAATATAAAGTCCTGCACCTTTACAGAAACAACACAGCCATGGCTAGAGCTAGAGACACTCAGAAATGTCTTCTGTGCAGTGTGGCACAGTTATACCGCCAAAGAATCATTTGTTTTTGTTATTTATTTTACAAAAAAATGAAAAAGAAATCTGTAATCAACAAGTGTCCACATGTGTTCCCAATAGTGGTGGAAAATGTGGCTCCACATGCTGTAGATGTTTTACTTTATAATGTGTTTTTATACTTCTCTGTTTGGTATCTGCCCTGTGTAAACACACCCTGCAGTTCAATTGAAAACTCTCCAAATTGTTGTCACGTGACTGTGGGGCCCAGCTGAGTCAGTCATGGCTTCTCAGTTGTGCTGTGGAATGAGGAATTTTCTGATTTTTACACAGTCTAGTCAGTGCAAACAATGTATTTTTGGCTAATTTAAAAAAAAAAAAAGACATGTCGAATTAGGTGATTTTGATTAAATATCATGAGTTTAAGCTTAGATTTCATTCATTTAATGGATGTCACACACGATTAGTTTAGGGACTGTCGGAAAGCTGAAAATCTGATGATTTGTTTTGATAAATGTTGTCATTTTGGCTAATTTTTTAAACATAACCTGTCTTTCAAACCCACTGTTAGGTGTTGGGATTTAGAAGGTTAAAACACATGCACCCTGGTGTTGCTCAGCGTCCAATTCCACCTTCAAATCTCCAGATTTGTGCAGGGAGCCTGTATGAAAATTGGGGATTTTGAGCAGCTATGTTATTCTGAAAACAAGCATTTTATGTTTGAATATATCTAAAACAGGGATAGTGGCGGCTCAGCTGCTCAGAAGGTTGGGGATTCACCACAAGCTGCCTGTTGGGCCTATGATTAAGGTCCTTAACCCTGTTTATTCCAGGGGCGCTGTACCGTAGCTGAGCCTGCTCTGAGACCAAGCTGAAGTCATGCAGAAAAGCCAATTTCACTGGGCTTAATCTACGTGTGGCCAATAAAGGCTTTTCCTTCTTCAGACAAACAAAACCCCCATGTGGTCGCCTCATGAGCATCTGAAACTGGTGTAATCACTTATTTTGTTGTTCTGTGATATAAAAAAAACTAAAACTCTAATTGTAAACTTCCTATTTGACCTCTGGAAAGTTGCAATGATTATATGAGAGAGAGAGAGATACTCCAAAAGTTTATATTGTCTTACAGTTGTGCTTGCAGCTCCAGCACGATGGCCTCCAGCTCCTTCTTCTCCTGCTGACTCTGCACCGTCAGCTCCTCCACCTTCGCTCTCAGACGCTTGTTCTCCGTCTCCACGTTCTTCAGCTGCGACTCTCTCAGGCGAACCAGCTCCTCTAGGTAACCCTGGACAACACACGCAGGTGAGGCGGAGGTTTCTGTGTGGAAGCTGACAGTGAGGAACGGCGGTTCAAGGGTTTCTGAGTCACCTTCTGGGCGTAGACGATCTTGAACCGTTGCTCCATCTTGCGACACTTGTTGCTCCAGCTCTCCTCGTCGGTCACCAGGGGGATGTAGGGATGCTCGGGGACGCTCTCCTCGCTGTTGCTGCTGTCCACGCTGCGGCGGTCCTCCTCATCGCTCAGGTAGTCGTAGCTGAACAGCAGAGAGGCAGACGTGTTAATGCACCACACGTAGATGAAGGAATAAGGGTCAGCTGGGCCAGTCTCACCTCTGAGTGAACTTCAGGTAGGGAGTGTAGTCGATCACAGCCGGAGATTTCCCATCCAGAGTCTCTCCCTTCAAGCAAAAGCTGCACAGATAAAGAAACAATGTGAATGTCACAGACCTACATGCAACAGTAAATACATTGGGAGAAATAAATAGCTTTTGTGTTATAAAGATCATGTGAGAGTACTCTGATTATTTTTAGACGTAGCGAAGAAGCTAATGCGTTAGCTTTGCAATCCAGCTCCACTCCAGGCAGTTATATAGTTAAGTATTTAGCTTTATCTGCAGGATTCCAGAGTCTATTTTTCACATGCTCATACAGTGATTCTTCCTCAAGGCTGTGAAATAACAACAAGACATGATTTCTTCCTGATCGTGGCAGTGACACAACTGTAACATGCACTTCACACTCACAGCTATTTCTACAGATGATTTGGGGATTTACAGCTGCTTTGAAACGGCTCCAACTGACTTTCCTGACCTGTGTGTGTTTGTTTTTTTAGATTCTCCTCAGACTTTCCCACTGTAGTTTGTTTCTGAGTCTAACGAGTGGATCAAACAAACTCTATTTAAATTGGCTCAGAGGAGTCAGCAGCTGTAGTCAATCGTCAATCTTGTAATCACTCACGAGACTAAGAAAATTTGATTAATACAGCTTTCTACGTCATCAAAACTGTATTTCAAGTTTCTGTATGTATATTTTTGACCCAGCAGCTTATGTCATATTAATTATCAAGACACGTGTACTGTCAATCATAGAAAATTCAGAGTCATAGGAATCACTGGAAACTCAAAGCTGCCACGACATACATGATCTTTAAAAGTGTATGTAAACTTTTGTCCTCAACTGTATTGGTTTTCAAAAGCCTGAGCTGGTCTGTCTGTGTATTTACATTTTGAAATACAGTGCACACCTGAAGTCAATAGCGCTCAGTCCAATCAGCATGCCGGTCAGCACTGTGGCCTCCTCTCTCAGCATGATGGCTCCGTCATCATAAAACCTCCTGTCAGATAAAGAGGTAATTATCAAGTCTGAACTTTCAGGTGTCAGACTGAGAAGGTTTTCATCTGTAGTAAGTGAAATAAGTATCATACAGCGAATTTATTTTGTATTTGCTGGAAAAAAAAATCTTCACACTGCTGTTATAAACAAATGAGGACAGTTACAATGACTTTGCAGTGAGAAAAAACTGCAGCAGGGATCCTTTAAAAAGCAAAAAGTGCTGCTGCAATAAACAACTCAGTCTGACCTGGTTGTTCTAGTGTCTCTCAGAGCAGTGGAGACATATTCAGACAGACGTTTCTCCATCAGCGCCACTCGAATCCACGCCCGACCCTGTAGGACGACGTAACAAGTGAGTGGGAACACAAGGCCTTCTCTCACACTCGTCCACACACACACACTAGCGGACACAAAAATGCTTGCCTTGGCTCGCGATGTGCTGATGTTCTCTATGTTTTCGATGCTGGCGATGCAGTTGTTCTGCACCTTGCTGCAGGCCAGCCGGATGTACTCCCAGAAACTGCGCTGTCCATCTGAGCTGAACCAGCTTCCTGAACCTGTTCCAAGAATAAAACACAGCAGTCATGAATCATTTCTGCTCTGGCAGCAGCCCGAACTGAGAAATATGCAGCCGCGGCAGGAGTACAGCTGACTGTGTAATCGTACTTGTTTTACGGCCTTCTGATAATAATATCATTTTCTTTCATTGGCTAATGTTGACAGTTTGACATATGTAGCAGATTTATACTTCAGTGTGATTTTAACCCTCTCTACCCCCTAAAATTACACCATTTATTACACCCAGAAACTGTAAAAACAGAAAGAATCAGGGGGTTTTCACTTTCCTGTCCTTGAATGCATCATGTGTGACTATTCTGTCTGAAAAATCTTAGCTTAAAATCCTAATAGCTCATCAAAATCACTTTATTCCGCATGTCATTTAAAAATCTACCAAAAATAAATCAGTTACACTAATTAGATTCTGTGAAAAACAAAAAATTCTGCACCTCTCTGGGCAACTGAGAAGCCATGAGTGACTCTGCCACAAGAAACAGGCACATAATGAAAATTCAGGGACCATTCGGCTGAACTGCAGGCAGCCTTTACACAGAGCAGATAGGAGATAAGCATGGAAACAAAATAAAAATGCAAGTAGTAAAATCTCTATAGTGTGTAAAGTCACCATTTTCCCCCCAGTATTTTAACACCTGTGGGGACTTGGAAGAATGTTTACCATGTTGATTCCAGGCTTTTTAATTTTTTGTAAACAAATAATTAAAGAAATTCAGCTTCTGCCTTTTCTTTTTATTGAATGATCCTGGCATTATAACTGTGTCACACTATACAAATACATCCAGAAACTCCTTGGTTTACGAAGGGTTAACATGTTTTACTGCCTCGCATTCGGTCATATTCGCTGTTTTGCGCGTCATTTCCTGAGCTGTATGTTACCTGCAGTGTTACCTTTGAAGCGGTGGCTGAGGATGTGCTCTAAAATGGCTGCAAAGTTAATAAACTCCTCGGATGAGTCATCTATGGGCTCTGCTGTGTACTTTTCTAGGAGAGTCTTTACAGAGAATCTGAAACAGAGAAGCACACAGACAAAGAGGAATTAGAAAAAAGAAATGCAACGTAGAAGGATGAAAAAAAAAAAAAACACACAACCTCAAATGTTCACATGAAGGGTTTCAGCTGGTTGCGTGCTGCACATGAAGCGCAGCCGTGTACTGTACCCCAGCGGACAAATGTACTACTGTATTTGAACAACAGCAGGGAGGAGGACTTTTTTCTTTTTTGGGAACCACGCCATCTTATCATACTGAGGTCACCCCAATTGTCTTGTGTACTGCACAATGTACCCCTTCAGTGCTTTGGCAGTGTTATCATGACAACAATACAATTAACCCCCTGTCTTTTCAGCCTTTGTGCATGCTGTGCTTCCAGGTCCTTTTGGGTCTTGTCTCTCTGAGGGACCGGCCAGCATCAAAGAATGATCAAATAACTCCCTCCCCCTCATCTATACATTGTGGTGTGATCTATTTAGGGCAGCCGCTGCAGCTTTAGCGTGGCTTTTGACCGCACATGTCCACCCTCCAGCAGCGGCGGAGGGACAGCTATGCAGCGTGCATGTTAGGAGCCGGAGATCAGGCAAACTGCCTCTGCATCGATGGGCAACACTAGCATTACAGAGGGCAAGACTGCCCTGGCGGTGGGAAACACCTCCATCGCCAGGGGAAAGACTACCGTCTCCTTAGGCAAGTCCTCCATCTTCAGGGGAGTGACCACCACCTCCATGGGAGATTCCACCATCCAAAGGCAAAAGACGACCGTGGCTCTGGGACGGGCCAGCTTCAGCCGGGGAACCACCACCACCTCCTTCCGCAAAGCCTTGACGTCCAAGCGCCGGAACACCTAGATGGAACGGACCCCCGAGGCCAGGGCCAAGACACCCAAAGCAGCCAAGCAGTCCAAAAATGACTCTAACAATGAGTGGAAAACTACATTCTCGTCAAGCAAGACCTCCTTCACCAAAGGCAGGGTTTCTTTCCTGAGGACTAAGTACGCCATCTCCTGGGGCAAATCCTCGATCTCCTGGAGCAGAACCACCGTAACTTTGGGCAACACCAGCATAGCAGTGGGCACAACCTCTGTGACACGAGGGGAGACCACGAGCTCCCTGACCACCCTGACCTTCACCCATGGGACCAAGTCTGTGTCTGTGGTCAAAGCCACCCTCGTCAGGGGCAAAGAAACGCATAGCAACATCTACTGGGATTTTCACACTTGAATCCTGCACAAAAACCCATGGATATGTCTATGTGGTCAGTTTTAGAAGGTCAGTAGTATTAATAGTCAATAAAAAAAAGAGCTGCTATGTTTGTGATCAATGTGCATCAGTTCGGGGAAGACATGACGCTACTCAGCCGCTTGCTTCCCATGTGAGAAAGTGCTAAGTGAGTTGCAGATCTAATGGGTTTGCAACCAAATGTGAGATTTCCCAAAGCCGTGCCGAGCGTGTTATGCAAATGTGACACTGATGAGATGAGGCTTTATGGCGTGTTGACGTGGCGGGGGGGGGGAAGTGTGAAACAGCTGTGTGTGATGTATGTGGAGGGCATGCGTGTGCGTTTCATCAGCACTGTTCTCCTGTATATTGTGCATGCAGAGCCAACAACATGTCTACATCAGTGGTATAAATGTGGTGTTTTCTTCGTGCATGTCGATGAGACCGACTGGTATTCTGCGTTTCCATAACATTCAACAGACTGTAAAGTTTGATTGATGTAACAGTGCTTATAAAAGTAACATGTCTAAACACTGCTTTGCTTCACTGTTTTGTATGCACTTTTTATGAGGTTAAACGGAACAAAATACACACTCTTTCGACTTGATGAAAGCTCAGCAGGGACACAAACGGATAACAAACACCAGCTGAAGGAACCACACCCATGCTTCGAACGGAGGGACGACACAAATGCAAGAGAGGTGCAATCAAAGCCTCGAATGCATGTGGACAACATGAACACATTCAGCCTCCCCTTTATAAAAACTGACACTGTGCAGCTCATTTCACATATGGTGTATATGGTTGTTGTCTTACAATCAGAGGCTATAGGGAACAATGGCTCAGAAGAAAGTGATGTCACCGCAGACTGTCCTCTTCCCAACAATGTGTCCTTCAACCGTTCGGTGTCGTCGTGGCGATGGGACAATCGCACCACTGTCCCAGTCCCCCCAGATAGGCTGTGGCCACCTACGGCTGCCTCTGTCCATTCACAGGGACACATGGGTGGTATGTGGCCTTCCAAAGCCCACGTCGACCAGCTCAACGAAGGCATTATGCGACACGGGGGTCGCCCTATCCACGCGTAGCATTCTGGTCTGCTCTGGATCGTAGCTGATGTTACTATTACCGCCGAGGGCTCGCCGAGCAGGGTGTGCTGCATGAGTGTGCGATGCTTTGCGTCGAGTGATTCCCGAACCTCGAATCTGGGTCAGGAAGATGGGCAACACCAGCTTCACAGAGGGGAAGACGGCCTTGACCCTGGGCAACACCCAGATAAAGAGGGGCAAATCCAAGCTCTCCCTGGGGAACTCCTCCATCAGCCGGGGCAGGAGCACGACGTCCCTGGGCTCCTCCACCATCACCAGCGGGAAGACCAAGATCTCGCTGGGAGGCGCCTCCTTCAGCAGGGGCACCACCACCACCTCTTTTCGGAAGGCCCTCTTCCCCAAACGCAAGACGCTCTAGATGAAAGGGGAGCACACCGAGGGGTTGGGGTTGGGGAACGTATGGACACAGCGTCTGCACAGGGTCTTTTCCAACTGAGAGCGAAAACTGGATTAAATTTACTTTTGGAGCTTTGACTTTGTTTGGTCATGCCGGATTTATCAAGGAAACAGGTTAGTGGCATCTAAGATCTGTCTGATAATGTTTCTGCAAAGTGCCAGCATTTTAAGGTGTTAACTATGATTTCTGCATGTGTGTCCCAAAAGTTATGCTAAGTGTTGTAAGTAACTGTGTGCTAGAACAGGGATTCATCATCACTGTCATGTTTTAGCCCTGCAAATAGATCTTTTTAAGACTGTGGCATGACTTTGTATTCAGGAATCCCTCAAAAAATAAGTTTTATCCGTACAGAAATGTGTGAATCTGTGGAAAATCTAAGATAAGAAGAGAAGAGTGGAATATTCTGTTAATACTGCATACTTCCAATGACAGAAAAAAGCATGAAACCAGGCAGTTCCTCATTATGCAGATTGCCAAACCTTTGGAAAACCTCCAGAGGTTCCCAGGGGCCCAGTATGGGAACCACTGGTTAGGCCACCCGTTTGCTGATGTGGCAGCTTTTAAAATAAGAACAGAAGAACGTCAACAGCTGCAAAAATGCCTGCCTGAGCTGATAAAGCAACGCTATCTCAAAAGCAACATTCCAGCATATGATTGTAAATTAACTGAAGTCCTTTGATGTGAAGGGGGGGGATTGCTGGCGTGCCTCGAATGCAAATGGATGGAGTGGAATAGCAACATGCTCTTGGTACGATTTGACACTGAAAAACAACTGCAGGGCCTTCTGACAAGCTTCTTTTGTGCCTCCTCTCACTCGGCCTGGATCTCCGCCAAGCCCACTCTCAGCTCTCTTTTAAATGCCCTCTTGTTCTCCCTCCTCACCCCTCTACTGTACTTACACTTGATCCCCAAACACAGAGAAACTGCATTTATCGGCAGGGACGCCTCACCTGAACGCACCGAGCCTCGCATTAACTCCCCTCATGAGCATTTCCCTGACTCCTTTCTCTTTCTTCTCCTTTCTCTCTCTCTTTCTCTTCAGTCTTGGCATAACCAGCAGGATCAGATGACACAGGCGAACTCCTCACTGGCCGCAGCATTGTGCAACACCAGCCAGTGCTGTGTTTGTCGTCCCGGACTGTCGGGGGGGAGAGACGTCCCGTCCTGCGCTGGATTGGCGCAAAGAGAAAAAAATGTCTTGTGCTTTGATGGAAATTGGGATAATTAAGGCCAAAAACAGATATAAAGGTGTAAAAATGTAGCTGAAGCAGGGTGTGTCTCTCTCTCACCCATCCCCTCTGTGAAAAAAGCGTCCAGGAAAAGTGTTTTGTGGTCAGAGGAGGTGCAGAGAGGATCGAGGCGTACGATGGATAGTGGAGGCGTCTGGGCTGAGAAGCACTGAGAGCGTAAATCAGAAGTTTGAGCACGACATGGGGGGGTAAAATGAGGAAAAACAGGGAAGCTGACGGTGAGAGAGTGGTGTCCAAGCGTTCAGCTCGAAGAACCTTCCGCTGTAATTTCACATACTTGATGCTAAAAATAGGAGTCGAAATCAGGGAAAGTGCAAAACGAAGGCCGCACAGAAGCTGAACTAGAAATCAGTGTGACTGCAGATTCAAAGATATGTGTTGGGTTCGTCTTAGAAAGAGAACGCAGAGAGGTGGGAAATGGCACAAAATGATGCAACTGTCACACTCAGAATAAAAAAAAAAAACACCCAGAGCAGCCCACTTGTCGAAGAACGTCCACAGAACATTTTATTCTCTCCTCTCGAGCCACGCCCCGGAAGAAGCTCAGACCTCAGCCGAGACGCATCGCCCTCCCTCCCTCCTCTCCCTCCATGTTCCTTTTGTTTCCAGGAAGCGGCTGAAGAGACAACCCTTCACGTCAGACCTGTCTCACTCATCTCCCTCTATCTATTTTTCCTTAGGTTCCCCCCCCACCCCCACCCGTGTCCACAGCAGCACTGCTCCTCCAGTCACGGACGACGGCATGACAGCTCTAAAGCACCAAAACAACCCATTTTTTAAACAGCACAGCACAGAACGTGGCCTGTAAACAAACACGAGGCAAACTGCTCGAACTGCTGATCCGCCTTGCGTTCTATTAAATTGAGCACAGACAAACAAAGTCGCATGAAAACTCGCTGCAGAAAGGCTCAGCCCTGCGACGCTAAGATAAAACCTGTTGCCAGTAGCAACAGTGCAGAGATACAGTAGATCACGATGACACCGGTGCCACTGTGGACATTATAAATATCACCAAGTCTCTAAAACAAAGTTCCATTAGATGCTACCCAGCCTCAAAAACATCCTCGCTGATTATCTTCAATCTGGAAACCGGCACACAAGCATAAACAAAGCTAGAAAACAAGAGCAGCCTCCATATTCAGCATCATTTCATCTCTTCAATTAAAGCCCCCGATGCAGGCCTTGTGCAGAAACTGAGGTTCCCCGAGGTGGTGCAAACGTTCGATCAGGTTTTCCTCCATCACACATAAATGTGTTTTTGCTGTACATACAGTTTTCGTCTCTAATTAAAAACGGTTTCACTCTGTTAAGTAGAAGAAAAAGAGATTAGTCTGTGCCTGGTACTGGTGGCCCACATCGGTGCCAGATCATAACTTTTCACCAGGACTGTGACGCCAGTTGTTTTTTTTTAAAGTCCGAGACAGAAGCGAGGAACTTTAGACGACAACACGTGAACTTTACAACCCCAAAACTGAGCAGAAACAGCCCCTTTTTTCTCCCGAATTGAAACTGTTAATCTGTGTGTGTGTGCTGATTGTATGTTAAACATGTACGATGGAGAAGAGGTCAGACTTTATATATGTATGTACACCCCACACACACATGTTTTAGGGTAAATAAAAGCTTGGCCTGGTGTACTAACGGAGCACTAACGTCACTTAGCTACTGTAGCCAGGCAGGCCCATTCAGCTGTGGAAGCAAGCGCGCCTGGATCCCGCTTTACTGTGCGACCCCGAGGGCCACCGCTGATTCAGGATCTGTCCCCATCCGGATCACGCGACCACCCACGACTTACTTGAATCAACTCTGACCCGCAAAACAACACACACACATAAAAGAAAACACACAAGGTCAGAAACTCCACGAGCGACTGAGGAGACGGAGCAGCGACGCAGTCTGGAAGAAGCTGCCCTTGAAGTGAACCTAATCAATGTTGTTCTCTAGAAAAAAAATGGAAGGAGCATTACTGATGGAAAGCCGTTTGAGATTTTATTTTCTGTCCTGTCGGGTTTGTTTGTTTGTCATTAAAACGCTTAAATGATTAAACCTGTCTTAGCACGGTTCGGGGCCAACAGCAGTGTTTTTGTGTCCCTGCTAATCTCTCTCTCTGTTGTTGTTGTTGTTGTTGTGAGTCCACTGTGGGAACTTTTCTCTCTTTCTTTGCGGCCATGCTCTGCGTGACGTCGTGTGTTTTGCCTCCATGTACGTGCCACTAAAACGCAGACGGGACCTCGGACGGAAAGGTCCTGGAATAAAAACGCTTGACTGTGTGTCTATTTCAGCGTGGACATTGTTCTTTCTTGAGTTTTTTAATGGGAATTCTTCAGTTTTTGAACACAGGGACGCCTTGAATTCTGAGAAAACAGAACAGAAAAGAGCCAAGAGCATGCATGACATCACTTTTCTAAACACCCTTTACGACTATAGTTAATTTGCAATTCGAGATGCAGAGTAGCACAATAATAAATTTTATAGGAGCTCTTTAAAGCAGCTATAATTCTCCTACAGGTGTCCCACAAAGGATATCACATAATATAAAAGTACTAAGAAGCAGCATAAGGTCACTATAACCTCGTAATATCAAATTAAGTCAATAATTAGTTCATCAGAAGTGATTTTATTAACTGAACGAGTCACTTTAAGGCTAAAAAATCTGTGTCCGGATTACGAAATGTGGATATTTGCTTTATTTCGTCGTCTTCTAAGGTAATAATTTAAATATATTTAAGGTTTCGGACTGAAATTTGAAGGTGTCCTGTTTGCCTCTGTGACCATGATAACCTGGTTCATCAGTTAATTAGTACAATAATTAGCTCATAGTAAAAATAAAGATAAAATGCAGCTCCAAAGTCAAACACACAGTTTAATCCAGAGCTGTGGTGATACTGGTTATAAGAAATGACATCTCTGAGATAATAATAATAAAGATAATACTGATAATTTACTTCCTTTCACGACTGTTGTTCATTTGAGATGCAATATTGAAAGAGGAGCTGCAACTATTGATGATTTTCAGCATTTATTAAAAAAAGAAGAGGGGGTGGCACCACAGGTTAAACCCTGGGCTACTGATCGGAAGGTCAGAGGATCGAACCCCGATGGCGGCCAACGTTGGACCCCTGATCAAGGCCCTGAACCCCTGTCTGCTCCCCAGGCGCTGCACCGCGACAGCTCCTAACATACGACGGGTCAAAATGCAGAGAGGAGTTTCCCCAAAAGGATTAATAAAGGATAAATTATTATAAGTACACTGCAAAAACTCCACATTTTACCAAGTTTGTCCATCTTATTTTTCGTCAAAATATCTCAACCCACTTGATTTAAGATAAATTCACTTTAAAAGTAACATTTCAGCAAGATGGAGGGACTTGTTTAAAGACAAATTTTCACTTGTTCTATTGGCAGAATTTTCCACTTATTTCTGGGTAAAAATGCCTTTAAATAAGCTTTTTTTTCTTGTTTTGGGAGGGGCATTTTTTTACAGTGTATTGATTAATCTGTCGATTTCTTTCTATAAAAGGTCAGAAAATCCCAAAGATATTCAGTTTACTGTCACAGAGGAGGAAAGAAACCAGAAAATCTTCATATTTAAGAAGAAATAAGAGAATTTTTGCGATGCTGATTTATCAAACAGTCGATAACTAATCGATTAAGCGATTAATTGTCTCAGTAGATCATTTGAAAAAGACGCCTTCAAACTATCACAGTCATCCCTGTTTAGATTCTGTCACACTGGCGAGTGATAAGACTGGATTGTCAAAGCAAAAACTTCAATAACGTACGTATTTTTAACATTATATCACCTGTTAAGGAACGTTATTGGACTAAAAAGTAGTTTAAATAATTAACACATGTCCAAGTGATGATTTAGCCTTCAAAATGTTGTTATGATAACATCAAGACATTTTATAAAGTCTAATAAAGTTACTGCTTTTAAAGATAATGACCTGATCGCACTTCTTTTGCTCACACTGGAGTCCATGAGCTTCGATACAGATTCAAATGTCGAGCAATCAAATTTAGAACCGATATAAATTCGCAGGAAAAATAAAAACCCTGTGGTTAAAATTTAGAATCAACAAACTGCAGGATAAAACGTTGTCGTCTGTGTTCCTGCAGTGTTGACGGGTTGTGACGTGCAACCGATCAGAACCAAAGTAGCTCCTTTTAAATTCATTTATTTGATGAGGAATCAGTTAAAAAACAAACAAAACACAAACCTGAAAGCTGGAAAATACTGAACATGGGATCCAAACAGTCGATTTTTACTTTAGACGTCTACTTATTGAAGGAAAACTTTAATTTTTTTGCAAAGTCTGGGGTCAGTCTTCCCTTTGTGTGCAAGGGTTAGGGTTAGGGTTTCAACTATTCCCGACTTGAGGAGTCACAAAATGAAACTGAGGTTTAAAAGGCGAGCAAAGGAGCAGCAGAACATCTGGTTTCCAGCTGTATTTTTATGCTCCTTCTGTATTTTTTTGTCATTTTCTCTGGGACTCCTGATAATAATTCAAACTATTCTCCGACCATATCAACACTCAGGCCTTAATTTGCCAAAAAACACTGGAAACTACCAACAATTAAAGACTTAAACATGAAAAACAACCTCCCTGTGAACACCTGATCCAAAAGGACACGTAAACAAACTGGATATATTGCACAAAACGTGTGGAGGACCTCTCAGCTCACACATTCACAGTCCGAACCTCCCTGATTTATTAGAGCTGTGCAACACCAGCGTCCATCACTGGAGGAGGACGGAGGGCCACTGATGTGGGGAGGAGTCCTTGCTCTGCTCCCAATGCCCTTGTCCCATCCAGGCTCAGTGTGATGGAGGAGGAAACCTGTATTTTCAGCCCACTATAGCCACATTTTTATCATTTGAAGCTGCATTTGGTATTAAACCAAGATGATAAACAGGCATTTTATAAGTAAATTATAGTTTTCAGGGAGGTTATGGGTAAATATCTCAACAAATATCCAGGAAATAAAGGCTGATTTTGAAAACTAAAGACAGGCAGGGGTATGTGAAGGTGAAAACGCACCTGCCTCCTCCTCATCCAGTGCATTTCTATCAATGTGTGCATTATTCTGCTTTATTTCCCATCCATTTGGAGCCCTGCTGCTTTGGTTTGGCCTCAGGAATCTGCTCAATAGAAGCTGTTTCTTAGGTAGAAATCCTCCACGGTTTGCTAGATTTGGTAAATCAGGATCCGAGCAGCACTGACAGATAAATACAGCACGTCGAGGGAGTCGTGATGTGTACCTGCAGACCGTGATGAGGTTTTTTCGCTCCACGCCGACGCTCCGGGCAGACGCCTTCTTCGAAGCCAGACCCATAGCCATTGCTGTCTGAATGCAGCCCGACTCCATCCAGCGGCGGCCCCGGGGCCTCTTCGGGATCCGTGCCCAGGCCAGGACCTCTCCCTCCGCGGGCCCTGCGTCCTACGATCACCCGCTGTCCTCTGCGGGGAGCCACGGATGCTGCTGATGCTGGAGGAGGAGGAGGAGGAGCGGGAAGTTAGACACGGTTAGATGTGCAACTTCCTGTTAACTCTTTCAAAATAAAACTCCCATCATTGCACTGACAATAAATCCATAAACGATGCTTTTATTTACACATTTTCCAGTTTTATTCAGCCACACATTTAACACAGCAGAGAGACCAGTGGAGGTGATGCTGTCATGTATTTTTGTACTCTTACTAAATCACTTATTTCTAATTCATTTCATCTGAATACTGTTTTTTTTAAAGATCATTGTTATGATTGTTGTTAAAAATGTAATCTGCTCATACCATCAACAGAGCTGTTAGAGAGCAATTAATTAAAAAGTAAAGGAGAAAAAAAGCCCCAAAGGCTAAATTCACTATATTTTTCAACTCATGTGGATTTTTTTTAATGGATGTCAGCAGAAAAATACAGAAAAATCATCTTGAAGACAATTTAAAGCTTATTTATTATAATATTTTATTATATACATTCATTTAATTTGAATTATTTTGTTTATTAGAGCTGCAATGGTTAATCAACTGGTTGTCATCTATTAAAGTAGAGCAGTTTTCTTAATGTAAAAAAATATATAGTTAAAAATAGTGAAAATCTAGCATCAAAGGGGGCCAAAAACTACACGAAATATGGTGGAATGGTCTGCTGCTCAATAACAGTATAAAAGTAATCTGTAAAATCTGCAAAAATTTGTTAAACTGAGATATTTTTGGCTAATTTAAATACAGTTTAAAAAACAGTCCTTCAGTTTTCAGGTGGATCTCTGCCCAGACGTTTAATAATAATAGCACACCATCATTTATTTGTTTAGAATTTATATTTAATAATCCACATCTTCAAAAATAACTACTAACCAAAGCTTCAAAACACATTTATTGGAGTACAAGTTATAATATTTGCTTTTAAAATGCAAAAATAAGTATAACATAGAAATACTTAAGTAAAGCACATGGAAATTACAAATTACAATGACAAAGTCCTTGAGTAAACTTGTTGAGTTACATTTCTTCTTGTTCTTATTTTAAATAAGTTTGATTTTAGAAGAAATAAATTAAAAACAGCAGTGATTTCCTTGCTGTTCGGACCAACGTTAGGTCTCCTCCGAGCCTCCAGGGGGCGCTGTGGCGGTGGCTGCTATTTACATACTGCTGCCAAGATGGCGGATTCAGAAGAGCAACCAAGGGGCTCTTGCACTTTTCTATTCAAAAAATCGACTAAGAAATTCTCCGGGCGAAAAAGAAAAGCGAGCGACAGCGACAAAGGTAGTAAACTCTTATTTGTCTAACGTCTATGTTGTTTTTCAGCCGTTTTAGCCTCTTGTGTTTGTAACGTCGCGGCTTTGACATCGACCCTCACGGCAGGCTTCACGGAAGAATGTCAAACACAAACTAACTAGCAGGTATTCCTGTATGTTCGTGTGTTTCTGATTAAATAATAACATTTTTTACCTGATATGAGACAAATGAACGGCGTTAAAATGAGAGTAGCTCCGTAAACTGAGTGCAGCTTGTTTAATTTTCGTCGCTGTTAAAAGTATTTCCACATCTGTGCTGCGTTTAGGGCCGCTCGGAATTTGGACGAGTCTGTTGTGTTCGGTGTTTTTTCAAGCAGTTATGGACCCATCAGTTGAAAGAACACCAAAATAAATATTCACAGTCTTTTTCATTTTGTGTGTAATTTTAAGAAATGAATGTCTCAACAAAAAAATCACAGAAAAATCTCCTTATTGTATTCTATATTGTCAAGTCACTGCTATGTATACACTAAAAGTACTTTTCAGTCAATAAAAAGAATAAAATAGACAAGAAAATCCAACAAATCAAAGAATTTCCTGGATTCCTTGTTGGCAACATTTATTATTTTATTTCTGTGGATTTGATTTCATAATTATGATGCACTGTTGATGTTTTGTCAACTGTTATTTATCATTTATTATAACAAATTTTGTATTTTTTTATTTCATAGTAATAGTTGTCAACTATTAATCACTACTACTTTGATAGCTGATTAATCAGTTTTCATTTTTTTAATGCATTAAATTAAAAGTGTAAATATTCTCTGACTCCAGCTTCTTAAATGTGAATATTTTCTGGTTTCTTTCCTCCTCTGTGACAGTAAACTGAATATTTTTGGGTCATGGACTAAATCAGACATTCGTCATCTTGGAGTTTTGGAAACAACTATCAACATTTTTCACCAATTTATAGACCAAACAGCTAAACTGATTGATCAAGAAAATAATCTACATTGTAAAGTTCTAGAAATCATACATGTATGCAGAGTTTTTTGTCGTATTTTTTCATCTGTCCTTCATTTCAGTACAGCTTCTTTGGGCAGCCTGGTATATTCAGATATCGTTAAACAGCCTAATAGTGTGGAAATCTGCTATCCACTGTCACCCATGCACGGCGTATGTAGTTGCTATAAATGCTTAGTGCACTTACCAAAATATAAGTGACACTTGTTTATGTTTTTTCAGATGGCAACAGTGACGAGGACCAGAGCTCTGTGGTCAGGAGAGAAAGGAAAGGCGCTCGAGTCAACCCGATGATTCAAAGGGTAAATTAGCAACAATAATGTATGAGTAGCTTTAGGTCTAATAGTGAGACGGGTCTGACTCTCGTTTCCTCTCTGCTCAGACCAAGAAAGTGGAGCGAGAAGCTGTGTCTTCTAGTGAAAGCGACGATGAAAAGGAAGAACAGAAGGTCACCGTGGCCTACAAGTCCACACGGTCAGCGGTGAGTTGAGACCTTTCTGTCATGTTAATGCTCAGTTCAGGGACCACAAAATACAAACAAGTGTCTCCTCCAGAATCCAATTTCAGGCGTCAGTTAACAGAGCACCCGTCTGGTTTGCTGTCTCTTGAATTTACTCACATGTAAAGACTTGTTGTAAAATCTTTCTCACTTTCTTTTCCTGTTTTGTCCAAAAAAAGAAACCAGAGGGACCCGAGGACATGGGTGCAACCGCTACTTATGAGCTGGACACGGAGAGAGACAAGGACGCTCAGGCTATCTTTGAGAGGAGTCAGAAAATCCAAGAGGCAAGAGACTTTTATTGTGATAGAACGACTGTTTTGGCTTCTGTTTTTGTCATCAGTTGATGTATTTTCCGTAGACGTTCTCCAGATTGTAACTCTAAAATGTGGACGAATGTCAAATAATCATACCTAAAACTTTCAACAGGAGCTGACGGGTAAAGAAGATGACAAAATCTACCGCGGCATCAACAACTACCAAAAATTCATCAAGCCCAAAGACACCACCATGGGGAATGCCTCCTCTGGCATGGTCAGGTGAGAACTAAGCCGAGGCACGTTCACATAAGTCATCCTTCACCTGTGGATGCTAAAACTGATAATTCTGTTCAATCTCTTCAACAGAAAAGGACCAATCCGAGCCCCTGAACACCTGAGAGCCACAGTCAGGTGGGACTACCAGCCGGATATCTGCAAGGACTACAAGGAGACTGGTTTCTGTGGTTTTGGAGGTGAGATTTGGGACTTTAAAGCGTCAGTCGTCTGTTAAAAAAAAACAACTTCTTCAAGTTGAAATGTTTTTTCTTTCCTGCTTTCAGACAGCTGCAAGTTCCTTCACGACAGGTCGGACTACAAACATGGCTGGCAGATTGAGAGGGAACTGGAAGAGGGCAGATATGGAGCCAATGGTGAGTCAAGGAGGGGGATTTAAAATCAGTTTATTCTGCATGATGATGCATTTCCTGAGCAATGCTGTGCTTTATTCCAGATGATGAGAACTACGAGGTGAGCAGCGACGAGGAGGATATGCCCTTCAGGTGCTTCATCTGCAGGGAATCCTTTAAGAATCCGATCGTCACAAAGTAAGTCTTCTGTTTACTTTATGCACCATGCCGAACTTTTGTTTATTACAAGCTGCAACGTGTTAACGAGTCACGTCTCCCAGGTGCAGGCATTATTTTTGCGAGACCTGTGCCCTTCAGCATTACCGCAAGTCCAAGCGCTGCTACGTGTGCAACACTCAAACCAACGGAGTCTTCAACCCCGCTAAAGGTAAGCAGTGTGAAGTTATTTTCTCCTCTTTAATCGAGTGTGATCTGTCAGTTTGAGAGCATTATTTCTCTGTTTTACGTTCAGATTTTGGTAATAAAAAACCTGCTGTCTTAAACCAATCAGCCACAACATCATGACCACTGACAGGTGAAGTAAACAACATTGATCATATTGGTACTATGTGGTGTTTAATGGAAAACCTTGGATTTTAACATTCGTGTTGATGAGACTTTAGACACCCAAATAAACATTGTCCCACAACAAACACACTCCATCATGCCAATGGAAATCCCAAATGTCACTCAGGAAAATGCACCCCACCACATGGAAACAACATCTACCAATCAGGAACATGTTGAGGAACATGACAATGGTCCAAGATGTTGATCTTACCTCCAAACTTCCTACACCCCATTCTGATCAAGCATCAACAGGATGCAGTGGAACAAGTTTGATTGACAGAGGCTCCACTGCACAAGCCAGAGTACCCAAAGGATCCAGTGCCAAGGTCCTGGTTCCAGACCCCATAGGACACCTTGAGAGGTCCTCTAGTCCATGCCCAATGGTTCAAAGCATTTTGGAGCACATAAGAGGGACCAGCACAGTATTAGGCACGTGGTCATAATGTTATACCTGATCGGTGCATGTCATTATAGATTTTTTTATATCTTTGCACACTGCATATTTTCTACACTCTATATTTTGCACAATACATAAGTCTTCAGTACATTTTAGTACTTCTGAGAATAGCTTTTGTGCCAGACAGATTTTATGTTCAGTGTTAGACGTGGGCTCTTGACTGTGATTGCAGCTGCTGTAACAAAGTTATTCCCTGCAAAGGATCGATAAAATATCTATCTAGAAGTTCTGCTCGTGCACAGAGACATTCTGATCATGAGGAGACATTTGTGCAGCAAATTTAAATCTGAGTGAACACAGAAGGTTTGGAGCAGGAGCAGATGAACTAAGCAAGGGCTATTTGAGAGAGAGGGTAAGTTGGGTTTTGGAGGGAAAGCATTACAAATTCTGATCATTGAATGGTAGAATAATGCTCTCAAACTAAGTAGAAATAGGAAAGCAGCTCTATAAAGCAGGCTCAGTCTAAAAAACAGACAAACTAACCTACATCTGAGTCATTCATGCAGTCAGTGCAACATAATGATTCGCATTAATCACATTTTTTGTTATTTTCCTTTTTATTTCAGAGTTAATGGCAAAGATGGAGAAACATCACGCCGCAACAGACCAGCCACCATCTGACGAGGAAGATTAGCAACACGTGAACCTTTCCGACCGTCTCCTTATGTGTTTGTCCGTGTAAATTTTGAATAAAATAAGTTTCTAGAAGGTTGACAGCCTCTTTGTGTGGTGCCGTCGAGTTAAAACATTAAAGCGAACCAAGTTTATTCTTTAAAAGTCAAGTCTGATCTTCGCAACACTTTGCTTTGCCCTCAGTTTTCAAATGTACATGCAGACAAAACAAGCACCAGTAAAACATTCACTTTTGACATGAGTAACACCCAGAGTAAGTTCAAGGAAATACATACTTCTATGCTTGGAAGGTTAAACTAACGGGTGTTAATTTGAACCTCTGTGCAACAAAAGAGAGGCCTGAAGCATGAGATGTGGTTTATACTGTAACACAGGCAGAGAGCTAAGAAATGTGTGTACATGCTGTTCGTTTAGTTGACCCTACATGAGACCTTCCATCTGGTGCAGAGGGCTAACTGAGTCAGCCGTGAGGACCGCCGTGCACCCTTATGGTGGTCTCAGCGAGCAGATGGGCCACATCAAGCGGCCATGATCACACAAGAGGTAGAGCGTCCCCTCCGAATATTAAGTAGCAGCTTCCCACTGATCCGTTTCATGAGAATCTTTAGGCTACGTCTACATCCATAGACCCTCCTCTGACACCTCAGTAGCAGCAAGAGGAACAGAGGAGTCCTGTTGTGTTTTGGCTCCAGGGGGCTTGTAATGTACAATCTGTAAACAGGTGTGGGTGTGTGTTGGTGAGAAAGAGGCCATCAGTGCAGTGCAAGAGTCTGTGCATATCTAGAGAACGTAAGCGTGTGAGAGACATCAAAAAGAGGCAAGATGGCTGCTGGCTTTTAACCTCTCTCTGAGAACGGCGACTCCTGTCAGTCTGAGATTTGTGTTATTTACAAGGGGGCCATTAGAAAAACAAATCTCGTCCCGTCTGCTCAGAGAGTTTCTCCTCCTACGAGCGTCTCCCCGCCGAGTCCTCCGCTGTCAGAAGTCCCAGTCGTCCACCTCCAGGTGGCTCAGACCCGACTCCAGGCTGGCCAGTCCAGAGGGAGAGTCCTGCTGCTGGGAGCTCTCGAAGCTGGTGATGGGCGACACGGGCCGCAGCAGCTCAGGCAGCGCCTCAGAGGGTCGGCGTTTAATCTGAGAGAACGAAAACATGTGGAGGAGAAACTTGAACATGATCTTTATTGACTAAAACGAAGAGTGCGTTCCAATATCCATGCTACCATACTACACAGTGTGTCAGAACAAGATGTAGCATGTCCCAATACAGGCTAGTAGGCCAAAAATACTCAGACCTTCTCGTATATCTGGTTGGATTTTTGCAGTATGAAAGCCAGCATCCACCCACAATCCTCTGCACAAGTATAAACAAGCTTCAACCACAGAGAGCACACAGACAGATACCAGCTCATTTCACAAAACAGACTGCAACAGTCAAAGTATGAGTGCCTCACTATGACAAAGTAGTATGTCCCAACTGTATGCATACTTCCTGAAAAAGTCCATACTTGAGGGCAGCTGTAGCTCGCACTTGAAGTAAAAAGAAAAAGTCTGAAATCTGGAATGTAGCTTTTTTTTTTAGTGTTCTGAGTTTCCACATTCAAAATGAAGGGTGGAGGTTGGAGCATTTTCAGGAAGTGGCTGGAATTAGTGACCCTCAAGACTTATATACATGTTTCATCATGTAGAATGTCTCCTTAATGTATTTTGCATGTTTGAAATAGAACAGAATACCACAAAAACCTGGCAAAAAATAAAGTCTAGCAAGATACAGTAACAAAAAAACTGAGGAGATGACATTTGGATTGAACATGTATTTCTGAGGTACTAATAAACTTTTCAATTTCCCCAGTGAGGGATCAATAAAGTTTACCTTATCATATCTTTATAAAATAACAGTAATTGTGTAGTTGCTTATATATGTGATAACATCAGGACAACTCTGATATCTTACACACCTGCTTGAAGAAGGGATGACCGATGAGAGTGGTGGCAGATGGTCTGAAAGAAAACAGCAAACAGTTAGCGTCTTGATCCTTAATCATTCCAAAAAGCATTTCCAGTACAATCTTCAAACATGCAGTCAGAGTCTGGCCAACCTCTTCTCTGGGTCTCGCTGCAGACACAGTTCGACAAAGCCGTGGAAGTGCGGGGAGAACGTCCGGTTGTACGGATGTCCCCCCGACGAGGAGGAGGGCTCCCCGTTGGAGTGTCGGACCCCTCCGGCTCCCGGACCCTCGCAGATCCCAGAGTCGGCACCGGAGCGGGACGGTTTCATCGACAGCTCCTCCGGGGGGATAGTGGTGGTGTCCAGCAAACACGGCACCGTCCCATTTAGCTTCTCCAGCAGCATCTGTGGAAGGGATGTTAGTTTAAATCTGGTTTCAAATTAAAGTGACATTTACCTTCTATTTTATGGGAGCTGACCCTTTCAGTGTCCAGTTGTTGCAACTGAATAGACTGAACTTTGCCCCGAAACTCTTTATTTTAATGTTGATGCAGTTTACCCCACCATGATTTTTAAGATGTAATTCATTTCTACAGCTGCACCAGCACAAAATGTGACATGCAGAACGCTGATTGGTTTCTGCTCACCTGTGTAGCTGGCATGTCTTTGAAGGGCACATGTCCGTTGGCCAGTTCACAGGCTGTGATGCCGAGGCTGTAGATGTCTGACCGAGAGTCGTAGCCCTGCAGATTCTGAGAAAAACAAGAACAAATTAGCTGTAAACGTCATCACTGTGCATCCATTTTCTTCTGCTTGTCCAGAGTCGGGCCACAGTGGCACCAGGCTAAGCAGGGCGTTACCCTCCCCAAAATGTACCAGCTCCTCCCAGAGATCCCAAGGTGATCCCAGGCCGGATGAGATATGTGTAATCCCTCCAGTGAGTTCTGGGTCTACTCTCAGATGCTTTTGCCCAGAAAACCTCTAAAGTAAGGCTTTCAGGAGGCATCTTAATCCGATACCTGACTACATGACTCCTGACCTGACAGAAAATCATTTCGGCTGATTATATCTCACAGTCTCATGCTTTCAGTCAGTCACATTCCAGAGCTCGTGACCAGAGGTGAGGGTTGGAATGTAGATCAACTAGTAAAGCTAGACCTTAGCCTTCCAGCGTATCTATCCCTCCACCATGTTAGATCGGTACAACACCTGCATTGCTGCTGATGCTGGCCCAATCTATCTGGCCATCTCACGCTCCATTTTCCCATCATGACAAAGTTAGAGTCTAAAAGTTTTCCAAAAGAAGACACTGAACAGCAGCGTGTAGAGTTGCAGCGTGGAGGAATGCGGTACCTGTTGCAGCACTTCGGGGCTGAGCCATGGCAGCACCTTGACGCTGTACTGGGGGAAGTCGTGAACCACTTTGGCTCTCTGGCCGTGACGGATCAGACTGAAGATGCTGCGCAGACCCGACATGCAGACCTGTCCGTCTGCGGAGATCAACACGTGGCTGGCCTTCACACTCCTACGCAACCAAGACAGTAGAGACACAGAAGATCACACCAACCTGTAATCAAGCGGAGGCTTGACTGATACACTGGTTTAATCAACACTGTCGTCTTTTTGATGGTTGTTTCTGTTGTGAAGTAACATACAGCATCGGCTTGTATTTCAAAAACACACAAAAGAAAGGGCTGGAGACGCAGCTTTTCATCCAAATCCAATAACTACATATGTATAACCACAGGAACATTAAATATCTAGATGGCTTCTTTGTTTGCTTTTAAAAATCTGGAGTTTCTTCACTATCATATTTAATGGTTTACTGTACTGTGTGCTTCTTTAATCTAAATTTCCTGGAGGGCACTGCCTGAAAGGATCAATAAAGTTCTATCTATCTATCTATCTATCTATCTATCTATCTATCTATCTATCTATCTATCTATCTATCTATCTATCTATGACATTTTTACTCACTACAGGCTCATTTTTCACTGTCATATAAAGTCCTGCACCTCTGTTGAAACAGCACAACCATGGATGGAAGAGGCAAAAATTCAAAAAAAGTCTTATCTGCAGGATGAAACTGTTATAATGCCACAAATCATGAAACAAGAAAAGTTAAATTCTGTGACTATTTTTTAAAAAATGTAAAAACTTGGAATCAAGATGAGCAACATTTTTCCAGGTGTCATCATTTTGGCAAAAAAAAGGTGACTGTATATATTATAGATATTTTACGATTACGCAGATTTTTAATTTGTTGGCACAGTTGTCTCTCAGCTCTGTGCAAACACTGCCTGCAGTTCCGCCGAAAAGTCTCAAGACTGTTATTCACAGCTGAGTCAGTCAAAGGATTGCAGAATTTTTAGCTTTTCGCAGAATCTGGTGGCTTAGATTTGATCAGTTTTCTCAATTGAGCTGCACATGACATGATTGGCTCGAGAACGGTCAGAAAGTCGAAGACAGGACAATCATTTCTGTTTGTAGTTTTTCGCTCTGATAAATGGTGTAATTTTGGTGATTATTTAAAATATCACATGCCTTTCAACCCCCCCGGCTGGTTTTGGGGTTCCCGATGGTTAAAAACACCTTTTTTTAACACCCACTCACTGCGTAAGTGTCTCACCGGTGCACGTATCCCATGTGGTGGATGTAGTCAAGAGCCTTGAGTATGCCGAGCAAAATGTACGCGATGGTCAGCTCGCCCATACCGTCTGTAAAATGTGTGCAGATAAGATCCCTTGCTGACCCTGCAAGATCATAAAGCGCAGATAATAACGATGTGAGAGCTGCTTTACACCATCATTAGCATACTTTTATTGCGTGCGAGGTAACGCGATAGTTTAAGTGCATTTCTTACCATAAGCCATGAAGGGTGTGATGACCCACAGCTCATTCTCAGCTATGAAGACACTCTTGTAGGGCAGAATACTGGAGTGGTGAAACAACTTTGACACATGTAGCTCGCCCTGGGGAGGGGGGCAGAGGAGAGGAAATTACACCTTATTAAGGCAAGATGACAGAGAAGAGAAGATTAGACTGGATGTAATTAGACACACGAGGATGGGCAATGAAGAAAATGACAAGAGTTACATAAGAACTGCCAATGAAGCACCGAGGAGAAACAAAGAGGACAGGAGAGCTGAGTCACTCTGACCGCTGGGGTCAGGTGACGGTGCAGACCTGCAGGTAGGTAACCATGTCATTAGTGCACGACTCCAAATCGATCCGTCGGATGGCGACATGCTCCCCTGTGGGCCGGTATCGAGCCAGATTCACCGTCATCAAGTCGTCCAAGCCCCGACCTAAAACACACAAACAGACTTTGTTTCAGAAAATATTCATGTCACTCTCACGAAGTCATCCTCTACTCCTTGGTTTTAGAATATTCATGCTGCATAAATGTTGTAAAAGGCCAAAATAAACCCACATAGCTTCACAACAGTTCTTTATAGTTACTTAAGAATATTTTGTACATTTAAAAAACACGATTACTCTACATATATAAGAATCCTCCATGGAATAATCTGTGCGCATTTCATGGAGGAATCCCTTGTTTTTCACTGTATAGACATGTGTATATGCATGTTGTCAAATGCAAACAACCTATATACGTTAACAACAGTACTTATGAATACTTTGTATACTTTAAAAACTCTGTACAATATCAATTTCTCCACATATACAAGAATCATCAGTGCAGTATCAGTACTTGTTACGTCAGTCTTTCTGCTCATGGAAGAATCTGTGCAGTCGGATTGTTTTTCAAATATATAGTTTTCCACTTTCTGCTACTTTATGCACACATGCTCCACATGCATATTTATCTGTGTACCACTGGTAAACACTTGTATATATTGTATATACCATTATTATTGCTTGTAATTCACTTATCTTTCTTTGTTTTTCCTTATTTTTATACATTTATTCTTATTTTTGGACTTATAACTGGGACCCAAGTGCCAATTTTGGTGCCATCTCATGTGAACATGTGCGCTGCTTTGACAATAAAGAACCTTGAATCCTTACACTTTCACTAAACTACATTTCAGAGGCAAATGCTGGACATTTTATTGCACTTCTTTTTATTTGATAACTTCAGTTACTTTGCAGATTTCATTTAAAAATGCTAAATATAATCAACAACTAAATTATGATGTAATATTATCGATTAATGTAAAACTCTATTGATTCTTGATGGGAAACGATAAGAAGCAGTTAAAACATCTTTAACAGCTCCATGATTGAGCTGATAAACACATTCAAGCAACAATAACAACTGAATAATACACATTTTTCTAACATATGCCACTCTGCATTATGAGAACTTTTGCTTTTGCCAATTTACTTTATTTTGATGCCAATACTTTGAAGCATAAAGGCTTGATGTTTACTTCCAGCTCGGCATTTCTACACTGTACTTTTCACTTAAGTGCATGATCTGACTACTTCTTCCACATCTGGACTACACTTTGCTTTTTGAAAGATGCAAAAACAGGTCAGAAAACACTAATATTTAACAATGTGTTGTATTTTAAAAGCTTGTATAATCGATTGTGTAAAATCTTCATCTTTAAAAAAGCTTTCAGATAAATGTAGTGAAGCAGAACGTACATATGTCCCTCTGAAATGTACAAGCAATAAGTAGCTTAAAATGGAAATACTCAACTAAAGTACAAGTCTCTCAAAACTGTATTTAATTACAGTGCTTGAATTACTTTACACCGCTGAGATCAACACGAGCAGCAGAGTCCGAGTGTGTCTTTGCTTTTGCCTACCAATAACAGTGAGGAGCTCATATGAGCTGCTGTCAGGGAGGAAGCTGCCCATGGTGTCTCGACGGGGGAGGGAGGTCAGACTCTCCTGACTGTCCTCATGGGCCTGGAGGTGGAGGGGGGTGGGGGGAGGAAACAGGGCGAATTAAGATCACTTCTGACACCGGCTTCGTTTGTTACAGTGCAGGATTGTGACAAAGAGGCTTGTGAGTGACTACCATGTGTGATATCTGTTAAAAAGATCGCCAAAGAACAGGCTGAGGTGCGTTAGCATGACCCAAGGCACTAGTGGAGTTAGAAGACATTAGTAACACACACTGACAAACAATAACCCGCAAAGGATCTAGTGAATACAAGAATCTACTGTATGTCTAATAGATGACACATATTCCAGCACCATAATACCACTATACACGTTTTAATGGCCCCAGACAGTTACGTGGTTTCTCTTCAACGAACAGCTTCTCCAATAATAATAATAATATCACTATAAAGCAAACAAATACAGAATACTAAAGCATGGCCAATGCAAAATTTATATCTCGCTTAGTCAAAGATCCTTTCAGACTTTTGCATCGCAGACATACGTAGAGAGAAGGAAATATTCTTGGCAGTGAGGACTCCTTAATTCCATCAGTTTATCGCCATTGAAATGATGGAAATGGACAGATTGCAGTAGCAAGCTGTGGCGGCAAATGAAGGCAAGATGTATGAAGATTTGGACTGTTTCCATGGTGACTATAATAAAGACACACATTCAGTATTAAATAGTGCACCTCCTTGGGAATTATCGTATCCTATGAGGTAGAATTCAAGATCAGGAATAAACAGCTGCACAATATGTGGAGCGCTCCAAAGGATGTCAGGCCAGATGATTTTATATGCATTTTACATTAAACGCACATTAAAACTGGCATGGCAGCAAAGCCAAACATGCTTTGGCAGCCATCGCTTTTGTAAACGTCATCTAATCACATGGGGCTCGCTAAGACACTGCCACTGTGATCAGATTTAGAAGGGGTTGCCATGCATTGCAAAAAAGCTGAACACATGGAACTCCATCCATATATCCATCCGCAGACTGCAGGGACACGCGGTTCGAAGTGCGACACCGTACCAGTTCACCTTCAACGCAAAAATATCCTCGGAAAAAATTAGTCAAGACTTTACGTGGGGGGGTTACAAAAAGACATCGAAATCCAAAACAGAGCAGTCGCCCGGAGCACAGCATGTTAACAGCACACCAAAGACTCAGACAGAACGTTTTAAACAGGCTGATAAGAGAATCACTTGTTCTCTTTAGGGGGGAAAAGCTCTATACAAACAGAAGTCCTGGTGAGTGAGGTGAAAAGGCCCTCTGAGCTACGAGCATGTACAGCGCGTGTCATGAACTGAACGCTCATGCATACAGAAATGTGCAAAGCCTCGGGGGGTGGGGGGGGGATTGTGGATTCCTCTAACGTATAAATCTGTGTGCGCACATACATATACATGCATGCACGCACATACACAAAAGGCACATGTGGGGGAGGTGATGATGCAGTGACAGGAGTACCACACTTACTTTCCTGTGAGAGAGTCCCTGAGCTTGCTCTGGGGTAGAAAAACCACATCAATGACATAAAAACATGTACACAAACAAAACAAGAGAAGGATCTGTGTTTAGAGAAGCTTTTCAACTGGTATCCTCTGGAATTGAGGGTTTGCTGCATGGATTTGACAGACGACCTCCCCCGGTTTCCCAGAGCTTTCCAAAGGCAGCAGCTTTGTGTTTCAGGTGACCACCCACCATTATCGCATTTGCTTACAAGACGTCATCAAACATTTTCTCCCCGAAGCAAATAAAATAAACAATCTGCAAGGTTCTTCCCAGGTATTGTGTGCGGCGAAGGGAACAGAGCACAGCCAAAACAGAAATGATAAACTTGAGCAAACATGCAACACTGAGCAATGGCCTGAAAGCAATAAAAAGAAAATGAGGTGAAGCTTGCAAAGAAAGAAAGCAGGATCCATCACAGAACTTCTCCTCAATGTCGTCTAATGGTTAAGGCACATACTACATAACCACAACGTCTGACCACAAAATCAACGAAATTCAGCTTTTGTTTTTCTATTTTTATGATTTATGGCATTGTAACTGTGTCAAACTCCATTAAAGACGTTGCTGAGTTCCTTCCCCTTGTAGCCATGTTTGTTCTGTTTCCACAGAGGTACAAGACTCTACAGTGTAGTGAAAAAATGAGGCCACAGCGAGCAAAAACTGGCCAGAAGCTACTTGGGGTTCAAAGGGGGATTGCTACCAGTCAGGGCTTATTCATGTAGCTTCAAACTAAAAAGCAAGTTTGGCAAAAAATCTGCAGTTCAAATGTTCCCGTGACATACAGTTGAAGCACTGAATCTTTGATGCCTTGAGGCTTTTTTCCCCCCAGATAAGTATTATTACAGGAAAACGTATCTTCCCAGGACTCACATCTGCTTGGCCCTGACCCTCTATTTACATGAACTTTCGTGAACATGCCATCCATCAAATCCGCCCACCCAGTTAGCCTACAGGACAGAGATTTATGAATGGAAGGTGGTCGGCCTACATCAAAACGTTCTGGCAGACTAGTGGGAAAAGCTGAGAGGGGAGAGCGAAAGAGAACCACCAGCATCTCGTTATAAAATGATCAGCCTGCCGTACAAGACATTTAACCTCCAATCCATTTCAAGACGCCTCTCTGTGGCCAACAGCAAATGTGGGACTTGGACTGAAAAACAAGCTACATCAACTTTGCTTGGATGGGCATTTAATTATTTGTTTTCAATCTGCCACATTATATTAAGGCATATATTTGTGTTCTATTGAGCTGTCTCAACTGCTGGCAAACAAAATCCAAAATATCACATAGTAGAACACATCCATAAACTACCGCCAACGTTTATTAACTCATATTTCCTGTTGCAGGGAGGTAATATTATACTGTAAGCCAGTCAAATAAATGACAGTCATCAATTCTTATACAAACATGCTTTGTACTAAAGTAACTGATGGATGTAAACGTGTTTGTCGGTCAGAAGCTGCTCAGCGAAGTTCAACACATCCACATCTCTGGAGTCTGACTACCTGAGACTGCAGATCAAGCAACCAGCTGATAACACTTTGGATACTTCTCAAATTATCAGTTAAATTAAACTGAATTTAAACATATTACATAATCCTGGTCCTCGATGGCCACTATCCTGCATGTTTTAGGTGTTTCAGGATCGTTATCAGGCTTCTGCAGAGCTTGATGACGAGCTGATCATTTGAATCAGGTGGATTGGAAGAGGGAAACATCTAAAACATGCAGGATAGTGGCCCTCGAGGACCAGGATTGAGAAAAGGGTTTGCAAGCGTTAAGTTGCACTCATGAGTAACAGCATTATTGCAAAATCAGGGTGAAAATAAAACAGGTAAAACCGACTTAATAAGGGGGTTTAATAACTATCCTTATTGTTATGCACGCTAAAAACATGTATATCCTATTCGTAGTTACCACTGATGTGAAAGGTTTAACTGCAGCATACTACACCACAAAGATGAAGTCTAATTTAGGCACAATGACAACATGTTTGATAGCCAAAAACAAGTATGCAACCATTTAACACAGAAGATAAACAAATGCACAAGAAGCATCAAATAAAATGGCACAGACCTTTTTTAAATATAACAGTCGCATAAGACGTTAATAAGCAAGTGATTCTGTTTGTACCGACAATTTTTGGTCGGAAACAGAAACAATGAGGCAAAAAGCTGAAAAGATGACCGACTAAATGAATGGAAAACTTCCCTAATTGTAATTCAGGGATGACGTCTGAGAAGCAGAGCAAAGCAAATACTCACTTAGAGCAAAAGCTTCAACCAAAGCTTAATGATGTTTTCTGTTTGCACTGATGAATGGCCTAATGTGTAGTCAGTGGTTTAGGAAAGCTGAGTCCATTTGTTGTAAATTGTTTTGGCTTGAACCTCACCTCCAAATAACTCCAAATCCCGCAGGCTCTCCACACTCAATTTCTCAGAAACCCAACGCTGACAGACACAGAGGGTTAATAACAGACACATGGAAAAAAGAGAGAGAAATGCAAGGAAGAATAAGGAAGGGTTCCAAGAAACACATACATGTTTAATGCTGTTGACTACGATGGTTAACACTGACAATCTAATTCGCAGCTATAAACTACATGTTCGTGTGAAAGAAAAAGTCATAGAAAGCTCTATTTTTTATTTTTTATCTGGATCAACAGGCAAAGTGATCTCTGTAATATAAAATCTTCAGAAACATTAATACAATAACAATTTTCCTGACAAGGATTAATCCTTTTTCATTTGTCTACTGACTAACACCAGAGGAGATATTATTAAAAAACATGCAATCAGACGTACTCCTCGGACAAGGATTAGATTAAAGCCTTGCCCAGGACACCAGCCCTGTAAGCCTATGTCTAAAATTGGAGGTACTTGGAAAACACTTACAAGAAAAGACATGGATCCTCTTGAGTGTGTTACAATGATGCCGAAAACACACACAGGGAATATCTGTGAAAACAAGTAAAGAAAAGAAACTGTGCTGAAGAGGATGTTTTTGTTTGGTCTCCTACTGCTGACAAAAGTTACTTGATTGTGATCTATTACCAATACACAATGTGTTTCTTTAGTATCAACACTGTGATATGCACAATAGTCAAATAGAAATAAGGCAAAAGAACTAAAACACATCATGCTGCTTGATACAAAAATAAACTTTGACTAATGACTAATCTGCAAGAGAAGTCTATCTGTCTTAACTCAATACACTGAGCTTTCTATTTACTTTATTTACAAAGACACACATTTTATTAACATGCAGGCTTCACATGTGCACAGCAAAATAAGCGAGACACAGGAGAGAAACACTGAAAAGGAAGATTTGATTGCAAAAAGAATTGTAACTGTATGCAAATATTTTGTCTACAGAAAGGACGACGCTGATCAGAAACAGGTACTGTGTGTCCACTCAGTGTTTTCGCAATTGTTTTCACTGCAAAAGGCAACAAGAGTAATATGTTTAATAATTTAAATCAGCACCACAACACTCTGTATAACAAGAGCAAAGCCAGAATAATAGCATCTAAAGTAAAAAAAAAATCTATATCTTAGAATGCCTTTGCCAGTGTAACACCATATGAGAAATGTCCCAAATTTCTCATATTCTACACAGGTGCAACAACTTTTTAAAAATCACTGCAATCATTTTAGAAATATTAATTCTTTCCAAACAGAAATATTAAATTATTCTTTTTCATATTGCAATATATATTACAGAATATCAAAATATTGCAATCATAGTTTTTTTTCCAAAACTGTGCAGCACCAGCTGTGGTCTGTCATGCTCATTAACATTTTGCAAACTGTACAGTTCTGTCACTTTAAAACAGAACACATGTGATTTCCTCAAATGTAGCACACATCTGTTAAAAATAAATAATCCTTCTAATAAACACAATTTGAAATCCTAAGTGAGAGTGTGTGTGAAGACTTTCGTTTTGCACATCGTCAAGCATATTAACTTGTGTTCCCTCGTGTATTTTGTGCATTTAAGTTATTATTGGTGTCTTACGCGATTATTAAACCTTACATAACAAAGTAAACTCTACCAGCAGCGAGATAAAGTGTCGGCAGACAGTGCTGGTATGAATAATGATCTTCGTTCATATTGATTTTAAGACTGAACGCAGTCAACGTTCACGCTGGATTAATTACAGTTATTATGCAAACAGAAACGCTGCTGTCCCACCAGACAGCTCAAACAGACCTGCAAAATACAAATAGCTCACTAATAGCGAGTTTGTTGCAGGCAGACCTCAGTTGTTGCTAACAGCTCGCTAATGTTGCCATGATGGAGGGCGCAAGCTAGTAAATTACCGTTAGCTAAAGCGGCTATCTAGACTTATTTTACGACAAGAAACTGCATCATTTCAACGTCTTAATAACTTACCTATGTGATGCGTAGAAGCTTAAGGCCTGGTGGGAGTAATACTGTATCTTAGGACAACTTATTTAGCGGGCCATCCTCTCCAGCAGGATGTTTTTGACAGCTCTCCGCTGCGCTTTCTTGATGCTGAGCGCCGTGTCGCGCACGAACGACGACACGCCCACGGAGAAACCCTTGCGCGCACTGATGACGCAAACTCCACTGGGTCTACTGAAAACACTGGCGCTTTTACTGGCATCACAAACAGGTAAATAAATACGTCTTGGGCGTTATTTTTGCAAACTACTGACGCATTCATCAACTAAAAATGTTACTATATTATGCAGGCAGTTCAGAAAGACCTTTAAATTCACTCCAGTCACGGCAAACTGTCGACCCCAGCTTCGCACACCTCCTTCTCGGCCTTGCCGCGGCCTTGAGCTAACGCTAACATTTTATACAGATACATCATTACCTGGGTAATGTTGTTGTCAAATTGGTGAAATGCAAAGTAGTGCCTCTGAGCTAGCAAAAGGAATCTTAATACAGTACTGTAATACTGTACCGTCGTATTTAGCTAATAGCTAACTAGCTTTATGTTAAAGCGGTTACGTCAGTTTGTCAGCCTAGCAATGTTCTCACTAACGGAACCCCAGTTAAAATCAGTGTAATTTTGCTTTTTGGTAAATATGCGTACTTCCATTTATATAAATAAGCATGTCCCATAAATTGCGAGTATTCATTGCAAAATTCGTTTGATGTTTAACCTGCACAACTCCATAGCTATATGGCTTTGCACAGTGAGTTAGTTTCAACTGTTGTATTCAGTGAAAATCCATTTTATTGTGTTTTGTATGTCTTACAAATGTGTAGATGCTAAATACAAGCTGTGGAAAAATTAAGAGGTTTACTAATGCCATTCCTCAAACCCCCTGGACAGTCAGAATTTTACTCATGTAGGAACTGAAGAGCCAATACTAGCTAAAAAATTAACAGAATCCTGCTATTCACTGTCCACCTGGTTTATTTACTCCCTAGAGATGCTGCTGCTGGCTGCGGAAACTCATCAGACACATTATGTACAAAACACAATTGTGAATTCTGTGATATTTCCATGTAAAATGATCAATCAGAGAAAAAGTCTGAAGCGTTTGAAAGTGTTGTTCACACACAATCATTTGGTCACAGATGCAAAGAGAGTCTTCCTCCTGAAGGTGGTGTGGACAGCAGCAGCTCAGTCATATTTAATGCCACAGACAATGAAACGGCACGTTTAGAACAGCCCTAAAATCAGAGGTCATAAAGCAGTGTTAAGATAAGCCGAAAATTTTAAAGAGGCATTCTGAGGGCATGCAAGATTTTCATTAGTTTTCCATGATTTACAAGAGGTACCTTTAATGATGAACCAAGACAGACAGATAAATACAAAGTTTTGAACCTGATTTGGTGTCATGACCAAGGGATTTTAAGACTGTAAAGGGTTACTTCTCCTCTTGTTTTCACAGCACAACCATGAACTGGAACAAAGGTGGTCCAGGTGTGAAGCGAGGGTTCGGTTTCGGAGGATTTTCCCTCGCAGGGAAAAAAGAGGAGCCTCGCCTTCCTCAAAAATCTCACACATCATTTGGACCCACAGGATCAGGTGGAGGATATGGGAAGAACCAGCAGCTGCCGTCATTCTACAAAATAGGGACAAAGAGAGCTAATTTTGACGAGGAGAACGCGTGAGTGTTACGTCTCTCCCATCCACACACTGCACAGTTACGTTCAGTTCAACCTTTGAGATTAATATGTGATGGGAATTGTGGTATTGAACGAATGTAAAATGGCACCTTTGTCATTTTCATCAAGGTATTTTGAAGATGATGAAGAGGAGTCCAGCAGCAATGCAGATCTGCCATACATCCCCGCTGAGAACTCGCCCACACGGCAGCAGATGCAGTCTGGTGGTGGCGGTTCAGACAGTGAAGATGATCCGTTGGATGCCTTCATGGCAGAGGTTGAGGTGAGGAGACTGTTACAGTTAAGCAAAGACAAAACTAGAATCTATTTCCAAAAGCTCTGTTTGCTAACAAAACTTCTTTTAAATTTCAGAACCAAGCAGCTAAAGACATGAGGAAACTAGAGGACAAGGAAAAGGAGAAAAAGTCAGCCAAGTAAGACTCTGAATTTGCTTGTTGTTTAGTCTCCTGTAGGTGTTTACATTATGCTATAGAAAAGTCATTTTACCAGACAAAAACGGATTGCCCACAATTTAATAAATACTATGTTAATTATTGTGTAAGGCCACTAATTTTGGGTTATCGCACTTAGTTTGTATTTGATTTATTTGTATTTTTGTACATGGTTTAATGTGGAAAAGCAATTTAGCTTTAAACAGAAGTAATCGTGTAAGTTTTCACAATGATGGGTACAAACGTTAAACATCCAGCATTGCTTTGGCTGGTCAAACGAATATTATCAGGTAAGCAGAGTGAACTTATTCAGAGTGGGATGTGGGCTGTCTTTCGTGTATGAACGAGCCGCAGGGAAGTTTTTTTTTTCTCCGCTTGTCTTTCAGGGGTATTCGTGATGACATTGAAGAAGAGGATGAACAAGTGAGTGAGCCCTCCAAAGTTCTTAATCCACCACACAGCCGATCAAAGAGGTCTTCCCTCTACCCTCTCTAATCTTATAAAGCTCCCTGCCTTCCCCTCTATCTCACCATGCAGGTTGCATTTAGGATCTTTATTTTGGAGTTATTTTCCTTGTGCAGATTATCTTTGTTTAGTTAGAAACTGTGAAATGTGCCACTGATTTCAGATTGTCGTGTGAACAGTGATGTATGCTTCTGTTTTAAAGCTGAGTGTCTCTTCAGGTGCTTGTCAGTTTCTAGTGCCTGGAGACTGTACTACGCGGCAAACCGGCTCAGTTTTTCACATGAAATGCTGTACTCTCTGCAGGAAGCCTACTTCCGCTACATGGCAGAGAATCCCACAGCCGGGTTGACCCAAGAAGAAGAGGAGGAAAACGTTGATTATGACAGTGATGGGAACCCAATCGCACCAACCACTAAGAAAATCATCATGCCGCTTCCTCCTATTGACCACACAGAGGTGCAGTTGACCGTACTGATTGAGAACAGACATTTGAACCTTTTTGTATTCAGAATGTGCAGTATGAACTATTTTTGTTGTGTCTTTTTTTAATAGATTGATTATCCACCCTTTGAGAAAAACTTTTACAATGAGCACGAGGAGCTCAGCTGCCTGACTGGAACCCAAGTGATAGAGTTAAGACAGAAACTGAACTTGCGAGTAAGTCTGTTATGCTTATCATGCATATTTCTTGATAGATTTACAATGTGATAAAGTGATGCACATGTTGTTTTCATTCATCTTTAAAATAGTGAACCTTCATCATGTCTAAATTGTTACACTCTCCATCATCATTGCTCTAAAGGTTTTTTTGTGCTTTTGCCTTTTCTTTCTCAGGTATCTGGTGCTGCTCCTCCAAAACCATGCACCAGCTTTGCACACTTCGGCTTCGACGAGCAGCTAATGCACCAGATCCGAAAGTCTGAGTACACTCAGCCCACGCCGATTCAGTGTCAGGTATCGTACAAGTCATTCTGAAGATGTCCACACAACTGAAATTTAAATGAGGAATTATTATTTATCAGGGTATCCTGGTTCTGAATCTGATTTTCTAGGGCGTCCCCATCGCTCTGTCCGGACGTGACATGATTGGTATTGCGAAAACTGGCAGCGGTAAAACTGCAGCTTTCATCTGGCCAATGCTAGTTCACATTATGGACCAAAAGGAGCTGGAGGCTGGAGAGGGACCCATCGCAGTCATTGTGTGCCCCACCAGAGAGCTTTGTCAGCAGGTAAGAACTCAATCTGTTTGTCTCAATGTATAGAGGACAGTTTCTGTTGTATGAACGAAAAATACATTATGAGTGTTGGTTCACTGATGTGTGCGACTTTTCTTGTTTGCTAGATCCATGCAGAATGTAAGCGTTTTGGGAAAGCCTACTCATTGCGTTCTGTGGCTGTTTATGGAGGAGGCAGCATGTGGGAGCAGGCCAAGGCTCTGCAAGACGGAGCAGAGATTGTGGTGTGCACTCCAGTAAGGGAATGTTTTTTTATCATTTCACTGCTTCCTGAGGCTCAAATCCTCGCTGCGCTATCTCAAGAAAATGTGAGATTGTCTAATAATGTGTGTTTGCACAGGGTCGTCTGATTGACCATGTTAAAAAGAAGGCCACGTCCCTGCAGAGAGTCACATACCTGGTGTTTGATGAGGCTGATCGCATGTTTGATATGGGTTTTGGTGCGTTGGCGTTATCAGTGCTGCAGCAAAGATTTGACAAACCTGCTTTTTACTTTGTCACTTATTTACATTGTGTTATTTTTTTGTCTCTTCCCCTTTCTAGAATATCAGGTTAGATCTATTGCCAGCCATGTTCGGCCAGACAGACAGAGTAAGTTCTTTTTTTGTGATGCTTTTTGTAAATATAGTTACCATGACAGCTAAGCGCATTTACATTGCTTCATGTGATTTCCCTCACAGCCCTCCTGTTCAGCGCTACGTTTCGAAAGAAGATAGAGAGGTTGGCCAGAGACATTTTGGTAGATCCTATTCGTGTGGTGCAGGGAGACATCGGAGAGGTAAATATATCACCAGTGTGCTTTTTTCAGCTTGTCTGTGTGCTGTCAGGGTGATGAAATACATGGAAATTTGAACACGACTATATAGAATTTTTAACCCTCTGAACCAGAAAACACACTGGTGGCTTTAAGAAGGCATGTCATCTTTTAAAAAACTGCCAAAATGACACCATTTATCAGCCAGAAACTGTCGGATTTTCAACGTTTCAATGGCTCTTGAACTACTCATCTGTGTGACATGCTGTTTCATTTGAACGGTTTACAAAATCTAAGCTTAAAATCGTGATATTTTATTAAAATCTACATGCCTCAGTTAAATATTTGACAAAAATGAAACGTTTGAAGTAACCTGATCCTGTCAAAAACAAAAAAAATCTGCGCTCCTTGGTGCAAAAATAAAGCCATGACTGACTCAACTACACTATCGTTTTTTCAGCATTGTAAATGCAGGAAAGATATTATTGAGTTCGCTCCACTTCTAGCGATTGTCGTGCTCTTTCCATAGAGGCGCAGGACTTTACATTGCAGTAAAAAATGAGCCCACAGTGAGTAAAAATGTGACAGGAGCAAAAAAAAAAAAAATGCCTGCGTAGGGTTCAGAGGGTTGAGTTAACATTTCATTTCCCTAAAGTTTTTTACTACGAGATGAAAAAAATGTGCTTTTTTTAAAGTAATTTTGTGCTTATATCAAATTCATTAACCAAATTTTGTTTTTAGCAACATTTAAACTGTCGTTAAAATGTAAAAATACATCATATTTATTTTCATCCTCTCTAAAAAGGCCAATGAGGATGTGACTCAGGTGGTGGAGCTGCTGCTCAGTGGGACGGATAAATGGGGCTGGCTGATCCGACGGCTGGTCGAATTCACCTCCTCAGGCTCAGTCCTCATTTTCGTCACCAAGAAGGCCAACTGTGAGGAACTGGCTACGAACCTGACACAGGAGGGCTACAGTCTGGGCCTCCTACACGGAGACATGGACCAAAGTGAGAGGAACAAGGTCATCAGTGACTTCAAGAAGAAGAACCTGCCCATTCTGGTGGCCACTGATGTCGCTGGTGTGTATAAGATGAAGTCTACGTTCTGCTTTTTTGATTCCTTGTGAAGTGACGTTTGTGTCCCCTTCAGTGAAGTGACAATTTAGAGGACTGTATAATGAGAGCTAAATTTAACATTTCCTGGTACGTTTTTTTTTTCCCCCCGTCTCCAGCTCGTGGTCTGGACATCCCCTCCATTCGCACAGTGGTGAACTACGACGTGGCGCGAGACATCGACACACACACTCACAGGATTGGTCGAACTGGTCGTGCTGGAGAGAAAGGCGTCGCTTACACACTTCTGACCAGCAAAGACACCACATTCGCTGGAGACCTGGTGCGGAATCTGGAGGGAGCGAATCAGTCGGTGTCCAAAGAGCTGATGGATTTAGCCATGCAGGTGAGATAAGCACACAGTGGACTAAACACTTTTCTTTTTTGGACTGAGTGTTTTTAACTTTAATGTTGATGTTTTTCTCAGAATCCCTGGTTCAGGAAATCCCGGTTCAAGGGCGGTAAAGGAAAGAAGCTGAACATTGGAGGAGGTGGTCTTGGCTACAGAGAGAGGCCAGGGCTGGGGGCGGAAAGTTCTGTGAGTTACTGATTTCTGGACTGTAAATCTGCCTGTAAGCTGTCAAATAATAAACAAGTTGTTCATATTTAATCGATCTTCCTGACTACACCTCTGCTGTCTGACAGTAGTACAAGCTCCATAATGAGCTATGACTAATATATTTCTTTCCAAAAGAAAAAATTTGTGGTGATATTTGGCAGAAATTCAGAGTGATTCAGACTGAACTCTTTGTTGTCTTTGCAGGATCGCAGCAGCAGCAGCAGCTTGTTATCTTCCACTAGCAGCTTTGAAGGCTACAGTAAACCAACTACTGGGGCAATGGGAGACCGCATGTCTGCAATGAAACAAGCTTTCCAGGTATGTTACTAATTCCTCTTGGTTCTGCTCCGTTATGACGGTGTAAGGCTGCGTATGTGTGGCAATTTCTGTTTTCAAACTTTAGATTCATACATTTACCTGTTTGAAGGTTCAAGAATGTAGTCTATTGGTGCTTCTACAGCCATCAAAAGTTCAACCCTTCCAAAATTTAAAAATACTAATCACAGGAACTGCAAAAATATAGTAAATTCCTCTGATTAGAGCAAGTTAACTTTTTTAAATACAAATTTCATGATGTGGATGAGTCCCAGATGACTGACATTATGTCAATATGTTTTTACACATGAAAAATTGAGACTATGCTTGAATGGCAATATCTCAGGAACCATCCATCCATTATCTATGCACTGCTTAATCCGCTGTAGGGTCAAGTACCTCTGACTGCAGTGTGCAGTTCGTGGCGGAGCTCAACGTTGCTCAACATCGGCATGCTATTGGCTGAATCTAACATTTGACTCTGCCCATGAGGACATTGCCTGCATGTAAAATGAGCACTGTCTTATGCTCCTAGCATAGTCACAAACCTGTATTTGGCCCTGTATGTGTTTCCACTCTGAATTGCATTATATACACACTTTCCTGAAGGGTTAGAGTTAGGGTGAGGGTTAGATTGCCACCAAACTGTTGCAAAATTAAGTGAAGTTGTATGTACTAAGACTGAACGCGATTGGTTTATGTAACATTTAGTTGGGTGGAGTCAAATGTTGAGCTCCGCCCTGAACTGCACACTGCAGTCAGGGGCTTCTCTGTAGGGTCGCGGGAGGAGGCTGGAGTCTATCCCAGCCGACTTAGGCGAAGGCAGGGGACACCCTGGACAAGTCACCAGCCTATCGCATGGCTACACATAGAGACAGACAACCAAGCACACTCTCATTCACAGCTATGGACAATTTAGAATAATCAATTAACCACAGCATGTTTTTGGACTGTCAGAGTACCTGGTGAAAACCCACACTGCACAGGGACAACATGCAAACTCCACACAGAAAGATCCCAGACATCCTAACGGAGATGCGAACCAGGGATCTTCTAGCTGTGAGGCAACGCTGCTAACCACCGAGCCACTGTGCAGCCCTATCTCAGGAACCATTAAGGATAAAAAAAGTTTTCTCTGTTGTTTCTCATCATGCCATTGATTCAAAATCTACAATATTGGTCAAGTAGATCAAATAATCAAACATGGCCTCAAATTTCTATATGCAAAAAAATGTGCTGAAAGTGGGTCGATGGGCAAATTAAAAAAAAAACATCTCCAAAAGCATTTGATATATCAAGCTGAAAATTCATGAATGTCTTTGTAAATACCCACTTTCTGCACGATAAAAATTACAGGCATATCAGAGACAGTTGAGGAGAAACTTCTAAAAATCTGATGGTTCTAGTTTACTTTGCAAAAACATGTGTAAGTGTGTCGTACCTCTTTAAACCAGCTGCAAATACTTTCCTTGTAGAGTAAAAAAATCTTTATCTTATTTAATTTACCAGTTACTACAAAAAGAATTACATTCTTCTACTGTATTATCAGTACTGGTTCCTTACTTTTCCTCAGCAGATTATTTATTAAGAACAGATCCAATGCAACTCGATTGATCAACAGTCTTATCACTACTGTGCAGATATGTTTGGTCAGTCTGTTGTGTGAGGCAATAAAAGCCTTACTGTTAAGTTTTGTTCTGCCTTCTTTTGCCTCCCAGGCAGCCAACCACTTACTCTCAATGCCTGCTTTTCTTCTAGGCTCAGTATAAGAGCCACTTTGTAGCTGCATCCAGTGGCCCCCCAAAGCTCAGCACCAAGTCTAACAGCTCCTCAGGCTGGACCAGCGCCGGCAGCCTGAGCTCGGTGCCAACAGAATCTGCCAACGGCTCGGAGCGGTCCAACAGTGTCACCTTGTCCTTGTCGGGTTTCACCAGCGCCGGTTCCCTGAGCTCAGTGCCCCCCGTTCAGACCAGTTCACAGCACAGTTACCCTCCAGTCGCACCTCCCTCGCAGAGAGACAGCTCACGGGACAGACACGGGGAGGACCGGGGTCGCCACGGGGACAGCCACCACCGCCACAGCGACAGGAGCGATCGGCATAGCGGCGAGGATCGCTACGGAGACCGGGATCGCCACGGGGACAGAGATCGGGATCGCTACGGCGACCGGGACCGCCACAGCAGCAGCAGCAGCAGCCGCCACAGTGACAATCGTAACGGAGACGGAAGCAGGCGGGACAGAGATGATCGGAGGAGCGACAGGGACGGGGGAGACAGGGGGAGTGGAGAGGGGAGGGACAGAGGAGATGATAGCTTTGCTGTTCCTGAACCACCAAAACGTAGAAAGAGCAGATGGGACAACTAAAGGCAAAAAAATAAACACATCAATAGAGTAATATGTGCAACCAACTGCTCCATAAAGAGCTTGTCTCGATAGGCAGATAGCAGCATATCAGAGGCTGACACAAGCACAGAACTGTAGGGGAGTTTTGAATAAACAGGAGGTGACATGACGCCTCTCTCAGGTTGGTTAGGACCTCATGATTTGGTCAGCAGAGTTTGTTCAGAAGCGGCTCAGAGGCGGCCACTGTACATATCCCATGAAGACTGTTGTTACTGTGAGTCAGTAGGATCGAGCAATAGAGTTGTAATAAACTGCTGTCAGTAAACAATTCAAGTTTAAGATGTGTCGTCGTTGTTTCCTCTCACCGAGCTCCTAACATGCTTTTGTGCTTGCAAACCTCATGCTTTGTTTTTCACCGGCGGATCTTTGCCAAGCGTGTTTGTATGTTTGCGTTTTGTTAATCTACGAAGCTAACTGTTTAATTATTGAAGACACTCTGTGGTGGTTCACAGTCACACAAGTACATGTGAAAACAAACTGTGTATAGCTCTTTCTGTGTCTTGTATTCAAGTTTTAGTGAAGTGCCTTTCCTTGGCATTTAGTCTGTCTATGCTCTGAAATGTTTTTCAAGAAGATGCTTTTGTTTGAGAGGAATTTCAAGTGTACCGTTCAAGCGTGGAAGATGAGAAGTTTTGAATAAAAAGACACCTTTGGCATCGACTTATGTTTCTGTTTTTCATCTACTTAAAGCTAAATCCAGCCTTGTTTTCACTCATCACTAAATAAGACTAAATTGGCTGTTTTATGCAGTTATCTAAAGTGAATGTGGTTTTGTTTTGTCCCATTATGAGCCGTTCATGAGGCAGAGGAGCAGGCACTCTGAGCTATAACTGAGATATGGACAGAACAATGAAAGGATTTTTCAAACTGCAGCTCTGTATTTGCTTTTAATGTCAAATAAATAGAAAAAATAGAAGAGAGAGCGTATTGTATTGTACTGGATCAATATTGATCTTAAGTTGTGATTTATGTTCTTGTTATCTACTATGATAACAAGGGGTAAATATTAACTTTAATAACACTTACAGCAAGCCACTGAAATGTAGTTTTGGGATTTCTTACAGTTGCCACTGGAGGGCATGAACACTTATGATGCTGGAGACTCAGCAAAATGTTCTTCACTGAATTTCAGAATAAAATGGAAACGTAAAACACTAGTATCTCAAAATGATACTTCCTCTAATCTTAAAAACACTGATGCTATTGTCTTTAACCTTTAACAAGACAAGACAATTGTTTCATTTGGGACAATAAAATGAAAGCTGAAGTTTATTTATACTTTTGATCAGCATCAAGCTAATTTAGCTAATTATACATTTGCATACACATTTTTGAATGTGTGACCTCTTTCATGTAAATTAGCATTTTTACATTGTTATATGGCAACTATTACTTAAGTAAATGATGATAATATTTCTTCAGTCCTCCTATATTTGCTCTGTATATTTGCCTCTCCAGGCTTATTCCTCCATGAAGTTTATAAGTCTACAAACAAACATACAGAAAGTGAAGACAAGGCAAAATAGAATATATATATATTTCCAGTCTTAACACTTCACTTTCCGGTTATCGTCCTGCTTTGCTATTCTGAATTTTTGACCTGCCTTGCCTCTGATGTTTCCCCACTGCATTAATATATAATCGTGTTTCCTCAGAGGCCTTCATTAATGGCATAATCATTTAGGGGATTATGGATTTTTTCTGCTTTGCTCCGTAAAGCACTTACATTCTGTTTGTGTGGGGGAAAAAAAACCAAAAAGATCTGTATGACTGGTTGAGTAACACATTTCAGATTAATCAGAGAATCTGTGAGAGCTGTTAAAAATTACCATTTTATTTATTTATATCGTTTTTAAAATCATCTTGTAGCTCCTTCTTTATGTTTTTTATTTAATTTTTATCGATTTTTATTATAATTTATCATTTTTTACGATTACAACTCCCCCTTTCATGTTGTATTTTCTTTCTTTTATTTTTTGTAAAGCCCCTCTAACTCCTTTTTCATGTTTCATTGTCTACACTACTGTTTTATTGTGCTTCTTTGAATGTGTTGTTGCTCTTTTTATTCACATTTTTACCGTTATTATTATTATTTTGTAAAGCAGATTGTCACTCCAGTTTTTAAAAGTGCTTTAGAAAAGAAGTTTAATAATAATATCAATTTAAATTTTAATAACAGTACATAATAAAGCGTCAATTGTAGTATTCATTTTTAGACAAACTGATAATACAGCAGCTTCAGAAACATCAAAGCATCCAAATCATACGTGACATGTTCAAAGACCCTGAACACAATCAACAATAAAAGCACAAACATCAGACAGATTGGAATTAGTGTACATACAAGCAGTTACAAAATAACGTTGTCAGCCCTGAAAGAACAAAATGTACAGCCTCGATCACTGTCACTTTTATACCTATCGAAAATACAGCTGGTGATGTAACATTTACGTACCCCAAAAGTCTCTAGTTCCAGTTGTAGTGGCGGTTTGTCCGATGACCCTTGAACGCGTCAGGAGCAGATGAGAACCAATCGCGTGCGACATCCTGCCGACGGAAAAAACTGTTCTGTTGAAAACCGAGACGAGCGGCGAAGCGGAGCGTAGAAACTCACCGGCACCGGCGCCAGCGTCCGCAACAAAGCCTCCCGGAGAAGTGAATGAGAGAGCGAATACCTGCCTCCAGCTGCCGAGGGACCAGACCGAGTGTTACCAGACCGCCAGCGCAGATGGTGAGTGCCTTTTCCTCGGCCGTTTGCACCGTGTGTGTCTGCAGCCTCCCTCCCTCCGCCGCCGCTCCGCCGCTCGCCCCGCTGCTCCTTCTTTTCAGTGAGAGGAGGTGAGGAGATGATGTCCGTCCGCTCGGGGAGGTTTATTCATCCTGGAACTGCTTAGTTATCTCATCCACTGTGGGAAATTCGTAAATTATGCTTTAAATCTTACGGAGAATTTAAATACCCGCCGCCGTTGTCCCCCCAAAATGCGCCGCTCGGTGTAACGTCTGTTCGTTAGCTAGCTTAATGGCTAATTAATATCAACTAACAATATGATTTAAATCTACCGAACAACACATTAATACACAGCATCCCTGCATATCCTACTATCCCTGCTCTTAACTCATTTAATTTACCTCTTTTTTTCTGTACTGATTTGGTAATTAATTTGTCGTTTAATAATACATACCGTGTATTTATCTTTTTTTTGTTTAAGCAGCATTTACTAGCTATAGCATGCTGTGGTTATTAGCATATAGGTGTAATAACTGGTCTGTACACTCCTATCAGCCCAGTGTTACATAAAGATCTGTAGTAAATCCAACCCCTACACTGAAGGAAGTAAACAAAGAAAATTATGCAGATAACAATAGATATCACATTGTTCACAGTTGTAATATTTACATCAGGACTGCACTGTATTTTCATTGTCGAATAATCGATTAGTTGTGCTGTGTGTGAAATGTCAGATGTCATGTGTCTGCACGTGTCCTGTTTAGCTATCAAGTACCAGGGCTGCATGATATTGAAAAAACCACTGAGTTGTTCTCCCATTTATATTGTGATATGAAAAAATACAATAATTTTAACCTCATTACTTGATTAACTCTACTTGGAAATAATTAATCTTTCTAGACTGATTGGACTGATTTTGCAGGACAGTAAAAATGCGTAAAAATAATCTAAAAAGGGGTGAAAAAGACCGCTTTTTGTTTGAGTGCTAACTTTCTCATGTGGTGTAACACAGACAAAAGGCATCAAGAATAGTTTTTTGCTTTGGCATTCAGATTTGGCTTAGCTGTGTGGTGCTGATTTAAATGGTCAAACAAATTAGTTTCTCATGTAATGTGCAACAATCGCAAGACACTGCTGACAGATTGGCTGTTTCTGATCAGCATCATCCTTTCTGTAGCCGAACTAGTTCCGTACAGCTGATGTTGCATTTCTTTTTGCAACCAGATCTTCCTTCTTAGTGTTTCTTTCCTGTTCTTTACTCATTTTGCTGTGCACAAGCAGAGCCTACATGTCAACAAACTTTGTGTACTTTAAATAAAGTTCTAGAAGAAAAGCTTTAATCAGCGTAATCAAGGCTGTTCCATTGGACAGACTCCTCTTGCAGGTGTGTCACAGAAAATGAAAACCTTCTGAGTTTTCTTTTTGCATCAAGCAGCAAAAAATGTTGTGGCCTTATGTGTTTAAGTTAATTCACAATGCCGATGCTCAAACGATAAATTCTGCAGCCCTACGTTGTTTCACATGTTTACTCATGTTAACTGCGAGGTTACCAAGTACTATTAACAATAACAACAGTGGAGTTTTCAACAGACGTCTCAACACAAGTTTTAAAATAGAAAATATTGAGGATATTAGATATCATATTTTTGCATACATGATCATAAAGGCGTCTAGGTTTGTGATTGCTAACATCCCAGCCACTGACTCCTGTATTACTCGGAAATAATTAGAAGCTGGGGCTGTACCATATCATTTTCTGTTTGTTTTTTACAGATGTAAGTTGTGATTTTAAGTAGGAATAGTAATTTTTGCATTTATTTTCCACCAAAACCAATACAAAATGGTGGCATTTTCACTGTGATCGCACCACTATACTTCATTTATAAAGGTTTTATGGCTTTATATAAAAAAAAAAATCAGCTTCTCCAATTTGGACGTCGCACTTGACCATATTGTCATTTCAGTAATATTTCAATTAAACATTCAGCCACTAGAAACCTGGATAAAATGTTTACTTACCGCAATGTGAAGATATCCTTCTAGCATATCCAGCTTTCCCTTAAAGTAGGAGAAGGGCTATCCAGGTTTGAATTGAGGAAAGGATGTTTATGTGTTTGATACATTATCCAAAAACGGTATCATAACCCGTAATTACAGAGCAGCGCATGCAAACATGCTCGCTGAAACTTGAAGCTAATGGTCCTTTAATTGTCCACTGCAGCATACAGACGCACCTACCAAGTGGACGAGCGACTGGATTTTCAGCTTTATTCGAATTTATTGCCTGTGTTTGTGTTGTCAAGCAGTTTTCAACCCACTATGTGGTCTGCTAAAACCACTTTTTATCCGTCCAAGTCACCACAGCTTTGGGACTCTGTAATTATAGCCCTGGCATATGGCGACAAGGCTTAAGTAAGTATATGGTCGTTTTCATTTCCTGCCATCATCAGTGGACTGTCTGACAGTAATTTCAGTCGGAGCTGACAGCACAGATTGACACGCTGCTCTGTTGGCTGATTTACGTCAGTGTTCTGGTGGATTTGGGAGTCTGGTGTTGCAATTTGACTTGGCTTGTCTGCCCAGAAAACGGCTAAATAATGCAGCTTTAGACAGAGCGTACTGTACAAAGCTGCAGTGAGCGCTACTAATATTTATTTTGTTGGACCATATGCTCTTCTGTTAAACAATTACCATTAACGGCACCAAAACCTGATTTGTTGGGCATGTCAGAAGTGCCATATGCTGGATGAGGGGGGGTGTTTGCCTGCTGTCAGATGTGCAGAACAGAATTAAATGGGTCGCCAGCAGGTCCAAGCCACAGAGCTGCAGGCAGAAGTGGTCAGAGAAATTGTTGTAACTAGCTGCATACCTGTCACTTTCTGTCCCTGACCATTTATTATATCACAGTTAGGTTTAGCTTTAAACATAGGAAATACAGTGATGGTGGTTGTTTGGACAATGGAGCCCTTTTTTTAGACCTGGAAAGGTGTAGATGCTTCACACTGTGATTTATTGCTTTGAAAAGATTGAAGTGATTCCTTTTTTTTGATTGTGTATTGTTGTTGGTCTTTGCAAGCCAAATCAGTTGGGCAAAGTAGAGGTCATTATTTTCCAATCATCGGACAGATCCCTGCCAGTTTGGCTCACACATGTGTGCACCCCATTTTTAAAGGAAAGGCATGATTTTTCTCCTTCTCTGGGGAACGCAAATCTCACTTTCGACTTTGTATTGTAACCCTGTGTGGAAGTATTCAGGTCTCACATAGCAGGCCGAGGACTTAAGACATTCCTTTCACTTTGATTTGTTCCAATTACTTCATTTTCCTGACAAGGTTCACTGCAGTCTCCTGTAAATCAGACCTCAGACAGATTTGTGAGGTTGGTATTAAAGGTTTGTCTGCACTAATAATACACCAACAAACCAGTCGGAATAAGAGACAAAACCCAACAGTTGTCATTTTATTGCCGCAGAAGAAGATTAAAAACTCTGCAGTGATGTGATTATATGTTCTTCATCCTTCTTAAATGTAATTTTGATCGAAACAACATCCATTCACAGATAACTGACCTCATGACTAAAGACCTCAGGGAACATAGTTTAGAAATGCTGCACAGAGGTTCCCACAGTCACATCAGTCAGCAGCAGACGCCACATTTTCAGTCTGTATTCTGACTAATCTGCTCACTGTTGCTTCAGTTATTACATTTATATTTGAACTAACTACCGCTTATTGGGCAGAAAAGTCTAATTCAGTAATTCCCCTGTCCCTTGGCCTTCATTGTCCTGGACCGCAGCTAACTTTGTGATGGAAACTTGGCTGTGATTGCAAAGCAGATATTTGCATGAGAGATTTATCTTTCAAAACGGGACGAGGCTTGCTTTCCCTGAATTCCAGTGCTGGAGGACAATTTGATTGTGAAATGCTCCCTCTTCCACGGGTCATGATAACACCTGATCAGGTGCACCACTCACGGCTGTTTCTCCACCACCTTGGCGGAGGTTGCAGAAGGCAGTGGCATCTCGCTATGTCAAGTCAACACAGGCTCCAGGTCTTCGGCGCATTCTTTCGCAGGGCGTCACAGATTTTGTTCTTTTCAGTTTTGAGAGGAAAACATAAACAGAGCAGCTGCTGCAGCATACCTGCACCGACTGTTAGTTTTCATCTAAATCATCGACTTTAACACCCTTTGGTTTTGGGTCACTGGACCGACAGCAGAGATGGAGTACATTTTCTTGAAGAGCAGACGTTGAACTTGGCCTTCTGACTTTATCATTAGTATCTGATTTTATGAATTGACAGGAGAGCAGGATCTTGTGGTAGCCTCACATGACAAAAGCTTTCAGAGTGATGAAAGGATTTAAGTGGTTTCTAATTGTGTCTTCTTCACGCAGCGTCTTTCAAAGAGGAACAGAAGGGCTTTTTCTGCAAAGGTAGTCAGACAACTTTAAAGTTCAGAGAGCAGAACTTGCTGACAACTAATTACAATGAATAGCCACTATCGCTTTCTACAGAAGAGCAGTCTGCTTCTGGGAAACAAATTGCATGTTGTAAAAAAAAAAATATTCACAGAACACCAAAAAAACTGCATCACTTTGGGTTTTCGCTGTTGATTAGACGAAACAAGACCTTGAAAGATATCATCTTGTTCTCTTGGGGATTATACCTGGCAGCAGTGTTGTAGTCAAGACCGGAGTGAACTGAGAAAAGGCCAAGAGTTTGAGGAGTTGAGCCCGAGTCAAGACCACGACTCAGATCAGTGCAAGCCCCACTTTGCATGACACGCATAAAATTAAATGTGGAACATGCAAACCATTGCATTGAACCACTAAAACCATTGCCCTGAAGCTTGCAGTGTATAAATAAGTAGAGTTATGTACAGCTAATATTCGCTAAATCTCTTTGGGCGAGGGGTGAAGAGCTAGCTTACACTTAGGTCTCTTATTCTTACTTTTGAAGAGCCTATAAAAGTTTTCCGTCTTTTACGTTGGAGTTCATGTGAAAGGACAGCGGAGAGGGATGACAGCCATTACCATTACAAACATGTCAGATTAAGAATTAGTCAAGTTATTTGTTGCTTTATATTGTTTGAAACAGTAAGTTTTGCGTCCAGTCGCAGTGCTGATGTTAACCAATACATCAGACAATGCCAGGGCAGTTAAGTGACCCAGTCAAGATGGACACAATACCGAGATGAGACCAGTACCTTCAAGAAGTAGTCTCGGGAACTTAGTCTCAAGACTAGGGATCGACTGATTATTACCCTGGCCAAATATTGGATCCGATTAGATTTTTTATGTATAAATTAATTTAAAAATACATTTTGAAGCTTTTTAACTGCGGATGTATCTCAGTTTGTGGTCTCCTTCATTACTAACAATCTGAATCTGCAAAACCATGAGGTCGATCCCTATTTAGACTGAATACTACAACACTACCTGGCAGTGAAGATAGTTATTAGTATTTACTTTTCTTAGTCTATTAGAAAATATTTGACACATTAATGGACATAGTTCTGTTAGTTGCAGCCCCTATTTTTTTAGCCCTAAATTGCTTCATGAACCTCTGTCTGATCTGGAAGGAAGTGAAAAACAAGAGTCTGTCCAGAGAGACACGCAGACATACGATGGACATCCTCACTGAAAAAACGCCCCGTCACTTTCTTGTTACACATAGGAAGTTCAAAAAGGGAAGAGAAGCCGACCGAACCCTTCAACACGCCACCAGATGTGATTACTCTGCAGACCGCTGTGGTGTGTCTCCATCTGACGAACGGGACCTTTTCATTCTTCTTCCATCGGCTCCACACCCAGCCAAGTGTCAAAACCTCGTGCTCAGCTATTTTTTCCATCACCGGAGTTATTTTTTAACCCCATTCCAGCGTTGAGTGTTTTTCTCTCTCGCAGGAATCTCTTCCACATAACTTGCTTTGTCTCTGCATGTTCAGAATTACTGATATGAAATTACGGTCAAACAGAGACTATATATCTTTCCTGCAGCAGCTGTTTTTGTCCCTGGATCAGTTCCATGGCTTGCTGGTCCAAAAACATGTTACCTATAGCAAGATGCTATCTGCAAAAAATATTAAACTGAAGGCTCTTGTTTGTTTTTCAAGTACTGGCTTGCAGAATGTTTGTTATGATGAGTTTAAAGCCAAACTGCCTGGCAGCTGATAAATAGGCTTATTACCAGTGTATTTGAAGGATGGGGTGCTTCACATTTCTTTAGTTTTTTCCACTCTGCTGTCCCAAACGATTTAACAATGACCATGTTTCTAAAAATAAGGAATGAGAGAGCGAGCGACTGGGAGCCTTATTTTGGATAAATGACATAAGAAGTTTGTTAGCATAGCGCCCGCCTTCCCTTGTAAGGGTCTGCTGCAGTGAATCATGACAACACAGAGAGCATTCAGTGATGATGAAGTGTGAAGCTGCAGGGTTTGTCTTCTTGTGTTTTGTCCGTCATCACTACAAGAGAGATAGATACTTCCTCCCATTTGAACTCCATGAACTTTTTAACCTTTCGCTCTGGTAATATTCTTTTGAGTCGTTGTAGCCGGTTAAATTGCCGGGATTTACATCAGCAGACAGCTCTCGTAAACACAAAGACAAGAGGGGCCTGGTTTGTAGTTTTGGCGCCTCATTGACTTCGACAACAGTGAAGAACTTGTGCACTTTATTTTGAGTTTGTATACTTTCTGAAGTGTGTCTTTAAATTCTCTCCCTATTACATCTCCTCCTGATTTTGAAAGAATAACCGCTGACTTCATTGATGTTTACCGTCTCTGTCACATGCATGATCCGTGGCCTCTAGGGGGAAAAAGTAGGATTTGTGACCATCGTCGTGTTGATGTTTTTGAGAGAATTCTTCACATAAAGGCTCAAATCGTAACTGGTTCTTAAATGTGGGGCTGATTATTTCCACTGTTGATTATTTTCTTGTTTGTTTGATTAGTTGTTGGTCTAAAAAATGTCAGAAAATGGTGAAAAATGATGTGTTTCAAATGTCTGTTTTTATCCACAACCCAAAGATACTGAATTTACGGTCACAGAGGAGGAAAGAAACCAGAAAATATTCACATTTAAGAAGCGGGAATCAGAGAATTTAGACCTTTTTCTTTAAAGTAATGACTCAAAACAGTTAATCGATTAGCAAAATAGGAGGTGATTAATTTAATAGTGAGCAACTAATTGATTAATCGAATCATCTTTGCAGGTTTACGTCATTGAAGTACCGTTGTTTTTTCCTGTTGCTCGTGACATTTAACCAACAGAAATTGTGCCGTGGGTGGGACATTCTCGACAAATCAAGAGGGGCAGCTGCATCAGAGCCAAAGTAGCACATTATTAAATTAATTTTGTCGCCAATCAGCATAGCTTACCATAGAACTGGAGCAGGGGAAACGGCTAACATGGCTCTGTCAAAAGGAACGAAAAAACACCCCGTCAACAAAACTGTTTAACAAGTCGTGTCGTGTTTGGTTAATCCCTACAAAATGCAAAGTGTGAAAATCACGAGTTATGTTGAAACAGGGATGATGTGCCAGACTGTTTTATTTGTGTGTGTGCCCAGTCTTTAAGCTAAGTCACCTGGCTGTAGCTTCACATTTACCACACAGACATGAGAGTAGTGTTCATCTTGTAATCCTAACGTGAACACTTCCTAAAACTACCGCTTATAAATACTAATTTATTGAGAAAAGGGGAAGCCGGTGCAATCATCCAAAAAGCTCCTGGGTGGTTGCAACATGAACGCACACACAGGCCGCCATGTGCAGGTGAGATTAAAACCGAAGTGAGGGCTCAGAGTGGGGAGTTGATGCTGTGAGCCAAGAGTTGAAACTCTGTTGCAAGAAGACTTGAACGTTGGAGTGAAAGTGCTCTTTGTTTGGTGAGATAACCACACTCCAGCTGGCTCTGGCTTCTCGCACGCTGGTATGTCAAATTGCTCCACAGTTAAAGCAGAGTTGGGCATAGTGGAGCTAATTAATCACGCCACAAACCCTCTTTATGTTTGTATCGAACACCTCTTTCTGTGTGCATCGTGGCCTTTCATTTCACATCCCTACATTTGATTTATCGTCTCTTTTATTAGTCTGGAGGAGTCTCATGTTAATTTTTTTTGGCGTTTGTCTTTATTTAGATAGTGCAGTGGGGAGGGGGGGCCTAGAAATGTGGGAAAGAGAGCAGTAAAAAGTCCAGTTGAGAACTGAATCGAGCTGCTTCTTGACAGCATTTTCACCATAAACACTCAACTGTCCTGTCATCCCCAGTGTTAATTTTGAAGGTACAAGATCAAAAACAGTTTTTATTCAGTTTGCAGTTGAATCATTTATACAGAACAAGCAGTTATTTACATTTAATTACTGGGATGAAACTCGGTTCGTTACTGCTGTCCCTGCTGGGACTCTGTAAGACAGAGGAAGCCACATGTGTCATAACAGCTTCCTGCCACATTCAAGCACTTTGGTGGCAACTGAGCTTCATGTACATATAAGGCAAAAGAAGACAAGATGGCACAAGCTAATCTGAAGTCTTCCAGGATGCCTGTGCACGTGTTTTTGATATGCATGCCTGCCCCTAACATGGTAACTTATCTTGCTGTGTTGTTTTTTTTTTTATCAGAAGGGCACTGGCCTGCATTCACTCTGATCAGGTTTCCTTTTTTGGCTACATCATGATTTCTTATGCACAGCTGAAGCCATTACTGACCCCATTTTCATGCATTTGCAGCCTTCCACTGAATATTCTCTCCAAATGCGCTGTGTTACTCATTCAAACTTGAGTTTCAGAAGGGTTGGAAAATATTGAGAAGATCAGAGTCATGTTGGCTCAGCGGCAGCAGGAAGTGGTGTAGCACGCAGGCTGCTAGATAACCAGAGAAGTGTGAGCTGCCTGCGAGCTAGCAACAACAGTTTAAGTGAGCTCAAAGAGGAATCAGGGATGGAGGGGAGATGGCCGGCTGTTGGGATTGTTGTGATTGCATCTACAGGAAGCGGCATGGCCTCACTGTTAATGAACCAATCATTGCAAAAGCTTGTCATCCGGTTGCCATAAGTGCAGACAACACCCTTGCCGTTACTCCTACTCGGTTATTGAGTGGTGCATTAGGGCAGCCAGGTCAAAAATAGTATTCAAATCACTTGGAGTGTTCACACTGGTTAGATTACTATTCAGAGAGGCAGAGAGATAACCTCTCAAGTGATGTGCAGATCAGGAAGGGTGATATGACAATACATACACCACAGAACAACAGAAATTTCTCAGCTGTTCTGTTCGTTGCTGTAGCCTTGATTTTCATATCTCTGGTTGTGTTACGCTGAGAGTTGTAGTGTTGTTGAGTGTTGCACGTGAATGAGCAGGACTTCCTTGTCAGCGTGTGTTATGTGGTTTAATGCGCACTGAAAGTTTATCTGGCTTTGGCAGTGACGTGTTCAGAAGAGGAAAGCAGCACAACTCGAATCGTTTCAACAGCTGTATTTTTTACCATGATCGATCTTTTTCATGGGAACTTTGGAAACACGTGTCAGACACAGCTGTGAACATACATGCACCATCTGGTGGCAATCTACAATCTGTGACATGACCAGTAACTTAAAAGCACATTTTTGGCCGTTTTTGCAAACATGAGAAGAATTAAGTTGATTTTAAACATATTTAATTTCCTGTACGTGTCAGAACAAACTTTCCAGCCCGTTTATTTTATATATTATGAGTTTTTAAATGATTTTCCTGAATATTTACAAAGACATGGGTCTGTCATGTAGGACTAGCTTTTAATATCCCTTATTTGCTCTCCAGAAACATGTTGCCAAGACTCTATGATAGCTAAGTGCGTTTTGCTTCTATATGAGGTGGACTTATCTGCTGGCACAGCTTGTACTGTAGCGCCCATCCTAGGCAAGTAGCACTAAAGGTTCCTAGGAGGTCTGTTATGTGGACCTAGCTCTTTCCGTCTCTTAGTTGCACTACTGAGTCATGCAGCCCAACTCTGCAGGATGACCAAATGGGTGGTGTCATCTTCTGGGTTATCAAGGGGGCGCCCTCCTTCCTAGGCGAATTTCAGTGTTGCATTCTCAACCCCTAGATGCCATTCGCTCACTTGGGAGCCCATGTGCAATCCTTTTTTCTTCATCCAGAGGCACTGACTACCATCCTCAGCAGCTCTGGATAGTTCTTTGGCCTTTCCCCGCACTCCCATCTCCCGGAGGAGCCTTGATATTGATGTGGCTACAAACCCTGTGTCGACTGGCCGGGCGTTTGCTTTCCAGCCACGTTGCACATCAGCTGCAAGCTCAGTGTATAAATAATAGATTTAGAATTCATACTGATATCCTGATATAAAAAGACATGCACTCGGAGAAGCTTTTATCCACGTCGCCCATTCGTCGGTACAGGAGGCAGGTTTTTCAGCCACTTCTACCTCTCATAGGACATTTTTACAAGGGAAGTGCTTGCACAGAACTCATGCTGTCATTTACATCAGCACTGTTTTGTGTGAGAGTGGTAAACCAGCAGAAAAATGAGATCAGGCTGTACCGATCTCCCTCTCTTTGCAACTCTAGTAGCAGCCCTTGAACCCCCCCTCCACCTCCACCTCGTCCTCCAGCTCCAGTTCCAGCCAAACTTCCTTACATAACAGGGTTTTAGCAAAGTCTGCAGTGGACTTTCCCCTACCTCACCAGAGGCTACCCTTCTTTCCTGCACCAAAGTTTCTTTGTGGCAGTTCCCAAGTATGCGTCTGAATGTTTCTCTGTCTGTGCATTATCCCCTTGAACTACCAGTTAGTCCTGCTTGAAGATGTGATCATGCTTGTTGCTGCTGGAGACCCGCGACAAATCTCCAGAGGGCACATACAGTCATTACTACTATGTCATTTCCTCCAGCAAGGTTTTCTCTTTCTTCTTAGCCTTCATAGTGCCTTGGAAGCCTTTCTGTCACTGTGAATCCAGCTGCAGCTACATGACAAAAACATCAACGCCTACAGTGTGCAGGGAATTGTGCTGACCTGTGGCAGCCAGAAAATGAAAGAGTAAACCTGTGCATGATTGTACGGTTGAGTGAAACAAATGCTTCATTATATGCATGGATTACAAGCTGCAAAGACACGCAGTAATTTAGAAGATAAAGGCTGGAAGCTGTGGTGTCGGTTATGTTATTTCACTGAGAAGTCATGTTGCCCGGTGAAATTTCTGAACTGGAGGGCTGGTTCTGGGCTGTTCTGCTATGTCGAGGGCAGCTTCCACGCAGAGCGACCCACAGCTCGGCTCACATGACCAGACAGAAGGCACCTGATCCTCTCCCTGGGGTGCAAAGAGACAGATGGAGCGAAAAGAAAGAGGGGGAGAGAAAGAGATCCGATTGGCAATACTGGCACACTGGTAAAGGTAATAAGAGGACAGTGCTAAATATACATTACTGTGAAGTTTCTGCTTTAAATCTGACAGGACAGAAATCTCCTCTTGGCTTGACCTTATAGTTGCAATAGCATGACAGCTGTCAGGTACCGGTACATATATTTGAATACGTTTGTTTATTTTTCCAGGACACCAGGAGCACCACTGAGGAAAAACCTGTCCAGCGATCTAAGGTAAATATACATTGTCTGTTTTCTCTCCGTCGTCCTTCACTCGTGGTCCTGTGTTCATCATCGTGCCCCACTTCACTTTTGTCAGCCTTTGATCTGCAAAAGAGAGCAAAGGAGGTCTTTCCTGCATTTTGTGTCTTTTGTAAAGACTAGCTTTCATCTCTCCAGAGCTCAGCGCCTTTTACTGCCGCCAGTGTGTGTGTGTGTGTGTGTCTGGTAGTAAATCAGTACATTTATGTGCTCAGTCTTTCAGCTTTAAGACTCAGAAGGAAGTGTGTACGTCATGTGAGAAGACGGTCTACCCGATGGAGAGATTGGTCGCCAACAATCTGGTCTTCCATTCAACATGTTTCTGCTGCAAGCACTGCAACGCCAAACTGAGGTGACTATGTCGAGTTTTTCTGTGTGATTATTCGGGATGGATACTAAAACCTGGTATCAAACAGGCAGAGGGGCTAAATTATGAAAGAATGGAGGATCAGTGAGCTTCAGTTTTATCAGTTCTGCTGTCTGTAGTAGAGAAATAAAGACAATAGACATCCTATTATTATTGCTACATAAACTTCTATTTTGTCTATGATGCGTTTTTGTTGTTCCCAAACCACACCCAGAGACACCCTGACTTTACTGTCACTGGTGGAGAGAAGTAAGAAGGGGTGGTTACACTTTACTAGAGTCAATGCTGACGAGGCTGGTTGTTGTTTTTTAAAAGCAGAAACGCGATCAGTCTGTCGAAACATCCCGTGAAAGTTCACCATGTACAGGCAGAGAAATGCAGCGTAGCTCGTAGTCTATCACTCATTGGTATGCTAATGATGCTATCATCCTGAAGCCCTCACACAGCGTTAACTGAATTATACAAACATAAGTTGATGAATAAAACAACCATTAGCCGGCAAATTATTTAGCTGAAAAGCATCATGTGAGCTGTTGTTCATCACTGAGGGTGGATTTAGTGATTCGGGAGCTGGAGTCTTGCTTTATTTTCAACCTTTCTCTAACTGAATGTTGATGTTGGCAGCAGTAGAAGAAGAATTCTGTTTTCTTAAGTGAAACTATTAATACCCCACAGTCAAAATAAGGCCAAAGAAAAACTCCTACATGCAATTTTTTTTAGTTGAAAGTGAAAAACAAAAGAGAAAATTTACCAAAAAGGGAAATAAAGCAAATGTTCAGCCTGTTCTTAATTAGTTTCTGCCTGAGTATCTCAACAATACCCATCCCTCATGATTATTCAGCGTTCTTCTTCTTCAATCTTCCTCGACTTGTATATCCTGACTCTTTGATTCCTCCCCTCCTTGGCAGCCTTGGCTCCTTTGCAGCTCTTCAAGGCGAGTTCTACTGCAAACCCCACTTCCAGCAGCTGTTCAAGAGCAAAGGCAACTACGACGAGGGTTTCGGACGCAAGCAGCACAAAGAGCTCTGGGCCTCCAAGGAGACAGATAATATAACAAAGACGCCATAATCACGTCTGCCTGTGCCCCGTCACAGACCTGCCTCTTCTTGTTTTTCCTCCTCCTCCTAACACCTCCGATACATCACGATGAACACGTGCCTCGTACGCTGGGGCACCGTTAAATCACCCACGCACTCACTCGCTTTTTAAATAGCATCAGAACATGCACAAACAGCTCGGAAATGACTGGACAGTCATGATCCATCCCACCTAAAATTTGATATAACTTTAATTTCCAATTTCCTGCTTGGAATTGGTAGTTGATTGTGACCAAAAGCCTTCTCTGGTATGGGGAGCGTAGACACTTTTCTTTTTTTAATTCTTTTTAATGATTTGCACCCTTTTCTTTGAGTATGTAAACTGTATGCTCAGGCGAACATATCAGAGGGGTTTCAGAGCATCAATGTTTTGCAGTAGAGCATACACTCAGGTCAATTTTCACCCAAGGATTTAAACAAAATAGAGCTTCACTCACTCATGCAACAAAACACAAGTCAAAATAATAGTCCTCAGTATTATGACGATGAAGTTTGTCAGGTTTCATATATTTGAGGAGCAAACAGGGTACAGAGTACTGTAAAATAACCGTGCACATCAGCAACAGCTCACCTCTCGCGTTTTAATTTTGATGTTTACGTTTATTATTGCTCACTTCATCCCACATTTGTTCTTATTTTAAATGACCACTCGGAGTCTTATCCTTGCATGTTGGTATGACTGGGTCTTAATAGCCTTATCTTACGACTGTATTGATCTCTTGTGTTGTGAATGGTTTTGTTTGTTTTCATAGCGAAGTCGTCACTTTTTAGAGTTTGGATTCGATGGACGTCATGGCATAAGTTGATCTCTGAGCTTATTGATGGAATTCTCGGATTGTGTTTTGTATGCCGTCTGTACATAGAGCTGTAGTTTGTGATTAGTGAACATTCCCCACCGTGCTGTACCTCTCGTGTTGCACGTACGACCACACACGATCACCAGACAAGATGTTGATAATCACAGGGAAGCCGAGGCCTCGTCCGCAAACATCCCTCCCTCTGCCCTATGAGGCGTTTTGAGAGGAGCTGCAAACGTTCAAACAGCTGAACTGATTAGTACAAATACATTTCAGTGTCATGCAAGAGGATGTTGATGGACGGAGCTTAAGTAAATCACTTCATCACTTCACGCTTGTCAGCTGTTGGTGTCTTGTGATGAATTTCCCCATGCTGTATTGAGTGTGTTCATATAAAGTGGATAGTTTTTAAGGGGACAGACTGATCCAATCCAATCATCATGTCCTGAACCGCCGTCGTTATTTGCTCCCCTCACTCCCATCCAATAAGCGTGGACAGGTTTCCTTTTGAAATTAATGCCTTCCTGTTCTCATCTCCTGTCTTATTAGCTAAATGCAGCTTAGCAACTGGACCTATTTTCCTTAATAGTAAATTTCCAATAGGTGGATGGAGAGTTTGTCACAGTGTTTGGTCCCCTGTTGTGCACCTGCATGCTGCATGCAAAAACCCAGTGCAGAGCACCCCCTGCTGGGGAGAGTGTGACAGTAGTGTCTAGTGTGAGAGGAAGAAAAATGATTTGCCCATGAACCCAACTTCGCCTTGATTCAAAGTTTTTGAATACGTTGCCTCAGTGTGCGGTGCAGCCGCTGCACTCCAGCCGCTTTTGATCTTATTTAATCGCAACGCCGAAGAGAAACGAATCCAGTTAGACAAGATTTCCATGTTTATATTTCATTCTACACGAAGAATGAGCCTAAAGCCATTTAAGTATCTCATTTTAGAAAATATCCGAATACCACTGACACTTGAATGACACAAAGTACTTTTGTGACTGAAGGTTTACTGTGAATTTGAGCGCGCTGTGCAGAATAGAAAGCTTAAACAGATGGATATTTGCTACTTTTTTTAAAAAAAGAGAAGCCTTAGAAATAAATAGCTGACCTTATTGCTTTTTCAACACGACCTTTTGAGTGCACAGATCTTTACAAAGAAATCTCCTGATCATGCCTTTTCAAAAACAGACCTGCTTATTTTAGATTCCCACTCCCTAACATAGAATTACTTCACTCGACCAGCAGCCATTTTTCCTATCTAACCATTTTAATCCACATGTATGATAATCCTCCTGTGTGTTACGGTGTACGTTTTCTTTTTGTCATTTTAAAATGGTCCTCTGGATCCCAGGGAATGCTTTAAAATCAAGAGAATTGTATCTAGAAATGCTGTCTTTGTCATTCTGTTAGCAGTTCGCCAAGGTACAACTGCGAAATCTGTGAATTGCAACTTCTAAGTGTAATAGAGCAGACAAGGTACACTTTACACTGGTGCCAAGAGGCTCAGGTGAATGATTGCAGTGTAACGTTTTAATGTTAAGTCTGTGAGTCATTTCATTTTTGTGCTGAACTTAATGTGGACTTACTTCTTCAATGCTGTTGTCATCGAGACATCTTAAATGTATGCATCTTTGGAAGTGTATTCTATATTCCAGACTTGACCTGTGGATTGAGGTGGCCTTACAGCAAAAAGGACGCTTGGACTGTGTTTGCAGTCTTTCTCCTCTATTCTCCCTTCTCTCTATTGCTTAGTTGTGGTTTGGAACATTTTAAAATGTAAGCGCCCCCCTTTCTACGCCAATATACACAATCATTTTGTGCATATTCTTGTTTTTATTTTTGTTTTTTACATGCTTTTGGAGAAAAAATAAAATGCTGGTGTTGGTTTAATGCATCGATTTTCATCGTGTGCTCATTTCGTGAAGGTTCCAGGAGGTTACTGTGACTTAATGAAGTTTTAATAGTCTACAAAAGCATTTATTGATTGTGAAATTGAGCGTTCTGCTTCATGTTCTGATGAGTCTGCCTCGGGGATTTCTATTGCAAGCTTTGACCCAAACTCCCACAAGCAGCTCATGTCAGGTGTTTTAACAACAGTGGAAGGAGACTCTTCAGGTAAAATTAGATAAGAAATGAGATAAGATCAGCTTCACTGATCCCTCGCTGGGGACATTTACACATTACAGTGACTAATAATAATAATGCATTGATTTTATATAGCTCTTTTCTAGACACTCAAAGACACTTTACATTGCATTACTCATTCACTCCATACTCCATGGTGGTAAGCTACCTATGAACCCACAGCTGCCCTGGGGGAGACTGACGGAGGCCAGGCTGTGCCATCAACCCCTCCGACCACCACCAACCACTCACTCTCACACTCCATCCACCCAGGCTTCCTGGTGTTCCCTCACGGTCTCCCATCCAGGTACTGACCAGGCCTAAACCTCACTTAGCTTCTGAGATCTGACAGGATCGGGCATCCACAAGGCGGTATGACTGAAAACATGGATAAGGCAAAAGGAAGCAGAGTAAACAACACAAGGAACACAAAATTAGAATAAAGATGACAGACTATGTAGACCTTTCTCATGTACAGATATGGCATGATGAATAAAGCAAAAACTACGACCTGGATAAATATGTTGCTTGAACTGAATCCAATAGAACACCTCTGGGGTATTTTTAAGAGTCAAAGTCACTGTTGTTTATACAGCACATTTAAAGAAACAACTTTTAAGCCTAAATGTTCTGTTACCAATTAAAATAGCAAGTTTATTGAAGTTGAGACCATACAGTGGTATTTGTGATGCAAGCTTACCTGAGTAGTTTTATTATTAAGGATTAAGACCCTGCAAAAATAAAAACAAAACTTGGCCTGACTATAATAAATATTGAGCAATCCCCCATCTTGGATCAGTAAAGTATATCTGATACCGATTCTGAATCTATGACCCTACGATAATATTGTGCAGTACAGTACACAGTAAAGATAAGCCAAACCAATTAAATAAAAAGGTAGAGCAACACAACCCCTCCAGCAAAGATCAGGTGAAAAAACAAAGGTCTCTGAAGAATGACAGAACATCTCTGCAGATATTTGGTATCCTCCATGCCGAAGAAGCATCTCAGGAACAAAAACTGTATGGACTTTTGTTGCGTAGCGTTCCTACTGTAGGGCCTGTTATATTATAGTGAACCTAATCTGTTAGTTTTAAATTTTGCAGTTTTTGAGAAGTGACAGAAGTTTAAATCAGTTGACATTTAGGTATTATTGCGCGGTGGAGTAGTCACTGTATACTATATGCCTTCTAGCAAATAAAACCAATATATTACGTGTTAACAAGGTTAAAACTAGATATTCACCAGGATTCTTTAAATTCATTAATTTAATAGCTACTTGTTATTGTTTCATCAAATAGTTCATTTGGTTTTTAATTGAATCTATTGTTCCGACAGTTTTGCAGGCCCCAAACGCCTCACAGACGTCACGGCCGCTCCGCCCCTTTAATAACATCGCGCGCGCGCTCCAGCAGAAAGACTTCCACCGAGTAACAGCGCGTGCCCGCGGCTGCACGGCGCTAATTTAGAGAGTTTAGTAACGAGAAACCCCGCAGGGAATAAGTGGCTTCATTACAGACGAGCGGAGGGTCGCTGCCGGGACGTTTGGAAACATGGACACAAGCTTTACGCACCGTTTCCATCACTTACTGGACGCGTAAAAGCGCGTTCCGGAGCCGATATGTGTGTGTGTGTGTTTTTTTTTCTGTCAGGAAGTTTGACGTTCTCGGCTGAAGATCATTTCTTGCTTTGTTTTGGTTGTGAGGAGACTTGTGTTGGCTCCGGACTCCGCTCGGCAACTTTGTGACACGAAAGACTGAGTTTTCACAGCTGGTGGGTTTTTGTGTTCCAGTTTGGGCTTTGGAGCTCCGCGAAGTCCGAACATCGGTGGACTTGATCCAACTCGCTTTGGAACTCAAGCGGAGTTTAACAAACGGTTGAAGGTGGTATTTTTTTTCTGCCATTGTTCCGTTTTTGCCTCTCAGTCGTCCTTCACGTCCGTCTGAATTAAATCATCTGGACTTTTGCTTCAGGCCACTGAGGCCTTTATGTGTTCTGTATGATTCTATCCACATTTACGCGCTGATGCCATGCAGTTCTTCGCACCGCGGCCATAAAAGTGAGGATATCTGCAGCCTGGAGGATTTTGGACTCAAACCTGGCAACGCAGACGAGGAAAATCTGCAAACTTAGCAGGAAGAGAGGCCATCCAAATCACGGAAATCGTTCGGTGTTTCCTTCTGGCGAGCCGTTACGCACAAATGGATTTCATTCGGGCCACTCGCTTGCTGTTACACCTGGTTCTGGGAGTGTTTTAACGCGGACACGGTGGTTCCGTCTCCGGGAGAGAAAAAAAAAAAAAAAAGCCTGGAAAGTGCGGCTCCAGAAAATGTTCGGGGGATGTGAGTTTTCCAGAGATCCGGAGAGGCTTCTGCAGCGGCGCAGGAGTCGGTCTGCGGGCCACAGCTGGAGCGGTTTGATGTAGCTTCTCCACCGGAACATTCTCACATCTGCCTGCTTGTTTTTACAACCTGGGAAGAGTCGCTTCGTGTGTGTGCGTGCGCGCGCGCGAGCTCCAACTTTCCGTTACCGAGGACAGCCCCCGGTACCTGGTGGTGGTGGTGGGGGGGAGGGAGGTCAGCCCCGCCATGGCGCCCTCAGACTCCGGTGTGTCGGTGTGACCGGGGACACCGATGGACGTTAACGACGGCTGGACCTACTGCGTCATCATTTCTGCCGCGAGACACCGGTGACCGGAGTCGACAGGTGAGTGTTGTGGGCATGCGCACGTGACGGGGGGTGACAGGTGGGAATTATGGTGCGTTCAAATGACGTAGAAAAACAGAGGTAGAGTTCAAAACTTGTAAATACATGAAGTTTTTAATTATCTAAGGAGGTACATTTCCAAATTTGGCGGTTTAGAGGCTAAGTTCTGGAAGTTTTATTAATTCTACTGGCCTCCAAGTAGCCAAATACAACAGATAGAGAGTCTAAAAATGTTTGATATTTACCCCAAAAGCCATATTTCCCATAAAAATAGTGATTATCTGTGTCCTCGGTGTCTGTAGGGCCTTGCTTGCTCGTGAGAAACACTATAAAATGCATTCCTCTTGACTTTTGAGCAGCTCTGCCCTCCAAATCTATCTTATCCCTCTATATTTACAAGCAGAGGTTAGCTATAAAGGTAGTAATATCATCTGCCATTTTCCTTTCAGCCTGTTTTGTTTCTCAGCTGACTAAATTCATCTGTATCTTATCTCCAGGCCAAGTAGACCTTCACATATCCTTACATAATTCTGCGTATCGTGTCAGAATGCATGTTTTCTTGCAGCAGCAGCCCATTTGTAGTTTCAGGGAATTAAGTGACGAACAGATCAGAACTGAACTTGCATCAGTGAGTGGTCAGGTCTTAGGGTCAGGAGGTGATTTTGAATTAACAGGTGAGTTGACAGCAGCCCGAAGCCTCCCCTGAATGAGGTGCAGTGAGACCAGAGTTCCAGACAGGCACAGGGCAGACGCAAGATTGCAATAAAGCCCGAGACGACCTTCAGTCAAGCTCAGAGGTTTTTCTACGAAGCAAGTGTGGAAAAAGTAGATCAGCGAGTGTCTGGTGATAAACGCCTGAAAATGGATCATTGACGCGAAATAAATATGAGGCTAAAGGTTTTCAGTTTTATACTGAGAATGTTACAGTAAAACAAACACAGCACGTTTTACATATCGCTTGAATTACTTTCCTTATTCTGCTGAGTGAATGTGGACAGCTCAAACGCACTGTGTTGTTATATTTCATATCTGCACCTGCTAGTGGACCGTCACATCAACAGACGGCATAATAATGCTCTGATTCCACTGCAGGAGAGATCTGATGTTCTCTGTAGTAAGATGGGAAAAACATGTGCATGTATAGGCGCTGACAGTCAGCCAAAATGAATTTGTAAATATCAGCATGTGAAATATCGCCTAAAATCCAATGTTGTGCATTCCTGTTCATCAGAAAATCTTAGAAATCGTATTATAATATACTAGAAAGTGTTCTCGACCAAATGAATTGCAGGCTTCTAACAGCATACCCCTGATTTAGAGGTTCAAAAGAGACTTCAAATGACACCAAAATATAAATAATTTTTATATCATTAGAGATCTAAAGCAGCAGTTAAAAGAAAAAAATGCCAGTCTTTACATACTTTACATCTTTGCATTAGTTCCTATACAGTTTGTGGTTTTTGCTGCTCTTTATTTATTTAAGCATAGCACACATTTTTGTCCATCAAACAGTCAGAAATGTCAGGAAAATGCATAGATTTCCGTCAGATAAAGCAGAAAAGGCTCATTCTGATCGTCCTTACTGTCATGCATTGTCACCCTCCTTTCTAAAGTCCCTTTCTGAGCCTGGAAAAACCCTGCAGTTGCTCCTGTATATGACATGAATGGAGCATCAAAGGGAGGCAGACGACTATGAAACCTGCCGAGTAAACACAGGCTGTTTGCCTCACATTTGCTACCACTAAATCACCGACTGTCAATTCAGTTAATAGGATTATTTTGTGTTTAATAAATGCGAGGGAAGCAAAAAACAAACTTCTTTTAACCACCATATCACATCAAACTACCGTCGTAGAGATCACCAGAACTGAAGATGGGATATCACACACCTGTACCTACGCTGGAGGAGGATGCTGCGTGAGAAGCAATCAGCAGTTTTGCAAGATTCTGCATGATGAGAATGCATTGAGAGGAGACAGATCAGATGGTGTGAAGATGTGCCACCGATATTGTCACAGCTGACTGGCTCCTGGTGTCATGCTTTCACAGGATGTGATGCATTAGCCTCAAGAGAAAGTGGTTGTTTCTGCACTCGATACCTGTCTGATTTCATGCAGGTATGCGACACAGAGAGCCGGCTTCTCTTTAGAACGTTACATATGGTTTATATCATGTGATCGAGCTGGATTTTCAAACCTCAGGTTGTCATGTGAACGCACGCTTTTATGTCAAACTGATATTTCGACGTGTTTCTTTGTGTGAAAAAAAAAAAACACCACAAAGGGCATTTTTGTAAAACCTCATGCAGCCAAGGCAAGCACAGGCTCTTTGTCGAGATTGCAATATTTAAATGTGGTGGGCTGCCCTAAACCAAAAGCACATGTGCACCTGAAACGGGAGAGACGCGTCAGACCAGGGGGAATTTTTGCCGTGAAGCCCAGATGCATCGGTGGCCTGAGAGGATGGCGGCTGGGAAAAACGGCTTCAGACTAAACACCTCTCCGAGCAGACGGAGAGGAGAGGGCGGAGGAAAATCCATGTAAATCCTGCTAGTCCTGGAAATGTGATACAAGGAAAATAAAGCAGGCACAGCTGACTGGACGGGTAGAGCGCAGCCTCGTCCTCCAATGAATTCCCCACATTCCGCTTGGGAGGTAATTAAAATCAGGAGAAGCTGGAGAGAGAGCTGAGCTGAGGGTAGCCCGAGGATTGGACAGAGGGGTTAGTTGTTTTGTTGTTGACTACAAGCACCACTCGAGCTGCACAATTAGAGGTGTTCTTTCTAGGTGAAGCGCCCTCAGTGTTCTCGTTGGAAACATTTAGCCGGCACACAGACGCTCTGTGTTACCTGAGGTGACTGCACACTCGGTGAGCAGTGGGAATTTCACACTTCATAAACTCCACGTTATTTCACAGGGTAGAAAAATGCCGAAAGCATGGAGTTCGGAGGGTTGAAGGACAGAAAGTGTTTGGCACCTACGCCGTTGGCAGGGGAACATGAGAGCGGAGGAAGCTCGGAGGCAATGTGGCGACGCTCCGCAGACCACAGGCGGACGTGCCCGGCATTCCTGTGGGTGATTATTACCCAGAAATCCACAAAGTCAGTGAGCTGCCTCAGGTGCCGATGCTGCTTATTTTATGCACAGAAGTTTCCCGCGTCCCTGTTTTCTACTGCGACAACCTTCAGACTGACAGACTAGTGCTGCAGGCTGCTTCCTCAGACGCTGTTCTTCTTGTTCTCTGACCTTCTTTGACCTGCTTTTTGTCCCAGTTATGTTCAGGATGAAGCCAGTTGTTCAGATGTAACCCTAGATGGCTTCATTTTGTTAATTATAATTTCAGGGGAAGTGAAAGGAACCTGTCAGGGTGACATCTTAGCATCTTAATCTTGGCTGCATTTAAAGGAGCCTTAGGATGCAGTGTAGTATAGAACAGTGGTTCTCAACTGGTCCAGCCTCAAGACCCACTATGTCTCTATTAATAACAGTCGCGACCCAAATTTTTGAAGTTTGCTGTTCCTGTTAACAAATTACGGTTTATTTGGGTGTAGTCTCAACGCATTTTGATACAGCTTTGGAAAATTTTGGCTTATTTTTTGCTCATTTTAGTATATTTGGACACTTTTGCCAAGTTTTTGGGCATATTTTGGCCCATTTTGACAGATTCTGAGCACATTTTGGTTCATTTTTTTGGCACATTTTAGCATAAATTTTTCCTATAAGCTGGCAGAACCAAATCTAGAGGTTAATAGTGGGCAACTACTGGTGTCACCACCACTAAATATCCTGCTATTGAAAGCAAACTGTGTCGTAAGAAGCACGTCCTTCAAAATAAAAGACTTTATACCACGACTTCTTTGGGGGGAGGATGGGCGCACACTTCTGCGACCCTCTAAAAATGGCTTTGCGACCCACTTTTGGGTCCCGACCCACCAGTTGAGAACCACTGGTATAGAAGGTCTAAATGTTTGAAGGAGAGAGCAAAGTGTGATTTTCAAAAAAGTTAAAAAAAACTGTCCCAGATTTAATTTTAGCCATCATACCTGTGAAAGCAGACCCCCAGCAACGCACTGCTCCTAGTGCTCCTGTAACGCTCCCTGGAAGTCCCATTACATAAACATGTGGAGCACCATCTATGTTGGGCACTGAATCACCTAATCTTCAACTTGAATTTCATTTTGGGGAAGAGGAGGAAGCCACAAGAAGTCATTTCTTCTGAGTCGGGCAGCTGGTTAGCAACAATTTTGTCGTTGTGGCCAAAAACCAGTGCATTGCACCCGAGTACACAGTGCAGTCGAAGCACAGACTTGCCTTCACACCACAGTTCAGGTTTGTTGCACCGAATATTACGATTGAACTCTGCCTCGACAGACTCCTGGCAGATGTTGAAGTAAACAATGAGAATGCTCCTGGTGCTCTCCTGACCTGATGCACCTTGCATGGTTTTGGAAACTCTTGGCTCTTCATCTGCAGACCCACATCTAATCACCAGTGATAAACATGCACCACAAACAGTCCCAGGACTTTTTGATACCACCTCATATCAGCAGATGACTGAGTTGAGATACTGGACTTGGAAGAGAACAAGTCAGATGCATTCCTGGTAGAAAGTTATTTTAACAAAGTGTCTAACATGACGAGTTAGGGCTTGTATTTCTGTTTTATTACATGCTTCACAAGCTGCAAGTCAGTTCTGTCTGCATTACTAAGCAGTTTCTAGTGCATTTGTAAAGTTTGTTTGAGGACATCCGAGTCACAAGAGCTGCTTTGTGTTCTCCTTTGTTGAGTTAGTTTAACTTCTATGGTTTATTGGTACAAATCTGAGGGAAACCCTCTCCATTCAAGGAAATGCCTCAGTTTATAAGGCTGTTGACGCCTTGAACAGGACCGATAATATTGCCTTGTTAACATCAACAATGGAGTTAAGACTCGGCTGAGTTGGAGTTTTGCAGCTCGTGCGAGCAGAGTCGTCTAAAGCTGGTAGATATTTAAAATGGCAGAGAGCTCCCCGTAAAGAACATTCTTCCCATATGAACCGGGCCAGAGCGATCGCTGCCAGTGCAGCTTGAATTTCAGCCGTTTCCAATTGTCATTCTTTCTCATGGGCAAGCGCTCAGCACACATTCTGCACCGCACACACTCTCAGTCACTGAGGCTTTCAATCAGAAAAATCTTTATGTCTGTCTTGTGCAGGCTTAGGTTACATGCCTGGAGGAATCTAGCATGAGAAACACTCTAATATGTAATTGAATTACCTGGATACCATATAAGAGGAGTGTAATGGAGCCACTCTGTCATGCCAGCCTTCAGGTTTCAGACCTCTTTCCTTATGTTGGTGATGTTCTGTGAGCTGATGTACTTGCACGCTGACAGGTTTTGTAAGACTGATAACCTTTGTCATATGTCACATCCTGTCTGACTCAATGATTCACATCCTTCTGCAAAAAAAAAATTTTAAGAAAACAGCCTCAGTTATTACCAGCTTTGTCCTTTTAACTGATCGATTTCTGCGTTCCCCTCTGCAGGCCGTGGGAGGGTTGGCACAGCAGAGTTTCTGAAGACTGGTTTGCAGACACACAAACGACGCCACAATGAGTAAGTCCTCTGTGCTCTGATGTTAGACAGACATGATTTACTCAAAGCGTGAGATAAAAACACACAGCAACAACGCCGTCACCGAGGCCAAGTCCTGTGCAGCAGCAGCAGACACGTCAGGTGAAGGATTGCTTTTCGGCATTCTGGAGATGGGGGTCTGGTTGTCTCAGCTGCCCCGGGGCTGTATGATGTCTGTCCAAGCTACACAAATGGAATATTTTCTCTTCGTGAGCGAGTCCAGCCGAGGCAGAGCTTGCCCTGAGATCAAACATGGGAATAGGCATATCAAAAACACTGCACGTCTTTCCTGCCGCTGTCACAGGATATTCTCAATATGGCTGCAGTTAAACACGGCTGACTAATTGTTTGCACACACCTTTTAGTGCTGAGCTAAGTGCCAAAGGTTTCGTCTCTCTCTTGATCCCGTCTGACACACACAAACACACACACACACACACGCCGTCCATTTTCCGATCCGTGCTCTAATAGTGTGTTTTTTGCCAACCCGTTATCCTCTCCAGATGAGAGGCAGGCTCTCCACTCCATAATGAAGGACCTGGTTGCCCTCCAGATGACGCGGCGCCAGCCTGTGTTGTCTTACGACAGCGGAAAACCCAAGACAACGGCACAGGCCAACCGACAGGTACGGCATCAATGCATCACGGTCAAGCTGTGGAGTAAGAAAACAGCTTAGTTACACGTTTACATAGAAGGTTTTTGAAATATTAACCCTCTAAACCCCGAAACCTGCTGGCAAGTTTCAGAGACGTGATATTTTTTTTAAAAACTGCACCATTTATCAAAGCTGGAAGCCGGAAAAACCAAAGGAATTGTAAGATTTTCAACTTTCTGACGGTCTTTGAACTAAACATCTGTCATGCTGCCAAATATGGTATGATATTTAAAAATTCTTATATTTTTTTACTTAAAAATCTGGCAAAAATAAACCATTTGCTCAAACCAGATTCTGTAAAAAACTAAAAATTCTGTGTTTCTCTTTGGAGCCAGGAAGCCATCAGTCACTCATCTGCCAGCAACAGTCATGTAATAAATATTCACAAACCTTTAGGCTGAACTGCAGGCTGTGCTTAAACAGAGCAGATAGAAGACAAAGAATGAAAACAAATAAAACATATATATAGTAAAATATCAAGAGTACGTAGAGTCAGATTTTATTTTTCAGTATTGGTAACCCCTGTACATGTTGATTCTAGGTTAAAATAAATTACTGTGAGTCCCATATAGTTACTGTGAGAATAAAGTGTGCAGGAGGGTCTTAAATGTTGACAGAATACATTTTTATCCCTGCTACTACCGCTCTGTCAATCATGGAGCTTTATTTATGGAAACCTGCTATAATGAAGCACAGTATAATTGGTTACCACCCATCCAGGTATATTTTTTTGATGCTTTTAATAATTTCCTACCGTCAGCGTTAGCTAATTTAGCCCTAATGACAGATTAAACACCAAGGCTGCCACCCACAGTTCACCTGAAACTCATTAAACCCAGTTATTTTCAGCTTCTTCTCTAAAAATATATTCTGCTTGTGCGGGAATATGGTCCACCGGCCCACCCACTCATGCTTTGGACCACAGATGGATCCACAGAGAATAGCCAGAGCAGACATTGTGCTTAAAGGAACAGGCCCACATTATGGGAAGGAACCTCATCCGCCTTCTTGCAGACATTGCATCAGAAGCTTGATGACTCTCATATAAACACGGATCGGCCACAACGTCAAAATCAGTTCCTTGAGCTGCTCTTGAGGCATTTGTTCTTGGCCTGAAGGAAATGTTCAGATGTGTTGTTTGTGTCAGCACATGGATGCCACCCTGCAAAAAGAAAAGAAAACATTAAAATCTGGCACCAAGGGAGGCCAAAAAACATGTGTTAATCAGTGGAATACTGCAACTTCCTTCTCTGCATTTGACCCATCCTATTCCTAGTTACCTTTAACTATCCATACTAGGAGCAGTGGGCTGCCGCGGTGCAGTCAGGGGTAAAGGGCCTTGCTCAGGGGCCCAACAGTGGCCAGAGAGGGGGTTCAGTCCTCTGACCTTCTGTTCAGTGGCCAGGGGCTTAACCTGCTGCACCACCACTAGCAAATATCTGCAAAATTATTCCATTTTTAGCTGATTTAAATGATGATTGATTTAATTTTGGTCTGTTTTGTTGTAAATTTTTATTAGATATTATCTGGGGAAAAAAATTAAAATAGCAGTTTAAAAATAATCTACCATTTTATAATCCTTAATGTAAATAATATTTGTGTCAAAAAATGGGAAATATATCTAAAATAATTATATTTTTTTGTGCTGGTTTAAATGGAGCAAAAGTAGTGTATTTTTAGATGTCATTATTTACAGTTTCTGTGATTTTAATAGATAATATATGTACTTGAACAAAACAGGAAAAACTGCAAAAAATCTGTTTAAAAGTGATTTACTGTTGTTGAATCCAAATAGACATTATTGTTATTTATTTCCTATTAAATACCTGTTAAAAACTGTTTTTTTTTAGCTGATTTAAATACACTTTTAAAATAGTGTAATTTTACAGCCAAACATTATAAAAAAATAAATAATTTTTTAAGTAAATAAATAATTACCATTTTTTAAAATACCAATTTTTGATGTGCAGATTATTTACAGTTTTGTACAGTTTTTATTTTTACAATTTGCATTTAAATTAATACATTTTTGGTAATTTTACCAGCTATTATCTGTAATTTAAAAGACTGAAAAAATCTGAGAATAACAGTAAATTGTTCAAAAATTACAGTTAAAAATGTAGATTTTTTTTACAGTGCAGGGCCTAAGGTTTCCCAGCGCAGCATGTTCTTGTAATGAGATGATTGATGTTACACACTTCTCCTGTCATTGGTTTTGATGTTGTGTTTGTACATGTGTGTAGCTAGCAGCCTAAAATAAAGGATAAAACATGGAAGCAGTTCGTCTGTTTCTGTCCAGAGGTAAAGAAAAACTGTTTAATCTGCACTAAAACCAAATTGTTAAAACCTCAGTTGACCGTTTTACAGTATTTATGGGCTGTATTTTCCTTGGTTGGGACATAACCCTGTAATTCTTGTTTTTGGCCGTCGGTGTTCGGTGTCAGTAGTGAGGTGAACGTGAGAGAGGAAAGCTCTGTGGCTGGATTTGAAGCAGGTCGTCGCAGTTCACGGTCAGCATCCTAAATCCAGCCCAGAGGAATCCCCCGGTTTGCAGCGTTACACTCGTGGGTTTTTGTGCGGATTTAAACAAATGGCAAATAACTTCAATTAATTGGTGGGCTCTGGAGGTGCTGGTAGGTGAAGTTTGTTACCTTTGGACGGAGCCGGGCTAGCTGATCCGCCTGTTTCCAGGCTTTGCAAAGCCAACCGGATCCTGGCTGGAGCTTCATATTTACTCATTGTCAGTCAGGAGCCAGTCTTCTCACCGAACTCTCTCCAGGAAGCCAAACAAGCGTATTTCCTGAGATGTAGAAGTAGATTTTCCCGCTGGAACAGCATCTTCTCTGCCATCCAAGCACCCTCAGTGACTTAGTTTGCAGTTGTTGTGAGTGGAAGTGGGTTCTCATGAATGGTGAAGCAGGGAAAGAGGTAGAGAGAATAATGTTTGAGCAACACATGCAAGCTGGTTTAAAGAACTCTCTGACCTTCTGTTTTCTCTCAGGACGACGTCAGGATAAAGTTTGAGTTCTCAGGAGAAAGGAGGTGAGTTTGGTTCGGCCTTTATTTGCATGCGTGTTGAGTGTGTGTGTGTGTGTGGACCTTCGACATTCATATAGTTTACATCCACATGCGAGTCAGGGAGAGCACAGAGGAGACATAAACACACTCGCTCAGGCATGCTGTTCTCGTCACATGTTCCAGTTCATGAGAAAGAGCACCTCTCAGACCCCGACACACACTCCAAGCACTTAATTCAGCCTGGTATGCGAGCTGGAGAATGGAAGGGGGGAACGGACTGCGGTTAGCCGGCGGCTGCCAGCGCAGACCACAAATATGCAAGGTGTACTCAGAAGAATCTGCACGCACCGAACACAGCCGCTCGTGTGTGTTTGGTCTGCACGTGTGCTTGTAGCCCGAAAGCCGTTTCCTTGGCAGCTGCTACAGATCTGTCTTCATCTGTCTGTCTGTCTGTGTGATTTCTTGCCTTCTTCATGTGTAGGATCCTCATGTTTGGACGGCCCGTGCAGTTCGAGGAGATTCAGCAGAAAGTGAAGACGGTGTTCGGCCAGCAGTTAGACCTGCATTATATGAACAACGAGGTAAAGTGGAGTCTCTGTGTCTGCTTTCACCCTCAATCTCCCCCCGACTCAGTGACGTAGCAGACATATTATCTACTATGGCGTCTTCAGATGTCCAGATTTAACCAGCTAACAATCTCAGACGTTTTTCCGTCACTTCCTTTTACATCCTCTTCTGAGAAACTGCTAGTTATCTGCATTGTTGGCAGTTCTTTTTCTGTTCTCTGATTAACAAACAGAATATTTCAGCTCTGCAGACATGTCTGTATGTAGGTGTGTATGTTACGCATGGATGTTCTGTCATGTCCGTACTATATGTGGCTATATTTAACCAAATCTTTCGATCAAAAAGTTCTGCTTATAAGACCTAATCTATGGCCGCCGTCTGCATCCAGCAGTGCTGTACACTTGTAACGAGGGATGTTAATGATTAATTGATTAATTGCCGCTAATAATTTACCGGTTAAAAATGTGCTAACTGATAAGGCAGAAGACAAAAGACGTTCATTTTAGAAAATGTTTTGCAGATTAGCTCTAGTACCTGGTTACGCCACAAGATGTAGCGACCTGAGGAGGTGGTTGTTTGGACTCCCAGCAGTTCCATGCTGGCAAGCAGAGAGCATTGTGGGAGTTTAGCTCGTTAAGCGCCACCATGAGAAAGTCTTCTGTGATGCTTAATGCCTGCCAGATCTGAGTCCACTGTCTGTTCATTCTTTGAGCTAGTGGCTGATTGCCTATGCTAGTAGAGGGGCCTTAGTCATGTGACGTAAACCTCTTGGCTTGTGTCATGTGACTGATGCACAACCATGTGTCTGTCAAAGAAAACAACAAGGATACTCTTGATGCAACTCCTGACTTTACACAACTTCTTCGGTCTTGGAAACTGCAACTCTTTTACCGTGAACACTGCTGTTTGGTCTCTTGGTGGTCGCTGCAGACCCACCTCGAATCACTAGTGATGATCTTTCACATGAAGGTTGGATCGTCCAGCTGCTGACTGACCCAGAATGTGATGTTTGATCTCTGTTCCACTTTGAGGCTGAAAATGCAGTGTGCACATCCCACTGGACACGAAAACATGTGGAGCATGTTGATATTACGATGCCATATTACATCCTGATAGTTACTGCTCATACGTGTAACCGTAACTTGCTCCATGCACTTTTTCATCACACCTCAAATATCTCTGCATGTATGTTTGTGTCTGTGTTTCCTTTATTGATTAAATATTTGTACGTTTAAAAATGCCTCCAGCAGCCTTTGTGTGCTTGTTAATCTTGGCATGCGTTCGTTAATATGCATTGTTGACTGTGTGTGTGTGTGAGCGGTTCTTTGTCTTCTATCCTGGCAGTTGTCCATCCCTCTGCGAGGTCAGGATGACCTGGACAAGGCGATCGACTTACTGGACCGAAGCTCCAACATGAAGAGCATCAGGATTCTGCTCCTCACTCAGGAGCACAGCAACGTAAGACGCTCCGAGCGTTTCCAGAACACCATTGCACCACTGGCATTTCTTCACCACAGAGCCGTGTTGTGAAAAAATCTAAGTTCCTGATTTGCTTGCATTACACGGACTGGTCTGCTGACAGGATTGTTCGATGTGTTGAAACCTCCTGTTCTTTTCTTTGAACTGCAGGCCTCCACACCCTCCCATCATGCACCGTGCAAGCAGGTGAGGATCAAGTCCTCTCAGTCCACTGGAGATGTCAGCACAGTGTACCAATCCTCCGAACCCAGGGGGCGCCACCTCTCAACTGGTACATACCATCTCTCTAATGCCTCCAAAGAGGAAATCTAGTTGGGTTATTTCTCCCAGAAGCCTTAAATATTTTGTTAATATTCAGTTACGGTGGCCGTCATGTTGAGTTTTTACCTTGATCTGCCTTCTGTCGCCGCCTTCTGCTCTCTCGCTCACTGTTCTTTCTTTTGCTTCCCCTTCTCGCAATGGGTCCTCTTCCTTTTCCTGTTCACCATCACTAGACGATGCCTGCTGGACAGCAGCCAATCAGATTAGGGAATGCTATTAGTGTGGCGGACCAGTGGTCTGCTGCAGGAGCAGGAGGGGTCACAGTGGCTCCAGGAGGGCTTTAGAGCTTGACTTTGTGACACCAGCAGGCCATAAATGCTCTGCGCGGTCGCTGTTTGGAGGCTGAATGTCAGCGGCCGACACTTTCATTTGCAGTTTTCTTTATCTTTGTGGCTCAAGAGGGAGACGGCTGCGTCACAAATCATACTGCACTGATGCGTCCTTGAGTTGTAAAAGCGTCGTCTCGGCTGCTGCGTGTTTTGTTTTGCACTGTGGAAAATGAAATCAGCTTCAGAGGAGTTTAATACGTCTTAACAGTTTCAGAATTTATGCAAAGCCGTACATGCATGTGATCAGCTGATGCACTTAAAGCATTTGCACTTTTCAGTCCTCTGGTTTGTGAAGTGCACATATACTTGAATTTTTTTATTTCATGTGTCTCATCTTTTCCTTTGCCCTCATAATTTGCGTCTGATCCCAGGTTCTCAGAACACAGGGCGTAGCTCGCCGCCTCCCGGCTACGTCCCCGAACGCCAGCAGAGGATCGCCCGCCAAGGTTCATACACCAGCATAAACAGTGAGGGGGAGTTCATCCCCGAGACCAGCGACCAGTGCGTGAGTCACCAGTTCACTATTAACGGAGAAAATCCACCCTAAAATAGAAGTCATATGGTGTGTTTGTGATTTGGCACCACATAAACAACTCTGTTTTCCAAATCTTGAATCAGGATCTTCTCTGGTTTTGCTCATTAATGAAGCCTTTGTGGTCTCTGCTGCAGTGTCTTGGCTCATGTTCAGGGATTTTGGGGGTTCGAGTTATTAAGAAGTTAAACAAATTTGAGAGTAAGAAGTCAAACAAACCACTCAGGGAGTCCCCAGATTTGTTTACCCAGACACTGCCCGTGTGAGGTGTTTAACAGAAAAGGAAGGTTTTCAAAACATATTTCTTCTTGGAACATACCGCTGATTTTCCGCTGTGCCCGGTGCAGGTGCTGGATCCCTGGAGCAGCGCAGAGAACTCGGTTTCTGGAAGCTGTCAGTCTCTGGACAGCAACTCAGACAGGTGACCAGCAAACCCTCGTTAAAGCCGCCTGCCAGGAGCTCGAGACTCATTACGCGTTTTATTATCTTTCCATTACAGCTCCGTAATTGGTGTTGCTGAATTACTTTAGCTGCTCTCAACATCTCCCGCTCTCGTTTCTGTTGCAGCCCCTCAATGAGGAAGTCTCGAATGCACAGAGCCAAGAGTTACCCAGATAATCGTCAAGAGTGCTCAGGTGAGGAGCCAAATTTCCCCTCTAACCATGCATAAACATTGTGTTACCGCAGCACAAGCTCTGTTGCATCTTACTTTGTGGCGTTTCTTTTTTTAGCCCTCTGAACCTCAAGATGTTTCTGGGTGTTTTCTTTGCTCCTGTTGCATTTTTTGCTCACTGTAGGCTCATTTTTCATTGCAATATAAAGTCCTGCACCTCTATGGAAGAGAGAGAACTCTTTCTTTTGTCCCAAATGACAGTTATAATTCCAAAAAGTAAAAACAAAGTTGAATTTCTTTGATTTTTATTGTACAAAATATTAAAAAAGAACTCAACGTCAACATGTGCCAATGGGTTTTTACCTTTACTGGAAAAACTACACGGTGACACCACATATGATAGATGTTTTACTGCTTACTTTTAATTTGTTTTCGTACTTGCCTCCTCTCTGCTCTGCGTAAACACAGCCTGCAGTTCAGCCGAAAAGTCCCTGAATTTTTGTCATGTGACTGTCAGATTTTTAGTTTTTTTCAGATTCCAGTTAGAATACAGGCTTTTATTTTGTAGCATAAAGTGACTTTGATGAAATGTCACAATTTTAGGCTTAGAAAGAAATTAAAATGATGAGTTCAAAGACCGTCGGAAAGTAGAAAATCCATTGGTTTTTTTTCTGTTTTTGTAGTTTCTGGCTGATAAATACACTGCAAATTACTTGGCGCTTGCCAAGATTTAAAATCTTATTTTCAGACACGATAGATAATTTGGCTCGTTTTAAAAGTTAATTACTCATTTTTAGTCCTTGATTTTACAGTACAATTTTAGGTTTTAGAAAAAAGAACGTATTTCAAGATTTCTTACCAATCTAAAAATTTACTTGCTGCATAGACAGATAATTTCACTGCTTTTAAGTAATTTCATCTCAAATTCAGTGTTTTTATCTTATATTTAGGCTACTCTTTTTTGCAGTGTACCCACCAGCAGCTACTAGGGTTCTAAGAGTTACCTTTACTTTAAAGCCATCAAGACACGACTTTGGCTACAACTTGTTCATTTTTACAGCAAACTGATGAACATTATTTGTTTATTAAATGTTTTATCTACTCTTAATAGTGCTTGGTAGCTAGTGAAGTCATGCACCAGTTAATGCTAACCAGCTGCAAGCTTATAGAACAGTAGTTTCAAGTTCTGCTGTGTTGTTTCTAAGTATAAGCTAAAACAGAGAGTGTAGAATTAGCTCACGTGAAGGCAGCGTGACCCAACGTGCACACACATGGTTGAATTACAGAGTAATCCCGCTGACCTGTGACCTCCTGCATGTTTGTTTGCAGACAGGGAGAATCATGTGTATGACAGGGTGGCGGGGAAGGGAGGCACCTATCCCCGGAGGTACCACGTTTCCCTGCATTGCAAGGACCACAGTGAAGGTAAGACGAGCAGCATCTAATCTGCATTTCCTCCCTCTGTAATCTCTCTTGTTCATCATGTTATATTGGTCTGAACCACGTTTTTTCCTCGTCTCCGTCAGGTCGTCGAACATTTCCGCGGATTCGCCGCCCGCAGGGGAACCTGTTCACCCTGGTGCCCTCACGGCGGTCGCTGAACGGCAGCGAGGAGAGTCTGGGCAGCTGGCAGCTGGTCGATGCACAGGGAAGACTGCGTCCTCAGGATCGATCTGTGGCCCATAAATGTGAGTAATCATCAACTAAACTCTAAAAATGTACACCTCACTGTGTAGGGTGACTTACATTCCTAAGAGATGAACAAATGATTCACTGCAGGGTGCAAAGGCCAACACCAGGCCTGGCATTGTTCAGTAGAAGATAGTTGGAAGGAAAAACCTTTGTTTCAACATTCTGATCTATAAAAGCAACCAGTGGCTTTTTGAGACATTTTATCTTTTAAAAAATAGCCAAAATTACACCATTTATCACAGCCAGGAACTGTGAAAACAGGAAAAATGATGGGATTTTCAACTTTCTGCAGGTCCTTGAACTAATCATCTGTGACAAGCAGTTCTGTCAGGAAAATTATCAAGATCTAAGTTTGAAATTGAGATATATTGCATCAGAATCACTTTATTCTAATTGTATTATTATTACAGGAGGTCCTCGGTTTACGATGGTCTCAGTTTACGTCGTTTCGTCACGCGGTATGACAACGAAGATAGAAAGCGTCGCTGAGTTTGCCATTGCTCACTGCTGCATGTTAACCCACTCTTAATTTGTGCTATTTTGTGTATTTTTTGCCCTTTCTTATGGCTCCCAAGCGTAAGACAGACTCTTCTGATGGCAGTGCTTTGACGAAAAGGAAAGCCATCACCATGGAAGTGAAATTAGACGTTATGAAACGCTCTGAGAAGGGAGAAACGCCGTCGACCATTGGCCATGTGTTGGGCTTAAGTCGTTCGACAGTCGCGACGATAATCAAAGATCATGTTTCATTTAATTACTGTATTTTATATGTCCTTTATGTGTTGTGCACAGTGTGAGTGACTTAAGGTTTTAATTTAGCTATAATTTAGGTGTAAAATCCGACTTGCACGAACAGATCTGATCCGTAAACCGAGGACCACCTGTATTCTATTTCGCTTAAATTTTTGCCCCAAAAAACAAACAAAGAAAGTATTCCTTGTTGCGAATGTAAATCCATTCGTAAATCAACTGCAATCTACAGTCACGTGGCAAAAAATTCAGGGACTTTTCGGCTGAACTGCAGGCAGTGTTTACACCTAGCAGACAGAAGACGAGTATGGAAGCAAGTTAAAAGTGTAAGTGGTAAAGCATGAATAGTGTGTAGAGCCACTCCAGCCTATTTTAAAAACAGGAAGTAATTTTAGCTTAAGAAAACGTCCATTTTTGGAAAATACAGTTTATTTTTTAGATTGTGCATCCAGTATAGAGACAGATCTGCATGTCAGCTGCAGGTTTAGCCTCGCTTAGCACAAAGACTGGAAGCAGGAGAACAGTTAAAACGTTTGGATGAAAATGTAAATTATGTAAAATAGAAATAAGCAGCTGTGCGTTTTTGTGTTATCTTCCAGCCCCCAGTGCTCCGGTGACGTGGCGTCGAGGGAAGCTCCTGGGTCAGGGTGCGTTTGGTCGGGTGTACCTCTGCTATGACGTGGATACCGGGAGAGAGCTGGCCGCCAAGCAGGTCCAGTTTGATCCCGACAGCCCGGAGACCAGCAAGGTGAGCTGCAGCCTCTAACGCCGGCATGGAAAGTTTCCCCAGAGACCCCACACTGGGCTTGTCTTTGTGGGTTCTCTCTGCGGCGCTCCACGGGGGGTTTTTCATGGCTTGCTCTGCAGACATCGCATGTAGATCGTTTTTGCTGCCTCTGGTTGCACATTAGGATTCTGCTGCTATGAAATGGGACCGCGACCTCTTTTCTTTCACCAGATAACTCATGAATGATAGCATCACTGTGCTCTACTGTAAATGATTAAACCTGAGTTTGTTTTTCAGCGACAAATCATGAATCTGCATCGACGTCCAGCTGGAAAACAAATGACTTCATGTGTTCAGGCCGTTATGTTGGAATGCAGAGTTTAATGAGTGAACCATCTTCTTTTAAAAAAAAAAACTCTCTGGATTCGAGAACTTTATTTTGTCCCCTGGCGCCGAAATGAAATAATCAATGTGCAGGAAAGAAATTCAATAAGTCAAGAAGTGGAATGCATCGAGGAGCTTGTCCTTCCTCCCCCGGGCCCCCCTCTTCCCCATTTTAATGTCTTTTCCTGTCTGCCACAGAGAAAACATGCACTGTCACTTCCCGTATCTGCGAGCGGCCGGGTGTTGTGGTGCTGGAGGGCGACGGGTCGGCAGCGCCTTGACCTCCCGTCACCCCCTCGCTCCTCCAGTCCCGCCCCCCTCCCGGCCCGAATCACTGGTGGCTTCTGTTAGACCGGCTCCTGTGCTGGGACTCTGGGACTACTTTGCGACTTCCCTCTCTCTGTTGTGGCCTCCTCCTCTGATGTAAACACAGGAACTTCTTTTGGGGAACTGTGCTATCGGCTTTCGTTTGCTCTCCGCTTCAGTTTTCACTTTTGGCAGCCTCCACGCGCAGCCGTAAATCGCTGTTAGTCATCCCCCCCGCGTTTATGGCTGCGTTTGTTTGTGATCGTTGGCTGCGGCAGGGCCTTGAGGGGGATCAGCTATGCCTGAAACGAAAACAGCAAATCAATAAAGACGCACAGCTTTTACGTTTCATCACCTGTGGTCTGAACCCTGCTTCTCCGTGTTTCCGTGCAGGAGGTCAGCGCTTTGGAGTGCGAGATCCAGCTGCTGAAAAACCTGCATCACGAGCGCATCGTTCAGTATTACGGCTGTCTGAGGGACCACAATGAGAAGACGCTCACTATTTTCATGGAGTACATGCCGGGGGTGAGTGTCAGCAATGCCAGATTCAGAGTAATCATAGTTTTCAAAAGTCAAAATCAGTCCTCTAACATCGATCTTTTTGCTCAGTCGCAGAGGACACCAATGAGTTCATGATGGGTCATGATTTAACCCTCAGAACCTCGAGTTCACTGTGGGCTCATTTTTCACTGCAATATAAAGCCCTGCACCTCTATGGAAACAACACAACCCTGAGTAAAAGTACAGAGAACTCAAAAAGTGTCTTCTATGCGGTTTGACACAGATATAATGCCATAAATCAGTGGTTCTCAACTGGTCCAGCCTCAGGACCCACTATATCTCTACTAATAACAGTCGCCACCCAAATTATTGAAGTTTGCTGTTCTTGTTAACAAATTAAGGTTTATTTGGGTGGAGTCTCAACGCATTTTGATACAACTTGGGAAAATTTTGGCTTATTTTTTGCTCTTTTTGGTATATTTGGATGGTTTTGCCAAGTTTTGGGCATATTTTGGCCCATTTTGACAGATTCTGAGCACATTTTGGTTCATTTTTGGGACGTTTTAGCATAAATTTCTCCAATAAGCCAAATCTAAAGGTTAATAGTGGGCAACTACTGGTGTCACCACCACTAAATATCCTGCTATTGAAATCAAGCTGTGTCATAAGAAACACATCCTTTAAAACAAAAGACTTTATACCGCTACTTTTTGCTTCTGCGACCCTCTAAAAATGGCTTCGCGACCCACTTTTGGGTCCCGACCCACCAGTTGAGAATCGCTGCCATAAATTACATAAAAAGAAGAACCAAAAGTTGAATTATGTGATTATTCACTTAATAAAATTTGGAAAAACAACATTCAAGTGCCCACATGTGTTACCAATGCTGGAAAACAGTGGTGGCTTTACTTACCATACATTTTTTACTACTTACGTTTTTAATTTGCATCTCAGAGCACAGAATTCTTACTTTTTTACAGAATCTTGGTAGAAAATTATTTGCTTTTTGGCATTTTTTTAATGAAACCTGCAGAATAAAGTGATTTTGATGAAACGAAGCACAAAGTTTCACAACCCAACAGCAGATGAGTCGTTTAAGGACTGTCAGAAAATTCTGGCTCATTTCTGGCTCTGACAAAAGGTGTACCTTGCACTGTTTCAACACAAAGAAATACTGTTTTTAATTGTTGTTTTTTAGATAACATGCTTTTTAAACCTGCCAAAGAGTATTTGGGGTTCATTTAGCCTCAGTTTTGACTCCTGGGCCATAGTTGTTTAGCCTAACCTGTCTGAAAACTAGTGAGATCAAGACTACACCCTCTTGCTGCCCACTTCCTTTCTGTTCGCGTGGAAGGTCGACCACATCAGGTGTCATCCCAGACCGATTAACAGGAAGTGGAAGTGGGTTTTAACACCAACAGGGATTCTACATCGATGCAGACTTACTGCAGCACCGTGTTGTGTTTGTCGTTAAAGACACTCCGTGGAAATTAACCTTATAAACTGCTCAAGCTAAGATAGACATTTAGTTTTTCAGACATAACTTGAAGTAACACTGTTTCAGGACCAAATATGTCCGACTCTTGGCTATAAAACAGTAGATGTTGTAGACCGTTGCAAGAACCAGGCAGTTCATCAGAGTTAAAGTAAAAGAGATGTCAACAAGGAAGTTTGGGAGTATGTTTTATTTGTCTTCATAATAAAGTGCCCTCAATGAAGGGAGAGCTGCTCCCATGATGGAGGCTGCGGAGGGAGGGTTCGGTTTGAGAGGTTTGGTTTAAGAAAGGCCCAGAAAGATATTTAATGTTGTTTTAACTAAAGATGAAAAAGGAGAAAAAAACTCTTGTTCGCTCAAATTTATTGGCCTGTTAAAGTTCTCTGCACATCACTGCTGCTTCTGACATTTTTATTTCATCTCCCGTTCCACCTCTGCGTGTGTTCTTTCCAATATCAATTCAGATATTTCACATTTCATGTTTTCATTATCACTATTTTACTCTTGTTATGCAGTCGTTTGGAGGTCTTACCACCCGCAGACATTCCCGGTCTGTCAGTTGCTGCACTTGTGTTTTAAAGCGCTGCAGTGTAAAACTTTTTGCTCTCTTCCTGTCAGGGTTCAGTCAAAGATCAACTGAAGGCCTACGGAGCTCTGACAGAAAATGTGACCCGGAAGTACACCCGACAGATCCTGGAGGGGATGTCGTACCTGCACAGCAACATGATCGTACACCGGGACATTAAAGGTAAAGCTCCCGCAGACGCCCGAACATCACACACTGTTTAGACGGCGTTTTAACACGGAGGTGACTGGTGAGATGTAATATTTACATGTTCAGGTGCCAACATCCTGCGGGATTCGGCGGGCAACGTGAAGCTCGGAGACTTCGGCGCCAGCAAGAGGCTTCAGACCATCTGCATGTCTGGCACCGGCATCCGCTCCGTCACCGGCACCCCCTACTGGATGAGTCCGGAGGTGATCAGCGGAGAGGGGTACGGCAGGAAGGCCGACGTCTGGTAAGAGCAGGAGGTTCACTCACACTTTCAGATGATCAGACCGGTGCTGCCAACTGAGGCTGACGTCTTCGTAGCGTAAACACACACTGACGTATAGTTTAGGTGACTGGGAGGACAGAGTAGAAGTCAAGCAGATTCTGTTTAGCTGCCAAGGATGGGACAGTTTCTTGATGTCGGCACGGATGCATCAGATTTTTCATGTGACTTATATGTTGTTTAATCAATCAACTACAACTCTTGAGCACATTTTAAACTTATAATTGAGAAAACCTGGAATTAACATGTACAAATTTTTCCAAATGCTTGCCGATGTTACCAGTGTTTGTGACTTTACATGCAAACACAGCCTGCAGTTCAGCTGAAAAATCACTTAATTTTTGACAGGTGACTGTTGGTCGCAGCTGAGTCACAATTGGCTTCACTGTTACGTTCATGAGTGTAGAATTTTGTGTTTTTTACAGAATTAATTTATCGTGAATGGTTCATTTTTGGTGAATTTTCTAAAAATCACAGGCAGAATAAAGCGATTTTCCGCACATCACTGATGAGTAGTTCAAGGACCATTGGAAAGTTGGAAATCCTTTCTGTTTGTACAGTTTCTGGCTCTGACAAATGGTGCAATTTGAGCAATTTGTTTAAAGATAGCATGCAGCAGATTTTTGTGTTCAGATTTTTAGCTTTAAGGATCTTTGAAGCCACCAGAAGTCACCAAATTTCTTTTTAGTTTAATATTTTCCAAAAAAAAGAGTCGAAACTTATGAACATCGAAATACAGATAAACTTACCGTTAAATTTGTAAAGCTATAAAAGTTGTGAGCTGCAAGTCAACCAACTTAATGCTCTAAGAATAACAATCCAGTGATACCATGATGCAATCCTTACAATTCCACCCTGTCTACAGACCCTTTTATTTTTGATACTGTCTTTAAACACCATCGCAGTCTTGAAAGTCTATGAATTTCCTGCACCCAGTGAAGTAGTTTGGCTTTCGCGGGCAGCACCTAATTGCCCAGCTTGAGGCCGGCGGTGGCTGCCCAGTAAGACGGATTCAGCCCCTGGCGCCCGTCTCCATTGAGCCAATAGAAAAAGGGCGTCTTCTGTGTTGTGTGAAGCTGGAGTTTCCTCCTGAGGCCTAAAGGAGCCTGGACAAGCTGTGTGGAGGCCCTGTGTTGCCCCGGCAGCAGGACTCCCGTCTTGGGAGCGATCCAAAGCAAAGGTGAACCGGTGCGTTTGGCGTCAGCTCGGCTGCATCAGTTGCCAGAACAATGCTTGAAAACACCGACAGAGTCCAAGCCGTGTTTTCTGTCAGGGTTTGCTCCCTCAGCCTTTTCCATTTCAGAGGATAACCTCAAGGCGGTAGGAGTTGCTATTTGACCCGTAGGTTGGGCAGCGGTTGGCAAGCGCCTGGGTGTAGGAGACCCAGTTCGCATGTGTCGCCACAGGGAGGCGCTGCAGGTGGATGGAGAGACGATGGACCGGCAGGATTCGGCTCCATGCGCTCTCCTTCTCTTTTGACAAGTTAGCGAGTGGCAAACACACAAAACAGATGAGTGAAAGCAGAAGTTGGAGCTGCTGCTTGGGCAACTCTGCATCACACAACAACGCCCTGAGTTTCTCCAACAGCAGCGCACTTTGATGCTACAAGGATTTGCGTAAGCTCACATTTTGACCCTCTGGATTCGTGTTTTCTTTGCTCCTGTCACATTTTTCCTCACCGTGGGCTCATTTTTTACTCCAACATAAAGTCCTGCAGCTCTGTGGAAACAGAACAACCATGACTGGAAGCAGAGAGGGCTCGGAATGATCTTTTATGTTGTGTATTGCAGTTATAATCCCGTATATCATGAAAAAAGAAAAGTTGAGTACATTTATTTCAACACAAGCGATTTAAAGTGCTTCACATAAAACCTAAAAAGCATTAAAACAAAGTGGAAGAGGAGCATGAAGCAGCATAAAAAAGGCTTGTTCGTACAATTAAAGAAGTTAGATAGAGAAGAAAAATGGAAAATCAAACTTACAGTGCAGTTTAAGGTGTTTAGAAGCCTCAGATTTGGTTCAGTGAAAGGCAGAGGAAACGGAAAGCCTTGATTTATTTAAGAACGGACAAGTGGGGGGAAAAAAAAGCAAAAGTTGAATTTTGATTATTTGTTTTACAGATGTTTTAAAAACATTTTTCCAGGTTCTCACCGATGCTGTCTCTACATACGATAGATATCTTGCTGTTTACATTTTAATCACCTCTTCAAACCAGTCGTTTTTCAGCTCTAGAAAGACGCTTCACCGTGCTGATTGTATCTCCCAACAGCTTCCTGACAGCTTGCTCCTCCGTATTCTGTTTCTGACTCATGCTGCGTTTGTTTTATTGATAAGTACGTTTTAATTTTCCCCTCGTTATCTCCTTTCATCTCCTGTCTGCTCAGCGCAAACACCGTCCGCAGTTCACCTGAAACGTATCTGATTTTTGTCTCGTAATCGTAGATTCCAGCTAAGGTCGTCATGACTTTCCTTTTTTTTTTTTTTAGTTTTTGACAGGATGTTATTGGAGCAAAGGGTTTATTTTTGATTAAATATCACGACTTTAAGCTGAGATTTTTCCTGACAGAATCACACGTCACATATGATTAGTTCAAACACTGTCAGGAAACTGAAATTGCAGTGATTTTTTCTGTTTTTACAGTTTTTGCTCTGATAAATTGTGTAATTGTTGAGATTTTATTTTTATTTTTAACACACAATGATGCTTCTCAAACCCACATCAGGTTTTGGCATTCAGAAAGTTAATGCAACACCTTTACTTCTACTTTTACTGAACACATCTTCCACCACTGGAATCCTTTAGATCAGTGGTTCTCAACTGGTCCAGCCTCAGGACCCACTATGTCTCTATTAATAACAGTCGCGACCCAAATTGTTGAAGTTTGCTGTTCCTGTTAACTAATTAAGGTGTATTTGGGTGTAGTCTCAACACATTTTGATACAACTTGGGAAAATTTTGGCTTATTTTTTGCTCATTTTGGTTTATTTGGACATTTTTGCCAAGTTTTTGGGCATATTTTGGCCCATTTTGACAGATTCTGAGCACATTTTGGTTCATTTTTGGGATGTTTTAGCTTAATTTCTCCTATAAGCTGGCAGAACCAAATCTAGAGGTTAATAGTGGGCGACTACTGGTGTCACCACCACTAAATATCCTGCTGTTGAAAGCAAACTGTGTCATAAGAAACACGTCCTTCAAAATAAAAGACTTTATACCACTACTTTTTACATGCTTCTGCGACCCTCTAAAAATGGCTTCGCGACCCACTTTTGGGTCCCGACCCACCAGTTGAGAACCACTGCTTTAGAGGTAAACTACATTAGCTGAGGCAAAGGGGCATTTGTTCCTGAAAAGAAATATGATAGCTGCTGTTGCTGCTGGAATGAAACCAACACTTGTGTGACTGAGACGGATAATATGATGTTTTACATCTGAAGAACAAGACACAACTTGAAGAAAGTGGAGAAAAAAAGCTGCATATTTCTTCTAAGCAGCTGTTTTCTGTCAGTAAAAGCAGCTCTGTTTGAAATAGGGACAGGGGTTACGAACATACCATTATGGTGGAGACATACCATAATTCAACAAGCACGTATATTGTAAATAAGACCGCCGGCTGGCAGGTTGAGACACGTGAAAGAAGGAAAATAGCAAATTATTTCTGGTTAAGCGTCAGACACCGTGTGCTCTCAAAAGGAAAAACGTCTTTTAATAAGTGAGGAGGCTGCTGTATGTAGCCCAGTTCCTGCCACACTCCCACACACACAGCGCACAACATTCCCCCACGCAATCTGATTGGGTGGCGACCCACCAGGCGAGTGATGTGATTGGCTGGAGGCCAGTCAGAAGGGTCATTACAGAGGTTGGTATGTTCCAGGTTGTGGAGTGGAGGGGGGGGGATCGAGCTCCCAGGAGGGTCGGTACCTCCCCGGGCAGGTGGAGGAGGCCCTCTGCAGACGCTTTCCACTGAAAACATTCCTTCGGCGCTTTGGATGGCAGCATCGCTCCATGAAAAATCAATCAGTGGCCCCACCTGACCCCCCCAGAATCAGCAATCATCAATCTGACCTTCATACTTTGAATATTTCCTGAGTTACAGGCTCTCACAGTGCTTAGGAAATTTTGCACTTTTTCATTTTTCCAACATTTTTGAGCCCTCATAACTTCTTACTCACTTGAGATAGACGCGTGAAATGTTCAGTGGTGAAAAGCACATGTAAAAAAAACTGCAACCAAATCGATTTTGCATCCACTCCTGGTGTCTCAGTCGAAAGCAAAAATCTCCTTTTTGTTGAGCTGGAGTTTTTCTGTAACCAGGCATCAAAGGGGGCTGTGCAAACATGAAGGGACACTGGTTGAAAGAATATAAATAAAAAGTATTACTGGTATTGTACAGATTCTTTCATAGAGAGAAATTCAGATATTGATAGTGACTCTTACATAAGTAGAAAAAATTGTTATAGCACACATTTTGTATATGTAGAAAAATATATTGTACAGGGACATTTTAAATATACAAACCGTTCCTAACAGACAGGCTGAGTGATAAATGTCCGATTTTCTATGAGTGTTCTACTGGAAGCAGTGCTGGCTATAAGGTCTGACTGAATATTATGGGATATATCATAGTTTCAATAGAATAGTTTCATAGAAAAAAAAAAGCTGTGTCCGGGGATCGGGTCTCTGAGGCCCCCGCCGTCGACCGCTGCCAAATCCACATTGCACCAGACTGCTACAGTTCCCTCTGTGGGTGGTGGTACTACAGGAGGTCAGGCCCACAACCCAGGTCGTTCGTTGGGGCTGAGCCCAGCCAGGCCCCATGGGCAAAGGCCCGGCCACCAGGCGCTTGCATACGAGCCCCAACCCCAGGCCTAGCACCAAGGTGGGGCCCCGGCTGCACCGCACCAGGCAACTTCACGGTCCTTGGTATTCTTCTATCCATAAGGGTTTTCAAACTGCTTTCGGTCTGACCCGTCACCTAGGACCTGTTTGGCCTACCCTCACCTATGGTCATGGGCTTTGGGTCGTGACCGAAAGAACGAGATCCCGGATACAAGCAGTCAAAATGAGTTTCCTCCGTAGGGTGGCTGGGCGCACCCCTATAGGGCGAGGAGCTCAGTCACCAGGGAGGAGCTCGGAGTAGAGCCACTACTTCTTCACATCGAGAGGAGTCAGGTGGCTCGGGCACCTGGACGCCTTCCTAAGGAGGTGTTCTGGGTATGTCCCACCGGGAGGAGGCCTCGGGGAAGACCTAGGGCATGCTGGAGGGACTATGTGTCTCGGTTGGCCTTGGAACGCCTCGGGGTCCCTCTGGAAGAGCTGGAGGAGGTGTCTGGGGCCAGGGAAGTCTGGGCCCCTTTGCTTAGATTGCTGCCTCCGCGACCCAGCCCGGGATAAGAAGTAGAAGAAGGATGGATGGATGGATGGATGGATGGATGGATGGATGATGGATGGATGATGGATGGTTTCATAGAAATGAGCGTTAGTACCCCGGATGTGTTTCTGTTTTCTTATATTTCACCCAACAAAACCCATGAAAGTGCATTTTTGGTAACCTTCAGGGGCAACATCGGATACACTCGATGAGGCATGATTTTTACCTACATTTCAATACCAGGCTCATCTTCTAGCCAAGATTCCTTCCGTGTCAAAACAATGTTTTAATACAGTCTTGTTTTAGGCCTGTAAATTGGAAAATATTCAAAGTATGGAGGTAAAATATTGCATGTCTTCATTAAAGATACTGAAGTTATTGTACCTGCTGATTCTAAAGGGGTCGCTTTTTTAGATTCAGGTGATTATTTATAGAATAACCATCAAACATGTGATTTGTGGTGTTCGTTTAGTCTTTTTACGTGAGGTTAAATTCATAAATGTCGTTTGCAGGAGCCTGGGTTGCACCGTGGTGGAGATGCTGACGGAAAAGCCTCCGTGGGCCGAGTACGAGGCCATGGCAGCCATCTTCAAGATCGCCACCCAGCCCACCAACCCTCTGCTGCCCATGCACACCTCCGATCAGGCGCGGGACTTCATCCGCTACATCTTCGTGGAGGCCAAACACAGGCCCAGCGCCGAGGAGCTGCTCAGACATCCCTTCTCCCAGATCCTGTGCTCGGACCTGCCCAGCTACTGACCGCGCTGTAGCTTTAGCGGCAACTGTAGCTTCCATTCAAACCCCTCCCGTGGCGGAAAATCCAGACGTCAGTGTTAAAGAAGACTCTCACACACAAAATCCAAAGAACAGGTTGACAGCAGCGGTCGACGCGGTGCCTTGAAAACCAGCATGTGCTCTTCCAGGAGGCTCCACAAGGGGGAGCCAGAACACAGAGGAAGCGTCTGGTGGATTTCTGCAAACGCAAATGATGCACCCCGACGGCAGCATTACGGAGTCGTAGTTCATGCACCAGTTGTGTCGTCCTGTGTTTACATTCAGTTGTTGTGCAGTTGTGAGAAATACCAAGAATCCCTAAAAGTGTTTGAAACATTCAGCTGCGCACCATTTTAAAGCTACAACAGGCCTAAAGCTCGGTGGATGTTAGAAATAGCGTTAATTAGACAGGGTCGTTCTCCCTTTATTTTCCATCTCTGTCTTTTTCTACACAGAGAAATCTCTGCTCTTGAACTTCAGCTTTTTATTTAAGCTGCATGGGACGCACTTTTTTGATTTCAGCCTCTCCAAATTCAGAGAACAGACGTGGTTTAGCACAGTTTGTAAAAATCCACAATACTGGGGCCAGATTGGGATTCTGTTAACTACCAATACATTTCAACAGCATCCATTTCTCTGCATAGTAACTCTGCAATAGTCTCTCTGACATAATGGATTTCTATATACTCAGATACTAAAAATATTTAGTTTGCTGCATTGTAAAGCTTTTTAACACACTTCTCAAGCTGCAACTCCTCATCCAGACATCCTGACGTGGAATCTATTGATTTTTGTCCATTTTTTAAAGACAAAAATGCATAAAAAGCAGCATTTTTGTGTAAAAATAAAAGAAAACATAAAGCAGCAATAAAGACAGATAACTCACAGTCTATAAATTCAGCAAAGCTACAACATGTGTCATTTCTACCATCTTATTTTAGATCAAGAGATGGAGCCACGACTTGAGAAATGAGGATGAAAAAGACTTTAATGTGCGGCAAACAATATTTTTTCATCCAGATGATGTTTTTAAAGCGTATTTGCAGGTTTTTCAAAGGTAATCAAGCGTTTCTTGTTCTGAGATTCTTCGCTCAGTGACTTTGAAAGTAGCTCTGATGGCCGAGCGCCACGAAATGGGCGACACCTGATGTACAACGATCAGCCACAATGTTAAAACCACTGCTAGGCGGCGAGAATGACAGGTTTTCTCTTTACATTTAGAACATTTACATTTAAATTAGAGCTTATTTTAACACACACCACCCACATACACAATGCTGCGGAACCTGTGCACCCCTTAATGGCAGCAGTGTTCCCCGATGGCCTCTTTCAGCAGGATAATCCTCCATGTCACGCTGCAAAACTAGTTCAGGGACAATTCTAGAAACACTGAAAGTGTTGACTTGGCCTCCCAATTCCGAGATTTCAATCCTATCAAGCATCTGTGGGAAGCGCTGGAAAAACAAATGTAATCCATGGAGACCACATCTTACAACTTCCAGGACTTAAAGCATCTACTGCTGACTTCTTGGTGCATAAAGACACCCTCAGAGTCAGTCTGTGGAGTCCAGACCTCTGCACATCTGACCCGTAGTGGATTTGCACAATATTCGGCGGGTGGTTTTAATGTTGTGGCTGATCTGTGTTTGTCAGGGACGTAAAAAAGCACTCCCTTTAGTATCTCTGTTAATGTCCGTCTACCTGTAAAACTACCTACTTTGCCGCACTGCCTTAAAATTTAAGAGAATAGGAGGATTTCATACAGTCAAGGGAAAATCAGGGTGGATTTTTCCTTCTAAAGAGCTCGTATTATGCCTACATTTTTTGTTCATGTCAAAGGTCTTTACACTTTCAAAGCCCAAACAGTGAGAGGAGCTGCTGTAGCAATGTCCAGGGTGAGAAAAATAATGTTTTTTTTTTAAGTAAGGTATGTAAACAGATTACAGTAGGCTGAAAAAGTCAAATTATAAACTTCTAAAGGTGCGTAATATGGGCTCTTTAAGTTTCTCTTTCTAACTGGACTCTTCCAGGCTTGTTCTACCTTTCACCTCACTGTGACTTACCCTTCTACCAGCCAACCGTCCTCCTCCTCTTCTTGCAGCTCTTCAATATCGCAGAAGTTCTCAGCCGACAAAGTGCCAAAACGGGCGGATCTAACCTTATGCTGCAGACTTGTTTAATATCAAAGTGAAGCAGGTGAAGCTTTTTATTGGTTTGAAAGTTCAACAGGAAGGCCTTAATGATTTTATTTTTTTTTTCTGCTGCCTTCTTCCTGTCCACGTGTGTCTGGCCCAAACGGAGAAGCTCCAGCTTCAGGATCAATTCAAATCGGATGCACTTTGATGTAAAATGAATGTCGTGGGGGGGTTTGTTCAAATTTCTTTTTTTTTTTTTTTTGAAACTTCAAATGTGAAAATTCGCTCACTTTTATTTATGTCCCCACGTCCATTCCAATTAGATTTTATAAGTAAATATAAATGTATAAATCTATTTTTTATATTCAGACTGTGTCAGATCGAATGATACTTTCAGGACTTAGTGTTGTTAAAAGTAAATCATTGAAAGCAGCTGGTTTTGCAGACATTACAAAATTGGGGTTTATAAATGAACAATGGGTGGGAAAACGAACTCTGGCTGCCTGGTTCTTGTTCCAGTGCAGGTTTTTTTTCTTTCCCGCACATCCTACAGCCATACATTCAGAGGACAGTATTACCTGACAGGTTATGGAAACCTCACATCATCGGCCGTAGAGCGTCGACACATCTACGAGGTCCCATGAATGAAACCTTTGAAGGCTAAACTTACAGAAGAAACTGCTGGGGAATATTGCATGTGTGATCTCAGTGTTATTAAAACATAATTAAGGGGTGTGTGTGAGCCAAAGACAAGCGGGATGGGAGCCAGAGTTCGCTGTCCAACCCAGACGACGACTTTGTTTATCCCAGGGTTCAGACAACGAGTCCAGTATTACGCGGTGGTCTGGGCAAAGGGCTTGCTGCCGCCTTGATGCTAATACAGGAGCATTTCCACGGGGCTGCTACACGCTAAAGGCAGCTAAAATATGTTCAGCGTTGAAAATGATGCGGTTCTTTTTAATAAACAAGGACCCTGGGATAAGCAAACGAACACAGAATAGTTGTTAGAAATCTATATATGTAAATGTATGATATGTATCATGACAAGACTTGCAGTGCAAAGTCTAATGTATCAGATTTATTTTACAGCAAGAAAAGAATAGTATGTTATATATATATATATATATATGTATATGTCATGCCCTTTCTCGAAAACAAATAAATAGTTTTTAAATATGTGCATTCGGACTGGGTTTGTTTGTGTTCTCAGGAGCCTGAGCTCATTGATTGATGCCCTTTCTTCCTCCCTCGTTTTCCTCCTTCACTCTTCTCGTGAGGAGAAACAGGAAGGCAGAGTTTCTTCGGCCGAGTCTGACAGCGAGATGGGAAAACAATCAAGAAACAGAGTCATGACTTGAGAAATGGGTATAAAAAAGACGTTAATGTGAACAATTTACTCATTGCAATCCAGTGTTATGCTGGAAAATGTTTCATATAGATCTTAAAGCAGTGTTCCCTGATGGCCTCTTTCAGCAGGATAATCCTCCTTGCCACGCTGCAAATAGTGCTCAGGAACGCTATGAAAAGCACCAAACAACAACGCTAAATTCTCCAGATCTCAATCCTGTCAAATGCGCAGCAGAAACAAATGCAATCCATGGAGGCCTCATCTTACAACTTCCAGTACTTAAAGCATCTGCTGCTGACTTCTTGGTGCCACGGGACGCCTTCAGAGTCACATCTGACCTGTAGTGATCTTAAACAATATTAGGCGGGTGGTTTTAATATTGCGGCTGATCTGTGTTTGTTAGAGACGTGTAAAAAAAAAAATAGGAAATGAGGAAAAACAGGAGGCAGACACAGGAAGGCAGAGTTTCTTCGGCCGTGTCTGACAGCGAGATGAGAAAACAGACTGTAAAGAACAAAGGGCCTTCTTCTGGAGCTGGTGTGACGCAAACACTCCCTCGCTTTTGACAGGTTTGGCTTTTATTTCCTTCTACAACGACGACTGATATTTTAGGGAATAAAACATACAGTGTCCTGCAGAAGTGAGTACATCTCTGTGAAATACCACTTAAATGTCAAATGATTCAAAATGGAATCACCTCTCAAGTTGACAAGTCGAGTATTTTCTCTTATTAACAATCGAAAACAAATATCTTAGATGGACTATATTGAAAACACAGGACCTAAAGTAGAAACTCAATGCAACAAAAGAGAAATCCACTGACACAAAGCTGAGTACACCTTTGATTTCTGTGCTGTATCTATCTGCATGTCTGCATCATGGCTCCACGTGTTAAAAAAAATACCAGAGAAGCTAAAAAATCAGATTGTGAGACTTTACAAAGATGGAAGAGGATTTAAATTGATCAGTGGCCAAGTAAAAATCAGTGAAAACACAGTTGCAGCACTAATCAGGAGGTTTAGAAGGAGCACTAGCCAGCGCTGCATGCACTGTTCTTCCATACTGATGCCATAGAAAGAGTGCGCTAAGTAGCATCTAGCTGTGAAAAGCAGGAGCAGGTGCACCACACTCGGGACAGGCGTTACCAATGGAAACAGGATCATATTTATTGCCAAGTAGTTTTTACATTACAAGGAATTTATCTTGGTCTGTTGGTGCAAACTGTTTAAAACAGCAGATAGCAAAAATAAAATAGTATTAAGAACATAAAAAGTGAAAAAGAAAACGATATTACATACATTACATATATATACACTACTACTGCTAGGGTCCTGGAGGTACAGGTCCAGGAGGGATGGGAGACTGCAGCCAATCACCTTCTCTGCAGCGTACCAGATGGTGATGGAGGAGCTGAGGATGGACTCGATGATGGAGGTGTAGAAGCGCACCATCATAGTCTTTGTACATCCTCTGCTGTGCCTTCCTTGTGATGGAGCTGATGTTCAGCTCCCTACTTGAGGTCCTGGGTGATGACAGTCGCCAGGAAGTGGAAGGAGTCCACAGTGTCCACCTGTGGGAGTTGCACAGGGTGATGGGGACAGGAGGGGCCGCGTTCTTCCTGAAGTCCACCATCATCACTGTCTTTAGAGCATTAAGCTCCAAGCTGTAGGTCACCAGATGGTCAATCTCCCACCTGTAGGCGGACTCGTCACCACCAGAGATATGTGGTGCCTAAGACAGTGTGAAGGAAACTGCATGACATGAACCTCGACAAGAAATTAGCTCTTGCTTGCCAGTTAGCACTAAACTGCAGCATTAAACTTTACTTAATGACAGGAAAAGAAGTACAGCCTTTGGTCAGATTAGACCAAGATACATTCTCAGATTGGGTCCAGCATGTTGGACCAGGACTACCACAGTGAATGCAAAGTCCTGACAGTGAAGCACGGAGGTGGGATTGAGATAATATGGGCCTGTATGATTGCAAAAGGAGAAAACTGTCTGACAAGATGACTGTTACGGCCACTGGTGTCAGTGGGCCGTATTTCTAATGTGGTGGACTTTTAAAACTCCTGTCTGTGAGCCCAGCTGAAGCTGGCTTGGGAGACTGCTTCAGAGTCCAGCTGAAGGCCATCTCAGCTGATTAGAGAAGTAGAAGACCTCCTCTGTTGCACCTGTTCTCCCCGCCTCCGGACCTGCCAGATTGGGCCACCACTCCATTCCCTCCCACTCCAGTCAATCCGCCATCGCCACTCTGCACCTGAAGACCTTAAAAGCTTCCAACAAACCCTCAGTCAGGGCAGCAGGGATTTAATGTGACCTGTTCGCCCTGGTGCCTCATGTTTGTGATACTGTGTGTTTGTGTGTACCGTGCTCGGCCGGGGGGTTAACTTCATGAAGAGGCATTCGTTCGTCTTAGTGAAGACTTTTTGGTGGCCTCTGTTGATCCCTGCATTAGTTTAGGGACAGCGTTAGCGTTTGCTGTGTGTAATTGATGCTAGTGTTGTTTGTGTTCTGTAGCCACATTGTCTGGTGATTCATGTCCTGTGCTATGTTTTATCATGTGTGTTTAGAGGCACCAGTTTTGGGTTAGTTTTGTGCATTGGACACTCGTTTGTAATTTCTGTTTGGTGTGGTGTTGCTATTGTGTTCACGTTTGACTCGGGAGTTTATTTAGTCTTAGTAACTTTGTTAGCCTTTGTTCAGTTTTATTCATTTCTTTGATTTTAGCAACACCCACGAACTTTGTTACTTTATCACCTGTTTTATGTTGATTTCGTCACTAAGCAATAAATTGCTTTACCACACCAGTAACACCTGGCATTATTTTGTTGCACCCAGCTACCCCTAGAGGCTGGGTCGTAACATGACTCCAGTCTGCAGAAGCCTGACAGAAGAGGAAGATTAGCGTGATAAAGACCTAATCATACAGATTTCTAAAGAAGGAAAAAGTAAGTAATCAGGGAAAAGTACTTTCTAATTTCAGGCACATGATCAGTGAGATTTAAGGGTTGTATGAGCACCAGTTTGACTATAAACATTCAATCACTCACACAGTGTGACCAGCAGCTACTAGCCTGGGTGTATCTGGGAGCTGTGTGTGTGTTATGTGATGTGTTTGTGCTTTATACAGATCCGTCTGTTTTATATTCGGGGCCCCCAGCATTCCTGCTGACAGGCAGACTGGAGCTTCGGGCCTGAACCGGCTCTCCGCGGCCCTCTTTGTGGCTCCGCTCTGTTTGGACCCAGTGGTGCTGAGTCATATAGCCGGCCAGTCTGTCCCAGTTAAGCCCCCCTGATTCTCATCACAGCGCCGTCCCATGAGGCCTTGCGGCTCCAGTGGCACACAAGCATTCAGTTGTGCTGCTTTTTAATTTTTTTAAATTTTTTTTTTTTTTTGTCAAGTCTCAGGGTTCAGAAAAGAACCTCAGCGGTCCAGAAAGTCAGAGCCGGTGGTGAGAGGAGCTTTGAAGTTTGAAGCTGGGCAAGAAAATACACCAGGTCAGCAAACTTCATGAAGGGTAGAACAGGAGGGTCAGACAGAAGTGAGTCAAGCTGCCTGTGCACATCTGCAGGTCTTTAGATGAGATGTAATCAGGCAAATAAATGAAAACACCTGTGTGAGAGAACGATTGAAATCAAAAGCCTAAAGTAAAATCACTCTGTGTGTTACTCTTTTTTACATATTTATTGATTCCTGCTGCACTTGAGTAGCATTCTCAGTGTATAGTTGATCAAATTAAAGCTAATTTTAAGTGTTTTATACACTGATGAACATTCTTTGCAGGAGAAATATAAAGTGTCATGAAATAAAAAGTTCATAAAGCTAAAAATGTGTATTAAAGTGCATTGTTTGACTAAATAAACTCAGTTTTATCCCACGAATGATTCCTATAAATGAGCTCTACATGCTCTGCAATCCAGGTATAGTAAGGTTGTTGTCAATATCAGCCAATAAATGCTTTAAAATGAAATACAGACCCAAAGTGACCACTTACAGGTAGATAATGCATCAACATATGCATATACTGGCATCTGCAGGTGGCTAAAATTAGTTTGAAAATATCAGTATATCAGATATTAGCCAAAAATCCAATATCAGGCATCCCTAGTGGTAAAATGTGTCTGGTTTTTAAGCCAGCTCATGATGAAGGCCGGGAATTAAAGGAAAATAGGACTACACACATTCTAGATCAGTTTCTGAGCCACAGAATAAATCTAGTTTAAGATGTAAGTGAAACCAGACCAACTGAAAACGGCTCAATCAGTCCTCAGACTAAATCAGTGGTTCTCAACTGGTGGGTCGGGACCCAAAAGTGGGTCGCGAAGCCCTTTTTAGAGGGTTGCAGAAGCTTCCCCTCCAAAAAAGAAGTGGTATAGAGTCTTTTATTTTAAAGGACGTGTTTGTTATGACACAGTTTGCTTTCAATAGCAGCATATTTAGTGGTGGTGACACCAGTAGTTGCCCATTATTAACCTCTAGATTTGGCTCTGCCAGCTTATTGGAGAAATTTATGCTAAAATGTGCCAAAAATGAACCAAAATGTGCTCAGAATCTGTCAAAATAAGCCAAAAATATGCCCCAAACTTGGCAAAAGTGTCCAAATATACCAAAATGAGCAAAAAATAAGATAAAATTTTCCCAAGTAAACCTTAATTTGTTAACAGGAACAGCAAACTTCAAGAAGTTGGGTCGGGACTGTTATTAATAGAGACATAGTGGGTCCTGAGGCTGGACCAGTTGAGAACCACTGGACTAGATGATGGCTTCAGGGACCTGCAGACCAACACAGGTGTTTTCACTAATTCGGGTTGATTAGACGTCGTCAGGTTCAGTTACATGTAGTCTGTCCCTCTAATAGGTAAAAAGATGTCAGCCATGTTTATTCACACAGTCCTAGAAGGTGTACTGAGAGGTTTAACTTCAGATTAATTGTGAGTGATCGTTTCTTTTGCATCACATTTAGCGAGTGTGGTATTTCTGCTTCTATTGCTTTGACTATTTTTAGTGTTATCAGGCCGTTTGTGGCTCCATCCCTGTTGTACAAACGCTCTCTAATGAGGACAAACACAGGTGGGCGACATTATTCTTCATTAACCCTCTGAACTCTGAGCAGCTTCTAGACAGGTTTTCTGCGCTCCCAGTGCATTTTCACTCAACGTGGGCTCAATTTTCACAGCAACATAAAACCCTGCACCTCTATGGAAACAGAACAACCATGACTAGACACGGAAAGCACTCAGAAATGTGCTGTTTGTGCAGTTTATCAAAGTTATAATGCCATAAATCATCAAAAAAAAGACAAAACAAGAGTAGAATTTGTCTGACCTTTCACTTTAAAGATTAAAAACACCTGGAATCAACATTTTCCAATTGCCCCCAGGTGTTAGCAATATAAAACAAATGGATGACTCGGCATACTATAAATATTGTATTACCTACATTTTTAATTTGTTTTCATACTCCTCTCTACTCTGCTCTGTGGAAACACTGCCTGCAGTTCAACCGAATAGTTGGTGAATTTTTGCCACATGACTGTTGGTCACAGCTGAGTCACTAATATCTCTACAGCTGCACTGAGAAAAGCAGCATTTTTACTATTTTACAGGATGTAGTTCGTGTGAATGACGTACTTTGGGAGGAGTTTTAAACGAGTAGAATGAAGTGATTTAGGGAATTCTCTCAACACAAAGCCACACATCGTTGGCAAAATAAGGACAGTAAAAGCCCTAACAATTCTCTCTGCTTTTACAGTTTCTGTTTCTGATGAACAATGTGAATTTTGTTCAGTTATTTATTTACTGTTATTGATTTTTTTAAGGATATAATGCCTTTCGAAGGGCTGCACGGTGGCTCGGTGGTTAGCAGCGTCGCCTCACAGCTAGAAGAGTGTGGGTGTGTCATGATCCCCGCTCCTGCCCCTGTCTGTGTCTGTCTTCAGTTTAGTTTTCTTTTCTTCTCCCTTTCTCTCTCCCCCTCTCAGCTTTGCTTTCCTTCTCTCTGTCACTCAGCCCTGCCTTCCCTCACTTTCTTTCCTGCTCTGCCTGCACCCTGATTACCCTCATTTCGGACAGCTGTGCACAACCACTCACCTGCCACTAATCACCAGCATAAAAGCCCGGTTCTTTCAGTCATACCTTGCCAGACCATAAACTATTCTTCCACCGGTTCCCAGTCTGTCTCCCGTCTGTCTCCCGTCTGTCTTTCACCTGCCTTCCATGAGCTTCTTCCACTTGTCGTCCGGTTCCTGTTGTTTTCAGTTAATTTTTTGTATTTTGGGGTTATGCGTTTCGGTTGCTTTAGTTTGTTAAACTTTTCCTTATTTCTGTCATGGGTGTTTTGAGTTTAATATGTATGCGTGTTTTATGTTGGTTGTTTTTGTGTAGGGTTCTTGATTTTGCCCTTGGAATTAGTTTTGAGTTTTAGTTGATTTTTGTCGTTAGCTTGTTGTTGAATTTGTCTTACTTTCTCCAGAGTTTAGTTCCTCTTCTGTGTTGCCTTCAGTTTTGTCTGGTTTTTGGTGTTTAGTCAGTAAGTTAAGTTCTCCTTAGATTCCCCTTTTATTGTTTGGTTTGAGTTTTTGTAAGGTGGTGTTGTTTTTGTATGTTTTCTTTGAAAGCTTTGTTTTAGTTGTCTGTATTCCTTATTGGTTTCATTTCCCTGTTGAATTAAACCTTCAGTTTTCTATCTCAAGTCTGTCTGTCCTGTGTCTGCGCATGGGTTCTCCGATTCCCCCCCTCGTAACAGGGTGTGGAGTTTGCATGTTCTCCCTGTGCATGCATGGATTCTCACCAGGTACTCAGGCTTCCTCCCACAGTCCAAAAACATGCTGAGGTTAACTGATGATTCTAAATTGTCCGTAGGTGTGAATGAGAGTGTGCTTGATTGTCTCTATATGTAGCCCTGTGATAGACTGGTGACCTGTTCAGGATGTCCCCTGCCTTCGCTCGAGTCGACTGGAATAGACTCCAGCCCCTGCAACCCTACAGAGGATTAAGCAGTGTATAGATAATGGATAGATGGTTATTTCACATTGTTTACCTGTAAATGTGATTTTTAAATTAGACATATATAATGTCTAATAGACATGTAAACTTTTATGTATTAGGATTTTAAGGTAACATTTAATGAGAAAATTCACTTTCCCCATCAGAAATTGTGTTGTTTTGCTGGTTTTTATTCCAGATCACATGTCTCTCAAGCCCACTGGCAAGTTTTGGCATTCAGATAGTTAATTTAGTGCAGGAATCTAGGCTTAATCAGATTTGAGAGAGACTGTTGTAATGTTCTTCTTCTTTGTTGCACCAAGAAGCACAAAATGTTTTGATTTTTACAGAATCAGGTTAATCTTTAGACATATATGGTGATTTTGATGAGATATCAGGACTTTAAGGATTGTTTTTACAGCGTCTTTTCTGATAAAAGGCGTCATTTGGCTGATTTTCATAACAGATAAAATGCTTTTAAAGGCCACCAGCAGGTTTTCAGGTTCAGAGGGTTAATTTAGTGCAAGATTCTAAGCCTTACTGAAAATTTGAGAGAGAAAAGAGTTGTTGTTGTAGATTAAGGCTGAGTCTTTGTTTAATTATCACCCTGTCTGGCCTTGAAGTGGACAGGAAGGTGGGTCTGAGTCGTGTTTCCAGCCCGTTGGTCAGGATTCAGTTTAGTATGTGGCCACGTACATTCAGACATCAGCGAGGCTGAAGAATGGCAGCTGGGAGGTTCACGCCGGGACTCTGGGTGTAAAATGCCAGAGCAGTCAAACTTCGCTGGCGGCCCCGCAGCTCTGGCCTGAGATCAGTGCAGCAGCAGCAGCAGCAGCATTAAGATTCTGCCCCGCACCCCTTGGCCTGGCCGGTCCTGCAGATGAGATGGTCTCCTCATGTGGGACGCATGAATCAGCTGTTTGACTTGGCCGCTCAGCAGCAACAGCAGCAGCAGAGTTGGAGATCTGCACCACCTCTCTGTCCGTGTGGATGTTTAATCATCTGGACGGATTGCCTCAGTGACCAGATCTGAGGCAACGGCGGCAACGGTCTGAAAAATCCCCAGAGCCCAAACAATCAGTGTCACCTTAATGATGCAACCGCGCCATCACTCCTTGGAGACGGGGCCTTTTAAATCAACAGAGCCCTGCCAGACTTACACTGTGCCATCTCGTTTAACCTCCATTAAATGAGCCCAATTAGAATTCAAGACAGTGTGTTGTTGTGTTTCTTCTGTCACAGCGACAACACTCCGAGGCCAGATAGTGGAGTCACTGGGGCTTTATTCACTGTCTCCCAGTACCACTGGTTTCCAGTCCCTGTGATTTTATGACCCACTGACAAAGGAGTTCTTTATGTACCAGTGCTGTTGTGGTTTTACTACCTGAAGAGACACAGCAGTTAAATGACCACGCCACTGTTTCTGCAGGTTTTATCTTCCTAACCCCAATAGATTTAACAGTCTGGATGCATTTTCCACTCCGGCAGCCACTTAGTTCACCCTTGAATCCTGTTTGCTTTGTCTCAATCACAGCAACTACTATGTCTGCTCTACGTTAATTGCTGCTTGTTAGATTTACAGAAACCAATATCTGGCTGAATTTAACAGTTAAAAACACAGGCATTGTTTAAAAAATGTGACACTTAATGATGAGAAAGATAAAAGAGCTGTGAACTACCAGCGCTAGAAGGTATATTTACTCAGGTACTGTGCTAAAGTGTAGTTTTTGGGGTATTTCTGCCTTATTATATGCTGATTTATGCTTCCACTTCACTACATTTCAGTGGAAAATCTTATGCTTTTTACTCCACTACAATTATCAAGATGAATATTATATACAGTAAATATCATAGGAAACTATTAACATACAACACCTCGTTAAAGATCAAACCCAGCCTCTCCATGCTGTGATTAAAATCTATTAAATTAATAAACGGATGTCTATGAGTTGTTATCGGTTCCACCAAACAGTGATTTTTCTCTGTAAACTTGGTTTTATTCCAGTAAATGTTCAAATGATCCAGTATCTCCCCAAAAATCCAACATTCGAGGAAAACAAAAACAGATTTCAGTATCAGAACTTTCACCTCCCATTTAAAAAGGCCCTATGTAATTTTCTTCAGTGTTATTTAATCAAACCTTCAATAACATTGAAGGTTCTTAAGAGGAATGTTTAGTTTTGATTTGACATAAATATTTTATTTTATTTTATTTGTTGTCAGTATTTGCCTAATTTGAAACTTTGTAACTTTGTTTTCAATGAGTGCTATATAGCTAAAGTTCTAATTATTATTACTATTATTAATATTAATTTTATTGTTATTACTACTACTACTACTACTATTACTACTACTACTACTATTTTTGTTATCATTATTACTATAATTTATTGTTAATATTATTTCTATTCATATTATATTTTTTATAATTATTTTTATTAGTAGTAGTAGTAGTATTTTATTATTAGCATTGTTTTTTATTATCATTATCATTATTTTTATCATTATTATTAATATATTAATTATTATTATTATTATATATTTATAATTATTTTTATTAGTAGTCGTATTATTATTTTACTATTAGCATTGTTTTTATTATTATCATGATCATTATTATAATTACTACTATACTCAATAATAATAATAATAAATATTATCACTATAACTATTATTTTAATCATTATTATTACAATATTTATTATTATTATTATTGCTATATTTATTACTATTATTCTTATAATAATAATAATTATAATTATGATGATGATTATTATTATTATTATACTGATGTTTCCCTATCAATAATCTTTATTAATATATCAGTCAGAAGGACCAAATTAGGACTTTTAATACTCTGATTATATTTTGCTGCTAATGGTAAAGTAAGGTTTTTTTATGCAGGGCTTTTCCTTACAATGGAGTATTTTCACTTTTCTATATTGGTACTTTTACTTAAGTGGAGGACTTGAATACATCTTCTTTCACAGTAAAGGACAAAACTTAAATGTTTTTCTCTGCTAATAATTGGCAGCTAAGAATGGAAAAATAAGGACTTCACTAAAGAATACTATTTATTGATGTTTTTAGCAGTATTTTTCCCTTCTGCTGTCATTTTTGGACTGTTTTTTTAAATGTCTAAGCACTCTAATACCTTCATTCTTCCTGTTTTCAAGGAGTATTCTCTTGCAGATGGAAACCAGCAGCCAGAGATGAACTCCACAAAGAGATGTCAGGAAAAGATCAGCTGAGGTGCCCTGATGTCTCCAGCGCCGCCGTCGTCAAGGTAATGGGTGAAAATGTCTCTGTAACGCCGCCTCTGTCGGTCCTCCTGGAGTTCGGACTGAGTCGGCCCCTCATCTCTGCCATCCATCTGTCTTTGGAAGCAGCAAGACGTCCAATAACCCCGAACACAGCGAATGTCTCTTACAGTCTCACTGATAGTCTCTACTGCCTGCTTTCTCTGCTTATATTAAAAGTGTGCATGGTTTTCTGCAGTGTCATGGTCAAATAAAGGCAGATGCAATGATAGATTAGTGATATTTTGCCAAGTTTGCTAAAATTACAGTTACAAAAAATACACATTTCACTGTCGGAGTCGCTTTTCACATCAAATAGTGTGTTTTATAGTAGAAGTTCAGATGTTATTCGAATATTACTACCTTGCTAAGTAACAAATTAGCCTGTATTGGTAATGCTGATGTTGTCTGAATGATAGTCTGTAAGTAAAATCTTTAGTTTCTTCTGCAAATGCAATGAAAACGACCCTTTGATACGTAGTTTTGTCCAAAGAAATCCAGCATGAGAATGTTCTTAAAGGGGGTTTAGAAGTTTCTTGTATGTCAACCATGAGCATCAAAATAAAGGGGAGAGAGAAGCATCTGTAGCTGGGTTCCTCGCTGCACATGCATCGCTCTCCCCCTTGTTTTGATGCAGTTATTGTCCATATTAAACACTTAAAATGTCCTTTAATTGCTTGAATTTAATGTAATATGACATAGCTCCCTGGAAATGTATTTTAAATGGTCTGTTTATGGTCATTTTTTCACTTGCTGAACCATCTGAACCTAATTTTATGATAAGTTATTCCCTTTAGAGCAGGTGTTTGGTGAATAATTGCAGCCAGTTATGTCCTCGTTATGTAACTGTGCCCTAAACTGTGATCCAAAGAGGAGAGGCAACAGCCCAGAGCTTCTGTCCTACATGCTGTTTATCCTCCTCGCACACTGGAGCCTAAAGTGCAATCCAGCTGAATCCAACAGGCTTAAGCGATGGACGTTTCTGATACCACCACATGTGCTTCAATCTGCCAATCTGCAGCTGGGTTTTTTTGATTCCAGAGCGAGGAGAGCTTCCCAGCATCCCTTTGTCTGGTCCGTTTCTGTTTTTGTCAGAGTGCATGTGTGGCCAGGTTGAATTGGTGGCCAGACCCTGTCACACAAATTCCTTTTCATTCAGCCGGAGCAGAAAGAAAGCGAGAAAGACAAAAAAAAAGGGGGTGAAAGTAAGAGTGAGAGAGAGTGAGTCAGAGGCCGGGGGAGACGAGGGGGGAGAGGAGAGGAGAGGGAGAAAGCCAAGAGACATTTGTAGTTGAGTGGACGAGCACAGACAATCCCTGGCACACAGCGTCCTGAGTGTCATGTAAACCACCCCTTCGCTCTCCCTTTTTGTCCCATTCACCGCCTGCCACCCTCCTTTCTCCCTGCCCCACCCTGTGGCCTCTCTGCCTCGGACTTGGGGGGTTTGGCTGCCTCTATAAAAGCCCCGTTTGTGCCCCGAGCGAGCTTCATTCCCCGTCATGGAGAGTCAGAGAGTCCAGTCCTCCTACAGGAAGCGTTTCGGGCCCCAGGGCTCCAGCAGCACATCAGTCCGAGTCGGCGGCCTTTCTTCCAGCCGCTTCTCCTGGCATGGCACCCCTCGCAACCTCACCCACTCCAGCCCCATTTCCAGGATCTCCATGGGCTCCACCAGCACGGCCCTGCTGCTGGGGAGCCCCGCCGACCGGCTGGACTTCTCGGCCGACTCCCTGATGAAGGCCCAGTTCAAGGAGACTCGCACCAACGAGAAGATGGAGATGATGGGCCTGAACGACCGCTTCGCCAGCTACATCGAGAAGGTCCGCCTGCTGGAGCAGCAGAACAAGGTGCTGGTGGTGGAGCTGAACCAGCTGAAGGGGAAGGAGCCCAGCCGCCTGGGGGACATCTACCAGGAGGAGCTGAGGGAGCTGAGGAGGCAGGTGGACGGACTCACTGCTGGGAAGGCTCGGCTGGAGATCGAGAGGGACAACCTGGCAGCAGACGTGGCCACGCTGAAGCAGAGGTAGAATCTAAAAATGAATGTTTGGGCTCAACAGCACCAAAAAATGACAGTTTGCACCATTTGTTAGGAGTTATGACAACTTCTAAAGCAACAAACTACAATGAGTTCCTCTAACTTAATGACTGGTAGCATCAACAACAACAAAACAGGTTGTTATTTCTTGTTATTTAAAGGGATTTTTTTTAATGTCATGTATTTTATTCGTAAGTCGGTAAGTTTTAGTGGCTCCATTGTTAAATAGGTAGAGGAGGGGACTTAAAATGTCGCCCTCAAGGTGAAGAAAAAAGAATAAATCAGCCAATTTCCTTAAGTTACCTCAACTAGAATTTAGTTTTTAAATCAAATAATGCAGAATTTTGAGTTTAAAATACACAAAATATTGGGTTGATGCAACTACAAGCATCATTATGTCAACACAACCCATCAAAATGATGCTTTTGCAACCTAAAAGGGTTTATCTAAATCATTAATGTAGAAGTTTTCTCCTGCAATGTGCACTTAATTAGATGCAGGGTCCCTTGTATTACTTTTTAGAGCTGAGGAGGAAGCTGGGCGGGACTCCTGTTGGTGGATGATCTCATAGTCGTGCCACTCCTTTGTGTCTCTTGTTTACTCTTCGTCAGGATTTACAGGATTTCTACATATACAAAATGCAAGAAATGATGTTATTTTAGTTGCTTGTACTTGCAAAAGATAAGAGAACTGACATTTACAGCTATGCTTTGCTGAAACAGTCAGAATGTAAGGATAAACTTCTTAATACTGTTACAAACCAACACTAAAGAGCCTTTAACTATAATGTAAAAGTGAATGAAGAAATGGGAGAAGGAATTTGATGTTAGTGTACAAGAATATTTGGACTCATGTTTTTCTTATTCTTTCAAAGCCCTCAGAATCCATCCGATGCATAAAATGTAATCACACCATCACTTATGTTTGGTTTAGTGTTGCTGCCTGCTTTATGTCTCCAGCAGCATAAAAGCAGATTCAGCCGGACCAGATTTTATGTATCTTGGCACAAGATAAATCCGACTCTCTGCATAGGTGAAAGGTTTTTTTCCAGTTTTCTTTCTTTTTTTTAATTACAGATGCATTTATATGCAGATCTGGTTTTGTTTGCGACTCGCTGGAATGCAGACCGCTGCGCTCGGCCCGAGCTTTGCTCCTGGATCCCTCTTTACAAACTTGATCCTGACTGAACCCCTCGCCGCCATTGAGCGAGTGCGGAGGAATGAGGCGAGCACAATGGCAGCGCTCCACAAAAGGGGAGCAGACAGCCGGGCAGATGTTCTCTTGTCCCCTGTTACTCCAAAAAATTCACATGTCCTGCTCCTTTTTTCTGTTTCGCACACGTGGTTTGAATCTATAATTTAATTGCAGGCTCAAGAATGAGTGATTGAAAGTGTCGAAGGGTGGACAGGCCTACTTTAAACTCCTCTGATTGTGAGGCAGCTGCTGGTCTGAAAGAGGGCAGAGTGAATAGCGATGGCTGAGAGGGTCGGAGGTCACCTTTGTGGTTCCTGCTGCTCCTCGAAGCACTTTTATTGAGCAAACTCTGCGTGAAGCTGTACAGATGTTACCCCGAGTCTGAGCGTTTATCTTTCCACGTCTCTGTGTGTGTGAAAGAGTAGGTCAGATGGATTGCAGGGTGGTGTGAGTCTGTCTGTGCGTGATGCGACGCTGTGTAACATGGATCTTTTTTACGCCTGCGTGTGTGAACTCCATCCCGTGGGAAAGGCCTCTGGCTGTTAGATCGGAGTGAATGTGTAATGATGCGTGAGCTGCCCTTTCAGCTGAGCCCCGCTCGTCCTCTGCAGCACGGGGAGCAGCTCCGGAGCTCACAGCAACGGTCTGAGCAAAATGTTTCAGATATGTTTTCAGAGCTCACAGTTTGAGGCCCTATTGTACAGAAAAGTCTCATTTGAATGCAGAAAACTGTGTGGCAGGAAGAGAAATCTTATAGACGATGGCCCAACTGGAAATTATTAAACTTTAAAATGAAAAATGTAGCAATAATGACGGTGTTGCCTCAGTTGAGCAAATGCACTTAAACAAGTACGTGTTTGTCTTGAATAACTGAGGAGAAATAAGCAGCTTTGTGAAGTTTTTGCTCGTGATCTTTGATAAACAACTTTAATTTCAAACCTTATCTCCTTTTTTTAGATTGCAAGATGAGGTTTCCCTCCGACAGGACGCAGACACCAACTTGAACGGCTTCAGACAGGTAATTCTGCTTCCTAGAATCACGAGCTAAATAATTTAGGTATTCAATATGTCTCACTGTCCAATCTCATTCCCCTTTGCACAGGATGTGGATGAGGCATCTCTAAATCGCGTCCAGTTAGAGAGGAAGATCGATGCCCTGCAGGATGAGATAAACTTCCTAAAGAAGATTCATGAGGAGGTGAGACTAAAAATTGAAGGGGGGTGAAAGATGGTAGCTTTAAGTGTAACTTCACGGATCATCTCTCTTTACTTTTTCCTCTCAGGAGCTGCGAGAGTTCCAGGAGCAGATCTTGGCCCAGCAGGTCCACGTTGACCTGGACGTGTCCAAACCAGACCTGACTGCTGCTCTGAGAGACATCAGGGTCCAGTACGAAACTATGGCCTCTTCAAACATGCAGGAGACGGAGGAATGGTACCGGTCCAAGGTCAGAACACGCAGATTGTGGTTTTCTTGACTGTGTATTCACAAACGTATAAAATCAAATATACATGATGGATGACCTTGCTGTTGTGCAGTTTGCTGACCTGACAGATGCAGCCAATAGAAACGCAGAAGCCCTTCGTCAGGCCAAGCAGGAGGCCAACGAATATCGCCGTCAGATCCAAGTGGTGACCTGCGACCTGGAGGCTCTCCGAGGCACAGTAAGTCCACTGAACTAACAACCAGAGACCAGTCCTAGTTGTCGCTCTCCTTCTTTAGTTAGTCAAAGTGGTTAAATTTTCTATAAGGAACCTTAAACCTGAACTGACTCTAAAATGAAAAGTTGACTCCAAAAAATCCCACTGCAGTCAGAAAGCTTTAGGACACTGTATTTTTGTTTTGCTGGCTGTTTTCTGGCACAACTCTGCAGTTGATGTGACTTTCAGCTTTAAAGGACCAGAGTGTAGAATTAAGGGGGATCTACTAGTAGAAATTAATTTCATTCGTATATAATCTCCTACAACTATGAATCGCTGTGTTTTTGTGAGCTTAGTATGACGTTTTCTCTACTCAAGCGAGTTCTTTTCCCCGAAGCCTGCCGTGTTTCTACAGTAGCCCGAATGGACAAACTGATCAGTGGCTCTAGAGAGAGCTTTCACATTTTTGTGAAGGAGAGGAATTAGTGTTTGCTGCTCCAGGCTAATCATTTTGTGCTTAGAGAAGTTTCAGAATCCAAATTTCTACAAACTGAGAATTAGACTTATAAGCACAAAAAAAAGCAAGAGAGTGTGAATCATAGTCATCAAAGGAGCGAAAACATAAAAAAGCAAAATGAAGAACGGGAGAAACGATGGCAGAAACAAGGATAAACGCTGGTGTGACGCCCAAGTTGCCTGTTTTCTTCTGGACAGTTAATTTAGCCGACCAATGCTGATGTGGTTGTAGACCAGGGGTGCTCAATCCTGGTCCTCGAGAGCCCCTATCCAGCATGTTTTAGATGTTTCCCTCTTCCAACACACCTGATTCAAATGATCAGGATCGTTATCAGGCTTCTGCAGAGCTTGATTCACTCCCCCCTCTGCTAGCCCTGTACCAAGATGGCGGAGCTTTAGGCACGTCCCTCCACAGTCAATGCAGCGTCTACGTATATATGTCTATGGTAGATACTGCCAGCTAATAGCCACTGTAGCGTCTCTGTTGTGTTGTGTTTACTTCCTGTTCTATTTTGAAAACACCTTTCCTTGTGTGTCGCTTGTGTTTTTACTTCCTCCCTTTGTCTAGCTTTCCCTCCCTTTTTGATGTCCTCATTCACTTCACCTGTGTCTCGTCTCCCTGATTAGCTCTCTGTGCATATATAGTCCTGCTTCTTCCTTTATTCTTTGCCAGTTTCTCCTGCATGCTTGAAAAATGTGCTGTATGCTTCTTCTTCTTTAGGAGATTTTGCTCTCTACGGCCTCTTCTGCAACCGAGCTAATTTCTTACTTACGTCAGGACGTTGAGTCTCGTTCCCTACAAATTAGGATCAGATGCTGCAAAGTTTACCCAAATGGATGTATGGAGCATTGATTTTAAACCCTATTACCAAATGTTTTTCATTGCAAAAGGAGAGGCACACAATCGAAGAGTTTAAAAGGCGTGCCATTAGTAGATAATATATAGAAATGGGAGTAGTAGCTGTGATCTTAGATTTCAGGGAATTATCAAGAACCTATAACACAGTGTTGAGATTTCTCCCCGGATAGTTTCACCACCGCTAACATCTTGAGTCACCTCTGACCTGGCAGCTTCACAGCCATTCACACCTCGAGGCATGTTAGTCTTGGGTGTTTAATAAGCTGCGAGCCGTGGGAGTTTTGGGTGACTAAGTACATCTGAGACTCTCCATCAGTCAGTTGAAGCTGAAGAACCCTCCTAGATGAAAAGTGACACATCTTTAAAAACCTAAAATTAAGTCTCAGTAAAGTTTTCGTGAAGCTCTTAGGATGATGAGAAAACCAAATTACTTTTATTTTGAAAAACAGACAGAATGACACAGTGACATGCAGACAAGGCACGGAATAATAATTAAAAAAAATACACAAAACCTTATGTAAAACTTTACGATGTCACTTTAAAAAGAGGAAAGGCAGTGCATCACAGAAAGAACAGACTGTTATACGAATGCTCGTCTGCACCAGTGTGTTTTTAAAAGCTTTTATAAATCAAGGAACATACTGAGCAGTTCTGACAGTCAGTGGGAGCTTGTTTCATATCATTTGGGCTACAACAGTGAAAGCACGATCCCCGTTTGTGTTAAGACTGGACCACAGGATGTTGAACAGCAGCTGAAATTAAGAGTTTGATGCACAAACTTTCCTGGAAACTGAGATTAAGCTGGAATTAAATGGAAATTAGGCAGAAATTAAGCTAAAATTAAAGGTTTGATGCTCCTTGAAACTGAGATTAAGCTGGAATTTAATGGAAATTAAGCCGAAATTAAGCTAAAATTAAGGGTTTGATGCTCAAACTTTCCTTGAAACTGAGATTAAGCTGGAATTAAATGGAAATTAAGCCGAAATTAAGCTAAAATTAAAGGTTTGATGCTCAAACTTTCCTTGAAAGTGAGATTAAGCTGGAATTAAATGGAAATTAGGCCGAAATTAAGGTAAAATTAAGGGTTTGATGCTCAAACTATCCTTGAAATTGAGATTAGGCTGGAATTAAATGGAAATTAGGCCGAAATTAAGCTAAAATTAAGGGTTTGATGCTCAAACTATCCTTGAAATTGAGATTAGGCTGGAATTAAATGGAAATTAGGCCGAAATTAAGCTAAAATTAAGGGTTTGATGCTCAAACTATCCTTGAAATTGAGATTAGGCTGGAATTAAATGGAAATTAGGCCGAAATTAAGCTAAAATTAAGGGTTTGATGCTCAAACTATCCTTGAAATTGAGATTAGGCTGGAATTAAATGGAAATTAGGCCGAAATTAAGCTAAAATTAAGGGTTTGATGTTCACACTTTCCTGGAAACTGAGATTATGTTGAAATTAATCTTAAATTATATTGAAATTAAGCTAAAATTAAGGGTTTGATGCACAAACTTTCCTGGAAACTGAGATTAACCTGGAATTAAATGGAAATTAGGCTGAAATTAAGCTAAAATTAAAGGTTTGATGCTCAAACTTTCCTTGAAACTGAGATTAAGCTGGAATTAAATGGAAATTAGGCCGAAATTAAGCTAAAATTAAGGGTTTGATGCTCAGACTTTCCTGGAAACTGAGATTAAGCTGGAATTAAATTGAAATTAGGCAGAAATTAACCTAAAATTAGGGGTTTGATGCTCAAACTTTCCTTGAAACTGAGATTAACCTGGAATTAAATTGAAATTAGGCAGAAATTAAGCTAAAATTAAGGGGTTTGATGTTCAAATTTTCCTGGAAACTGAGATTAAGCTGGAATTAAATTGATATTAGGCCGAAATTAAGCTAAAATTAAGGGTTTGATGTTCAAACTTTCCTGGAAACTGAGATTAAGCTGGAATTAAATGGAAATTAGGCAGAAATTAAGCTAAAATTAAGGGTTTGTTGCTCAAACTTTCCTTGAAACTGAGATTATGCTGAAATGAATCTTAAATTAAACTGAAATTAGGATTAAATTAAGCAAAAATTAAGTGTTTGGTGCTTAAAATCTCCTTGAAGCTGAAATTAAGCTGGAATAAAGCAAAAAATTTCCTGGACAGGGCCCCTACATCCTTCAGTTCTTCCCAGAGTTGAAACAAAATGTAGACAGATGGTGCGATGATAGTAGCTGCAGAAGAAGTACCTGTCAGAGTAGCTGTACCAGTAGCAGACAGAGATACCAGTAAATGTGTTCGTGTTGGCAGCAGTTTTCCTTTCAAACCAATGTTGTAATGAAATGAAACCTCAGCTGACTATATTAGAAGCAGGTGTTCTCCAGCAGCAGAGCTCATCATGTTTTCTCCTCCCTCCTCCTTGAGAACGAGTCTCTGGAACGCCAGCTGCGGGAGATGGAGGACCGCTGCGCCATGGAGACGGCCGGTTACCAGGATACAGTGAGCCGCCTGGAGGAGGAGATCCAGGCGCTGAAGGAGGAGATGGCCAGACACCTGCAGGAGTACCAGGACCTCCTCAACGTCAAACTGGCTCTGGACATTGAGATCGCCACCTACAGGAAGCTGCTGGAGGGAGAGGAGAGCAGGTGAGGGCTGGAACACTTGATTTTATTTGACGTAAACAATAAATCAAGTGTATGAAATATTGATTTTCCTTCTCTTTTCCAGGATCACCATTCCGGTTCAGAGCTTTTCCAACCTGCAGTTTAGAGGTCAGCATCAAACTCAACCTCATATTTCCTTCCCTGAGTTGGTTTAACTGCTTTTGCTTTTTGGATTTCAAGGGTAAATTTGAACAATTCTCCAAAAACATTAGGTCTCTTTATCTGGAGACTATATCCAAAAGAAAGTCAGGCTTATTTACAGAACATATTTTGAAACGACACGTGTAGACCGAAGGGCTGCAGTTTAGGAACATGAGCATAAAATGGACCAAAACAGGCAGCTGGACGATAAAGTCAACAGGTAGAAAATAGTAAATAAGTTCCTGTGAAGTAACGTGACGCTATGACGTCTGGTAAAGACTTGCAGTAGGCCAGTCTAGATGAAATAACAGCTTGAACTACTACCTGTAGATCTCTTAAGGAAGGGACTGATTTGATTCTAGAAGTAACTCCTGGTTGGAACAAATTCAAAACATTCAAGGGGCGGCTGTGGCTCAGGTGGTAGAGCGGGTTGTCCACTGATCGCAAGGTTGGCGGTTCGATCCCCGGCCCCTCCACATGCCGAAGTGTCCCTGGGAAAAACATTGAACCCCAAGTTGGTCCAAATGGTAGATTAGCGCCTTGCATGGCAGTTCTGTTCGCCACTGGTGTGTGAATGTGTGAATGCGAAACACACTGTAAAGTGCTTTGGATACCACTAAGGTAGAGAAAAGCGCTATATAAGTGCAGACCATTTATTTCATTCTGTTAAAGAGGCTTGACTGGAGCTAGAAACCGACCTGTGAAAACAAAGATAACAGGTCAGTTGAAGTATTGAGATGTTGGGTATCACCATAGACATATATACGTAGACGCCGCATTGACTGTGGAGGGACGTGCCTAAAGCTCCGCCATCTTGGTACAGGGCTAGCAGAGGGGGGAGTGAATGTAAGTCTATGGAGGTAAGAGGTACTCCACAATCTTAAAGTAGAATTATTCACTGAATTTTCAACCGATTTCCAAACGGTTTGGTTTGTTAAAAACGTCACACATTTAGCTTTGACACAGGATGCTTGGATGCTTTTGTTCTATTTATGTCTGCCTGTCCGTCCTCCATGTCTGACGTTTGTAACAAACAATATATGTTGACAACTGATCGATTTATGATCACTTTTATAGTGCAGACATGTCATTCCTCTGTAGACGTAATGCACTGTAGGGGCGAGTGGCACTGTACCAAGATGGCCGCTGCGTAGGCACGTCGGCTCCAATCAGCAGCAGCAGTCAACGCGGCGTCTACGTATATATGTCTATGGGTATCACTATGATGTACTTCATTACTGTGTGGCTGCTGAATCGTAGGATGAGCGACCAATGAACTCTTTGTTTTTCTGCCCACCTTGTATGCTCAAAAAATCCAAACCCAGTGGGAATTTGATAGAACAGTTTTGCATTTCTTGTGTTGCACTAAACATCTCCTCTGTCTTTCTCTGTGTCTTTTTTTCTTCAGAGACTAACCTGGACACGAAAACCCCGGAGGCCCATGTGAAGAGGAGCATCCTGGTTCGGACTGTGGAGACCAGAGATGGGGAGGTTTGTGCATTAACGCCGCCAGTGTGAATCTGAAATCTGCACATTGCACCTCCCACTCATTCCCTCTGGAGGGCAATGTTGAACCCTCCTGCAGGTTTTCACACTCGGCACACCTGATGCCTCGTGCACTTAACACAGAGCCCCCGGCAGAGATGAGTTCTTTGATTTTTCTATTTATAACCGTGATCTCGTCTCTTTTCAGATCATCAAGGAGTCAACCACTGAACACAAAGACCTTCCTTGAAGTTTTGAGAGCAGCCCTCCTCAAACACGATCCGGGGGTTCTGATTTTGTTGCATAATATTTGTCTTCTTCCTTCTTTATATGGTTTTCAAGCCCCAAAGCTACCATTTATCATCACCCATTGGCTAATCACAACATAACCATCGAACACCCTTAAAAACGTCTGCCAAAAACATCCCAGTTTAGCTTTTTTTGTACAGCTAAATAGCCGAAATAACAGCTGGAAATTAACTTGTTTTTGTCTTAGCTCGAGCTCTCAGACCAGATTTGTTTTAGCACTGACTCCGATTAGCTGCCACAGGAGAGGCCTTGAAACGTAGCGATCGTGTTCAACTAATATGTAGCGTGGTGGAGGTTGACGTGTGGTTATGTGTATGTGAAACGTGGCGCACAGGAGGGAGTTTGCAGGCAGCGGGACTGGATTTAGGTGAGGAACGGGAGGTTTGTGTATGTTACAGCGGCGTTTGGCAGATCTACAAGTGAATCTGAGCTGATTTTTAACCCTTTGTCTGGCGCTTTTGGAATATGTCCTTCATTTGTTGTACCATTTGCTGTTGCAGATGTGTACAGGTGTTTTCAGTCAGTCTTGGGTGGAGATTGCTGAGATCATTAACCTTTATATGTTAATGTTGCACTTTTTTAAAAAATCTTAACCTCACCAAGTGGCCAAATGAACCTGTTATTGCTGCAAAACCAGAAAGAGCATTTTTAAAAAACGATCAGTGCAACGTATGAGATGCATGATTAGTTTAACGCTAGATGAATGCAACTAAAATAAGCCAAAAGCTGAATTTTTTGACGTAAAATGCAGTTTAGCACAAATTTGCAGCGATTTTCTTCAGCAAGTTGTGATTTCTTTCCCAATAATGGCACCAATTTCTGGCTCTGTGATTGTGTCGCACTTGACTTCTGCAGTTTCCATGTGCGTGCTCCGTGTAAAAAGTGGTGTAAGTCGTCCTCTAATCAGCTAAACTAAGCAACAACAAATGTATAGTAAGTCTTCAAAGCTTCCTCTATCGCTTCACCTCCATCCTGTGTCTCCTGAACGCAGCCTGATAAAGACATCCTAATGTTTGACACCGGGATGTGTCAGCTGATGGTGTTGATGGTGTGGAAGCCGATGCGACCTCTGCCCTCCGGCCTCCATCTCCTCTAGAAGCCACTGGAGCGCTGTGGTGACTTCCAACCGAACCCCACCATGCTGCGTTGCTTTGTTTAGACGGGGAGGACGTCGGAGTGACAAATAACCTGGAAGGATGGACGGACGGACGTCACGGCTCAAACACTATAATCCGAACCCCCCCCCGACTTCAGCTGGAAGCCCCTCTGAGTGAAACTGTGCTGACAGGCAGCGCCACTAATGAGAGCGCCGCTACGCCAAAGCTGGCTGAGTCTGAGCTCGTCGCCAAGGACACCATGTGATCCGTGCCTCCCACCTTCTACCCTCACTCTTAGCTCAACCCCAGTTTCTCTCTTTATAACAGCACTCTCTTGTATTCACTGTTGTCTTGTTATTTCTTTGAATGTAGGTAGAATTTTTTTTGCAAGATGTGAATATAACATTAGTTTCGACTACCTGCTCTGATGTCATGTTAACATCAATAAAACATTTTTGTTTTGCTGGAGATGATCTTGTTTTGTTTATGCTAGTCTGATTCACACACTTGCATCTCTGTGACCGACTGTTATATACGCTGACAATCGGCTTCGGGGTATTTGAGGGCTGACAGGAGGAGACAGACACTATTCATCACGGCTGATTGTTGCTGCCCTTCAGGTTGGCCGTGATGCTCAGCAGATGGGGTCGCTTCATGTAACATCACGGCTCATTATGGCTCATGTCACTGTATAGCCAGGCAGAGAGATCATTTGTGACCAAAAATAGTGCTGCTTGGGATGCAGTAATTCAACCGCTGGAGCACCTGAGCGCAAGTTTACAACAAGTCTGCTTCTTGCTTACTTCAGTTTGACTTCTTCAAGTGTTTAAAGGATAGATCTGTGTCTTTAAATGGCATCCAGGTGTTAAAATGCATAAACAAACCGTATTTTCTCGCTGGAATCATTCTTCTTGTTTATACTGACCAATAGGAGATGCTTTCCTAAAGTGGCTCATACTGTAAGTGATGGCGGACAAGATTCATAGTTGCAAAAGTATGTTCCACAGTTTATGTAGGTCAATATGACGAATGACAAATCAAGTGTTTGCTGTCACTGTTGATTCACGGCAGCTCAGAGCATAAACACTGAGCAGCAAAACACCAACAGGGAATTCGGAAAGAAGCTCGACCGCTGAAAACGAAGATTAACCTGAGATGGGCTGAGATTTTTATCCATCACTTCCACTCAAAAATCTCTTCACAGCTGGCATCAGAGGAATCATTTCAGAAAAGCAAATAACATTAACAGCGATAATAACAATAACTTTATTCATATAGCAGCTTTCTAAAACAATTCAAGGTGCTGTACAAAGCAAACAGGGGATAAGACCAAGCAGACAAAAGCCAAATGTATAAAAGAACAAAAATATAATAACCACAATGCAAAGGATCCACACACAAAAGCCAACCGACATGGTAAATAAATAAAAACTAAATAAAATAAACACAATAAAACCAATGCTGATGTTGCCAGTCTGAGATCAGGTTCATAAGGAGCTAAAAATCACAAATGTAAGTTATTGCTTGACCGTGTACGGCTGTAGATGCAAGTGATAGAATCTTAAAATCTATTTTTTTTACAGTAGTAACAAGTAAAATCCAGCAAGAATTGGTGCAATGGTCACTGCTACTGTAACAAGTAAAAGCTGAGCAGTGGCATTTAGAATTACTGAAGCTCTTGAGCATTTTTGCTTACTGATAACAGAGTAAAGTGAATTACAATAATAAGGTCTGGTGGTGATCATTTACCTTTTCTAAGTGTAAAAGAGAAAGAAAAGATCTGACCTCAGAGATCAGCCTGATCCGAATAAAACAAGACTGCAAGACTTTTGTCACCTGAGAATTACGGAAGGAACATGATTCAAAAACCACTCTGAGATGTTGGGTCTCTTCTTTAACAAGGGTGGCTAAAGGGTCCAAATCAGACATTAAAATGATCAGTATTGAGTCTGAAGCTAGAGTGGTAATAGGTTTTATATTTACTAATAATTTATCCCAACTATGGCAAAAAAATTGGAAAATAATCAAGGACCCAGAATGGAGCCCTGTGGAACTCCGCAGGTGGTTTTTAATGAAGACACTCCACCAGTTTCTACCGAAAAGGAAATAATTCACAAGAAAGAAAGAAGCCATCGTAGAGCCACATCACTGACAAAGTTAAAATTAAAATAAATTAAATTAAAACAAAGTAAAGACTTACAACTGAGGTTTGCAGTAGGTCGTTATAAACTTAACAAAGCAGTTTCAGTGCTGTGAATAGTGCGAAAACTCATTTTTCATTCATAAAAGCAGATTTAAATGTGTAATATTGCCTTATTTTAGGAGTTTTTCAGACTTTACATCATCTTTGGTCCCTTAACTGTAAAAAATACTGGAAACTTCTCTCATTTGTTTGAGCTTGAGCCGACTGATACACTTTTATCAGGTGTTGTCGGCTGTAATCAAGGTCCAGACTGTTGCTCTGTCTGTGAGGGTTCACACAGTGTTCCTTCGCTATCAGACACAATGTGAAAAATATTTCAAAGTTGGAGGCTCATGCTATAATCTAATATAAAAACCTTGAATGCTGCTTGCTTCAAATGAACACTTTTATTGCTGCTTTAGATTAATGAGGAGAAAGAGCAGAGCGGCTGTAGTCAGACTCATTAAATGTGTTTCATCTGTTGAGCTTTCCCTTTTGTTTGTCTTGTGTGTTTTATCTGCTGCTTGCGTATTTATCATGGCAGAAATTAAAGATGACAAAATGTTCTCAATATGGTCAAAAAATACTCCTAAATTCATCCCAGCAGGACTGCCAAAGTAAACATTTGTGTTAGCTGACTAATGCCACATATGGGGATGAACATTGTTTTCACTTTCACACCATGCTTCAGTAGATAAACATGCTTCCCCACTGTTTTCTTCCCATTTTCCTCTTGGTAAGATGAGTGCTGTGTGTACTGAAGTGTGCCTCAGTAGCAGAGCGTGTACAGTACAGCATGCGTCTGTTTTGCCGGCTCTTATCAGAGGACTGGAGGGTCTCAGGTCTGCAGCGAAGTCGACCCAGAGCCGAAGGAATTCCAAGCAGATAAAACTCTCAGGCCCTGACGTCTGGCTCTTTCCCGTCCGTTCCTTTTCCACAGGTCCGGGAAGGGCGAAAGGTGAAAGAGATGTGCATTTTTAAGCCTGTTATCTTTCCATAGCAGGTGTGAGGTGTCATGTATGTATGTATCATGTATAGAAGACATGAACATGCCGATAACTGTTTGCTGAACTCTGGTTATCCAGTAGATTTGCACTCACATGAAGCAATGCCCTTCTTCTCAACTCAGCTCCATTTATACAGAGAATAATCTGCACCTTTTTGATAATTTATTAATCTTTTATTTCCTTTTTCAACAAAACAATGTGCAATAACACCCTATCCAAGCTTCTAAACTAAGAGGATTTGCTTCTTTTGTGTCTTTTATGTGACAGCAAACTGAATATGTTTGGGTTTTTGTTGAGTTTCTTGTCAGGAAAACACTGAAAAGGGAGCTTAAATAACCAGGCCAAGCACAAAAGGTGACTCCAAGCACAGGTGGCAGACGAAGGTTAATCAAGAGTCCAAATAGGGAACAAAAGGGTGGAAAACAAGGTGAGAAACAGAAGCTAAACAGCAAGGGTTGAAAAAAAGAAATGCACAAACCAGCGCAAGGAACACGCAGTTTGGAACAGTTTTAATTTTATTCTGTTTTACTGTTTTGTTAAATTACAGGAAGTAACTAGTAAAATGACAGAAACGGTATTAATTTGCATGTTAACTGTAAAAACCTGGCAAAACAATAAATAATGTCACATTTTACAGTTAAATTACACTATTTTTTACTACATTTAAATCCAAAAAAATTTTATTATTTAACAGATATTTGTTGTTATTTGAAAGAAAAATTATGCACATTGAGGACTGAAAAAAGGTAAATAATTTTTAACTGTTATATTACAGATTTTCCCTGTATTGTTAAATTTCAGAAAATATCTATGAAAATTACAGAAAAAAATAATAATTTACATGTTGACTAGAAATGTTTTTGAATAATATTCAGATTAAAAAATATATATCTTTACAAATATTTATATATTAACTAACTGTATTCAAATAATCTAAAAATATCGTTAATTTACAGATATTTGCTGTTATTTTTGAAAATAGCCTTTTAATGTATTTTTTTCTGGCACCTTTGTTGTTAAACTTTTACAGCTTTTTTGGGGGGGGATTTTTTTTTTACAGTGCAGGAACAACTCAGGCAGGTGGACAAACGAGCTGGCAAACAGATGTGGAGGAGAATGGAAACACCTGGCTGAAAACACCAAGGTGAATGGAAACAGGTGGAAACAATCAGTGAATCACAAAGACGAGAAAGACAGGAAGTAAAACCAACGACTAAGACACATGAGAGAAGTGTGGAAACCAAAGACCACAACAAAAATGAGCTTAAAATAATAATGTTGGTTGCCCCTGTTTAAAAGATGCATATGGGATGTACCAGAAATCATTTAATAATTCCTTGTTGAATATCACTGGAACATACACCCATCAGGGATAACATTAAGACCACCTGCCTAACATTGTGTTGGTCCCCCTTATGTGGTCTAAATGCTCTGAACCATTGGACATGGACCAGAGGACCTCTCAGGGTGTCCTATGGGGTCTGGAACCAGGACGTTGGCACTGGATCCTTTGGGTGCTTTGGCTTGTGCAGTGGGGCCTCTGTCAATCCAACTTGTTCCACTGCATCCTGTTGATGCTTGATCACAATGGGGTGTAGGAAGTTTGGAGGTCAGATCAACATGTTGGACCATTGTCATGTTCCTCAACATGTTCCTGATTGGTTGATGTTGTTTCCATGTGGTGGGGTGCATTTTCCTGAGTGACATTTGGGATTTCTTTTGCATGAGGGAGTGTGTCTGTTGTGGGACAATGTTTATTTGGGTGTGTAAGTCTGATCAACACGGATGTTAAAATCCAAGGTTTTCCATCAGAACACCACATAGTACCAATATGATCAATGTTATTCACTTCACCTGTCAGTGGTCTTCACATTGTGGCTGATTGGTGTAAATGTTGGACTTCTCAGGAGGCTGCAGCAGGTCCTACAAACTCACGTGTCCTCTGGCAGCCGTGACTCTTTGTCTCTCGCTGCCCTCTTCATCCCACATTCCCGTCTTGCTCGGCTCTCACACCAAAGGGTCACGGGAAGGCATGCGGGCTCCTCGGTTAATTTTAGCCCCCTCGTTTCATCGGGACCACCGAGACGAAACGCAGAGCAGCCGCCTCCGACCCATCCCTCTGATCTCCGAACACCTTTAACCCTCTGTATCGCCCAGCACATGCTCCCAACAGCTGCTTTCCTCCAGACAAAGTGGAAAGATGGCTTCTGAGCTCAACCGGTATCGTCTCGGGATGGGATTGCTTGTGATTTTTGCACAGTCTTCATGTTAAAGAGCCAAACAACAACGCTAGAGATGCTGCCATTAATGGCTTTAGATTCAGAGGATGAAAATGTTGCATCACTTTTGCCAGTTTCTGGTGGACAGAATACACAAAGATCAGCCGTAAAAAAGAGGAAAACCTATAAATGGCACTTCATGATAAATATTTTTCAAGCTCAGTTGGTCAATGAAACTCTTCTGTGGCAGCTACATCCAAACAAAACACACAACGTGCAGCGTGTGTGTGTGTCAAGAAGCCACTTGGATCCACCCCAGGTGACCTTTAAGTAGGTAAACGGTGTCTGTTCTGTGTCCGAACTCCTTTGCCAGGGAAGTGTCTCCTCTTTGAGTCCGTGGAGTTAGAAGCCTGAAGTAAAGCTGAGTTTAGTCACGTCTAAATTAACTCAAATCTGGTCACTTTGCTCGCGTCTGCAGTAAAATCCAGCCTGAAAGTTTCCAGTCTCGCAGCTTGTAAAGAAACAGGCTGCTGTGTGTCTTCGGCAGATTTTACAGTCGCTTTGTTTTCATTTCTCATTTCTGATTCTTGTTTGTTGTGACAGCTCCCTCTCTGTTTGAGCGGCACTCGTCCAGCTCATCAGTTCGCTGTGATTCATAACGCTGGCCCGCTCAGCCTTTGTCGCATTTCTTCCGACAAAAATGTAAAAACAAGGAGCTGCTTCAACACCCAAACCAAATGTCTGTTCTCTGAGAGGTTTTCAAAAAAGGGTAAAGTCACCGTAAATAAACCCACAACAACACAAGAGTGCCAGTTTGGGCTTATCGCTACTATAGATTAATGTAATACTCCACAAGTGTGAAGGCAGCCACGGACAGAGAGGATGCTGCTATTTTGAGCTGAGAGACTTGTGATGTGGAGTGAAGCAGAGTAGACTGATGGGGGGTCTGCACTCTGTCAGTGTCAGGCCGCCGTCAAGTTGCCCACAGTGCAGTAAACATGGCGTCGGGGTGCAAATTTCACAATAAAATATCTTCATAAACCTCAAAGTCAAGCAGATTTAAGATATGTAGCATATAAAGAAAAATAAGTAAGGAAGTAAGACACCGAAAAAGTTGCAGGGGCAAAAATTATAAATGGAAAGATATTTGTTGGTGAGTCAATAAATTAATTCCACATATGGTTTCGACCAGTGTGCTACTTGTCACATTTGCATCACATCCTGCATGATTGCCTTACATCATGCTACCACATGAACCACACTTAGCTAAAATGAATGTTTTTTAAGCTGCATTCTTTTAAATTAACTGTTATTTCAACGATTTTTTACTGTTTTGGTAAATTACATATAATATTGAGTAAAATAACCTGAAAAATAGTCATTATTTTTTCACTGTAAAAAAAAGAACATAATGCCCACATTAAAAAAAATGGTATAAAATAGTAATTCGTTGCCTCTACAGTCGGTGACAATAACATGACACCACTTTACTGTATTTAAATCAACTAAAAATTAAATTATTTTACATATATTTATCAATATTTGTGCCAGTTTTACAGCTTTTGAATGTGACACTGTTCCACAGTTTTTAACATCAATTTCTGGCAATCTTTCCTCAAGATTTTAACTTTTTTTTTAAAGGATTATTTTACAGTGTATATACATGCTAAACATACAGTAATGCGTATGCACAGCATGTATATACAATTCATAATAAATGGTGGAATACTGTAAAAAAAAAACCCAAAATGATAAAATAACAAATAAATTTAAAATAATTTTAAAATTTAAAATACAGTAAAAAAAAAAAATTTCCAATTCTTACAGTCACACATTGGATAAAAGCACAAATTACTATTTCCAAATATTATGTGGACATTATAAGTAACAGTTTTTTATGTCGTTTTTTACAGTTCAGTTGACATGGAAATTAAATTTTTTCTGTGATTTTACTAGATGTAAAATAACATTTCCAAAAATATTTATCATTTTTTAATCCTTAATAAAATAAACATAATTTTCTTTAAATTAATGGCACATATCTGAAAGAATTATATATTTTTAGCAGATTTATATACATTAAAACTGTGTCATTTTGTAGCCACACACTGTAAAAAAAACATTTGGTAAAAAATTGTTTTTGTCTTTTTATGTTAACATTATTTACAGTTTTGGCATGATTTTTTTACAGTGAAATTTTTCCCATGTGATTTTCTGTAATTTAACAAAACAAGAGGAATCTCAAAACAAAGTAAAAGCTGTTTTTTTTTTTGTTTTTTTTTTACAGTGTATCTTTTCAGGCTTGTAACCAGTAGTCAGACCTCTTTATTGTGAAGTCCCAACTGTCTCCGCTGCTGTTGTCCTGCTGGATTGACGCTGCTGACTCCCTCCTGCTGCTCCGGGGGGCGGTGAAGGGGGTTGGATCAGGGCTTCTGGCTCGCAGCAGCTTCTCCTCCAGCGTCCTTATCGCTCAGTGTCCAAACTTGAGGCAGAAAGCTGCGTTTATAAACCAAACGGACGGATCCTGCGCGCTGCGGCACAACTTCCTCCTCCAACAGGTCTCCTCTGCACTGAGCCCAACACCATGCTCGCAGCACCGTAGCCTACTTTTTCTCCCCTCAACACTATCAGCGTGCAACATCCTGCATCTGCCATCGCCCTGGCAACCGGTCCTCCTCCCCATCATCCTCCAGCGCTTCATCCATTCAAGCCGCATCAGCCTCGGAGGGACGGCACAGATTTTGACGCTCCAAGTGGAAGCAGACCGCGAAGCTTCACATCTCTTTGGTTCACTCTGAAACTCCAAAAGGTTCATGTGTCGGGGAAGTGCTCTCTGTCAGCGCCAGAATGCCTGTGAGACGCGGTCATGTTGCGCTCCAGAACACCTACTTGGACACTATCATCAGGAAATTCGACGAGCAAAGTAAGTGCGCATGGAATGAGTGAAGTTAAGAGTCTGTGGTGAGCGTTGAACTACAAAAAGTGGCAAAACGCACCTTTATATTTCACTTTTAAACACCTTGCACAGCCATTTAAACCTAGATTGTCTTGATACATTGAATTTAAAACGATTAATCTGCAAGGAAAGTGTTTGTTGCTTAGTTTAATTTTAATTTGCAGGGGTAGTGCGCCATAAATATCTCATCTCAGGTACTTAAAACCTTCTTATGCAGCTTTACATCCTTTATTTTCCACATTTCACCCTCAGATTCATTTGATCCATCTTATTACCTGAACAGGTGGCACACTGGCAGGCTTTTTTCTCCATTAAATATCTCCTATCCGACCCCTTGCTGCTGCTTTTGTGGCTCTTATTGCACCTGTGTGTGTGTGTTTGTTTGTCATCGCTCACCTTAAGCTTTTACAATATGTTCCATTAGCTCACATGTTCCACTGAGACAAAAAAAACCCCTCCTTCCTCCTGGAATCGCTGATAAAACACAGATGCTGCACGTGATATCCACTCCGAGCTTTATTTTTACTCCTCTCCTGCCTGAAGCTGATTTTTTTTTTTTGCTCTTTGCACTTTGCAACTTGCACATTCAAATAGAACTTCACGCATCGACCCACAAGGCTGGGAATGATCCCGATCAGAAAACATGGAAAACCAGTTGATTGATCAGAATCTGGAGGGGGTGGGTGGGGAGGAGGGGGGCAATAATGCTCCTCTGTTATGTAACACCTCTACTGTACCTCAGTGCACGCGCGGCCACACGCGTGACCAGGTGAGTGCACGTGCCCCGGCCGTGCTGCTAAGCAACCGGTGTGACGAGCAGCGTTTCCGCTTTGAGCCCCAGATAACGACTTTGGACAGGATGTGCTTTTCCACCAGAGGAGCATTTAAAGAGCAGAGAGAGAAGAGTCCCCCCACCACCGCCACCATCACCACCATCACCACCACCTCCACCTCTGCTCTCATCAGCAGCAGCAAACACAAAACAGCTGTTTAACCCACTTCCACGGCAACATAACAAAAGAGGTCAGGCTGCAGAGGTTACATGTGGACTTTTCATTCAGCTCAATGAACTCCTCCATTAGCGGCCTTCGAACCAAACCGTCCTAATTCACTTCACGCAGCGTTTTTTTTTTTTTTTTGGCCTGCCGGTGCCACAGTCCGTCAATAACAGGAGCTGGATGCCACATGAGCTCAGAGATGCTACGAAGGAGAGCAGGGGAGCTCTCAGTCAAAGGTGTGACAGCCCAGGAGAAGCCATTACTGCTGTAGCTGACAGCGCTGAGCCACAGTGTTTCCCACGGGAGCAGAGACTGTCGAGGTGCTGGTGGAGGTGTGACCTCCTGGAGCGAGGGTCCAGCGGTGCTTCCGAGATCTGCCGTCCAATTAGAGACCTTTTCCTCCCATTTGTACGGTTTCCACCCTGCTCGGTCTGTTATGACACGGATTCAAACACACAGGAAGATTTTTAGCGACAGGCGATTTGTTGAATAAAAAAAGATAACTGGCATTTTAGAGCCGCACAGTGTCACGAATGTTCTTGGAAAGTTACAGTAAAATGATGCAATGATGTATTTTGCTGCATTTAAGTAGAATATGAGGTCTACTGTTTATTACTATAACCAGACTCTCAAATAACATACTGCGTTTACGTTGTGTTGTCACTGCAAACATTAACTATAGCCTTTTAATATGCACCATTAACTGAAAACAATGCTGTGAATTCCTGAAATACACCATGAGTAACAATTTGCCTTTTATATTTATGCTCCAGAATCCAGATATATGAACTCTGCTTATTATTTTAAAGTGCACATCCCACCAAGACACCAAAAGCAACTGTTAAATTGTTATGGATCGGGAACCTTTATTCAAAGACAGCAATGTACAATACGAATTGAAGTCTGCTATCCATCCATCCATCATCTATACACCTCTTAATCATCTGTAGGGTCGTGGTGGGACTGGAGTCTATCCCAGCCGACTCAGGGGGACACCCTGGACAGGTCTCCAGTCTATCACAGGGCTACACATAGAGACAGACAACTAAGCACACTCTCATTCACACCTATGGACAATTTAGAATCATCAATTAACCTCAGCATGTTTTTGGACTGTGGGAGGAAGATGGTGAAAGCCCACGCTGCACAGGGAGAACATGCAAACTCCACACAGAAAGATCCCAGGCGTCCTAACCGGGACGCGAACCGGGGATCTTCTAGGTGTGAGGCGACGCTGCTAACAACCGAGGTTAGCAGCGTCCACCACTGTGCAGCCCGAAGTCTACTTGTATATATATATATTTTAGAAACCAAAGACAAAATTAAATTAATGTTAAAAGGAAGTTAAAATTCAAACAGGCCAATCTCAGGGCATAAGTAAACTTATCAATCATGTTCTTAGCTGCATAAATCAGTGCTAAAAACAATAAAACAACACTAACTGATGTACGAAAATAATTTTTTTCACCATATTTTGGAAAAACAAATCACAGCGGTTAGAATTTGGCCATATTTTGACAGCAAATTTGCATTATTATTGTAATTTATGACACAATCTTGCAAAAATATAGGCATTTTGTACAATCAGCATTGTCTGACTGCAATTTTTCAAAAGAAATGCTTGTCACTTCTGTGCCATGAAAGAATGAATTTGCCAAATAATGCTTTAATTTATAACAGAAAGCCTTTTGTCATTAAAAATGTGAGGGTAAAATTAGTTTCCTTGTGTCTTTGCACTAACAAAACCTTAGAATACTTCAAATAATCATGTTGTAGAAGCAAAAGTGTCACAAAAGACTGACCCTAATGTTAAAATGAATATAATATGTTTGAAAACACTGCATTAAATAACATTTAGAGTTCATAGATTATAATCGGCTCCCGCATGAATAAAATGCACAAAAACAGACAAAATACCCAGTATGCTCTCAGAACATACAGGCAGAATAACATGACAAGAACATAATCAAACCGCATCAGAAACAAGTCAGAGGTTACCTGAGATCAGTGCAGAGGCTCTCAGGTTGAAGAGCCCACCTGCCTCCTCTCAGGCCCTCCGGGGGAACGCTGACGCTAACAGCATTAGCGCCCCGGAAAGGTGGACTTCATTAGCTCCACTTCAGCTGATTGTCGAGTGGAGAGCAGGGAGAACGGTTCATTAGAATGTCAGCTACACAAGGTTTCCAACACGCTGCACTAATCCGAGCGTATTTGATTAAATCTTAACCGGGGTGTAATCAGCGTCATTGTAATTGCGCTGTAAATATTCCCTCTCTCAGCGACTGAGTCAGATGTGATTGTGTTAATTATGCGCCAATACCTCCCTGGAAAGCCAAGTAGAAGACTAAATTGAGCTAATTCCAGAATCTGACGATGTTTTACTGTAAAAAAAATCACATATTGCTGTAGAAATGACCATTTATAAGCTTGCAAAGTGAGAGAACAGAGCAATAAGGCTTAACTAAAGCTACATTTTCCTGCTTTTTATGCCTTCCAGTGCTTGTCAGTCGCTCCGTATGTCCTTCCTGTTCTCGGAAACATGATAACTGACATGAATTTAATAACATCTGGCACAAAATGTCTACAGAGCTTCAAGGGTGAACTGATACGAAGATCACTGTGACCCCACCGAGCAGGTTTACGGCCATGATTTAAGAATTCATAGGCAGTTCTAACAAGGTTTCACAAAAATAGGATAAAAAGATGAGGTGAGGACATTTGATTGTAATAATAATAAGCTTTATTGGTGTTTTAACTTTCAAAAATGAAGATGGAAGGTGCATTACTACAGAAGAGCAACAATAAAACATTGCAACAGACTATTAAATGTTAATAAAGACAATAAAACATTTTTAAAAAGCAGTAAATATGATACAGATGCCTGGGTGGACTTGAGCGTGGCGCCACTTTGTTTGAAGCCAGGAAACTTTTTGATTCTCTGACTTGTGTTCTAAATGCAGAATAAATGGCTAAAAGTTCGGAGATGTAGAGCGGATAACCAAAGTGTCCAATGCCAACCTTATCGTCCATCAAAATGTTCTGCAGGAACACTTTTCTGTCCATAATTCAACCCAGTATCTCAGGAGCAGAGGGTGACACTGGGACCATATTTCATAACTAATTAAATACTGAATTAGTCTTGGGTACCCACTTCAAACTGTGGGGATTTAATCGGATCTCCTGTGCTGCTGGGCTGAAGATGTGCGTGATGCGTCCACGTTTTACAGTTTGTAGCGTCTTTGCAGCCTCATCCATATTTAAAACCCTGTCTACTGTCACGGCTGCAGCTTTGTGTTCAGTCAGAATCAGTGCTTTTGGCCAAACACACACATAAACATGGAATTAGACAGTTTTTTTTTGTCTTCACTCGTTATATTATTATTAATAATAATTATTGGGAGAGTGGTGGTGCAACAGGTTAAGTCCTGGGCTGCTGATCGGAAGGTCGGTGGATCAAACCCCCACTGCGGCCACTGTTTGGCCTTTAACCCCTGGGCTCTGCTCCCTTTGTGGTTAAATGCAGAGTGGAAGCTCCCTAAAGGGATTAATAAAGGTTAAATTATTGTTATATGAGGCTGGACAGACGTGAGTGTTGACTTGTTGCGTCTTCATTATCATATCAACAGTTTACTGCTACAGATGCCCTTTTTTTAAATACAAAAAAATACAATTATTCCTCAATTTATAAACAGTTATTTTCCAATTTCAGATTATTTACAGTAAGTCTGGTGACATAAATGAGTGGAGCCAATATATTTGGTGTACATACACATTAAGTGATCCATATCAAATAAATGTTCAATTATAATATAAAAATATGAACAAAGAATGATTACATTGTCTATTTATGTCATAAAAATTAATATTACGAGGTTTATATCAGATTTATGCCACTATATAATGCTTTGTTTTTGATTTTTAAGCAATGAAACAAGGACTAATAATCTAGTTTTCAAGCATCTCCCTGCAGGTATCCTTAAGTTTTTCTGATTCTGATTAACGTCAACCCACATTCACTGTACTGCCGCTTGGATTTCTTACCTCTCCAAATCATCACATGACACTGTGCTTTCCCCCCGCCGTCCCTCAGATCGCAAGTTTCTCATCGCCAACGCCCAGATGAAGAACTGCGGCATCATTTACTGCAACGAAGGCTTCTGCCAGATGTTCGGCTTCACCAGAGCGGAGATCATGCAGCAGCCCTGCACCTGCCAGTTCCTGGTGGGGCCCGGCACCATGAACAGCGCCCTCTCCCAGCTGGGACAGGCCCTGCTGGGCTCTGAGGAGCGCAAGGTGGAGATCCTCTACTACTCCAAGGAAGGTAAGAGGGGGAGGAGAGGGAAGGTGAAACACAGTGAGGGGGGAGGCAGAGGAGTCCGTTTGCAGCCTCAGATTCCTGTGAAGGAGCCGTCTGGCTGTCAGAAAACCAGGCCGGCTGGACAGCTGGACTGTTATGAAGATGCTGTCACCATAATCACCCATATGGTCCTGTTGACTGGACAGAATCCAGATCCAGACACTAACCACCAGTTAGTCACTAGCTTCTCTTTAAAACGTCTTATTGGTGTCGATCAGTGCATTAATTTTGAAAACAGGCATTATAAAGTGTAAATATCTGCAAGGATGATTCTTTTACAAACCGTTTAAATCAACAAGACGATCCAGAAACATGCAGACGGCTTTTAAAAACTCAGCTTCCCCTTGTTTCTGTAGTTAATTAGCAGCATGTCGTGTCGAGTCGCCCACCCAGAGAGAGAAAGCAGGCAGCCAGGCTCAGCATCATATTCCTAATCTCCTCTAAAGCCCTGTTTCCATCGATGCACGCTTGGTTTGGGTCCCGGTATCCTCGGGCTATCCACAATCCATTTGTTACAAACAAAGAAAACATAATTCTGTTCTTTGTTCCAAAACCAGGAGTAACTGTTGCAGAATCAGAACCAATCAAGCGCAGTCTATTTTGGGTTTTTGGGAAAGTGAAATCACACGATCTGTTTGTTTTTTAGGTTCCAAATTAAAAACAAGAGTCAAAAAACTCTCCAATTCTGGTGTCTGTGAATTAATTTTTCATTCCCTGCTTACATTTTTAATTTGTCTCCGTACTTCCGTCTTCTATCAGCTCTGAGGAAACACTGCCTGCAGTTCAGCCCAAAAAAAAATCCCAGAATTTTTCTGACATGACTGTTGGTCACAGCTGAGTCATAAATGGCTTCACAGCTGCGTTAGGGAGCCTCAAATTTTTAGTTTTTTACAGAATCTTTTTCGTGCAAATGATTTATATTTTGCGATTTTTTTTCAATGAAACACATAAGATAAAGTGATTTTTAATGAATATCACAGTTTTAAGCTCAGATTTTATTATTTTTCCCGACAAAACAGCACGTTACTGATGATTAGTTTTAGAGTTTTTTCAGTTTCTGGCCGATGAACTGTGCATTTTTGGGTGTTTTTCAAAAAGATAGCATGCCTTTCAAAGTCACTAGTGTGTTTTCGGAGTTGAGAAGGTCAAAGTTGCTGTTGAGTTAATGTTACATAACACCATTAGCATTGTTGCCGCTGTGGTTACATGCAGTTTAATTAAATGTTTGGCAGTTAAAATCACCCAAACTCTATTTTTAAGTTGTCCCTTCATATGAGCTTAACGTAATGCCAATCACACAGATGAGTAGTTCAAAGCTGGTCGGTTTCTTTCTGTTTTCACTGATGTCCTTTTGGGGATTTTTTTAAAAGGATAACACCTCATTCATGCAGGTTTTGACTTTCAGAGGGTTGAGCTTTTGATCCATAGTTTACACGGTGGTATTTTACTAAATGTTATCTCCTCTTAAGAGTCAGTAACATCCTCTTGACTGATTTTTTCCTGTCAAGAACAGGCCGCCCTCTGCAGAAGTCTATGTTTCACCTCCTTGATCTCCTTCACCTGCGAGCGGTTAAATCCCTCCTCACCTGTTTGTCTCTCGTTGGCGTTAAGCCACCGATCTGGAACCACGTGTTGGAGAAGAGCAAACACTCCACCCGAGCACATTTGCTGAGCACGGGCGCAAACACACATGTATGTTTTGTTTCTTCATCCGTTGGGGCGTGAGGCGTGCAGTCTGGAGTTGCTGTTGTCATGGAAATGCGATCAGCACGCCAGCTCAAATCCATCTATTTGTTTTGTCTCCTGCTTCCTACTGGGCTCCCCGACTGAACAGGCAGAGAAAAACAGTGAATGTGATGTGATTTAGAACAGATCTGCGGCTTTTTTTTCTCCTTTTCTTTACCTCCAGAATAAATCTCTGTGAGTTCCCTCGGAGTGGATGTGTGAATGGGATTGAATGCAGACGCTGTGGATGTATAGTCCACTCTGTGTGTGTGTGTGTGTGTGTTTGCGTGTCTGTCCTCTCTCCTGCTTCTATTTTTAGACCACACTGATTGCACTGTGAAGTCAGACCTGACAGACGTGTTGCCATTTAACCTTTCTCAGCTTTCAGAGTTTGAAATCTTCTCTCTTTCCCTCAACTCGTGTGATTTCCTCCCATTAGAAACCTCATAAACCGGCTCCTGTAATAGTGTGTGGACATGTAGAGCATCAGTGGGTATAGCTCAGTGGTAGAGCATTTGACTGCAGATCAAGAGGTCCCCGGTTCAAATCCGGGTGCCCCCTGCCTTCCTATTGACGCCCTTGTCTTTCTTTGCCCACAGGGACCTGCAGACCCTGCCTGGTGGACATTGTGCCCGTAAAAAACGAGGAAGGCATCGTCATCATGTTCATCCTCGACTACCAGGAGCTCATCGACCCTTCTCTGAAGAAGTCAGGCCTCAGGCAGAGAGTGGCCCAAGGATGGATTTACTGTAAACCTTTTAACATTCTATATGCGTTTTATGTTTAGGGCAGCTTTTCTTTTCTCTGCTTCTGTGAAAATCCAGCTATTTTTCCTTCATAAATCTACATTAATTAGTATTAATTGGCTTCAACAGACAACGTTTCAACCCGCCAAACACCCCTCTGAGGTTCACTCTTGCTTGTCTCAGCTCACTTTCTATCATTTCCTCTGACAACTGGGCTCTTTTTCTATTACCGGGTGGAGTTTCACACAGCTAGCGTGTTTGTTCTTTGTGCTGTGAATCGAGCCATCATTTTCCTGGGAGGTTTCATCCGCCGACGGCAGCGAGGCTTATAGGAAACCAATTTAAACTCAGATATTATCTTCATTCTGCCGCCATTACATTGAGCAAAAACTGAATTCATTGAACCTTTACTTTAACTTCTACTTTGTTGTGTGCAGTGTAGCCGAATAAGACAAATAAAAGATATAGGCAGACAAATAAGAAACTCAGATAACGATAACAAAAAAAGAAAATAACATTAATGAGAGCATTTACGATTTAAAAGCAAAAGGATCAGCTGAAGCAAAAGCAGCAGAAGTAACGTCGGATGAAATTAAAAACCTGCATGGCGCTGAACAGAAAAAGTTTTGCAGGTTATTCCAGGTTGAGTGAGTAGAACAGGGATTTGCAAGCTCAGTAAAAACAGCTGCAGCATAATCCAGTTATTTGAGCTTATTTGCTAAGGAGCCACATTACAAAACAGAAATAAAGTAATAAACGTGAGTAAAAAAACAAACAGTAAGGGCCTCAATTATGTATGAATTAATGGAATATAGTATAAATGAATAAAACCCAGCAGTAATAAATCCCAGTGTAGAGTGATATACAGTGTGTAAAACCTTAAGAATGATAAATACATGTATAAAATATGACCATAATCCAGTACTGATAGAAATGTTGCCTCAATGAGCTTTAATCAGCAGCGGGGAAACATAATAATCATGTCAAGTCATCATTTTGTCACCAGACACATGACATTTAAATGTCAGCTTCTCATTGATCCAGATTCTCAGATATTTGTCGCCTGCAGCTCGATATTTGTGTCGTTTTGCTCAGTCAACATTTGCTTCATAATGATTAAAACTTAAACTGTTTTCAGTCCTGTGAAAACGACTGACCAGCTGGCTCGCATACTCGTTAGCATCTCCCAGACAGATTCACTAGCAGAATGCGTTTTGTCTCTTTTTGTCTAATCCGAGCTAAACGTGGAGTTTTTGACGACTACTGAGCCGAGTTTTGTCCTCTTCAGGTCAGAATCGCAGGCTGAAGATGAGGCTGCCGGTGCTGCGGTCAATGCGACGGCCTTCGCTCTCCAAAGACCAGTTTGAGGGCGTTGTTGTGGATTACCTGCAGGTAAGGCGGCCATGGTCTGCACTTATATAGCGCTTTTCTCTACCTTAGTGGTCTCCAAAGTGCTTTACAGTGTGTTTCTCATTCATCCATTCACACTCCAATGGCGACAGAGCTGCCATGCAAGGCGCTAATCTACCATTTGGAGCAGCTTTGGGTTCAGTGTCTTGCCCAAGGACACTTCGGCATGCGGAGGGGCCGGGGATCGAACCGCCAACCTTGCAGTCAGCGGACAACTCGCTCTACCACTTGAGCCACAACCGCCCTTACCGCGAAAATGAAAAGCAAAAAGTGATGCTGCGCAATTCTAAGGCACTGAATTTCACAGTTTGCACTGCCTCAAAGAGCACAAAACAAAACATGGTCTGCGCTCCAATTATTTCCTGACAACAAAGTCTGGTGCTGCTGGCTTTTCCACTGATATATGCAATTAAATATGCAACTCCATCCGCTCAGCTCGCCTCAAACAGCAGCGAGACGTGTTTGAAATTCAAGGACTCGTTTCTCAGCGCAAAAGACACCAAATGGAAGGATGGAAGGGGAGAGAAAAAAAAGCCAACCGCCGCTCAGTTTATATTTCCTTCACTTGTGTTTATCCTTCTCTGGTGTTTTGATGAATTTCACCTTGTGTGAAACTATTTCCTGACGGGATCCGTACCTGGCACTGGAACTGTATTGGATCAGCGCGAATTTACATGCTGGCTGTGAAGGGGACATTCCGTGCAGCTTCAGTGTTTAAGCAGAATACATTTAGAGGAGGAAACAAAATGCAAAGCAGCTCATACTGGCTGTAATTAGAAATTGTTAAATGCAAGAAGTATTCAGACTCTGCAGACACATCACCGTCTACCATGGCCAGAGGTTACATTTGAATACTGGGAGGTCTGGGCCAAACATTTTCTGCATTCTGGGGATTTTTTATGCACCAATTTGTGCCTTTTCTGCTTCTATTAGGGTTCAAAATCACTTTATTTATGGAAAGGAGCACACAGAATTAAGGGACAATTGAAGAAATAATGTAATCAAAATGGATCTAATTAGGTTTTTAGCAATAGATTCATATTCTTAGGTGCAAAAAAAGAGACCCAGAGCTCTGGAAAAGACCCATCCCTGTTGAGGCTTTATTGCAGTTTTCCAAAATACTTTAAAGTATTCAGCTTTTTTCATGGTTTTATTACTATAGTACTCAAAGAAATGTCCTCTTCCTCTCCGTCCTTAACAGCCAAACAGCGAGGAGGTTCCCCTGAAGGAGTTTCGGATCCCGTCCAAGGAGAGCTGCATGCAGTCGGAGACGGAGGCCCTGATCGAGCAGGACCTGGACCCTCCCTCCCCGGCGGCCCAGTCCACCAAACGGCGCTCCCTGCTGGCCGACCGGCTGGACCCCTCGATGGCCTTCCCCAGGGGGACGCTGCCCCGGAGCTGCTCCAGGGACAGCGTTCGCAGCCTCAGACGAGCCTCGTCGCTGGATGACATCGACGGCATGAGAGCCGAGTGGAACAGTCGACCTGGAGACCCTCGAACCAACAGCAGTGAGTGTCAGAGTGGATAGAAGATGGATTTACTGAGGCTATTATTTCTGTATCTGTTGCTCTGCGTGGTTGTTAATGTCCTAATACTGGTTTTAAAGAGCTTAAAACTAAAATACCTGTATTGATCGGGGATACTGACTAGTTATTATCACACTAGGACTAATGTGAAATGGGCAGATTTCACAAAATATCAAAGGTAATGATAAATATTGGTCAGATGAATCACTGGGATGTATGGTTATTATGATTAAATGATGAGACAACAGTTGTTTAAACTAAATTATTGGAATTTGAAGCTTGTCATGTGGCTCCTTAGGGATCTCCTACCACTGTTAGACCATTATTTTCTACACTAGGAGACGAGAAAATTGACAAAAATGCAAGAAAAAGTGATCTGCAAGCAACATAAAGTAGATTTCTCCTCCCTGTTCACTGACTGAACCTTTCTCGTCAGACAAGAAAAGAAAACATGAAGAGATATCAGCTCTATAACACAGAGAACGTCTCTAGGAGCACGTATTCCAGTAGACACATAATAATCAATCCCTCTTGGGTGCATTTGTCTTACAATTGCATATCACTACACATCTGTCCATCTTGTCTCTCAGGGGAAGTGTTTTATTTAGTATTTTTTGTGCAGGATGCAGGTTTTCGATCTCTCACACTGTGTGGCTTGATTGTCACCATGTTTGTGGGTCTGTTTTTGTCTTTGAGACTCGATTTCACTGCTGAATTTATGACTTTTTTGTTGCTTTGGTGCATTTCAACTGCACGTATTTGCTTTTAAAAGCCTTTCCACGCACCAAGAATCATGTTTTCCTTGCTAATTCATTTTTGCTAACTCCTCCTTCTCCCCTGCAGACCTGAAGCCCAGCGTTCTGAACTCCACCTCGGACTCGGACCTCATGAGACACAGAACCATCGGCCGCATCCCTCAGGTCACCCTCACGTTCGGCTCGGACCGGATGAGGCCCCCGTCCCCCACCGAGATCGAAATCATCGCTCCCAGCAAGATCAAGGACCGAACCCAGAACGTCACCGAGAAGGTCACTCAGGTAACGCAGGTGAGATGTCTTCTACCACCTCAGGTTAAGACAGATCCCTTCTTTCTTTACACTCCGCTCTTGCTCAGTCATTCTGTCACAACTGCTGGAGTCTGGGCTGCAGTTTTTTTGTTCAGTAAGTCTGCTTGAACTTCTATCTTATCTCTGAGATGTAAAATAACTTGTCTGAAATTGGCTGGAAGACTAAACATCTCTAACATAAAAGCACCAGTGTTCAAACGTCTTGCAGTTCTCTTCATGGGTTAAAGGTTAATAATGTTTGTGCTATCACCCGCTGAACGGCCATTAAAGATAAAGCCCTCTGTAAAAGAATAATTTGAAACCAGACGAAACGTACAAGACCTGTATTTACTGTGAAATTGTGAAAAAGCAATACTAGTAAATATACATGTAAATAAATATGTGGTAAGACGAGGTTTTGCATGATATATTGGATAATGTTGCATATGATCAGAACAGTTTTTGTTTGTAATAAAATTACTGTGAATGGTGCAAATGGAGAGACAGAAAACCTGCAACACGTCTCAGGTTGTACAGTCTTTTACAGATATTCGCCATTATTTTCACCATTTTTTGCAGTTTTTGAACGTTACAGTATTCCACAGTTTTATCTGGCTGCCAGCTTTTCACAGTGTTTCACAGGATTTTTTCTTATATAACACTGTCGGACATCTCGGCTGCAGCAGCACAGCTGGTGAGATCCACAGTAGCAGGTAGCAGCTGACCTCACAACTGAAGGCATCACAGTAACACTCAGGTAGATGGGAAGAGAAAACCTGAAAGCCTGTAGCCGGCAGTGCAGACAAAGCACCGCAGAGACAAAACGTCTTACTGGCTGATGCTGTGAAATGTGCTCAGATAAAATGGAATTATTTAAGAAGTCTGCAGGTGGTGATGATGAGGACAATGGCGGTGAGAAGGCAGAGGGAGAGGAGATATGAGCTGTGAACCAGGGAAACGAACTGAAGGTTTAGGTAATCTTGGAGTTTCAGTGTCGGAGTCTTGTTGCAAGTCTGACCCTTTCCAAGGATTTACTATCACACTAAGTGCACAAACATTTGGAGACATTCAAACTAAGCAATTTCAATAATGGCTGTCAACTTCGACTGTTAATAGATAAAATACAAAATGTTGTTTTATGGGCTGCACGGTGGCTCGGTGGTCAGCAGCGTCGCTTCACAGCTGGAAGATCCCCGGTTCGCGTCCCGGTTAGGACGCCTGGGATCTTTCTATGTGGAGTTTGCATGTTCTCCCTGTGCAGCGTGGGTTTTCACTGGGTACTCCAGCTTCCTCCCACAGTCCAGAAACAAGCTGAGGTTGATTGATGATTCTAAATTGTCCGTAGGTGTAAATGAGAGTGTGCTTGGTTGTTTGTCTCGATGTGTAGCCCTGCGATAGACTGGAGACCTGTCCAGAGTGTCTCCTGCCTTCGCTCGAGTCAGCTGGGATAGACTCCAGCGCCCTGCAACCCTACAGAGGATTAAGCGGTGGATAGATAATGGATGGATGTTGTTTTATCAGTTCATCCATTCTCTTTTGCATTATAGCCTGTAATATAATAATAAGGCATCTAATTTTTCATGAAAAGGAGATGTGGAAATACTACAAGTATCTAAAATCAGAGAAACAAGAAAGTGAAGCTCCAAGTCACCCAGATTCAGATCCAAACCTTAGATTTACTATAATTTCACCAAAGTACAGCCATCCGAGGCTCGTTAATGAACACAGACACTGGTTCTGAGTTTAGAATTCACATCTTTTATATCCGCCCCTTAAGACCAGGTGTAATTTTCCACCTTCATCTTTAGTTTTGCTGCTACATAAGGATGATGCACAGATAATAGATTTTTTTCTTTTAATTATCTGACCTTCATTTATTGAATCGTGTCAGGATATAAAGAAAATTTCAACAGATATAATAAAAAATGCTCCTTTAATACGTTGCTTTCTGTAGCTTTAATGATCTGGTTACCCTAAAGTCAACTTCAGCCTCAGATTTAGATGCTACGATAACTAAATGGCACGATGTTTTGTCTGCCAGCTGTCTTTGGCTGCTCCTGAAAGTGAAATTTATCAGTCCACTGACCTGGAAAAGCAACATGTGCAATGATATTATATTTCCTCTCCTGTCAGTCGTGGTTGATAAATTCAGACTGTGAACCTTTATTGCTGGTGATCTTCACCACGCTGTCACATCCAGCCTTTGTCTCGGCTCGCTTCAGACAGAGGTGTCTATAAATGGCGAGCACTTCTGCCGAAGACATCAGCAGTTACAGGGTGAAAGTGTGAAAGAATAATCTCACCTGAGGTGTGACTTCTATGGCAACAGCAGCAGCAGAACAAACCCATCAGCCACCTGTCATCACACCGCGGTGCCTCGACGCACGTTTTGGCTCGATGTGGCCTCGCACAGCGGAAAAACAGCCACAGTGGAAAAACACCCCACAGCAAGGAGAGATTCTGTGGCCAAATTTAGCTCGGAAATAAACAATTATCAGTAAAATAAACCCATATATAAATAAAAGTACTAATGCTGAAGAATTTTTCTGGATTAGTGGAAAAAAATGATGATACGGAAAAAATTAAAAGCAGTTTTGAGGTTTTGAAGCGCTTTAAGAAATAAAAGTTAAAACCAACAATTGTTAAATTATACCCATATATCAGTAAAAATGCTAATGCTAAAGAAATATTACAGATTACTTTTTTAAAAACTGAGGATGCAGAAGAAACTAGAAAAGCAATTAGAGAGTGCAGTTCATGTCCACCCATACAGTGATTTCCACCCCATGTTATCGTCCTACATTCATTTTATAAACACTATTAGATTCATCAATAATCAAAACAGACCTTTAGCATTTGGAATCACATTGATATGGTAAATGGTCTGCACTTATAAAGCACTCTTTTCTACCTTAGCGGTGTCCAAAGCGCTTTACAACGTGTTTCACATTCACCCCCCCATTCACACACACTCAGAGCTGTCACGCAAGGGGCTAATCTACCATTCAGGTTCAGTGTCTTGTCCAAGGGAGGGGCCATGTGGAGGGGCCGGGGATCGAACCGCCAACCTTGCGATCAGTGGACAACCCAATCTACCACATGAGCCACAGCCGCCCTTAGTTTATCACTGTTGTTAGTTAATAATGATTCAAGAAATCCAGTATTTTTCTGTAGTGGTGGTGTTCTTCTGGATCTAGCTCCATAACAACAAATCTGTTGACACTACACTGATTTTCAGACTCTCAGCTACAATTTGGTGCTAATTGAATGTTTGTATCTTCATTTGTTACCTTACAGTGCTCAAAAATGTGCAAGCACAGTATTTTTTCTGTTCTGGATCATAATGTCCAGAATTTCGCCAGGATCCGGATCAGATTTTGACATTTTATAGAACCTATTGTGTATCCTGTATATTTTTTTTGCCAAGCAGTCTGGGCTTTTGTTGAGAAGTCACATGCACATATGCTTTAAAATGGTCCTATCTCATAATAATAATGATAAAGAATGCTTCAAAACATAAACGGATCCAGATGGTAACCCAGAACATCAACAAACTTTAATCATCTGTTCCTCGTCCCATGATTACCTATACGCTACTTAATCCTCTGTCGGGTCGCTGGGGGGCTGGACAGCATTTCCTGAAAATTTCATTAAAATCCTTTCATAACTTTTCGAGTTATCTTGCTAACAGACAAACAAACAAACAGATAAACACCAACAAAAACATAACCACCTGGCAGAGGTAATTAAAAGCAGTTCTGAAGATCTGAAGCACTCTGAGGAATAAAAGTCTAAAAAAAACATTGAGTTAAAGTTGTTTTACCTAGAAATATAACAATTTCTACATATTACAATATTACATTACATTCCCCCAACATGCAATCATATGTTATTGTTAGTATTAAATGTTTTTATGGGCTTCCCAAGCTTCTTACATGTAGACTACATGTGTTAAATTGTCCTCATGGGCCTTGTGTGGTCGGCTGTGTGTAAATGGGTCTATGAAGTTTTGGAGTTCACTCATCATTTGCTAACTTCCACAAAGTAGCTCCAACTGTAGCTGCGACATTAACGTGAGTGGATCAAAGTTCAGTGACCTAAAATATCTGGACCTATTGCAGCAGCGTTGTTCACACGCCAGACTGTGCTGTAATGGCCTGTTTGGTCCAGTTTAACGCTGGCAGTCGGACACTCTGGGGCTCCCTAAGTGCATCGCATTAACCCAGTTTATCAGAGGGGCTTCCATGGAGGTCGGTCGACCCTGTTACCGACCAACCAGAGCCAGAGAGGTTAGGTTGTGGTTCTGTCTGTTTGTTCGTTGAGCTGGTTGGTTTGTTATGTAGCAGGAGTTCTCAGAAACCTGATGACAGCTGAGAGCATCTGTAAAGAATCTTATATTTTAATCCACAACTCCTGAAGCATTTCACAAAAAGCAGCTTGTATTAAATTTCTAAAGGACTGTATTGGTGTAAAATCTGGAAATTGGGCGTAATTAATAAAAAAAAATCTTAGTTTAAAGTAAATTTTTAACCGCAGGTCATCTGATCTTCCTCATATTTGGCTTATATTTGTATGAGCAGATGAATGCCAGTGATCGGGTGCCAGGTTTGTGTAGGTGTAGCCTCTCTGACACAAACTGCCACAACTTTTTTAGCACACTCTAATGGCAGTTTATCACAGTTAGCATGCCTTTTAATAGCCATCCCTATTCCTATCAGGGCGGCTGTGGCTCAGGTGGTAGAGCGGGTTGTCCACTGATTGCAAGGTTGGTGGTTCGATCCCCGGCCCCTCTACATGCCTAAGTGTCCTTGGATAAGACACTGAACCCCAAGTTGCTCCCAATGGTAGATTAGCGCCTTGCATGGCAGCTCTGTCGCCATTGGTGTGTGAATGGGTGGATGCAAAACACATTGTAAAGCACTTTGGAACCACTAAGGTGGAGAAAAGCGCTATAAAAGTGCAGACCGTTTACTATTTACCATTCCTACATGAACATGGCTCAGCCGGATTTTATATTCCTACAAAATTACGTAGAAGTTTACCATCATTGTGCACATGTGCTTTAGTCTTGCCTGGTTTCAGATAGAAGGCCTAGATCTGCATGCTATTTGCACAGCCCTGTCTCCTTATGTGGCTGAACGCTCGCCTCTTCTTCACGCCGGGAGCGATTGTGGCGTCGACAGCCGGCTGTGACTCAGTGCACAATGTGGCAGCAGCGTGGCTCCCGTGGCCCTGGAAAAAGTGACTGCACAAACAGAAGGCCTCCTGAAAGGCCTGGCAGGACACCCGGCTCGTTATCTCGACTCGCTGACGTCACCGACAAGTTTGGATAGAAAGCGAGCGTTCCTGTGTGTGTTAGCGGCGGCGAGTGTTTAGATTTGTTTTACTTCGTGTTGTGCTTCTGTCAGAAGGTGGAAGGCAGTTATTGCAGTGATCTGTCCTCCTGGACCACACACAGTCCTCCTCACTTCTTCTTTATCCTAACAAGTTAATCTGGGTTTTTAAATCTTGTTTTAAGAAAAACTAACAGAGGGCTCAAATATATTACTTATTTCCACTGCAAATCAACTTCTTTTTGTAGATTTTTTGCAACATAAAATGAACTAACGAGAGAAATTAATGAATTTCTCTTATTACCTCTGCCAAGGAGGTTATGTTTTTGCATTTATCTGTCTGTTAGCAACTTTACGCGAGAAGTTCTGAATGGATTTTGATGAAATGTTCAGGAAAGGTGGATGATGGGACAAGGAACAGATGATTAGATGTTGGTGGTGATCCGGATCACCGTCTGGATCCAGGAATTCTTTGCAGGATTCTTTAGCATTGGGAGATAGGGCAATGTGGATGGATATGTGCACAGAACTCCACAACAAATGTCCAAACTGCTTGGCAAAAAATACAGGATAAGTTCCCGGTAATTTCTACAACATATAAAAATCTGATCCGGATCGGAGCAAAATTCCAGATACTACGATCCAGAACAGGAAAAACTAGAGGGCCTGTGGAATGGTCATCACTGTAAGGTAACAGATGAAGATCCAGACATGCAGCCAACACCAACATGTAGCTGAGACTCTGCTGAATCAGGAGGAGCCAACAGATCTGTTGTAGAATCAACAGCTATGGAGCTGGATCCAGAAGAAACCTCCATTACCCAGAAAGAGATTCTGGTGAATAACTATTGAACTAATGATGATATCAATGTGAATCCAGATGCTAAGGGTTTGTTTTCTGGGTCAAGGAGTCTAATAATGTAGATAAAACAATCCTGGGAAGATTATTTCTGGGTGTAAATCCCAACATGGGGTGAAATGAGCCGCTTGGTGGAGGTCTGTGCTCTAGTTTTCTAGTTTTGTTGTATTATTTCTCACAACTAAACATTTAAACACATTTAACTGCATTTAAATTATTCAATATGTAACCATGTTCAGAGATGTTTTATGTGATTGAAAATACAACCCTGCATTTGTATTGTCTTGACTCTTAGCATCAGGTTTTAGCTGTATGTAGTGAAAGCAGGGGAATATCTGCAGAATTCTGTAGATTTAAAGCAGAAAAACAAATTAAAATTAATCTAAAAATAATCTACTCCTCTCTTTTTCAAGCTGTAAACTACTGGCCACAACATCTCACCGCATTGAGAAGTCGGTTTTTAGAGTTTGTGCGCTCAAGGTTTCAGGTTTTTCACATTTAGTTTGTATAAGTTGCGTATTAAAACGACTAACAAGTTGTGAAGTCACAAAGTATCCGTGTTTTTCCTGCATAGACGAATTTTTTGCACCCTTAAATACCTTTTGGGCAGCCCCAGAAAGAGAAATACCAGCGCCCAAAGGATAAGAATTAAGAATTTAAAGGAGTATTTTTTATTTTTTTAACCAGTTTGGGTCACTGGAGTTTCATTTGTGTGCATGTACCGCAGTCCATGTTCATTCTGAGCCAGGACAAGCCCTGTGCACAAATCTAGGAGTCTAGGAGCCAATTATGTAAGAGACAATCATCCTTCCAGAGTACAAAGGGAGGCTGCAGCATACTGCTAAATCCATGGCCTTTTATTATGCAAAACAGGCTATTGTTTTCTAAGGCAAACGGATGTATTCAACCTGAACCAGGTGTACGATTGTCTTTGGATAAGGTGGCTCAACAGATTTTTAAACTCAAGTGTTAGATAAATCCAAGTGTCACACCCCCAACAGGAACACAGAGTTCTCCCAAAGTTACACAGATACAAGCACAAAAAGTACCAGAACAAACATCTGTCAGAGGTGACAGTCCAGAGGAAGCCCGACCAACCAAGCAGCCCATTCTGTCAGCGCAAAACAAAGCCTCTCTTAAAGTTACAGCGACGAAACCTTCGAGAGCGCAGCTACGATTTAGACGAGCCCTGCCAAATTCACTTCTTCATTCAGCCACTGTGTTGAAAGTCCAAAATGCATCTCTGCAGAGAGTTTAACAGCATGTTCCAGCCTCCTTTTGTACTCAGGACATCTGCTGAGAAGCTCCTGTTTCAGATGCATTTTGCTGGAAGATGCACCACAAACCCAGTCTCTACTTTAAACAGTAATATCAGATAAGCTTTAAAAAGGTCCACGAGTCAACTTGTTCTTAAAGTAGCTTATTAGCAGCCAAGTGACATTATTGAGCTTTAAAATTCTCGGTATAAATCAATTTATTTTTATTGAGATTCAGCAAATGATCGAGCCAACCCTCCATCATGAGCCTGATTTCGCCCTCGGGCCTTAATTTGAGCACCACTGGTGTGTAAGTGGTGCAGAATGAGGGTGGATTCACTGTGCGAGTGTGTGAGGATGCATATGGGGAAGGCGTGGGTGTGTGTGGGGGGGATCACAGACGGTCTGTGAAGCCGTCTGTAGGAGTGGAGAAGGGTCCCGTCGAGATTCGGTTATAAAAGCGAGTGAAAAAGGGGCGTCCGCTGGGAGGCTATTGAGCGGCTCTCGGTGGCTTGATGCTGCCTCTGACCTTGGCCTCTGGGGCTAATGGAAGTGGAGGGCAGCGGCCTGATATCCGTGCATCTATCTGACCTCCAGCTGCACATTAAATCCCAGCCCTCCTGAAACCATCTCGGTTTAAGTTTTTGTCCTGTTTGAACGGCTGGAATTATCTTCCTGGGGCGTCAAGATCAGCAGATCAGAGACACATGTCAGGCCAAGGTCGGGTCCAGGTCACAGCGGTTCCTGCCGTGTGACGGCAAACTGCAGCATCAGTCGATCGCCAAGTGTCAGTTTTCTAAAGGTCATGTGCTCGTAACCAAATATCAAATCACGGGTCGCCTTTTTCTATTGGTTTTGCTCCGTTATACAATAAAATTATCTTTATAATTGGATTTCGATTGGCATCTTAGAAAAAAAACGGGAAATGAAGGTTGTCATTGATCTTTGCCCGTATTGATTTGTCTGCTTAACATGAAGCCCACAGCCGGATTGACCAGGCAGTGATAACTGTAGAAACACACTATAATCAGCAGTGTGCGTGTGTGTGTGTTTTAATGCGGCAGAAGTGTGTTTATGTGGCGCCCCCTGGCTTTGAATGAGCGTAGAGCAGGACAGTGTGGAGAGAACTGTAGTTTGAATCGATTTGAGTTTTGTTTTTTTGCGAGATGGCAGTGTGATTGTCAGCGTTTGTGTCAAGTGTGTCATTATTCTAGAGCCCAAAAAAAAGTGTATTTGTGCTAAAACAGCATGCTCACAATGTGGGTTCGTGACAAGTCTATGAAAAGATGTGTGAAGATGTGAACTCTCACAGTTTTCAGAGTTGAATATGAGTTGTTTAAATGCATTGTATCATAGGATTTAACAAAAATATAAAAAGCAATGCAGTGAAATGGAAAAATGACAGTACTGTAGCATCACACCTGCAGTTTTTGCTTAAAACATCTTTGTAAAGTTACTTCAGAGACGCCACAGCATTAATTTAAACAATGATTTATGTCTGACAGAGGCAAAAGCGCCAAACAAAAAATGTGGTTGTCACACAATGCATGCAAACAAAACATGCAAATCCTCATAATCATTTGCTCCAGCAGCTGACCATAACCCTGTGAGCTGCAGCCTGCAATAAAAGTTTGTGGCCTAATTCAGTTAAAATCTAAAATGCTCTTGCTTTCATCGCTTCAAACAAGACCCCCTTTGATTTTTTTTTATTGCCTGTTCAGTGCGGGAGGCGTCCTTCATAAAGCAGCTGTATGTTTTTATGAGTTTCATCGTGGCGAGGGCAGGGCTACGGAAGAGCGAGGGAGGAGAAGGGAGGGAGATCCAGCCCGATGGACAGAGTTTCCCTTCTCCTCTGCTCTCTCTCTCTCTCTTTCTCTTAGTCTTAGTCTTCTCCTGCTTTTTACCCTGTGCTGCGCTCCAGCATGAGCATCAAGCAGAAACTTCAGCCTGTGAGTACTTCAGCCTTACCGGGTCCTACATGCTCCCTGCTGTTCCCCTCAGGCTCTCCTTTGTATTTCTGTTTCCAGCTCCATATTCCTGTTCTCTAGCTGCCATTACTGTCCCCTTCCCTGTTCCTCCTCTCTCTCTTTATCCATCCTCCACTGTAATGCAGCTCCACAGGTGAGAAACAGCCACTTTATTCAGGTTAAGCCGAGGTCATGGACAGATTCCACTCATACTGAGCACAGAATCTTGAACTTTTTCTGCTTTTATAGCACCTTGGTCCTGTTTTAGCTTCACCGCAGGGCTTAAAGTGCATAAATATGTGTTTTGTTTTGTGTTTGCATTGCAGTAAAGCTAAAAAATGAGCATGCAGTAGCTAAAAATTGCTAATTTATGGATGCAAATTGCACAGAATGAAGATGAGTTGAAAGTTTTTGTGCTTTAAATTATGGCTTCATCCATAAATATGTCTTTTTATGTTTGTATTTGAGCTCTTAATCCCAGAGAAGCAGCAATTTCACATATATTTTGCTTTTTTTATTTACATCCAGTTGCATCTTTAAGCTTCCCTTGTATTTCACACCTCAACTCTCTTTTTAATCTTGCACATAAGAACATCTGTAAGCACTGATGTCCTCCTGTGACAGCTGGAAAGTCAGAGAAGCAGCAGAGAGCGGTCGGTTGCGTGCAAACTGGCGGTGGCAGTTGTTCTCTGGCCGTCGTTATGAAACAGAGCCGGGGACCGACATCAATAACTGTAAAATTTCTTGGATGAGTGAACCTTTGCTCGTGTGTTTACATTCTCATTACTGTGTTGTCTTTTCGCATCTGTTCAGCTACCGTGGTCGGGTTGATGACACACGGGAGGAGCGCTGCGGGTTGTCATGGTGGGAGAATTTAATGCGTTCTGGGAATTTCCCGCCTTTTACCCGTTTCCAGACACTGTGTGCTGTTTAAAACGGACCTATGGAGCAAGAGAAGAGGTCAACAGCTCTGTGTAATAATGGAAAACTATGGAAACCTTGGTTATTCCTGCTGAAGATGTGAGCTTTTCAACCAAATATGGCCAAGGGCAAATTTAGTCCTTGAGAAACCGACTATTTCTGGCCACTGTTTTCATTTAAGCTGGGAAAGTGAAAAGAAAAATGTATTTCTGGAGGGGATTTTCTTCTAAATAGATGTTATCTGGCTCGACTTTGCTTCTGGTTCCTGTGTGACCTCAGTGGCACGTTTGGCTGCAGCTGTACTCGTCAGACAAGTCCAGCTTCTTTCCCCATAATTATGCAAAGTACAATGTAAATGAGGGTCTAACCGCAAAAGGGTTTGTGAGGAGATGGAAGCGCAGCGATGCACCACGTATTTTGGCTAGTTGGTTGGTGCAGGAGAAGCATGCAAAAGGTGAATTTCTGCATCCGCAATGACAATGTGACCTTGCCGTTAACAAGAATTAACTAAAACCACTCCTCTGCATGGCGCCCAGTCGATGCCAGCACTTATTCTGGCCCATGATTGACCAAAACGCTCACAGCAGGGGTCACATGGTAGTAGATAAAGCGTGGGGTCGCATGGTGCAGCAGAGGCAGGTGAGGCTCATTAAAAAGGGCAGTTAGGAGAGGATTCAGCGAGGACAGGGCTGGGACTTGGTGGTGTTTGTGAGTCAGATCTGAGGCTTTTCTGGGAAAAGGTGATGCAGGGGAGGAGATGGCCGCCGCACCGGAGGCAGGTAGGGCTGCAGAGGGTTTGGAGGAGCCGCTTCCTCTGCTGCTGTGGTCGACACCAGGATGAAAGCCTGGACACGGAGGCTCTTATAGTCGTACCGGTCAGTGGGATCTCACTCATCCCCGACTCAGTCCCTGTTAATCCGCTGCTTTGTGTCGCTCTGCCTGTTAAAGCCGCTTGACTTGATGTTTTCGCAGCACCGGACGAGGGTTTGTTTATCGCCGCTCGACAAGAGAAGAGGCTGGAACTGTCTGTGAAAGTTTTGCCGCATTAAAAACGTGTCGTGTGTGTTGTTGACACGCTGTGACATTTCTTCCTGCCTGACTTGCTGAGAATCAATTTGAGAAAGTCGCAGCTTATCTTTGGCACGGTGTGTTTTCCATTAAAGCCTGATGGAGTGTAAGGGAGTGCCAGACCCCAAAAATGTGTGCAGCTGCTAATTTATGCATGAACCTTTTCCCTGCCAGGCAAAGTGGTGCTGTTTGGCTTCTTGTGAGACAACACTGAGTCAGAAGTTGGGCTTTATTTTCAGGATATGGTGTCTAATGTGTAAAGCAAATGCAAATTCAGTTTCTAATCTTTAACTGGGCAGCTGTTAGTCAGAAAAACTCTACACTTTAGGTCTCCTGCAGCTTAAAAAAACATTTTGCTGGAAGGCTTTTCTTGTGAAATGTTGAGTTTGTTGCAAGTCTGTTTATATCTTTGCCTCGATTTACGCTTAATTGGTCTCCAAAAACACTCATCTGACTTTTGACTCAACTTCAACTTAAGATTTTGTCATATGTAGCTGCACTAAAGCAAAACAAGAAGCTGCTCTAATGGGTTTTGGCTGTTTTATGTTTTATACAGAAGATTGATGAAATGTAAAATAGCAGCAATATACAATTTTAAACACAATTTCCCTGTTTATCATCAACTGTGCATGAAAAAGATCTTTATATATCTGCTATTTACACACAAATTGATAGTGAAATGTGAATTACAGTGCCATTCTTGAATATTAAATCGAAAGAGCAGATGAAAATGTTAGTTAAAAGTTATTGCTCGACAGGCCAAATGCTGGGTTTTTTCCACTTTTATTTCAGTGTCACTTTAGTTCTGGATAATGTTAGTTGCTTTCCACGCTCTAATAAGTCAACAGATCAATCAGCTAATGGACAGACTTCTTCCTGTTTGATATCCACGCTTCAGTTCAGCCAACAAACCTCCTCTCCGTCCTCTCCTCAGGTGTTGTCCCTCGGTGCCGACGTGCTGCCGGAGTACAAGCTCCAGGCCCCGCGCATCCACAAATGGACCATCCTGCACTACAGCCCCTTCAAAGCGGTGTGGGACTGGGTCATCCTGCTGCTGGTCATCTACACGGCCATCTTCACGCCGTACTCGGCCGCCTTCCTGCTCAACGAGGTGGAGGAGGACCGGAGGAGGAGCTGCGGCTACACCTGCAACCCGCTCAACGTGGTGGACCTGGTGGTGGACGTCATGTTCATCGTGGACATCCTCATCAACTTCAGGACCACCTACGTCAACCACAACGACGAGGTGGTCAGCCACCCGGGACGCATCGCGCAGCACTACTTCAAGGGCTGGTTCCTCATCGACATCGTGGCCGCCATCCCCTTTGACCTGCTCATATTTCGCTCTGGCTCTGAGGAGGTGAGGGAAAACACCGACAGCAGATATCCAGACACCACGGGCCTTTAAACACTGACACATGCATGTTGCTTTTCCTGGTGTTGTACTGTTTTTGCAACAGATAAAAGTTGACTCTCATCTATTTAAATCTAGGTGAAGCCAATATTATTATTATTAGTTATTTCTGTGCTTTTTCTGCTATATATGAAGATTTCTGCTCTGAAAAAGATCTTTTGTTATTTGATTTTGGGTTTGTGGCATCACTAGAGGGCCTAGACTTGGCATATATCTTACCCCTCTCCTTTCCCATATCTCTTAGCTCTATTTCCACCCTTTCTCTCAATGTATGGGGAAATTGAGAAGGTTTAAAAGTCCTTTCAGCCCTAGGTAAGGTTTAGAACTTCCATCTGAAAAAAAAAGTATCCCCAAATTTTGTTAAAAACAGCTACAACACTGTAAATGGCTAAAATAAACAACTTTGGGCTCCATCGATGGGAGGCACTTGAGAGAATCTTTAAATGCAACAAGTGTCGTTATTTTTATCATCAGGACAGACTGAGATCTGAAAAACCGTGGCTAAAATTGACATTTATCCTCCCTCCAATCAAAACTGCAAATTAGGGAGTCAAAAATAAGCAAAACAAGGAATGAGTCAGTGGCCCTGACGTTATTGAATCTGATATCAAGTTGGCATCCATTTTAGTCATAGCCGTACCGTCTGGCTTCTTCGGTGAATGTGCTGCACTTGGCAGTCCTCTAAAAATGGCAGCAGCTGTGTTTTTAAAACAGATGTGGTCTGATCCAGACACAGGTTGGGAGGTTAATTGCATGGTGCAGCTGAAATTACCGGACAATAGCGGACAGTAATGACAGAAAACAGAAGAAATGTGTGTCCATTGTCGAGAAAGACAGATAAAAGTAACAATCATAAATCCTCCTTAGTGACAGATGCTAGCTGTCTACTGAGTCGTTCTTTGCACATTTACTGAGCAAACACACCATTTCCAAACTATTCTGAATTAAAAACTGCTGCCAATCTGGAAATATTATAAAATATTCTCCATATTGTCAACTAAAATTGGTTGGTAAATGAACCGGAAACCCCAAACAGGTCATGTCATTAGAACTAGAAGCTTTATCGTCACCATAGCGCAGCACAAGACAGCAATACAGCATAAATTCGAAGGCACTTCTTGAGTAAAATCCATGTAAAACAAAGAAAAATCTATTAAAAAGACATTTTCAAAAAGGTAAAACTTTTAAAATAAATTTAAAACTTAAGAAATTTGTAACAAGTCAGTGTTTAAAGTGCAAAGTGTTGCAGCAGGGAATACAGATATTAACATTTTAGATATATAACCACTACTCTGACTAGTTTTTAGGACATTCAGGGGAGTCTATTAATTTAATCTGTTGTATTTGTAATCAGCTCGTTGCATGTGACAACACACTTAGAAATATGTGCACCAAGAAATGTGTAAGACTCTGGTTTGACTAACTTTTTCACTGGTTTTGACATGTTTTTTTTCTCCACTGACTGTCTCTACAGCCTCAGACAACGACTCTGATTGGATTACTGAAGACAGCCAGACTGCTGAGGTTGGTGCGAGTTGCCAGGAAGCTGGACCGGTACTCGGAATACGGAGCGGCCGTCCTCTTCCTCCTCATGTGCACCTTCGCCCTCATCGCCCACTGGCTGGCCTGCATCTGGTACGCCATCGGCAACGTGGAGCGCACCGGCTCTGCCCGCATCGGTGGGATGAAGATCGGCTGGCTGGACAACCTGGCAGACCAGATCGGTAAACACTACAACGACAGCGATGCCACCTCGGGGCCCTCCATCAAGGACAAGTACGTCACAGCCCTGTACTTCACCTTCAGCAGCCTGACCAGCGTCGGCTTCGGCAACGTGTCGCCCAACACCAACCCAGAGAAGATCTTCTCCATCTGCGTCATGCTCATCGGCTGTGAGTAGAGCAGGAGGAGAGTCTGGAGGTGTAGAAGGAGGTTTTATGGCAACATTCAAAGCTTCAGTCTTCAAGTAACACACTCATGTAAAAACCCAGACACCCTGCTTTTTAATAAGACATATAGTTTAGTTGTGAAGGTGAATTAATGCCTCTTAAACCCAGAAATGATGGAATTCTTGAGTCACTCAGGTTTAGTAGGATATAATGTGTTTTTATTTGAGGAATTAATTCACCAAAACATTACAGGACAAATCAGGGAAAACATATTCAAGGAAAAAACATTTTAACAGGCTCTGATTCAACTTTGTCAAGTGGTGAGTATAATAACATAGTCAGATAGTGAGTATAATTGTAATAAAATGCATAAACTGTCCTTAAATATAGGCAAATTCAGTGATCAGTCCTAAATGTGGCAGATTGAGTTTAGATAACATGAAATACCTGCTTTAATTCCACTTAAAATTTTGTTTAACGGATGTCATAATATACTGCTATTATCAATAACCATTGTATTTTAAAAAGGAAATATTGATGTCAGGTTACTAATACACATATGATCCAGCTTCACCTTCCAAGTTTCATATTTTAAGTGTAGTTTATTTGCCAGAAAAAAATATACAACTCACAATAAACAAAGCTAAAAAGGCATTTTTCAGATAGCAGCAGTTTTTTTTATAGTTTTCTACAGACATCATGATAATATTATTTTCATGAATTACCTTAGCAGCAATAATCATTAAGTGAAAATCTAACATTGTGACAGCCCTGGTTTAAATGATGAATATAGTTTTAAAAACGGTTTTATTAAAGTGGTCTCAGCCTGCCGTGTTTTGTTCTCGTTTTATGATCATACATTAATATACATCCAACATGTAGATCTACTTATTTCTAACTTCTATTAAAATATTATTTTAGCCTTTCTTTGATCAAGTCAAGGTTATCTGTGTAGCAAGTTTTAATAAACCTGACTTAACCAAAGTGTTGTATATGTTACAAGATGGGTGATGGCAAAAATATGTGCAACGAAGCAAAACTGTAATCAGGATGAAACCTGCAAATTGAACATGAAATACTAAATAAACAAGACAAACAGGACAACAACTTCTGAGATCAAACTCCAAAGTGAAATAAATCTAAGAAGCTAGAATAACAGCCTCTTGACGCCTGAATTTATTTACAATTATATATAAAAAAAACAATTATTTGTGTTTTTTCTTTCAAGCTGATGTTAAATTAAGTGGAGCTTGTTTATTTTTCTAGAGCACATATAAGAGATATAAAGGTGTAATGTAACAGGCATTAATGGCAAAACCTTTTTACTGATGCCACTCCAACCAATCCTAAGAGAAACCAGTGCTTCCAAAAGGTTCCTAGGTACAACATGTATAGGCAACATGTATGTACCATGTATGTAACAGTGGGTAACCATGGGTAGGGTCAGTGAGATGTGGTTCTAATCAAAATGAGGATATTATAGTAGACCTGTGGCTACCAGAACACCACCAGCATCACACTGCCTTCTGTCTTCTGTCCCGTGCAGCTCTGATGTACGCCAGTATCTTCGGGAACGTGTCGGCCATCATCCAGAGGCTTTACTCTGGCACGGCTCGCTACCACACCCAGATGCTGCGCGTCAAAGAGTTCATCCGTTTCCACCAGATCCCAGGAGGCCTGAGACAAAGGCTGGAGGAGTATTTCCAGCACGCCTGGTCCTACACCAACGGCATCGACATGAACGCTGTAAGACATGGACACATTCATATAAACACACACATAGTAAGACATTAAAGCTCCATGTTTGGGTCGTTGGTAATGGACAGAAAGATTAATTAAAGCTGCAAGCAGCGTCAGACGGGCCCTCGCTCCTCATCATACTCCTCTCCACACGACCTTGTCTAGGGGGCGCCGTAGAGCCGATTAGAATTTCGACTGTGCAAATCTGTTGGTCTTGGGATACTATATGTATGTACCAAATTTCATGTTTGTAGGATAAAGCAATGATTTTATATGAGTATTTGAATATTTGTAGGGGGCGCTGTGGAGCCGTTTGACCACGCCCATTTCTGAATCGTATATTAAATATTAGGTCTTGAGATTAATGAAGTTTTGTGTGGATTTGGTGATTTTACATGGATCCCTTCACCTCCAAAACCCATTTCGTTCCACATGGCGATTTTGTTCAAAATGGCCGCCATGCCACGCCCACACCGTGTGACGTAGCCACTAGATTTTAATAACTTTTCATCCTGGAGGGGTCTAGATGCCACACAGCGAATTCGGTGAAGATCGGACAAAAATCCTGGGAGGAGTTCGTTAAATTCCAATGCCTGCGCACAACGTGTTCCATTGTACAATGTTAAGCTTTTTTGTTCAAAATGGCCGCCATGCCACGCCCACACCGTGTGACGCAGCCACAAGATTTTAATAACTTTTCATCCTGGAGGGGTGTAGATGCCACTCAGCCAATTTTTGAAATTTTAAAAGCAGGAATGTTTTTGTCTTGGGCTACTGTACCTGTGTACCAAATTTCATGAGTTTACGTGAAACTAGCCGTATTAACTCCACTAAAGCCCAATTTTCAAGGTGGCGCTATTGAGTCATTTTACCATTCATATGTGTAATTCCCCGAAAAAAATCAAATTTTTCACCAGTCCTGATGTGTGTGCCAAATTTGGGGAGTTTTTGAGCATGTTTAGGGGGTCAAATTGAGGTTCAAAGTGGCGTTAGAAAAAGAAACCGCCATCCCAACCGCCAAACACTACAGGAACAACAGGGTCCTTGCACTGTAGTGCTTCGGGCCCTAAAAATAGATGCTTGTCAAGGCTTTCGTGCAAAATGTTCAATCACAAATTGTTGTTTTGGTTCTTCAGGCAGGGGTTAACATGGGGGTATAGCTCAGTGGTAGAGCATTTGACTGCAGATCAAGAGGTCCCCAGTTCAAATCTGGGTGCCCCCTGAGTGTTCAATTATTATCGAACTATTTGCTATGGGACTGCATATGCCCATATTATGTGTTATTCTCAGAGCATCTCACTATATTTAAGACTTTATCATCAGCGTTGGTCCTCGTTTTACTCTGGTGCAACATCAGTGCTTTCAAACCTGCGCGATATGAATATTTTGTGCATTTAAAAGACTCTACAAATCCAAAAATCTGTGCAATGTCAGTATTTTCTGCTTATGGAAGAATCTGTGCGGCATCAACAGCACTTATGTAGTATTTATGCATGTGAAGTATCTCTCCAGCATTTGTAATTCTTCATAAGGACGAACCTGTCCAGCATCGACAGCACTTTTATATATTTCTTATTTAGTTTTTTACTGATGTCCCTTCATTTTTGCACTACTTCCTTTGCTGCAGTAACTCTGCAACTTTCCCCACTGTGGGATGAACAAAGGCTTATTTTATCTTAACGTGGATCATATAAATTTCGGTGCTTGCTCTTCTCAGTTTGCCTTTTTTGCATCCCATTTCCCTCATTATCTCTGATGTTCTGCGTCTGACCCACACCGGTTGTTTGCTCGCTCTGTGCTGCTACAGTGACCCCGTTTTCCCCTAATGAGCTTTATGTAACTTTGTCAATGTTGATCTAATTTATCCCAGTTTATCCACGGTTTCTGTGTCACAATACAAACCAAATCTGGGAAAAAAATCCAACAAAACCTCTATGACTCATTTTTTTTTCACTTCAGTTCATTTCAAACTTCATCATGACACAGCTCATAGGGATGCGCTTCTTCAAACTGATTTTGGGCATCATATATACACGTATCACTTTGATCCACAACAGTGAATTGCAGTAGGGGGTATAGCTCAGTGGCAGAGCATTTGACTGCAGATCAAGAGGTCCCCAGTTCAACTCTGGGTGCCCCCTTTTTCATTTAGACCCAGCAGATTCCACAGAGGTTGCCGCAGTGGGAGACCCATATTTTGTGGGTGATGTGCGTCACATCGCTGCTCGGGCTTCTGCTGCTCAGAGCGCCAGAGCATGACGCAGCCGGAGAGCAGCATTAGCGGCTGCCAACTCGATGCGAGGGCAGATCATCACTTGGAGCCGCTGTCCTTTAAGCCCCGCCTGAATCAATCCGGCGCATCGCTCTCCTTCTCTCACCCCTCAGGTTCTTTTTCACGAACCTTTCGGATGAGTTGGTTCGAAAACTACAAGAGGAAAAAGCTGCAGGGTAAAGTGTTGTTATCTCCGCTGTGTTCCTGCAGGTTCTGAAGGGTTTCCCTGAGTGTCTGCAGGCCGACATCTGCCTCCATCTGAACCGCAGTCTGCTGCAGAACTGCAAAGCATTTCGAGGCGCCAACAAAGGCTGCCTGCGAGCTCTGGCCATGCGGTTCAAGACCACCCACGCTCCGCCGGGGGACACTCTAGTCCACAGTGGGGACATCCTCACTGCCGTCTACTTCATCTCCAGAGGTTCGATAGAGATCCTCAGGGACGACGTGGTGGTGGCCATCCTGGGTGAGCTGCTTACTCACTTTAATAATAAACAAATATAACCAGCATTTGGGCACCTAAAAACAAAAATTACAACAGATTAATTTCCATTTTTAATTATTCCAGCATCATTTTGGGGATGCATCTGTCCTGCAAAGCCACATCCACAAGTGACATTGGCCTTTACACCACGCTAATACAAAACACACTTCTCTGTGTTGTTGTGTCGCCAGAGGTGTTTGGGCACAGCTCCACTTCCATTCCACTGTGGCATTGATCATCAATAGAGGCAGCACTCAGATCCAGGCTGCATAGGTCATTGTTTGTGGGGACCGTTAATCTGTGCTGAGCTGCAGCGGCATCGGGGAGCGGCGTCACTTTAGCTTTTTTATTTAGCATCAGATTCATCCATCAAAACGTCGTCACTGAACTGTTTTCACTGTGTCAAACATGTATTGATTCACAGTTTTTGTTTCCCCCTGTGCTCGTCTTTGCTTTTGCTGTGGTCTACGCAGGAAAGAACGACATCTTCGGCGAGCCCATCAGTCTGTACGGGCGGCCGGGGAAGTCCAGCGCCGACGTCAGAGCTCTGACCTACTGCGACCTCCACAAGATCCTCAGGGACGACCTGCTGGAGGTGCTCGACATGTATCCCGACTTCGCCGACATGTTCTGGAACAATTTGGAGATCACCTTCAACCTGAGAGATGTGAGTGCCACCAGGGGGCGACGTTGCACACAGCATCCTCGTAGTGGTTTCTGTGCCTATTAATCTAATAATCTAAGTCAGTACACTGGAGTTTTCATTGTGAATACATGCAGTTTGCAGACATTCAAGATTTTGTGTGACTCCACGAACACAACACACACTGCCAAACATTAGTGTCTATATGCATACTCAAAAAACTTCATCCCTCTGAACCACAAAAGGTTTAAATGACATGTTGTCAAAATTACAGCATTTGTCAGTCAGAAATTGTAAAAACAGAAAGAATTGTCAGATTTCCAACTTTTGATCAGTCCTTGAACTACTCATCTGTGACATGTGGAAAATTCGTCAAAATCATAATTATTCTTCAAAATCACTTTATTCTGCATTCCTCATTATTAAAACTTGCAAAACAACCAGATTTTGTAGAAAACAAAAAAATTCTACGTTCCACGGCACAACCGAGAAACCATGATTGACTCGGCTGGGACCAACAGTCACGTGACTAAAATTCAGGGATTTTTCAGCTGAACTGGGATGAACTGCAGGCTGTGTTTACACAGAGCAGAGAGGAGACAAGTATAGAAACAAATAAAACATTTAAGCAGGAAAATATCCACCGCATCCAGAGTCACCATGTTTTTCCAGTAGTGATAACACCTAGAGGCTCTTGGAAAATTCTGTATATGTTTATTCCATTTTATCTGTGTTATTTTTGTACAATAAATCATCACAGAAATTCCACTTTTTAAATATTTTTATATATTTTTTTTACATTCATGGAATCGTACTTGTGTCATACCGGACAAAAGACATGCTTGAGTTCTCTCTACTTCTAGAAATGGTTGTGCTGTTTCCATAGAGGTGCCAGGAGCAAATAAATGCTCACGAACTGCTTGAGGTTCAGAGGATTAAGCGATAAAATTGAAAACATTCCAAGATCACCTCTTGACTCATAATTAAACAGACTTATACAGGTAGAAAGTCTTCACTAAAAGGACACAGGCCCCACATTAGTAAAGGAAGACATGGATTTGTTAACCATGATGTTTGTTTGTCCTTTAAGACTTGGTTTGTATTTTTGAATTACTGAAGCTGGTATGTATCAGGCAGATAGAATAAACCAGACAACCCCGGGCAGGGACTCTGAATGTGGCTACCGTCTGACGAGGCACCGGCGCCCCCTGCGTCGCCGAAACAGGCCAGGTGAGAGAGAAACAAGGCTCTTCTAAATGTTTAAGTATCTCTAGGCTGTCTCATCATGTGACTCTGTACCGTGCAGATGGGATGGATCGAGAAGACTCGTACCCAGATCAGTCCTGTCCGATGGCGAACCACCACCGGGGCACCATGGCAGGATCTCAGTGGGAGGACCTCTGCAGCAGCGCTAGCATCTGTTCACAGTCTAGTGACGAGGAGATGAAGCCTGTTGGACACAGCAAGGGGGAGCCGTACCCACCCGGGGGGGACACCAGAGATTACCCACCGGCTGTGGTGAACCTGCTGCCTCACAGCGGACCCTCTGCTGGGATGGGACCACCGGTAGACCTCGGGGGTCCTCCATACTCAGGTAAAGACTACCTACAGTCTATTGATCAGTCATGTCTGTTTAGTCACTAATAATCCTGATGGAGCCCTGAAACATTTTAGAGGTCTGCCACACAGTTTATCTGTGTCCTCTTCAGAGATATTTATCCTCTCCAAAATAAGTCCTAGTTTTTCAACCAACTTTTGCTGCTGTATGTCTTTCTCTGCTATGAAGTTGCTAAAGCTTTAGTCCACATGTGTCAAGGACATCATGTCTTTTATGAAAAGAGGCACGGCTCCTCTTTCTTTGACAAAGGAGGAACGATATCCTGTGAGGACAACATATAATGTACAATTATAGAGTCCTATTGCAAACATTTTCGATAATAAATGCACACATTAGTACATGTTGACATCTGCAGTGTGTGCTCTGTTCAGGGGGCACCCAGATTTGAACTGGGGACCTCTTGATCTGCAGTCAAATGCTCTACCACTGAGCTATACCCCCACATTAACCTCTCTCTCGAGAACCAAAACAATAATTTGCGATTGAACATTTTGCATGAAAGCCTTGACAAACATCTCTTTTTCATCTGTCCATCCATGACCAGCGACCCAAACACAGAGCTCGGTGTTGACATGTAAATTCCATGTGATGGCATGCTGCAGTGAAATGAGGAAAATCAGGAGCTGGATCTCCTTCCTCTCCTCCTTCTCTTTCCTCTCTGAATTACTGGAGTTATAGCGAATCTATGGGTGGAGTTGTAGTTGAGTCATTGGAGCTCGGTGCCAAAACAGATCAACAAAGTTAAATTGATATTGTAGAAAGAAATGCCCATAAAAACACACATAATTAAAACTGCAGTTAAAATTCATTAAATTCAATGTGAAAATGGCTCCAAGATGTAAATGGTTAAGGAAACTTTGTGGCTGCTAGAACCCTATTACCTACCCTAGAACCCTAATTAACACACATTTAAAGTTCCAGCACTTCCAATGCGAGTAAAAATAGAACTGAAACTAAAAGAAACAAAAGTAAAAGAAACACCTAAAATGAAACTAAACCAAAGCAGCTGTGGAATAAGAGCTCTCATAACCTTGTGGCAGTCTGTCTTCTTCAAATAAAAGAAAAAAAGTGTTCCAGAGGTTAATCATGAACTCATCTTGTCCTTCTGCACAGCAGCAGCTCCTATCAGCATGTCCGGCCTCTATGGGTACTGGCCAGACCGCAGAGCCAGCCAGTTCTCAGACAGCCAGAGACGACCGTCGTCAGTCAGGGCCAGTTTTCACCCTCCACCCTGCGCTGAGGACCGACCCAGCGAGCTGGAGTCCAGACTGGAGCTGCTGCAGTCCCAGTTAAACCGGTAAACTGGTTTTTAGATTTAAACGTGAGAGTGATAATAAAGAGGGGGCACCCGGATTTGAACCGGGGACCTCTTGATCTGCAGTCAAATGCTCTACCACTGAGCTATACCCCCTGTGCTCTGGTGTCCAGCAGGTGGAGGCTTTCCTTTTTATTATTTCAGTGTCACTGCTTCCTCTTCGGTCAAAGCTCCACCCTGTAATCCTTCTGTGTTTGCATTCAGTTCCCAGCTGCAGGATTACACAGTGTGAGTTGCATGAATGTGACAGAGATGCAGAAGAAAGACGAGAAGGAGAAAACAAAGATAAGAAAAGGTCAGAGGTCAGACTGACATTGTAGGAAAAATCTGTAAAGGTGAAGTGATTCCTTTAAACTATTTAAATAGTAGTATGCATGAGTGAGAGAGATGCTGTAGAGAGAAAGAGAGAAGCCTAGTGGACACTTATTTAACAGCACATCAGACTATAATCATGCAGTTAGTATTTCCAAAGTGCTTCTCAACAGAGGAACTGACTGACCACTGCTGGTAAATGACGTGCATTAACTTAGTAGTGATCTAAGCTTTATTTTTTACCCTGTCTAGGCTGGAGAACCGTATGACAGCAGACATCAATGTGATCCTGCAGCTCCTCCAGAGGCAGATGGCCCCGGTGCCTCCAGCCTACAGCGCCGTGTCCCCCAGCCCTCACCCGCCTCACCCCACCACCCTGTACAGCACCGGAGCCCCCACCATCCACACCGTCCCCCCGATCCAGCCGGTACAGATCGACAGCTCTGCCTCGCTCATACAGGTGCTGTGGATGTGATCATCACAGCTTTACACATAAATTAAGTGTTTTTTTTTAATATTGTTGTACAGAAACTCATGGAAGCTTTTATTTTGGCAAAATTTTTTAATGAGACAGGCAGAATAGAGTAATTTTGATGACATATAACAATAGTACAAAATGGATTATTGCAGAGATTTTTCAGTTTTGCTGCTTAAATGCAATAATATTTAATGGCAATAATGCAAAAATTTAACTGATCTAATTACTTAAATAAATTTTAAAAATGAAGCAACAAGCAGTTGGCCTAAATGAGTCTATAATGTCATGAAAATTCATTATTTAAAAAAATATTGACATTTTCCAGTCCCCGGTATACATATTTTTCTTTTATATAATGGCAAATACCTGTCAAAAAACTATTTATTTTGCAGATTTATTAGTGTAACTTTACACTCAAATGTTGTACAAAAGCAAGTTAACATTTATAAAAATACAGGTTTTTTAAGTGGACATTATTTATAGTTTTTGGCTTGTTTTTTGTTGTTTTCTTTCAATAGTTAATATGTAAATTAACACTTTTCCCTGTGATTTAGCAGATATATACGTCATTTAACAAACAGGGAAATCTCTAAAATAGCATATTAAAAAATGTATTGATCATTTCCAGTCCTTAATATACATACTTTTTCTTTTTTATAAGGGAAATATTTGCCAAACACTTGTGTGTAATTGTAAAGCGTTGTAAAAGAACAAACTACCATTTATAAAAATACATATTTTTCATGTGAATATTGTTATTAATTATGTGTTTTTGTTTGTTTTTACAGTTACCGTTTAAATTAATATTTTCTTGTGAGATTTTTCCCGTTAATATCTGTCATTTAACAACAAAAAAAGAGCTCTAAACTGTCTGAATGAATGTTTCTTCATCTCTGCAGAGTCCAGACTCGGACTTCAAGCACAAATCCAAGGACTCCCTGTCCAGCGGCATCCACCTCACCGTGGCCTCAGACGACACCATGTCCATGTCGCCGGAGGCCGACCCTCCCCGCCTGCCCTCCGTGGACCTCACCCCTCCTCAGCAGCCTCCCGGGCGCTTCCCCTCCCTCCCCGAGCACCTGGAGACCTCCACAGAGATGCAGGAGATCCAGAGGCACGTGTCCGACCCGGTGCTGCCGGGCAGCTAGAACCTCCGACTCCACCCAGCAGCCAGCCTCGATCTCCGGACGACTCAGCCATATGCTCCCCCAGATCGTCACGTCCCTCCACCTGAAACCTCCTCTCCTGTTCAGATGCTGCTGTGGAGCGTTGGACGCCTGGACTTCCACGCCGCAGAGGGTTCAGAGTGCCTCCTGTTTCTTGCGCACAGACTCAAAACCCCTTCACCTCTATAATCCCCGTGCAATGAAGAGATTACTCCTCCCAGCAGGGTGGAAACCGAGCAGTCACTGGATGTGAAAGCTACACAAACCTGACATGAAGGACAAATTCACGTTTGAAGAATTATCTGCATTCACTTTGTGTACGAATTGCACTTTTAGCATAGCAAAACAAATGTATTCATTTATTTGGAGCGGAGATTATTTTCATATTATTAGAGATGCGTTGAAGGAGCACACGTCTAGGAAATGTAACGTTAGGCTCAGTGTTGTTGTGGTGTATGTTGAATAATATCAAAAGGCAAAAGGCTGAGAGAGACGAAGGTTTGAGGCAAAGAAAGCAAACACACTGCTCATCTCATCGTCCCTGTTGTGACATTCTCACATGAATCAGTAATACTTGTTGGGTCAGTCAGTCGATCATGAGAAAGTATTACGATTTACACCATCAATCTTCTGTATTCATGTAGCGTTACAGCGACTGCTCTGCTCGTCCTCCCCGTTCCCGTCTGTCCATCTGCTGTTCGGCTCAGCTCATTTCTGGGTCTCACGGTTTCATACGGCGCCTGAAGTGTTCCTCTGAAAGTGCCGTCGCCGGAGGGACGTTTTCCTCCGACTGTACAGGGAGAAGCTGCAGAGGGCTGTGAAGGATCAGCTGAGGTGGCTGTCGGTCACATGCAGGCTCAGAGGAGAAGCTTGTCAGGGTGATTTCACGGTTCCAGCCACGAGGTGAATGTAATGACTTTTGAAGCATTTATAATTCTGTATAATGTTTCTCGAAGCACAAACTCCTGTTATTTATCTTTTTTTTTATTTTAGATTAAAGACACACTGGAGACTTACTGAGTCCAAAATGCTTTTATTCTCCAAGTTACTCATCAAAACACTGGAACACCGTGAACGTAAAGTCGTATATATATAATATAAACTCACATAGCCCAATTAAATACTAGAGTTAAACACATATGATATTAATTATTATACAAATTTACCTGAATTATTTAAATATTAGGGGAGCAACCCAGTAATATTATTTATTATATAAATGTACAATACTACTTTAAATGTAAATTTTAAAACCCTTGCATATTATATTTAATATAAATTAAATAAAACTAATATTTAAATAAAGTAAATAAAACCTGACAATAGTAATTATTATACAAATTGCCTCACTAATTTAAATATTAAGGTTAAGACCCGACTATTATTTATTATACAAATTTATCTGAATAAATATTAATGTTAAGACTGCACAATATTATATGTTTTATAAATTTATGAGTTTTAAATATGAAGGCTACGTCCCAACGACATTATAAAAAATTCTGTGTCTTATATGTCCTGTAATAAATATATAATATTGTAGGGTCTCAATCCTAGAACTGAGACCCTACAATATTATATTCATTCTACAAATCTGTCTGACTAATTTAAATATTAGGATTGAGACCCAACTATGATATATAATACAAATTTACCTGATGTATTCAAATATTAGGGTTAAGATTGTACAATAATATACAAAATACTAATTCACCTGACTAGTTTAAATATTAATGTCAAGACCCCACAATATATTATTATTATTATTATTATTATCATTATTATTATTGCTACCATTATTAATATTATATTACGGCCATACCGTCTTGTGGATGCCCGATCCTGTCAGATCTTGGAAGCTAAGCAGGGTTGGGCCTGGTCAGTACCTGGATGGGAGACCGTGAGGGAACACCAGGAAGCCTGGGTGGATGCAGTGAGAGTGAGTGGTTGGTGGTGGTGGAGGGGCCGTCAGTCTCCCCCAGGGCAGCTGAGGCTACATCACTTGCGTAGTGAATGAATGATGCAATGTAAAGCGTCTTTGAGTGTCTCGAAAAGCGCAATATAAACCAACGCAGTATCCATCCATCCATTATCTGTACACCGATTAATCCTCTGTAGGGTCACGGGGGGACCGGAGTCCATCCCAGCCGACTCGGGCGAAGGCAGAGGACACCCTGGACAGGTCGCCAGCCTATCACAGGGCTACACTTAGAGACAAACAAGCACACTCTCATTCACACCTGAGCATGTTTTTGGACTGTGGGAGGAAAACCCACACATGCACAGGCAGAACATGCAAACTTCACACAGAAAGATCACAGGCGAACCGGGGATCTTCTAGCTGTGAGGCGACGCTGCTAACCACCGTGCAGCCCCCAATGCAGTATTATTATTATTAAATTTACCTGAATAATTTAAATGTTAATTTTAAGAGCCAGCGAGCTCATCTATAATACAAATTCACCTGACTCATATTGATATGCTTGTGAACTGAACATGGCAGCCAGAAACTTTATTTCCAACAAGGAATTTCATCTTAGAAAACTTAAAATGCATCTGATTGTTTCCATTTTATGCTTCTACCTCTACATTCTAATATAATCCACAACACTTTTCTGGCATGGTAACCTTTAAGAATAAAATCATATATTAAAAACAGAAAGAAGTGTACTTCTTCATCACAGACTTGCTGCTGTTGGATATGAGGGTCACATGACTGCTGTGTCAGAATCCCTCCACCTGGAAGCAGGTACAGGTGTGTTAATCAGGCAGCTGGCAGCTAAACTGAGAGCTGCTCCTCTTGACTGTGTCCAGTAAGTATCTTGTTTCCTTTGTCTTATTCTAAAGCTAAAGTCATTCTTACTTCGTTCATGTGAGCTGAACTTCTAATGGCGTCAGTTAACTCTGACAGCTGTGTTGGTGGCTGTACTTGAAGTGACATTTCGGTCGCTGATTTAACACCTGAAACTCATCTCTGAAGTCTTCTCCGTGAAAATAAATCCCTTCCTGCCTTAAACTGGCTTACATGTAACCGTGCACCGTTTTGCTTCTCCTATGATGAGCACATCAACACTGTGAAAAACCACCCTGTAAAAAAAAAAACTGTGGAAATCTGGCAGCAAAAGTGGCTGAAATATGCTGGAAAAACTGTGACCTACTGTAGGTTAATTTACAGATTTAAATGACGTTTTTTAGATTTGTTCTTCATTACAAAGATCATTTAACACCATCAAAGTTGCAGCTGAAAGAATAAGGCAAAAATATTCTGACACGCCATCAGAACAGGCTGCATCTAAGCAGCGTGTTAATTTAACGTAACACACAGCAGCGTTTATATTCACGTCTACTCGTGCCTCAAAGGTGGAGCAGATAATCCTGTTAACTTATGCGTTCACACATTCAGCAGTTTTCTTACCAGCTGTCTGTCCTGCTTTGGCTGCAGCAGCTGTCCTGTATTAGTCTTAAATTCCTCATGAGGATTTAAGTTTATAGCTTTGTTGTGGGAACTATGCAGCTCTTTAGGGGTCCTTGTTTGTGATCGGTGATCTGGTACCAACACTGTCCCTCTTTATGTTACCTTATAGCCCAGTTCAGAAACACTGGGTTGACTTAAGCAGCTGATAACAAGCGAGACATGTTGTTTTTCCAGCCTGGTATCAGTACAACAACCACCTGAGAGGACAAATCATGAGCAAAATAAGCACCATGGCTGAGACTGCAGCGTACCGAAGACGGTCTCAGAGACAACTTCATTTCATGCATAACAAACCAAAGGAACCAACTCTATTTACTTACAGGAAATGACTTTCAGCAGCATTATTATTCTTGGGGATTTGAAGCTGTACGGATGAATTACTACAATCTTCCATTGCGCAGCACGGCTTTAGTGCTTCAGCTGAGGCGTATGTGAGCAGCCACAAGCTTAATCGTGCATAACTTTAAACCTCAGTGCAATTTAAATGGGCCAGTTGTGTACAAATTGGAACCTGTGTGATTGTACCAGGCTGCAAACATGTTTATTTCTGCTGTAAGGTTGGACATTTTTACATGGGGGTCTATGGGCACTGACTTGCTTTTGGAGGCAGATACTTCATAGATCTGCTAATGATAGAGGAATCTGCACATTCTAACACAAGTAACGGTGTAGAGTTACTAAATAGACTCAGATCTGACTTTCAACAGCCACATCAAAGCTGTCACCAAAGCAGCTTTTTACCACCTGAAAAACATCAACAGAATCAAAAGTTTTGTCTCCCAGAAAGATCAGGAGAAACTCATCCACGCGTTCATCTCCAGTAGACTCGATTACTGTAATGGCCTTTTGACAGAACTTCCCAAAAAGAGCATTAAACAGCTGCAGCTCGTCCAGAACGCTGCTCCTAGAGTTCTAACCAGGACTAAGAGATCTGAACATATCACACCAGTTTTAAAGTCTCTACATTGGCTTCCTGTCAGTTACAGAATAGATTTTAAAACCCTACTGATTGTTTACAAATCCCAGAACGGTTTAGGTCCAGAGTACATCTGTGATATGTTCAAAGAATATAAACCCAGCAGGGCCCTCAGATCCAAGAACTCAGGTCAGCTAGTCCAGACCAGAGTCCAGACTAAACGTGGAGAAGCAGCATTTAGCTTTTATGCTGCAAAAAAGTGGAACAAACTGCCACTGGAGATGAAACTTTCAGAAAATGTAGAAACTTTTAAAGCCAGGTTAAAAACATTTCTTTTCTCATGCGCCTATGCATGAAATCTGCACGGTATCTTTTAACTTATCTTGCTTTTAATCATTTTAATATAATTATTCTACATTATTTTAATTTTTGCAATGTCTTAATTATGTTTTATTTCTCTTTCTGTAATGCTTTTAATGTTTTATGTAAAGCACTTTGAATTGTCTTGTACATGAAATGTGCTATACAAATAAATTTGCCTTGCCTTGCCTTGGCCACTTTAAGTCAGGAAGGAATCATTTTCATGTTAAAAAAGCACCTAAATATCTACCTTTTAATATAAAAAACACAGGTTTTTGGAGTGTAATCAACAACTTGACAGGCTCTTTAAAGGGAACATCCACGTTGATACTATAGTGAAGAAGATGGGTTGTGGTATCTCCATGGTGAGGAAATGTTTTTCCTATGTCCCGACACACATTGTGGGACAGGTGGCTAAATCGTTAATTTCATGTCACCTGGATTATTGTGCACCTGTATGGTCCTCTGCATCTAAAGGTCAATTAAAGAAATTACAGATTGCCCAGAACAGAGCTGCCAGGTTAGTCTTACATTGTCCCATTAGAACAAACACTATCAGTGTGCACCATCAACTCTCATGGTTAACGGTGGAGGAACAGGCTAGTTTTTAATATGACTAAATTTTTCAGGAACATAGTTTTTTCTTCTCAACCCGTATTTTTGTACAACCAAATTGTTAAATGTAGTCAGGTTCACTCTCATTGTACTCGGTTAGCTGATGATGGCCAGATGATGTCACCACGTCCAAAATCAAATGCTTTAAAGAGAACAGTTATTTATCGTGTCATCAATCATTGGAATAATTGCCCATTGAATATACGTAAACTGAATAGCAAAGCATCTTTCAAGTTCCATCTAAGAATGTACTATTTAAATTTGTGAGTAGGGAACAGACACACCTACTTTATGAATGTTATAATGAAGGCAATACCCATGAATGTGACGGCTTTTCTGAATAACTGTTGATAATGTTTATAACGTCTAACAATGTCTCCATTCTTTCAAATTATCATTGTTAAGGTATTATGATTTGTATCTTGTGTATCTGTTTTGTTTTGTTTTTCTGTGTGGACCCCAGGAAGACGAGCTAGTCCCACTTTGGTGACAGCTAATGGGGATCCTTTTAAACATTAAACATCCACGCAGATGACCTGTCAAAGCAGTGACATTAAACATTATAGTAATATTTGATGGTTCTGGTGAAATCCAAGTGAGAACCGACTGTGTTTTCCTGCCTATAGAGTCGCATGAATGCAGGCAGCTGCTGGGAACCGATAGAAAAACACAGCAGGAGAGGGAGGAGCTTCCCATCCCATGTGAAGGTAAACACTGGCCAGTGAAAACACAGAGGCACACCTCAGTCCTGGTGATGAACAGGTGGGGGTATAGCTCAGTGGTAGAGCATTTGACTGCAGATCAAGAGGTCCCCAGTTCAAATCTGGGTGCCCCCTGAGTTAATTTATTCTTAAAGTTTGACCTGAGGCCAAAGCTAAAGCAGAAACACTGTTAATTAACTCCTAATGTGGCAAAACATTGACCTGATGTGACCTTAACCTCAATTAAAGCTTCACAAAACAACACCAACGCAGAGTTAGTTTCTAAGACATGGAGGAATACAATTTATTAGAGCAAATTCAATAATAAACTTTATGAAAAAAGCTACAACATGAACACTTGGCTTACCAACATCTTAAGTTGATATATTTATATGTATGTACAGTTTGCCTTGTAATGGCATGCTACAAGGACATGACCCTTTAATTACTGAAAACAACGAAAGAAAGAGAAGAGAGGCAGACAAAGACGCAGTCAGAAAAGTGTTTTTTTCCTTCCGTTTCACGACGCACTCTAACAAAGAAAAAAATGCAGCTTTCCAAGCACAATCTTCTACAAATAAAAAGAAGAAGAAGAAGAAGAAGAGTAATTAGGGAGCTAAAAGGCTGAACAACACTGCTCTGGTAGGTTCTCAGTGTTGCTGGTTGCTTCTCAGCGTCACCAGTCAAACTAAAACACACCATTAGATGACAGACACCACTGCAGTGACGACACGAACCCCTCTCAGGTTAATTTACAATTTTTCAAAAGTAGCACGGGTCGCGAGTCTGAGCCCGGACGCTTGTAGAGAGGATACTGGACACACACCCACTTGACAAATTTAACAGCTTAAATTGCCGCGAGGGTAAACAAGACTAGAATATACTGATCCATGAATCACCAGTAACATGGTATGTATCCACAAGAAGGCTACGACAGACGTGTTAGAGAGGCCGTCTTCTGCCACCTACAGCAGTTTGTATCAACCTTGACGAACTAAAACGGATGAAATGCACAACATCTAAACCCTTCATGATAATCTCACAGCTGGCTGAAATCACACCTACGAGTATAAAAATCCGACTTCATCGACGACAGCGCAGAGCTCCGCTGAACACTACCTTGTGAGCAAAATAAATAAGAGCTTAAACACGTTTCTTTTTAATAGAAGAACAGTGGAGTAAAGACGTGGAAAAAAAAACAAAAACCAAAATGTAAACCAGGTTATTGCGGAGTAGGTATGTGATACTCCAAACATGTTCGGAAAGTTCACTCGTGGCCTCATCCTTGTCCTGGAGGGAGGAAGGGATGAGGGCTGAAAAAAGTCCAAATCTGAAACAGCGCTCCGTCTCCAGCGCCTTAGACGCGCAGGATCTCCAGGCAGTTGTTGTAGCAGATGGCGATCCAGTCCGGCTGCGTGGACGCCCACTGCACGTTGTTGATCTCCCCTTCGGCCGTGTAGGCCAGGATGGGATCCTCGATGGCTCTGGGCATCTGCTGGATGTCCCAGATCAGAGCCTGGTGGTCGTCGGCTGGGAGAGGACACACAGTGGGCATTAAAAGAAGAAAGATGCTCTAAGGTCGTACGTACTCCAAAACCATCGATTCGTCATGGTGGGAAAAATGTAGATAAACTACATGTGAGCCTTAAAAGCCTAAATACACTTTAAATAAACATAAAAAGCTATTATTTTGCAGCAAATCAGTCAGAATTCAAGAAATATGTTGCTCCACTGTCTCAGATTTGGTTGCTTATTTGTTTTTTGGGACCAAAAACTAAGTTCTTTTAAATATTTTTGCCTGAATTTTGGGAATTTCGTGTTTTCAGACCGACTAATTTTTGTAGTTTTACCCTCAAGAGCACCTCTTATCTGGGAAGCTGGGATGTTGGCTTATAATATTTGCCACACATCTAATTCTACTGATGTTAGAGGTCTCAAAAGTCAGTGAAATGTCAACCAGAGCCAATGTTTTAGTAGGAAATATTCCCAGATTCACGAGTTTATATTTGTCACATGCTCACACAGTATGTGCAGTGAAAGGCAAAGCGGGTTGTGCAATAAAAATAGACATTGTAAAATGATAAATCTTTAAAAAAAACAATAGAAAATCTGAAAAAAGTCACATCATAAATATTAAGGTAGAGATCTTAAACTTCAGCTCAGTGTATATGGATATATTCATATTTATTTACATTTAAATGAAGGTTTTAAGGCCCAAGTATCAGCCTCGTTTGAAAAATTCTTCCATTTTTAAGGGTCAATAATTAAAAATTTGCACCCCTGCTGGATTCTCAGTCTGTGTAAAACCAGACAGAATTCAAGAAACATGCAGCTCTACCATCTCAGACTTCTTTGACGTGGTATCTGTTGGCTTGGAGTTAAATAAGTCAAACCTAGCAGCCTCTTTAAGCTTGGTGAGCTCAAAAACAAAGTTCATAGATGGTCTGTTCCTCACACCACCTAAAAATAATGGATTAGTCCAGGAAGGCTGCTGACATCATGCTTCTTCTTAGTAAGTAACATATGCTCATCTGTGCAATCAGAAATTAGTCTAATGAGAGAACATCGACCGACCAGTCGACAGCCCTGGACGGAGACAGAAACATTAGAGTGGAGCAGCAGGAAGTGTGTAGGTGGTGATGATTAGAGGTGAGGAGAACAGCCTCAGGCCGTGTTCAGCCTAATTTTAGCCCTGCATGAAAAAAACACAGCTTCCTTTTTCAGCTAAATAGGGTCAACCTGCTTTTTGCAAAAGTGTAACGCACCATCACCTGGCATCTGCGGTGAGGTTAGCGACACATTTCTACTTCAGAGTTCTGGTGTCTGATGAGCCTTTAAATCAGGGGTGTCCAATCCTGGTCTCGAGGGCCCCTATCTAGCATGTTTTAGATGTTTCCCTCTTCCAACACACCTGATTTAAATGATCAGCTCATCATCAAGCTCTGCAGAACATAGACATATATACGTAAATGCCGCATTGACTGTGGAGGGACGTGCCTAAAGCTCCGCCATCTTGGTACAGGGCTAGCAGAGGCGGGAGTGAATGTAAGTCTATGGAGGTAAGAGGTACTCCACAATCTTAAAATAGAATTATTCACTGAATTTTCGACCGATTTCTAAACGGTTTGGTTTGTTAAAAACGTCACACATGTAGCTTTGACACAGGATGCTTGGATGCTTTTGTTCTATTTATGTCTGCCTGTCCGTCCTCCATGTCTGACGTTTGTAACAAACAATATATGTTGACAACTGATGGATTTATGATCACTTTTATAGTGCAGACATGTCATTCCTCTATAGACGTAATGCACTGTAGGGGCGAGTGGCACTGTACCAAGATGGCTGCCGCGTAGGCACGTCGGCTCCAATCGGCAGCAGCAGTCAACGCGGCGTCTACGTATATATGTCTATGCTGATAACCATCCTGATCATTTGAATCAGGTGTGCAGGAAGAGGGAAACATCTAAAACATGCAGGATCGTGGCCCTCGAAGACCAGGATTGGACACCCCTGATTTAAATGTACTAATATGAAACTCCAGCCATCCGTTTTGGACTTCACCAGCAGCTGAAGCCGTACACCTCTGCCTACGTCCTGCTTTCGGTTTGAACTCCGCTTACCTGCAGTGCAGATGTGACACGAGGAGTGAGGAGCCCAGGCGATGCCGTTGACGCAGGCGCGATGGTTGTTGAGCCGAGCCACTGGAGTACACGGCACACGGACGTCGAGTATGACCACCTATCACACAGAAATTATAAGGACAGATTTTGAAGGTTATTCCTGACATAGGAACAAAAAAACTTAAGTAGCAGCAGCTTTTCATTGTACCACACATCTTCCCCGAGCAGATTAAGCTGTCATGAGAGTGTAGAAGATCAAATCTGACCTTAAGAAGAACCTTTCTATCCAAACATCTAAGCCAAATGTGATAAGTCATCTACAATTTCTCACTGGGACCCCACTTTGCCAAGGAAGACTGTTTGATTTGATTTAAAAACTCCAGAACAAACACAAAAAGAACAAATGTTCAGAAGCAGCAAAATAAGACTTACAACATCGATGTAAGAAATATTGAGTCAGTCTGTAATTTACCCTCCGAATCACAGAACAAACACTTTCTGGCGCTTCCGTTTTTTAATAAATCCAACCCAATTACAAGCGTAAGATGGGAGACAAACATGGAAATGAATTAAAAACGTAAGTAGAAAAAAATCGATAGTATGTCGAGCCCCCATTTACCTGTTCTAGTATTTGAGACACCTGTGGGTACTTGGAAAATACTTCACATGTTGATCCCAGGTTTTTCAAGTTTTTGCAAATCATTCAAAACAAATTCAACTTTCGTTTTTACTTTTTCATGATCTACGACATTATAACTGTCATTTTGCAGCAAGCACATATCTAAGTCCTCTCTCCGTCTAGTCATGGTTGTTCCAACTCCACAGAGGTGCAGGACTTTATATCGTTGTTAAAAATGAGGCCACAGTGAGTAAAAATGTGACAGGAGCAAAAACACCCCAAACCACGTGGGGTTCAGAGGATTAAATAAGCATAAAACATATTATTCGGTGGTTTTTAGGCTCTTCAATAGCATTGTAGAATTTTATTATTTTCAAAAGCATTGGAGGGATTCTATGCTTCGATCTAAATACAGAAAAGTTGCACAAAATCATAGCTATAGTTGGGGGTTCAACGGTAAACTGACCTCCATGCCGTCCATGGCCATCGTGGCCAGGTAGTTGGGGTCCTGTTTGTTCCAGCAGAGGCGGAGCAGCGGGTGGTGCTGAGGGTCTTCGTAGATGATGGTGCTGTGCTCGAGGTGTCGGAGGTCAAACATGCGGACGGATCCGTCGGCCCCCACGGACGCAAACATATCTCGGCCGCCTCCTGCACGGCTGAACGCGATGTCATACACCTGCACGGACAAAAAAAGAAGGTTAATTGAATATTCTTCTTCCTAAACAACCACACAGGGATTCATTCTGCAGCACAGACCTCTTTGTCGTGAGCGATCAGCTGAGTCTTCACATGTCCGGACACCAGGTTAACTCGTCCTAACACCTGACCGGTCTCCAGCCCCCAGATAGTGCAGGTGGTGTCGATGCTGGACGTGCCTGCAGAGAAACAACAGTCAGAACAGGAGAAACTAAAACCGAACGACGGCTTCCTCAGACGTTAGACTTCTTACCCAGCAGATTGGGATCAACTTCGTTCCAGTCGAAGGAGGTGAGGGGAGCGCAGAAGTCTGAGTTCTTGTTGTTATTCAGCAAACATTCGAGACGCGTTTCTGTGTCGCTGACCTGTGAGACAAACGCAGAGGAATTTGGCAGTGAGCAGACTTTTGAAAACAGGCACCATATACCAGCCAAAGTCACAGTTTCACAGCTGCCAGCTGGCCGAGCCGAGGGAGCAAACTAACTGATCTCATCCCCACAATCGGGGAATTGACGGACACAGATGCCACTTTAAGTAAAGTAAGGGAACCACTGAAGTGCACAGTTCAAGTTAAAATCACTGTTATTGTCGACAAATAGCACAAAAAGACCAAAATGTCTCCATCTGTTAGTTTCTCAGTAAGTTCTGACTTCACAACATGTCATGTGCCACTCAAGGCTCGGTCCTTTGGTTCCCACTGAAGAGGTAAACCATAAATAACGCGTCGTGAATGTGTGGTTTCAGCTAATGAAAGGCTCAGTAATGTTTTACAACAGCTAGACTGTTTTTAGCAGCCGTTGACCTGCGGCATGACACAGTGTATGAGGGCCTGTGAAAAACACACTGCATTGTGTGTGTTTGTGATAATGAATGAAGATGCGATCCAGCACATAATGTTTTTTATATTATCTGGACAACAATGGAGCTCTATGACACAAAAGAACAAGATATATTATCCCTTTGGACACACAGACAGTATTTGATAAGATCTTCTCGGGGTTGGTTTTGAAATTTCCAGAGGATCTGATGGCAGAGCCGAACATTTAGTTGAAATATTATCAGAATCTCAAAACAGTGAAGCAGGACTGAGTGATTTGGGGAAAATATCTCACTGCGGTTTTACTGACAGATACTGTGATTTGATTTGCAATCTAATTTCAACTTCATTATCTTCTAATCTTTACTAATTTTGCACTATGGTGCCATAGAGATACCTACAAATCATATCTGAATCTAAGGTAGCAGACTTGTTTGGTACAGACAAAAACTGCATCACCATCTTCTTTTGTCTCAGTGGAAATGAAATGCAAAACTTACTGTTTCCACAATCCTGACTCCTGTTGCTGTATCTATTGAAATTATCGCAATATGATTGTTTTTGAGCAGTTCAGCCAGAAAATCTTCATTTACAGGACGACCGCTCCTCACAATGGGGCGGCACAGCACCCAAATTTCAAATATTTTTCCTGCATGGCAAATAACTGGTATAGCTCGTATCATTTGCTTATATATGCAAGACTGCAATGTAGGAATACATGAGAGTGTATTTGACTAAAAAAAAGTGAGGCAGTTGTTAAAGTTGTGCTTGTGCAATTGCTGGTAAAGCTCAGAACGTAACTGCAACTGAAATTACAAAACACACGAGTCTCTTATTTAGTTGAGACTTCACACTGAGTGTCGATTTAGAATTGTGTCTTTTACTTTTGGCTGCAGGTTCTGGGTCACGGTTGAAACGTACAGCAGTTTGTTTCCAGAACTTTTTACATTAGATTTTGTTTATACAGATTTTTAGAGTCTGTACAAGAGCTTTAATTAAATCCACAGCTAAATCTACACTTAAATTTATACAAACATCAACAGATTCTTCACTCACATGTAAAATCAATGCATGTTTTTTTGTTTAAAGACAAACAAACATGACAATAATGTGAAATATTGAACTGGTTGGGTGGTTGCGCTGTTAAAATGCATCTGTATTTGTACAACCACAGAGAATTGGTTCAGATAAAAGTGAATTTAGTGGAAGTAATTCCAGCTCTGGTTGTGTTGGGTTGCCAGGTTTTAGTCTGTAACCTCCTATTTGATGATCACAGAAGACCCAAACATCTTCTGCTGAGTTGTGTGACAGCAGACATCCTACCCTCCAGATGCGCAGGTAGTCCCCGCTGGTGGCCAGCAGGTCCGGGTAAACCCCCTTGGTGTCCGGGATCCACATGATCTTGGTGGTGGGGTAAGGATGGTCAAACGTGTTCCTGCAGACGAACTCTGAGCTCTCCTCCTCCAGACCCACCAGCTGGACCTGAGCACCACAAAACACCTCATTTCAGCACGAACCAAACCACTGTTTACATGAGGGGTAAAAATAGTAGGAGCTATATATGGAGCTGCTAAGAGATATTAGCTCTAAATACAGAAAAGCAGACTTTCTGAATTTTCACGCAGGGACGCTTCTGGTACTTTTGTTTACTGTTAAATAACAACAAAGCGAGCATCGTTATTTTATCTCGGGGTGCGCAGGGCAGCTAGCATTAGCATCACGTCGCTAACGTCTTTAGCCCATCGTTAGCTGATGAATGGCCGAAAGCACACTGCGCACCTTGTTGTTGTATTCCTCCACGAAGCTCCCCAGCGCCAGGCGAAAGCGTTTGTCGGGCCGGACGCTCCAGTTCATGGCGTACACCGTCCATGGCGCCTCGTATTTGTAGATTTCTTTTCTTTTGCCGTGAAGCGACATCCTCCCGAACCGCAGCTAACAACGCTAGCGTTAGCTAACTGCGAAATAAGTAGCTCCGCGGGCAAACTGGAACCGAATACTTCAACTTACGGGAACAAATATCAGCAGAGTTGGTGATAAAGACTATTTAATTAAACAAATCCCGTCTCAGATTAAGATTTCTCAGCACTTTACTTAACAAAGAGTAGCATTGCTCGTTACGACCTGAAGAGACGTCAAGGTAAACACGACACGAGCGACTTCAGGTTCGTATTTTCAAAATAAAACGACTTATTAACGTTTAACACTAAAATCCATTTTAATAAATAATTAATAAATCATATTAATGAAGTGTATTTTTACTGTTACTCCTATTACTCAGAATTTCTTTCTAAAACTATTTTTATTAAAGGATTTTTTGCGTTTTACACTTTTAGAATTATAATTAGAGCTGCAATGATCGATTGATTAATCAATAAGTTGTCAAATATCCCAGAAAATATACTTTATTATGCTCTCATATGTTTTATGCCATTTGGATTATTTTTAACCTTAACATCAAATATCACACAAATCCTTTCTAACAATGCAGTTTCATGTAGCAAGTGATTGATTCAACTCCTAAGCAAACTTTTAACCATTTTAATAATCAAATAATAGGTTTTAGTAAATTTTCAAGACAAAAAATTAAAATCTTCACATTCAGGCTTCTTAAAATTGCATATTTTATGGTTTCTTTTCTGTTCCACGACCAAAAAATCATTTTTCTTTGAGTTGTGGACAAAACAAGATATTTGTCATCATGAGCTTTTAGAAACACTGATCAACATTTTCCACAATTTTCTGAAATTTTACAGATCAAACAACCAACCGATTAATCGAGAAAGTAATCAACTGTGAGTGAAAATTATCCTCAACTGCAACTAACGATCAAATCAGAGCTATCAGCTTTAAACAGTAATCATGACACCGTCTCTTATTCCTATTTAATGTGTGTAATGAGCTTACTCTATACTAATAGAATATTTATATTTTTACTTTCATTTAAGTTATTTTTTATCGTTTCCTAGGAAACACAGAAATAATAACCATTAACTAGCTTTTGTCTGTTTTTGCTTTATTCTGAATGTTTAACCAGAAGTGTACCGATGATATTATGAGTAACTTGACGGACATCTGTAGTTACACACAGTGACCGCTAGAGGGCGGAAAAACTCCCCATTATAAATCATGGCCGCATGTTTTTGATGGAGCAGAACAACTGTTTCTGGTCGTGTCTCCATGTGGTGAGAGCCAACATACAGCTTTTGTCTGGGTTTCTAATGACATAATCAGGATATATTGGGATTTATGGCGAACCAAACAAGACATTTGGTTTTTGATTTTTAAAATATATTTAATTTTATTTTAATATTTAAAAAAAGAATTGTATTTCTCAGCAGTGATTTATTTTATTCTACTCAAGAACAGACACTGCAGGTAAAAAAAAAACCCTTTTTGTCTATTTTGATCCCATTGGCTTCTTTCAGACTAGTCGAAAAGTGTCTAAAATACACATTTATGTCTTTATTTTACAAAACTATGTCTATTTGCACCCATTAATATACATATCATTAAAGGCTCTTTTCTCAAAATAACTTTTGCTCTTACACAAAAGCCTTAAATCTCCACTTCAGCTGCTCTAACATACAACAAACGTTCTATTTTTAATTCTATTTAATTTTTTTCAGTTACATTTTACTTCGTAGCTAGATTTGAAGAACATTTCATTCCTGAAAAAATGGCTCTAATATGACAAAAATGTTGAAGCTGGCTTTATCCAACGGTCTGATTTGTCTTCTTGAAACTAATGCAAAGTAGCCTAAATTAAACTGAATAACAGATCATTTGCATATTTAATTATAATCTTTAATGTGCGAGTAATCTTGAAGGAAGTAATTTGATGGGTTAGTAAGTGTTTAAATTTGTATATTCTTTACCTGTAGCGTTTTGTCTTAATTTACAGTAATTAATAGTGGGTTTCCTCTTCATATAATATATAATATACACACTAATACATACTGTAGCCACTTGCAACAGCTTCACGGTTGTTTAATACTTAGAATACTAACACATCACTGACCTGCTAGAAGTAGCTCTGCTGCAGGTATTATATTATATTATATTATATTATATTATATTATATTATATTATATTATATGTCATCTAATGTATAGCCTATATTATTACATATTTTTATTTATTATTCATTGTATTTACATATAATACTACTACTACTAATAATAATGATAATAATAGATGTAGTTACTGGTTGTAGCCGCTGGGGGCGCCAACCAATGACAGCCAACGTGACGGTACTTTTACTGTGAAAGGTCGTGTGTGTGTGTCGGTCAGTCTCGGCTTCAGTCAGCAGCAGAAGGACAGTTTCTCAATCTCATCCAGCGGCACGTTTACTGTCACCGTCAGCCTCCAGGTGAGCCGCTTCCTCACCGTTTTAATTATTTTATAAATAATAACTCCCCCGTCGGCCATGTTGGAGAGAGAACTCGCTGCTCTCTGTTGAGGTTCTAGCAACAAGGTGCCATGCTAGTTAGCCACATTAGCATGCTAATCCCTGATTTGCTAACAGCTAATGATTAAGTGAGTGAGAGCTGGTTTGGGGGGGGATGGGTTTGGGCTGTGGTTTAATCCAACACATGGCACTCGTTAGTTTAAACTTTGACGCCTTTGATGAAACACGGAAAGCCAAACATTAACCGATATTTTAGCCTGTTAGCGAGCAACCGTTGGTTTTACTTAGAGGAGCTAACGGCAGCTTCCAGGTTGAGTATTCAGCTGTTTTAAGGTGCAGCTGCTTAAGTTTGTCCTGGTGTGGCCTTCAGGGTCCCACTCTATGTCACTGTTAAACTTAATATATGGTAGCTTTCTACTCGCTCTAATAAAGTGACACCACAGAGCGAGCATGGAGACATTAAGCAACACTGGCTTCATTTCCTTAGTCATTGTTTTCCTAGTAGTCTCGCTCCGTAGGGATCTTTTCCTCTTTGGAGTTTGTCACCTGAATATCCTCTGAGTGATAATATGATCCACTTAAATCCAAAGCTGCAGTGATTAATCCAGTCATTGTCTACTCAGTTAGTCGTCAGCTGTTCTTTATTTCTTCTAATTGCATTATAGTTTAATTCAAACTGGTTTTATTTGATTGTTTTGATTTTGTCTTGTCATAAACCCACAGCTGAGCCTGAGCAATTGTTTTATTCAGAATTTTAAATTCCTCTTGGATTATTTTGGCTCCTGATCAAACTAAATCAGCTGTGTAAAGTCCTATCAGCTATGTGTTTGTTTTTGTGATTTCTCTATGTGTGTCCAAACCTGCCTCAAAGACAATATATCTAAAATAAACATGCTTTATTATGCTTTCATATCTGCTGTGCCATTTTTAATCGTAGTTTAAAGTTCAGTCTTGCACAAACCACTATTTAAAATATAGTTCATGTTTTGCTATCAGAGCTGCCACAGTTAATTAATTACTTTCCAACTATTAAATTAATCAGCAGTGATGTGGATTATTGATTATTGGTGTGAGTACTTAAAAAAACTCCATCAAAATTCTCTAATTCCAGCTTCTTAATGTGAATATTCCCTTGTATCTTTGCTCATCTATGACAGTGAATTAAATATCTTAGGGCTGAACACATTTGAGGAGGTCATTTTGGTCTTTTTTCAACATTTCCCCCCATTTTTTTGACATTTTCGAAACTAAACAATTAATTAATCAAGGAAATATAAACAGGTGAATGATTAGTGAAAACTACAGGCTCTGGCATTTTCTAGACCAAAGCACTTAATTAGATAATTGAGAAAATAATGAACACATTTGAAAGGACCTGGGTTTTGTAACAGGAGGCTGTTGCTACCCAGAGTCATCAGTTTAAACAAAATAATGGGCTTTCAGTTAAAATTAATATGATCGATTTTTACACGCAATACTTTAAAAACACCTCAGGGTTACTTTAATCTCAAACCGGTTCCAGATTCCTGCAGGAGGTTGGATTCAGAGTGGATTTTCTGGGGGAAAAATGCTATAAAACTTAAAAATTGTTCCAATAATAGAACATTTACATCATGTAGTAAGTTTGCATTGCTTTGTTTAACTGTTAAAGTGATAAAGTATGTTTAAAAGTAGGCATTAGACTACCAACTAAGTCATGTCCCCATAAAATAATCCCCCAAACAGATGTCGATATCAAACAACAATAGTACAGTTGGTTTTAACTGTTGTTTATCATTGCATATTAACTACAACTGATGATGAATATGTCACTCTCCCCTCAAATTACTAATATCTGCATGTTCTTCATTTTTATAACTGTCAGAAATTTTGACTTTGTACGATACGATTATGATTTATTTGTTAATAATGTATATAAATGTGTTTGTACTTCTTTTTGTGGGTCAGATAAGGGGTTTGACTGTTAAACTAAAGTAAAATAAAATAACTTAATAAATGTAATAGCCTACATGATGATACATAATCCTATTTACAACATTAGTAATCCAGATTTAGTAATCTTGATCTGGATCCAGATGATCCAGTCCAATGTAGATTTGATAAACTGGCTCAAATGTTCGATGGGTTACCTGACCCAGGTTAACCTTTTCGAACAACTGTGCCCTGATCTCATTTAGTGACTGCTGATACACCGACACCTGGCTGTAGCGACCTGTACTAGCTGACAAATTTCTAAACTGATTTGAATTCTTTCACTTCTTGTTTTCGGAACGTTGTGAAAGATTTTTCCTTCCTTTCTGTGTCTACTATTTCGACCTACACCCTTATTTTCCCGTCCGTTGTGTCAACTTTCTGTGACTCCGCTTCAATGCAGGTCCCACCATGCGAAGTCTCCTCCTGATCCCCACGCTGCTGCTCCTCCTGGCCCTTCCCGTCTCCAGGGGACGCTACAACGACGACTTCGACGACGGGGAGGACCTCGCGGACTTCGATGACAATGACTTCGCCGAGTTTGAGGACATGAACGACGATCTGGCGGCTGAGGCAGAGACTGCTCCTCCGCCACGCGTCTCACCGTCGTCGCAGCCCGAAGAAGATGAAGATGAAGCAACTGTGGAGCTGGAAGATGGCCAGGATGGATTTGAGGACTCAGAAACACAGGTACAACACCTCGTATCAGTGTTTACAGCTTAATATATGAGCACATTTCTTTAAGGAAACCTAATAATGATAGCATCGTAATTATGTGGAAAGAATCTATAGTAAGGCTGATTCTATTCTGTATCTCCCTAGGATCAAGACATATACAGCAAATATGACCAGGAGGAGTTTGAGGGGATTGGAGACATGGAAAAGCCAGGCCACCCCATGAAGGACCCCCTTATAATCCACACGGTGAGCCGGGTTTATTGCTAAAATCTGCTCACAAGCATCTCTGGTGCATCATCTCCTGCTGAATGTGATTTGCCGAGGCTCTGGTTGTGCGTGTGACTTCTGCTGCCTGCAGAAGAGATGTTTGTTCAGTTTTCATAATGTGTGTTTTCATTGTAATGAGAATTCAGCGTAGCAGCTGCTGGAGGCGCCTGGAGGGATGAGTTAAAGCGGTAGAAATGCAGATTGCTCCACTGTTTTGGAGCTGCTGTTGTGTTTTGTAGCTTCAAGGGTTTTCAGGCAATTTACATAATTTGTTGTTGTGGAGGCTCAACAATGGCAGCACTGAAACCGCAGCCTTTGGCAACAGATTGCCTTCAGTCTAAGTTACCAAACTCTCAGTCACACTGATGCTGATTAGAGTTAAGATTGATTAACCTGCCAGGCTGATGCAGTGGCTGTTTGTAGATCTAAGGGTGCCTTTTTTCAAGCCGATATTGGCCCATTACAGATTTACATGTTGTCCTTTATGACCTAATATGGAAACCTTTGCAGAGAACGATGTTTGGTGTAATTTAGAAATTAAGCCATCATATAGTTTGTTTAGCAGAGCAGCTCCAACCACATTCTTTACCATCCTCTGCAGCACATGTAGCAGAGTTTGCATTACATCTGAGCAAACAGAGTGAAGCATTCATGATTTCACCCAATCATTTTCCCTTTTTTAATATTAGAATATTAGCTGACGTATTGAGTTTGACATTTTTTACTCCCTAAAACCAGTACCTGCATCGGCGCTGAAAATCCAGTATCAGTCAGGCTGTAGTCTGTGGATATGTAAGCAAACAAGTAACTAGAAAATGCATTGGAGAAATGTCAAATCAAATTTAAAGTAATTAAGAAACTGTGACACTTTTACATTTTTTTCCTCTTTACTTATCAGGTCCATTCATTCCTGCTCCTGCTTTAGACTGATGGTCACTTGCTGTCTCTCTGCAGGTTCCTGCACATCTGCAGAACAGCTGGGAGAGCTACTACATGGAGATCCTGATGGTGACCGGCCTGTTGGCCTACATCATGAACTACATCATCGGCAAGAACAAGAACAGTCGCCTCGCTCAGGCCTGGTTTAACTCCCACAGAGAGCTTCTAGAGAGCAACTTTGCACTAGTGGGTGAGTTCTTTCATCTCTGTTACATCTGCGTTACACATCAGCAGTCTATGAAATGTTCTTAATGGACTCAGTGGTGGTAGAACAATGTGGATGATGTGTTTACTTATCAGTAATTTGCCTGTCCAGGTGATGATGGCACCAGTAAAGAAGCCGTGAGCACTGGGAAGCTGAATCAGGAAAATGAGCACATCTACAACCTGTGGTGCTCCGGACGTGTCTGCTGTGAAGGCATGCTGATCCAACTCAAGGTACGAGTGATGTGTTGAACTTTACAGGTTGGTGGTGTTGTCGTCAGTGCGCTGTTCTAAATATGCATTTGTTTCCTGTTCAGTTCCTGAAGAGGCAGGACCTGCTCAACGTTCTGGCCAGGATGATGAGGCCGGCCTGTGATCAAGTGGTACGAATCAGTCATTTGGCTTCTTAAATGGGTTCGTCTGGACTCTGCACTCTTATAAATCATGTTACAGATGCACGGTCTAACCAACAGTGTGTGTGTTTTTCCTTATAGCAAATCAAAGTGACTCTGAATGATGAGGACATGGATACGTTTGTGTTTGCTGTGGGCACGAAGAAGGCCATGGCCCGGCTTCAGAAGGAGATGCAGGACTTGGTGAATATCCTCCACAAATTCATGTTGCTGTTTTACACTAATAGACTGATTTATTAGCCTTTGTTTATAATTACTCAGACTCAGTGACCTTGATTTGATCTGATTATTGTTTTTCCTCAGAGTGAGTTCTGCGGGGACAAGCCTAAGTCTGGGGCCAAGTACGGACTCCCAGAATCTCTGGCTATTCTTACTGAAATGGGCGAGGTCACGGATGGGGTGATGGACAACAAGGTGTGTCTTTATGCTCATGTCACAAACAGTATTATCATAAATGGAGCTGCAGGGTCTCAGAATACCGCACACTTTGTGTTGATGGATGAGAACGGCCTCTTTCAATGCAATCTGTGTTTTGTATTTTTAGATGGTGCACTATATCACCAACCATGCTGACAAGATTGAGTCCATCCATTTCTCGGACCAATTTTCTGGTCCAAAAGTTATGCAAGAGTGAGCATTAATTTAATCTCCTTGTCTTTTCATCTCTTGTACACTGGCTAGTGTTTTTGTGATGCTAATAGTTCCTGTGTTGTCTATCAGGGAGGGTCAGCCCTTAAAGCTGCCTGAGACCAAGAAGACACTGCTGTTTACATTTAATGGTGAGTCCTTTGTCTCTCCGACTACTCCTGAGAGCTTTAATATGCCTCATAATTAGATTTTTACTGAAGTGTTTTTAATGTTTTTGTATGTAGTGCCTGGAATGGGCAACACCTCTCCCAAAGACATGGACACTCTGCTTCCTCTCATGAACATGGTGATCTACAGCATCGACAAAGTCAAGAAGCTCCGTCTCAACAGAGAGGTGAGTGTAGCGCATTCACCGTGACACTAAGTGACGTCCACACTGGTACGTTTTTACTGAAAAAATGTAGTTTTAGAAGGAAAATAGCCCCTCACACGTGAAAATGTGTATCACACAACCGTCCAAGTACACTGAGGATGAGGGTAGTGGTGTAGAGATGAAGCAGGATGTCGGTTGCTAAGGGAAGAACATTAATGGTAAAAAGGTAAGGCTGGTCCTGGTGGTATTCGGATAATAATTTTGATATCCAAATAGTCGTGCGTGCCACTGCAGAGCGCCGCTTAGCGTTGCCGGGCATCCCCGAGGCTCTAGTACCCCGCCGTGGTTCTAGTACTAGTTACCTGCCAGCTCCGGTGTCACGCTCCGGTGCCCCCCGGCCGACACCACGGCATGAACCGAATATTCAGCGATTGTTGTTTCCGAATATCCGGAGCACAGATATTGCCATTCAGACCAGCCCTAGTAAAAAGTAAAACCAGAGATTTTCTTAAATACACAGCAACTGCCAGCAGAAACAACCAGATCAGCAACATCTGTAGTTTGTATGATGACTTAACCAGTGGCAGTCAGTGGTGACGTCTTAAAAAATGTTATTTGAATCAGAAAGGAAACATGGGAGTCCTGATCAGTGTTTCAAGAAGTGCCCATACAGATTATATCATAACCCAGAATGTTCAAACTAAAACAGGGTCAGCAGCATTTTTCAAGGCTCTGCCATAGGGGCCCTCAAACACCAGAGTAGTGTGGACACCAGGCGTAAACAGAGTAAAGTCATTTTTTTCTATTTTAAAATGAATGTGTATTTGTTTGGATGTAGCTTAAATGCTTTTTTAAAAAAAAATCCTTTCTGTTTATTTAGGGCAAACAGAAGGCTGACAGGAACCGGGCCCGTGTGGAGGAGAACTTCCTGAAGCAGACTCACGCTCAGCGTCAGGAGGCAGCTCAGACTCGCCGCGAGGAGAAGAAGAGAGCTGAGAAGGAGAGAATCATGAACGAGGAGGATCCTGAGAGACAGCGTCGCCTGGAGGTCTGAAATCTCTCATAAAGTTCACACAAAATAGTGTAGAATAGTTTGACATATTCAGAAATGTGCTACATATATATATATTTTACCAGTAGCTCAATCAGCTACATGCAGCTCTTGTGTCAGTAAACATGTAGCTGGAGCTAGTAGCTGCTCAGCTTGAGTGATGCACAACATTGGATTCTTGCCAGTATTTTCCAACTGATTTTGGCTGATTGCTGATATGTGCACATATGTTTTTTTCCACCTAGCTGCAGAGAACATGAGGTCCCTCCTGTGATAGAATTGACATATTAGTACGCCTCTTCCGACGCACATTCACTGGGCAAAATAAGAACTTCAAATACAGCGATTAATTTTAGCCTGAAGCAAGTTATCTACCTGTCAATATTTAATTTGAGCTGTTGCTGATATTTAATTTTAAAGTCCAAAGGTAACAAAACCCACCTGTCGGGACCTATTTTTATGTTTAATCAATACAAAAACCAGCGCTGAGGTTTTTTATCGGCTGGGAGAAGTAACTGGAGTTTCTGCAGGCGGTGTAGCAACAGCAACCAGCCAACAAGTGAACTATGTTCCAATTTGCACACTTTTTCCTTCCAGTGCTCGCTGCTGCTGCTGCCCTTGTAAAGTATGCACTGTTGCATACAACTGGGACACACTGCAACATCATAGCATTGCGCTTTCAACTTTGACCATCTTGCTCATATGTCTGTCCCACCCTGTAGCGTGAAGTGAGCTGTCATCGGTCTGTGTGCCCTCGATGACTCAAGGTTCTTTATGCTCGCACAGGACACCGTGGCATGTGTCTTCCTTTGTGCAAAGGATTGTGGGTCAGAATGGTCCAAAAGAACATGCTAGCTTGCACACTGCAAAGTATGAGCAGACGCAGCAGGACATCCTTGTATTTTTAGCCTACTGCATGTAACATACTAATTACTGGGACATACTGAATCATTTTCTGACATGCTAAACAGTATTGTAGTATAGGTACTGGAGCACACCCACGGTCTGGTACATAATTCACCCAAAACAGGCAAATTGTCACTTCTTCACTTCTGCTTTTCTACACATAGACTACTGTGATTTAACATGTTATTGGTCAGACTTTGAGGTGTAAGTAAGCAGACTGTTAGCTTTGAAAATAGCAAGGTTAGCCGTTTTCTCCCTTTTTTCCAACCTTTATGCTAAGCTAAGTTAACCAACTATTAGCTGTAGCTTCACACACTACAGACAGCAGTGTGATCTGTCATCTTAACACTCAGCAAGAAAGCAAACCGCTGAAATTTTTAAAGTCTTCCTTTTTCAGTAAGAATGTTTTCCTCATTTTCCATTTTCAGGAAGCTGCCCAGCGTCGTGAGCAGAAGAAGATCGAGAAGAAGCAGATGAAGATGAAGCAGATCAAAGTTAAAGCCATGTGAAAGATCACCACAAGGAAAAGGACGGATTCAAGCACACACACACACACACACAAGCCGTGCTCCGCTCAGTTTTGTCCAGCTTCTCTCACCACAGTTCACAGCTCTCAGTCGCTCGCAGCTCCGAAACAGACGTCCTCTGGGTGTGTCGAGCTTCGCTGTCTGTGTCACCACGTGCTCCATCTGATGTGGCAAAACCTTTTATGACCGTGTGTGAACTGTCAGTGTCAAACGAGGACTTTTCACTGTTAAATCTGTCGCCAACATCCACGCAGGATTTTCACTCCAAACTAATCAAAGCTCTTCTTGGAAGTTGCATCAATCAGTGAGCTTTTTGATTTGCTGGGAAGGAACACACTGTTCGGTGGTATCGAGACACGTTTTTAAACGAAATGAAAGCATTGCTGTGGTTTCATTGGAAATTTATTAGCATTAATATAATCTTAAATGATGCTGTCAAGGAAATTTTAATTTATATATCCAGTAAGATTGGTTTCTTGCAGGCTGTTTTTCATCGTTATCTGAGCAAACATAATAAAATGCACTGGAGTCTGTCGGAAAACTGCTTCTGTTTGTTTTTAACAGTAAGTTTCAAGTAGCTGCAAGGTAATTTATGCTGGGTGTTTATACATGAAGCCTGTAGGTCATAAAACAGTGGTGTAGGACATGGTCACTGATACCTGATGTGAGTAGTTGAAAGACTGAGTGTCTATAACAGGCACCCGAATGGGCGAAGCTTAATGCTAAATTTAACTTGTGGATGGTGTCAGCAGCCTATGAACGAGATTCGGTTTCATCGATGCGGTCGTGTCTTCACACACCGGTATAATTATCTTGTCTGGTCAGAGGCGTTTTTACAATGCAAGTCTGGGCATAATAAAACGTGTGATCCTCATGGAAATATACAAATATACCTGTTATTTTTACACACGCAATCCTTGAACACAAAACATCAAGAAGTTAGCAATGAATTTCACGAACTGAAAAAACTAAACTAACTAGATTTAGTGCAGGTGTGTTTGGTTGAATTACATTTATGACACAGGTAGAAACACTTAAATAAATATGGAAGTTGCAGACGGTACACCTATCTAAAACTAATTCAGTCCCTCACAACAGTCTTGCAATCAATTCTAGCCTCATAACCGTTGGTCTTTGGTCAGATGTTAGTATTTTTTAACAAATTGTGGCCTTTACCCTTGTTAGTTTTTTCCTGAAATGATAAATGCTTAAAATGGATTAAAATCGGAATCAACACAGCACAAAAGTAGACGGGTGTTTTTGTTTTATCCTACTCTCATTGATATAGAAGAGCCAGAGAAAGTCAGAATACTTGTCAAATATCAGCACAGTTCAGTTAAATGAATGCCTTTTTAAAAATAAAAGGCTGAAACAAAAACAGAACATTATAATCTTCATGAAGAGATCTATGATAGGACTGTCATATGAGACTAAATCAGTTGTCACTAGGTGTTGGTTGGGAGTTGTTATTTAGGGTTATCTGTAAATAACAATAAATACATTAAATTCATAAAATTCAAAATTCTGTTCATCCGTTTAATAATTAAAAAAATAATTAAATGTGATTATAAAAGAAAAGTAAGAGATTGCTGCACTTTGACAAAAAAATTAATATATTTGACTATGCATAACATTTAATGGCATTCACTTGTAGAAACTAGTTGCTCTATTTAGTATTTTGACAGGTGGGTGTTTCAGAGTCAACTTCAAATTTACTATTTTTGACTTCATATCAATGCTTTTTCTGAAATCTCCTCTTTTCTCACATCTTGAATTTGCAGATTGAGTCACTAAATTATACGAATCCTCTCCAGCAATGCGTCGACATTATTATTATAATTATCATTATGGGCCAGGGTTCTGAATGTGGCTGTGATAAGCAACTATTACATTTCATAAGTTACTGCAATTCAGTACAATTTTGAGGTAGACACAATTTCAAAAATGTATGATCAGCTCAAAAAATGTCTTACACTGTTATTAAACTAGCATATAGCAAAAACAACACTTCAAATTACCTGATTAAAGCGCTACGTTTGTTAATGCAATAGGAAATCTCTAATAAAACACATTTTGCATCATGTGAAATAGCCCCAGCTCTAGATTTTTTGGGGTTGTATTTTTTATTTCTTATAAGTAAGAATAAGAAATTGGCCTGGACCTATTTTTTGGTTATGACTATCATGTATTAAAGCCCTCAAAAATAATATGATTCATTTATATATATATATATATATAGATTGTATATTTAACTATATCCCCAATAATGTTAGGATATTATCTTACTGTTCATAAACGTCTGATCTGCTTGCTAAAGTTAAAATATTGTTATGTAGTACAAATGTTTCCCATGCAGAGTACTCTAATCATTAAATTAACTTACAAAGTATGGCAACAGGTAGCTGATTAATGATGAAAACATATTTTATTGCTTTATTATGAGTTTCTGTGGTTACATTATTTATCTTTCGGGTATGGATAAAATTTTTAGTGATTTTTCTTTTGTTTAGATCTGCAGATTTCGGCAGATTTAGGGTATTGTGTTCTGGGATCCTCACCTGCACCTGCAACTCTTCTCCTAGGTTAAATTTTATAAAAACAGGTAGCCTGTGTTCAGGACACACCATTACATATGATTATAATTATGCAAATTATCTACTAATTTAACCTTTCATACTTGAAGTAGCTCCATTTTGGTTCAGAAATGTGAAAAATGCATTATAGTGTTTTAGCTTAGCTGTTTTGTCACTGATCAGCCTTTAGGGGGCGCTTTGATCACTTCCCTGGACTTGTAATTGTACGAGCAGATTCAAACTTATTTTTTAAATTATATTCATTTGTCCATAAATAAAATAGTGTGAGTTATTTATATTTAAATGATTTCTATTTCATTGTATTTATGGACTTTTAGGTCCATATATTGGCTCCTGTATTTTTCTTCAATGTCCGGGTTTTAAAGAAAGTGCGACTCCGTAACCGAAGGCTGCATTTGCAAACGCTGATGGAGAACAGGCGAGGCTTTCAGGTTGGTTACGCGATGGCCGCTCTCTCAACAATATATGGATTTTAAAGAGAAAACAAAGCCCCCGTCGCTCCGAGAGGCGTGTTTCTGTCTTGACTAAGCATCGGAATGGTAGCGGTAACGTTTTAGCCCGTCAGCGTTGCTTTAATGCCGGGTCGGAGGCGTCCCGTTTCTGTTAGGGACTCAGTGTTTTTCTGCTCCGTCTCCCGGGCCTGGCTGCAGCTGCCTACACTGTAGCAGCGGGGAGCTACTTTCGGATGAGCGGGCAGTCCGTCTCGGAGAGCTGGGGTCTGAATTCAGGCGAAAACGAGCCAGCAGAGCGTTGAACAGATGCGCATAACGTGAATGCTACCGGTAAAATGCAACCGATGTGGGCGGAGGGTGAACGAGATGAGAGTTTTAACTCCTAACTTGATGCTCTTGCTAGTTAGCATTAGCCAACGGTAGCGTCAACTTGCTAAAGCGAGAAGGCATAACTAATTTAACACCAGTTAACGCTGTCTGAGTCGAGAGCAGCCGGTAATGCGGTTTTTATGGGAAACTTTGGAACCCGAATTCGCTGCATTTAACGTGAAGTCTGTGTTGACGCTGGGAAGCTGGGTTTCTTTACGTTTTGTTGGTTAGCATGTGCTAACAGCAGGCTGCTAGCTCAACTATCTCGTCAGTGACGTAACGCTGGTCATTGTTTTGACAGCATCTTAACCGTCGCTGACAGCGTCCTCATTATTTTCCTCCTCGGTTTATTAATTTTACTCTGCAGTGAAAATTATTATAACAGGTGCCATGCCAAAAAGTGATAATCTGCTAAAACTGATTGTAGCCCAGTTTACATGCGTCGACAGCTGCTTTTATCTGGATTAAACAATCATAACGTGCATATACACAGAACTTTATGTCTGTGGTGATGGCTAAGGTTTGTCTTTGTGAAAGTCTCTTGTCACTGAACAGTTGCAAACAAAAAATGTGTGCAGTTCATAGCTAATCAGACATGACATTTAAGATTAAACTGCAGCTGCAACCATTTATTGATTAGATGTCTGCTCCTCAATCAATCATTAGATGTTATTTCTGGTTTCTTTTCTTCTCTATGGCAGTAAAATTAATATCTTGGAGTCTTGGACATAACAGAACGTTTGTCATCTTGGGCTTTGAGAACATTTTTCACCTTAATCAGACATTTTATAGACCAAGCAACGAATCAATTCACCCAGAAAACAATCAGGGGATTTATCAAGAGCTGAAATAATTGCTAATTGCAACCTTCTAAGGCCGTATAATGGTATTGTCTCTGTTGCTTTGTGTTTGATATGTCTAATACCCTTTCATAAGATGTATTAACATGATTCACAGATTAATGTTTGTATTTAAAATTAGATAAATCATCTCCTTTTCAATTATCCTATGAGCTATAATCTTTAAAATATAACCTTTATGAATGAATTCCAGTCAGTTTGATGCATTAATAACTTTTTCGTGACAATGTGGCAGCTACAATCAGTGTTTGGTGAGTGGAAACCTGCATTATATCAATTGAACTGACTCTTTAAAGCTATTTCAACATGTGAAAACGACTGCATTTGGTTGTAATCTAGCACACAGAGCATGCAAAATAATGCACAGTCATAAGTATAATTGCTCCAATGATGACAGTCAGCTTTGGGCGGGCGATCACTTTTTGGCACAACACCAGACAGTGATCTGACAAGTTAATCTTTGCCTAACTAATGTGACTCAGCTCATCGTTATGTTAGTTTTGCCGCCAGATATACTTGGACTGTAATTACTACAGCGTTTGAGATCATTTCAATCTTATTCCGCGTCTGATCTGTGAAAGCTTCATTCCCCTTGGAAATGATGTGATTTTGTCTGTAATCCTGGTTTTCCTTTGCTGTTCAGTTGTAGGATGGATCCAGACAGCGGGGCAGACTCACAAAAAGCTGTCAGTTTGCAGTGGAAAAGCTACAAACTCGTCCAGGACCCAGCCATCAGGCGGGTTACACAGAAAATCTACAGATATGATGGAGTGCATTTCAGTGTGCCAGTGAGTTAATATGTAGTTTTTATCTCCAGTAATATGTACCAACCCATAACTGTATCTTTGAGTTGCATCCTGTTTATTTTTTTTACCTAGGACTCTGGATTTCCTCCTGTGGGTGAACTGCGGGACCCTCGACCCCGGAGACTGTGGTCCAGGTATACAGAACTGTCCCTGCCAGTGCCGAAGTTTAAGGTGAGAATAGCTGATCAACATTAGAGAAAAACTGACATTATGATGTTTAGCATTTCTGCAATATATATAAAAAGCTTAATAAGTGTAACATGGGTATAACTATCAGCAAGATGCAGTCTGTGGCCAAAGCATTGCAGCCTGGTCCACTCGTTTTGGGCTGCAGCCTTCACCATGTTCACTGCTTTGTCTGTTGTTATGCAGACTCAGTGTCTCTCATCTAGCGGCCAACGCTTCTCATCCCCGCTGTGATGTTCTCACTTGTGTGATCATTCAGGAAAAAGGCTTTTTGCAAACAGCGATTTTTCAGTTGTTATTCCTCATTAATAAAGTGGACAGACAAACCATATAGTTCTCTGATGTCTGGCTGGACCACAAGTCCGTTGTAGCTGGGTAATATTCCAATTGTGACAGCTCTGTTTCAACTTGTGCCTTGCATTTTTGATCCAGCTCTGGGGTGGCAACCTAAAAAATACAGTTGCATGATGGTATTACATACCACTCATCAAGCAACTGGATCATATTTGTAAAACGCACTTGCATAACTGTGTTTTGCCATCCTGTCTTTCACAAAGTGAAATGTTATCGCATCAGTGATTTCTCTGTGCTATTTGGAACCTGTCTGGTACTGTATTACACTGGTCTCCAAAGTAGTTTGTACTGTTATACAGAGCTTTGTAGCGCTGATTTAAACTTTCAAGCAAATTAGTCGTGTTGTCTCGTGTAATGTGCCTCAATTGCAAGACACTGCCAAGATCATCATCATCCTTTCTGTCGTCAAAATATTTATATACACCTTCCTTTCTTTTTGCAACCAAGTCTTCTTTTTAAGTGCTTCTTTCCTATTCTTCACTTGTTTTGATGTGCGCATGTGGAAGCTGGATGTCTACAGACTCTGTGTCTTGTAAATAAAGTTAAAAAACAAAACTCTGTATTCAAGAACCCGTACACCGGAATATATTATGTTGTCTATGATATAAGCTACACAACTTAATTTAAAAGCATTAAATTTTCTTTTTGTATCAAGCAAAACAAAACGTTGTAACACGATCATCTGTTTGAGTTGATTCCTTATTTAAGATTGCACTTCCTGTAATATGGCTATTTGATGCTGAAATGATATATTGTGCAGCACTAGACAAGATTCATTTTACACGTTTCATCGGCTTCATGTCTTCTGAACTTTTTCCTGATGCTGTCATTTTTTCTTTCCAGCTTGATGAGTTTTATGTGGGTCCCATCCCCCTCAAGGAGGTGACCTTTGCTAGACTCAATGACAACATCAAGGAGCCCTTCTTGGCAGAAATGTGCGCCAAGTTTGGTGAAGTGGAGGAGATGGAGATCCTGTTTCACCCCAAGACCAGGAAGCACTTGGGCCTGGCCAGAGTGCTATTCACCAGCACCAGAGGAGCCAAGGACACAGTCAAGCATCTGCACAACACCTCTGTCATGGGTAACATCATTCATGCACAGCTGGACATAAAAGGTGAGCAAAAACATGCCCTGATGTATCTTCAACATGTGATGGTTGAAGTTCAGACAGTTTTGTTTCTAGCAGTGTTTGTGCAGTAACAACTTAGAGTAAAGATGTAATACATTTGAGACTTTTGGTTTAAAGCTGTGGTTCATCAAAGCACATTTAAATAATCTGACCTATTTACCCAAACGGAAGTATAACATATGCTTGTTTCTACAAAAGCTAAGTTGCTTATTTCACTTCAAACTACAAAGCAGCCAGAGATTGCATGCCTCCCACAGGCTGCACAAGCCTCTAAATATGTTATTTAATAATTGAAAAGGTTAGGAAATTTTTAGTCTGTGCCTGGATCTGTACACACACAGTGAAACACAATCATATTACATATATATATCAGCTCATTTTTAGATTTAAGACGGAGCTGTAGCTTATAGGTTTTTAAGTGTGTCCTGTCTTGTTAATCTTTTTGGAGAACCTGTTCTGGTTTTCACCAAAAACAAATAATTTCTTCCTTGCCCAAACTCCCTATTAAATGGAAATGAAATATGGTAGCTAGATTTTGAGAAGACCTGTTCACCAACACACTAACCAACAAGCAAATGAGACAGAAGAAAGCATCAGCTACCTCTTAATGCAGGCTGTCAAACCTAATGGAGTTTGTTGTGAAAACCTAATTATAAAGTAGTTATGGTGTATATCGGTGCTGAGCTCATTTGTCAGCCTGCATTGATCTTTCTGCACTTTTTGTTTTTGATGCAGGTCAACAGAGGCAGAAGTATTACGACCTGATAGTAAACGGGTCCTACACTCCCCAGACTGTGCCGCTGGGAGGCAAAGCTCTGACCGACAGGCTCCCGCCTCAGGCCCCAACTCAGCCACAGCCACAGCCACAACCTGACACGGTATTGTTATTTTTGTCTCCTCGGTTATTTTAATTAGTGCTAAGATGCATTTGACTCTGCTTGCAGTATTATTAGCAGAGACACCCTCTCTGGGAATCAGATTATGTAATTAGAAGGAGAACATTTTCCACTTGATTGATTTTCTAAATTTTAATGTGTTTTTCCTTTCTGCACAGTCATCGGAAATCAGGCGGAGGCTTTCCAGTGAGCTTGCGGTTTTGGCAGCAGGGGTCCAGGCCCTCACATCGGGAAGCATCACACCTTGTTCTGCAGATACTGGCTACAACGATCAGCGTTTGGACACACCCCCCTCCTCCATGGCAGGCCCCTTCACCCCCAGCTCCTCTGCCTCATCTCAGGGTGGTGGAGGGACACCTTACAGCTCCAGATCTGGGACTCCTTTCTCACAAGACTCGGGTTACACTGGCAGCAGGTTAGCAGTTGATATTTAGCATACAGAAATTGTTCACAGTGCTGTAAATATCATGAGGCAATTTCAAGTTTTTCGGTTAAAGTACAGTGAATTATCGCATTGCAGTTTAAAGTATAAATCCTAATCAGTTTAATTGCAAGACGCAGTGCAGTGATGTTTGCTCCCATTTGGATTGCAGTACAAATATTTTATGTTAATTTGTTATGCATAGAAGAGATGAAAGCAGCTGATGAAACTGGGAACTGAAATCCCATTTAAAATGACTCATTAGTAAAGTTCTGTGGTTGTCTAACAGTTAGATTAACATAAACTTGTATGGTTGCATCAAAAGCTTTGTGCTGTTTATGTCATTGACTTTGGTTGTTTTATGAAGCAAATTTTTCTAATCATTGAGTCAGCATTGGCAGCATAGGTAGTAAGTTAATTCTGCCTCATCTCTGTGTTTCAGACATACTGGCTACAACACTGGCACTTTGGGCAGCGGCTACCCTCCACAGGACATGCTACCTTCCTCGTCTTCATCTTCTGCGGTCTCGTCCACTGTCGGAGGATACAAAGTGTCTCGTTACTCTGACGATGCACAGGAACCTTCAGTGTACCACCGAGGTCGCCCTATGTACCCCCCAGCCGCATCATACCGTCCTAATGAGCCGCCCTGCTACCCCCCTTACCCCAATGTTGGAGGACCTGGGCCACACATGGCGCACCACTCCTCAATGCCTCCACCTCCCCTTGCCAACCAATATGACCAGCTCCCAATGTCGGACAGGGACAGGGACCGTGACAGAGACTCAGGGGGGCGGTATGGGCCGGCGGGCATCGGTTCCAGAAGGTCGTCTTACCATCACCAGCAGGACACAAACTCTTCCTCAAAGTACCATTCCCATCACTCCCACCACCACTCAGATCGCAGGGACGACAGGGGGTACCGGCGAGACAGCCTGGGCTCCCGGTCAGGTGACCACAGCCACCAGAGACACCGCAACCACCACCATTCTCACAACCACCATGGCAGCAGCAGCCGCAGGAGAAGCAGCCATGACCGGGACAGGGACCGAGACAGAGACAGAGATAGAGACAGAGACAGGGACAGAGATAGAGACAGTGACTTTTCCAACAGCTCTGACCCCAGATACAATTCCAACTCCTACCGCTCTTCCTCCAACAGCATGTCTCCTCCCCCGTCATCTTACTCTGCGTACTCCTCCTCCAAAGAGCCTGCCCCAACCCCTCCTCAGGGATTGGATGTTTCCACCCGTCTAGGGGGCACGAACCTGCCAGAGAGGGGCCCCCTGCCTTCGGTAGGTGCTGACAAAGACTACCACGCTGGTCCTGGTCACCACAGTGCTCTGCCTCCACCTCCTCCACCGCCTCCTCCACTTCCGCCAGCCTCTGTCATTGCAGCGGCTGTAGCTGAGACGCTTGGAACACTGGATTTCAACCAGGACAGTCCGGTCCGTGACGAGCAGTGGACAAAGCCAAAACGCCGTCCTAGCACCCCGCCAGCCCCGCCCAAGACGCCGCCACCTTCTTCCCCGCCCCACCCTTCCATTGCTTCCTCCTCAAACTCCCCTTCCTCTACCTCCCTTCCCCACCATCTTCCTTCCTCCTCCAGCTCCCCGCCGCCCCCGCAACGAGACTCATCCTCCCCGGAGCCAGATTCCACCAATGAGAGTTTACCGTTTGTCTACCACAGCAGCAGTCTCGACTCTCGTATCGAGATGCTCCTAAAGGAACAAAAGGCTAAATTTTCTTTTCTTGCATCTGATGAGGAGGATGAGGAAGATAGGAAAGAGGAGAAGCAAAGGGGCAGAAGTGGGGATGGAGCAGAGCGACGAGGTGGTTCAGGTGATGTAACAGGGGAGCAGGTGGGAGACAATGGGGAGAAGGACTACAGGAGGAAAGGGGAAAGAGACAGAGATGGTCACAGAGGAAGGAAACGGGGGAAAGGAGGAGAGGGTAGGAAGAGTCCCACTGTACTTACAGCAACCACACCACCCTCCTCCACCTATTCTCCCCACATCCTACCCCCTGAGGAACCCCAGCCCCAGGTTGGCCTGTCTGGGATTGGAGCTTTGCAGGAGGAGCCTTCCCAGGTCGGATCTGCTGATACACGGAGCAGGACAGGAGCACACACACCACCTTATAATGGGCAGAGTCAGGTATGATCAGTACTTTTGTTAAAGGTCATTTTTTTAAAACAATTAATAAAAATACAAACCACAAAAGAACATGGATACACAGGTGAGCAAACAAAGGACTTTATGCTGCACAGGAACAATAAGAAAAGAAGGAAAAAATATCTCCAATGCACGCAAAAGTACACAAGAACACCCAATTTAAACATAGAGTGTACAAGGTACTTCAGAAAGTTCTTGGCCTCACCTGAAAACGCTGGGCATAACACCCATTTGGGACATAAATATAAACTACAAAGTATTATATTGCTGTCCTCAAAAATTCAAGGTTCATCGTTATTTCTTTACAAGGAGGGCAAAGCCTGTCCACACAGCACAGGTGGCACCTTCTGACTTCTAAAACTGTGCCAGGGTCAGAAAGGGGCATGGGGCATCAGTTTAAAGCCACATTTGGCTGCTCCTGCTACCTGTGCTATGTGGACAGGTGCATCGTCCTGAAGCAACAGGCAGTTATGTCCCAAAATGTGAGTTATGCCCCTTGTTTACAGGTGAGACACAGAACTTTTGAAAGTACCCTCATATGTTTCCTTTTTGTTTATTGTTAGGTTTGCTTTGTTTGCTTCTGTGGTAGTTATTTTTCTTTTTAAGTGTGTTTATCTCTGTGGTTGGTGTTTAAACACATGAGTGGAATCCTGATTTAAAATGATAAACTGTTTTCTTTCAGGCCTCCCCTCATTCCTCAGGGGAAGACATGGAGATCTCAGACGAGGAGGAGGAGACGACTACCATAACAACGGTGACCACCCACCAGCCATCCGTCACCTCAGGATCCTCACCGTCCTCCTCTCAGGCTGCCATGCCTTCACAAACGACGGACCCCTCGTCCTCACCCCCACCCATCTCTGACTCAGCACAGCACTTTGGCACCTCCATGCACCCTCCCATACCCTCCTACCCTCCTCATTTGCCTCCTCCACCTCCCCCTGGTTACTCCCTCCAGCCTCCCCCTCCGCCAGGGATCCCTCCCCTTCCCCACATGGAGCTGCACCCTGAATATCCTCCTCCCATGCCCCACCACATGTATGACTATGCCACCTCAATGGAGCTGATGAACCAGTACAGTGGTGGAGCCCCCATGTCCTTCCAAATGCAGACCCACATGCTAAGTCGCCTACACCAGCTGCGCATGTCTTCATCCAACGGCACCCCAGGCCCAGGCGAGGCAGCTACTGCGGACTACACCTCTTACCATCTCCACTCTATGCCGCCACCTCACTCACACCACCCCTACATGGACCAAGAGGGCAGCGGGGCAGGCGCTCATTATGACCAAGACCACCGCTACATGCCCCCGCACATGCCCTATCCCTACGCCGACCCCCACAGCACTCAAATACCACCACCTCCGCACCACAGCATCCCGCCTCCCCACACTGGCTGGCCGCCACATGTCTTACCTCCGCACTACCCCTCTTACATGCCCCCACCTGGCTATGGCACCATGCTGCCTGGGGATGGAGAGGAGTACAGGGCTCCAGGAGAGGAGATACCCATGCTGGCCGAAAATCCACATGAGGCCACGGTGCAGATGGTCCTCGCCACTCTGATCCAGGAAATGAAAAACATCATGCAGAGGGACATGAACCGCAAGATGGTGGAGAACGTAGCCTTTGCCACCTTTGATGAGTGGTGGGAGAGGAAAGAGACCAAGGCCAAGGTGAGGAAGACTAATCACAACAGTGATGGGATGGTGTTTTTAAACTTTCTGTTTTTGCTTATTTGTGAAGTAAGACATGCTATTATTTCTGCTTCTTTGTGGGAAAATTGAAGCTGAAATTTGACTAAATGTCTTTAACATTTCCTTTCCTTCAGGGCAGGGCTGAACGATGTGGGTAAAATAAGTTATTGTGATTTTACTGACAGATACTGCGATTTAATTCGTGATACAACTTCTTCAGTCAACTTTCAGTTCAATGTTCAGTATGTATTAGATTTACAATGTGAAGGAGCATTAACATATTAAATATCATCAAATGTGTGACTGTGATGGCTGTTTATACACTGGTTCAGATGTGCTGCATTACATATATCCTAAATTTTTGTGATTTCATCAATTCATCCAACTTTAAAATCATTGAATTGTTCAGCCTTACATCGGGCTGTATTTCTGGTCAGATTACCAACTGCTGAAATCTTCCTTCCTCATGTACGTTGTTTGTTGAACCTAAATTTAAATATTAGCAAATGCTTTATTACCACCATCTGTCTTTTAACTAGCAAAGGGATGTTTTCTCATCAGAGATGTCACTTATGTTTCTGTTTCATGTCAGTTTGACTTTTATTTAAGCAGTCATGCGGCGCCAAACTGTGTGAAAGAGGGACTGTTGTGCTGTTAAATGGAAAGGGAAGAACAAAGATGTGATTGATCTTTTTAAATCTTCTATGTTTTCCTTTTCCAGCCTTTCCAGACAATGGTTAGGGGGGTGTCTGCCTTACGGGACGATGAGAAAAAAGAGGAAAAGGTCAACCGTCCACGGGAGCCTCACATGTCTCTTGTGGATTGGGCAAAGAGTGGTGGCATGGAGGGCTTTTCTCTCCGTGGGACACTACGACTGCCTTCCTTCAAGGTAAAGGCACTGCACTGCTGCAAATCGTAGACCTTATCTCCATGTTTGACTGCTCACACTGTATATTTGAGAACATGATCGACTCCTCTGTCAATATACTTGCATGTAATTTACACTTGCCAAGATATATGTCAACATTATCACTCGAGGTTGAAGCAGTGTTGCATTTTGCTTCTTTAAAGAAGACTATGGTCTGGATTAAAATTAGATTTTTATTCATAATAATAGCAGGAATTTGGGGAATCCAAAAAAAATCGTGGTTGACTGAAATCATACCTACTCCTCAGCCAATTGATTGGTGGCAAAAAAAGCAATCTGTGTATCCTCTCTAGATTAATTAAATCAACTGCAGTGCCACAAGTGCACTCCACCTGTTAGTCTTATTAGATGAATCATTTACAGACAAAAAAAATAGCATTTGCAGCATACTTAATTAATTTAACATGAATATTCTATACTGAAATGATAACAGAGGCGGACTACATCAGTGTGCTCCTGCCCATGTTGATTTCTGAAAATAGAACTATATCACCTCGTGATCACAGCACAAGAACGATTCAGGTTGTGCTGATTTTTTCATTTAAATGTTCCTGTAAAATTGTGCAGGTCAAAAGGAAAGAACCTCTGGAGCTTGAAGAGGGAGACATGAAGAGGCCGCGACCCTCAACGCCACCAGATGAAGATGAAGAAGGTTTGTTCTGCTGGCATTAAAACGTTTCTAGAAGGGCTGGATTTTTTCGGGCTTGGTGCAAATATCTCAAACTGCTGTCTTGCTTCCAGCTGCTGATGGGAGAATTCCAGAGGCAGACAGGCACGGAGCTGAAAGGGACAACAAGAGGAGGAAAAAGAAGCCAAGAAGTCGTAAACCATGGGAGCTTGACAGTGAGGGAGAGGAAACGTCTGATGGCTCGTCGACTGAGAAGGTACAGGGCTTTTATTATTATTTAAACAGCAATAAAAACCACGGATATAATAAGATGTACAAGTTTTGTGGAGTTCAGGTTCATCTTAACTCATCACTGAGCATAAATCAGTGTAAAAACTTTCTCAGATCATTCATTAAATAGCACGTTGATCATTATATCAGATAAATATATTTGATCTACATGGCATGTGAATAGGAGCATGTTTTTTATTTTGTATTTGATATTCATAAGTTCAACCAAAATTCTGTTGTTGTCATTCTTGTTGTCTAGATGGCAGTATTTCACTGTGTTAACAAAATCCCCTTTTCTTGTGTAGGAGGATGAAGAAAGTGAAAAGGAGTCTGACGGTAAAACACAAGCAGCATTCCCATTACTACATCTTTAAGTCTGTTACTTTCATTTAGGGCTGCAGTGATACCATTTACCTTCTCATGTTTTAGACGAGGCCCTCAGTGCTGACAGTGATGACGAGAGCCTCTCCTCATCCTCTGAAGGCTCTTCCTCTTCAGGCTCCTCATCTTCATCCTCTTCTGAGGATGAGGATGAAGAGGAAGGAGAGCGGGCTGAGAGTGAAGGGCCAGACACCATGGATGAGTCAACCATGGACAGCACAACTGAGAAAGAGGACGACAGGTACGACGTCTGGTGTTCTGTGTTTCATCCCTATCATCTTTAATCAGTGCGACCGGAAAACTGTCCTTAGAAGTGCTTTTGGAAACCTTCCATAACACTGAACGTTATGCTTTTCATCAATCTGTTTTTCTTCCATTACTAAATTCTTGTTCTGTTTTTCTCAGGGAAAACAACGCAGCTGCTGTTTCGAAGGCAGAGGTCAGAACAGGTTAGTCAGAAGTCCTTATCTACGTCATTGAAAAATGGGACATCAGGCAACTTTCCACTGCAGAAATGTGTGGGCTGTTTTAGGGAGGCTTGTACCTTTGTATGTGTTCCGACCGCAAGGACTGTTCATTCAGGTCCATTTATGGGGGAGAAAAAAATACCTGTTGCAGTGTGGGAACATGTGAGCCTCTGTGAAGCAATGCTGTGTTGATCTTGGTGCTGATTAGTTAAACTCAGAGGAGACAAAAGCAACATCAAGCACCATATTTCTACCATTTCCATGTCCTCTTTAAATAACAGTCTCTAACATTGCCCTCAGCAATGTAAAATTCATAATATAGACTAGCATAATATAACAAATATTTGCTACATGCTGCTACAACTGGAGTTACATCTACTAACTCCTGTGTGGTGTTGTTCTGGCACACTGAGTTAAGATCACAGTTGAAGCTGTCGGATCCAGCGCCGCACTGGAAACTGAAATTCTGAAATGGCTGATTAGGTCTTTAAGCTTGTGCTCCACTTTGCAATGGCCCTGATTTCCTGCAGTGAAAAGACGCCAGTTATTAACGAATTCACATCAACGAATGCAGAAAACTATACATGTGTTCTGTTCAGTTTGTGACAGTCTTTCAAAAACTGTCATCTTTTCTGTAGGTGATTCAAAAGACAGCAAGGTGGATGCAACAGCAGCACCTACCAAGCACCCTTCATCGCCACCATACCCACGCCCCTCGTCCCCTATTGTTCTCGTGCCACCTCTCAAGAAACGCAGGAAGACCGTCTCATTCTCCACAGAGGAGAACGACAGCAAAACGCAACTGCCGACTGCACCACAATCCCCACCTTCATCACAAGCGGCGGGTGACTCTTCCCTCCTCTCTGGCAGGCTTCCAGACTCTCCCATCACTGCCCCCTCGTCTCGTTCCAGTCAGGGTATCCAGCTGCTCCCCTTTGCCTCCAAACCAGGTGAAGGCAACGCCCTCATTGTTCCCCCCTCTGGTCGGACCCAAGACTCTGAGGAGTCCAAAAAGGGACCCCTTGTTTCTCCCCAGACCACCCCTGTCAAATCCCCTGGCAAACGGGGTGCAGGCAAAGACTCTCCCAAATCTCCCGCCCCTCCTGTTATGGTTTGTCGCACTGTGCAGAACCTGCCGCTGGACCATGCCTCTATGTGCAGGATGGCCTTCGAGGAGGCCCCACCTCCACCTTCAGCCAACAAACGGTCCAGAGGCAGACCTCGGACACCCAGCATGTCTGCTTCTTCTTGTCACTCCCTCAGAGAGGAAGACGAGGATGAGGAGGAAAGTGAGCAGAGGTTGAGACTCAGAGAGCAGCTGGGAGCCTCCAGCCTCCTGCAGCTGGCCTCTGCTTCAACTACTGACCTGTCTGTGTTGGCTGACATAGCCTTGAAAATGGACCCTGATGCTGGGGACTCCGAGGAGACGGAGACGTCTGATGAAGCAGAGGAGCAGAAGATGGAGGAGGATCTCTTCTTGCCAGAGTCACTGGCTCTGGTTATGAGCCCAGGGGGTGTAATGGTCCTTATGGAGCACAACTACTGCAAACCCCCTGTTCTCTCAACACCACCTGCTACCAAAAGGACTTCCTCCAGACAAGATTCTTCTGTCTTACTCCCAGCAGACCTCAACGCTATTTCTGGGGTACTTGAAGCACCAGAGGAAGTCATTGGAGAGGCGCTACCGTCCAGGGGAGATACAGGAGAGTACTTGTCTGCAGTGGGAGTGCTGTGTGACTCTGGGGATGTGGGCCAGGTTGCAGCTGTATCTCCATCATCAAAGAAGAAGAACCTGGTTGGCAAAGGTTTGGAACTTGAACAGGATAAGAGCAAAAAGAGGAGGAGGAAAGACAAAGAAAACCTCGAGGTTCATCATACAAAAAAACAGAAAGAGCAGCCAGGAAAAAAACAGAGGAAGCGGAAACTGGAGGTGGGTGAGACTTTATCTGGCTTCTTCCCGTAAATATTTAAGGATGTCTTAATCATATACAGTGTCACAGTGGTGTCTTACACAATAGAAATATGACTCATTTTTAGGTCCAATTTTAGGTTTGGTGACACAAATAGACTTTTGATGCTTTTTTGGTAATGTCTTATACCTCCAGGTGAAGAAATGACAGGGTTATTCTGTCTTGTGCATGCGCCGAGAACTGCAATATATTTAGATTCAGTTAGAAAAGAAGCAAAAGGTGGCACAACCAGATTCATATAGCCAGCCTGCTGCTTGTGAGGTTCTCAGTGTGTTTCGGCCAGACAATGTTTTCAGAGGAGCAGACAGGGAAGCAGAGATGTATTTAGCTCTTAGCAGGGGTCCATAATAAGGCTAATCAGACTTTCTAATGCAGTCAGCACAGATGTCCTGATACTCCCTCAGTGTTATTCAAAGCTAAAGTCAGCCAGGTCCTCTTCAACAAGCACACACTACCTGCTTACACTGCTAAGGTTGTGCAGATTTATCTTCACTCGTTCATGACTGATGAGTCCCTTTCCTGTTTTGCAGCAGGCTTATGTTATCACTGTCGTCTCCTGAACTGAGTCAGACAGATCTTGAGGCATCTCCTTTTCTTGTGCTCAGTTTAGTTTCTAGATGATGGTCCAAACAATACGCTAGGCTTGTTTCCCAAAAAAATGTATGCTAAAGCTCAGTCAAGGTCCTGATCCTGCATATATGCATACATGTAAGCAAATTTATCAGATATATGAGTAACCAGATTTTGTCATTCACCTTTAATTTTGAAATGGACTGAGGCTATCAAGTATATATGTAATTTGTCATGTGCCTAGGTCTGTGTGACATAATGTGTCCTTGATGTCAGAGTAACTAAAAGGCCACGCTGCACAACCTTTTCTGCCCAGGACTCAGACTTTGAGGAAGATGTGGACGTGGAGGAGCTTGAGTCGGGGGAACTGTCAAGCTCAGACACCGAGGACGAGGTGGTCGAAGAGGTGAGGAAGAGCGAGCGCCTCTTTCTGCAGGAGGCGGGGGTGACGTCGTCCCAGCGCTGGCCGAAACCCATCCCAGCGCCCGAGCTACCAGCCATGAAGTTTGACAACCGCAGTGAGTTTGAGCAGATGACCATCCTGTATGACATCTGGAACTCTGGTCTGGACGGTGAAGACTTGATGCTGCTGAAGAAGACCTACGAGAAGCTGCTGCAGGACGACCACAGCTCTGACTGGCTCAATGACACTCACTGGGTCAACCATACCAATATCCTTTTCAATGTGTTAAATGTGTCTGGTAACTGGGGTTATTTTCAGCATTATTTTGTGGTTGTTATAAACTTGGAGGTGTAAAGTAAAAGCTGTTAAGATATGAAGACGTTTACTTCTGCCATTACTCTCGTCGCCCCACAAATAGTTAGCATCCCAGGTTTACAAATGAGGAAGAATTCAACCAAGAAACTGTCTGACGCCTAACTGACCAGTAGTTACCAAGCTCAAACTTTGTATAATTCTGCCCTGTCACTGCTTCCAGGTGAGCTATTCAGAATAAGCAGGTGTCTCTAAGTCCACCCGGTTTATTTCCTTTCTACAGCTCCTTCTGCTAACTCTAAAATGTCTCAGACACAAGAAAGCATAACAGATGTTCTGCTGTTGGCTGCAGGACTGAACTAAAGAACCAATGGATTACTTTTATTTGTGATTAGTTTGTCACCACAACAATAGGAAGGTCCTTAGTGTTGGCACATTTGAACTGAAAACTTCAGACACACTGTGGGGACATGCGAGACTTGCATTAATTGCTGAAAAGTGGCACAATATGGTACCTTTAAATCAACAAGTACCCTGTGTATTACAGTTATTTTTTGATCTAATACAATTTTCAGGCATGGATCATTTTTGTATTGTTCATATCATTATTTGATTCCCTGCTATTGCCCTTGACCTTTGTGCTGCACTAACCAATTTGCCGAACCCTCGGCGTAAAAAGAAGAGCGCGGATGGACAGCTCCGTGAGCATGTGACCGGTTGTGCCAGAAGTGAGGGCTACTACGCCATCAGCCGCAAGGAGAAGGACGTCTACCTGGACCTGGACCTGCCCGAACAGGTCATTCGGGAGGTGGAGAACGTCGACACCTCGGTAGGCAGACTCCTGTTTTTGTTCTTTCTCGACTGTAAAAGTCAACTTCTGTTTATGTCTATCCACACTATTTTTCTGTTTGTGTAACAGCAACAAGCTCAGATGTGGTTCTCTGATTAACTTGTTCAGGTCTGTTGTACTGGTTCTATCAAAGCAGCAACTCAAAACGTTGCAGTAGGATACAGTGGAAAACTTGATCTGTACGTTTCTTAACAGAAAATGTGTGTCCAATTTCAGACTGAAGTACTGGGAGAGCTCATTGGCATGTTATTCACTCCTCTTCTGCATGAGATTGCAGTCTGGTGTGCTTGGTTCTACATTTGTTGTTGCATGTCACGTTGACAAAACAGGACAAAATCTGGGTGAAGTTAGTCACACAGGGCTGAGTAAACCCTCTGATCCAGGCTTGCAATTAGACTAAAAATGCTGGTGTGGAAGTAAATCAGGTTTGCGAGAAATCCTAACGGGATTCCAGATAACCACATTGTTGGGGAAGAAATTATATTACCCAGCTCTCAACTGGCTCTGTAAACAGTCTTCAGGGGGTCCAGTGGTTGCTGAGTATTATCCTTGTATAAAGTTAATATGATGCTTGATCACACCCCACAGGAGTTGAATTGGCAGGGAAGTAACAACTGTTTGCCCACAGCCACTTGGCTCAGTTGAACTGGTGATTGTAAGAGTTGGGATAATAACCGAATATTTTTAAAGGGGGTAAGAAGGTCATTGATGAATGTTTGGAACAGTGATATGGGTTCTCAGCTCTTAACCTCTAAGCCATTTGTGTTGCCAAGTACAGAGTTTTAGCACAATACATGAAACACGGCACGGCACTTTATGAACAATCCGTGTGTTTTGTTCCTAACCTGTAACATGACAGATTAGTTAAAGTTTTCCTTAATTGCATTTTACCAACTTTCTGAAATGGGACGTTGAATCAAACCATCTCCTTAAACCGTGTTTTTTAGATTATGTAAAGATACTATTTCAAGTAGATCAAATTATACTGTTACTTGTGCATTCGAACGTGTATTTTTTATGTTAAAGGGCTTAGAAAAGCAGATAAATCAAGATAAAAATAATCATGCCGTGATAAAATGTAACTTGTCATCATAACTCTTTGAAAACCCCGTTCGCACGAATTGTATCAGCAGATAGAAAATAAGTCGGTGTGTCACGAAGCTGGCATGAACTGATGAAGGGCCGTAGCTGCTCTGTGAGACAGATGTCTGGCAGATGTTCAGATGTTTATTCCACACAAACACATAGCCGTAAGTTTCAACATTGTCCCCACCAGACATGAAACCAAACCTGCCCTTTTGACTTTATCAATAGATATTTCATCCGTCACACAGTCTTGTTTGGAATATTTTCAAAATAGGGAACAGTAATGCTGACTTTTCACTGTGATTTCTCTGGAAAGCATGCTTTCTTCAACCCCAAACCCACTGCGACATCTGTGTGCAGCATGCTAGAATGACTTAACATGTGATTATATTTTACTACTTACTTGCAAAACTTGACCAAAATTGTTGTTTTAAAACCAATTTTATTATAAGCCAGAAAAATGTTTTGGTTTTTTTTACAGTATTTTAAACCAGATCCGAGATCCTGATTCTGAATTTCCTTTCCACAGAATTAAAACTAGACACGTACCATCTGTATACTCCCCAGGGAGTTTATAGGTGTGATAGCTGTATGGGTGTTTTTGTTTTGTTTTGTTTTGCAATGTGACTGATCAGTGACAGTGACAGTGTTATGTGTCTTTTGTTTGAATATATCATCTTTATTAAAAGGCATGGTTTCAAACAGAATCCCATGTTTGCTTGGTCAAAATGTTAAAAAAAAGTTTACAATTTTAATTTGATTAGCTTATTTTTCCAAATTACAATGTGATGTTATGTTTGTTTTCACTGTGCAAATTGCACATCCTTCTTTGCATTTTTAGTTTCAGGACTCAGATGTTCTTATTCTTCTTGTTCCTCTGTAACACACACACTTATCTGTTCAACCCCCAATATTTAGTCATGTTTCACTTTTATTATTTTTAGCATTTAGTTCCTTCTAAACATATCTGTTCCTCTTGTATAATGATGGCAAGTAGAGTTCAGGTCACATCAGGAGCAGCAGAATTCCTGTGACTCCCCTTTTCAATTTTCCACATGAAGCACCACACTGACCCTGTGTAGACTCAGTTATTCTTCACACTCTGCCAGACTGTTGTTAGGGAAAGTGGAAATAGTTTTACGGTATTTGGTGTGGTTTTTCAAGGGAAAATCACCATAGCTGTGTTGTGCTGCAGTGCAAAACTTGGATTTGCCGCTGACGTGTTTTCCATTCTGGCTGTGTGCAGTAGAGTAACACAGTGTGCCTGGATACTGTATCGGTTAACATCTCTTTTCTTGATAAACAAAGCCAGCAGCTTAGTGATGTCAGCACTGTTTTAAGTACAGTCTGTACCTGCCGCAGGTACACAGTGATGTGGACTGGTTTACCGGGGGGTCTGAGGAATGAACAGATCGTGTTGTTTTGAAATGTGTCAGGGAACATGTTTAGTAGTCAGTGTTTTACTGACTGCTATGTCTTTTCAATGTAACCCTCTTTCCTTTCAGTCACGTTTCAGTCCCAGTGATCTGAATAGTCTTTGCTCGTTTAAAAAAAAGTGTGTGTAAGCAAAAGCAACAAATAAGTGCCATTTCTTATTGCATGCTGTGCTTTTGATCTGGATTTGCCAGCTGCACAAATAATGTGCGTCATGTTCTATCTGAGGTGTAGAAGGTGCTGCTAACTACAACCAAGCTCATCTTTCCTTCCAGCTGCAAACCATCTGCAACGTAGATGGTGGATTTTAACACTCAAATTACAAACACGTTCTGCTGATGTATGGTTTAATCCATGTATTTTGCTAATAAAGCTAAGGCTATTTTATTAGGTTTATGGGGATTCATATCATAAGGACTGTATTTATCTTTTTACTGTTATTAACAAGGCATGAGCTACAGATATTATACCTGTTGGTAGAATAAATTCATTGCTGGTTTTGGTCTCTTCAGGTGATTGAAAGTTTAAAAAACAAAGTGAGATAATGTTAGCTTCAAAACATGACATGAAACAAGGAGACGCAGCAGGTTCAGGACCGAAGATTTAAAGTAATGTGTCTCAGAAGCTGATTCTGAACATCATCTTTACTTTTTTTTAAATCATTGGGCTTTTCCTTATGGTTAGCTTCTACTTGTCTTTCTTTTTCATTTTTCCATATTAATTTGAGGCAGTTTCAGTGCTTTGTAGAGTTTAAGACATGCTTTAACAGTAGTTGATGTCATGTATAAGAAACACTAGTTGTAAAGTGTATTTCTTGCATTTTTTGGTTGTTTCACAATGCGCTGCATCAGTGAAGCAGTTGTTATGTCTATAAATATAGCTTAGCAAACTTTGCAGAAATAGAAGAGAAGCTTTCCTCCATCTCTGCTGATACCATTTCCACTCTTATCTCAGTCACTGGTTTCCAAATGAACCTCTCCCACATTGACACGTCCTTTACAAATTGAGGTCAAGGTGCATCACTCTTTGAATTTCCTTCAACTCAAGGCCATGTGATAAAGCTCTTTCATATTTGTTTCCTAGGGAGCCAATCGAGTGCTATCAGAGCGACGTTCAGAGCAGCGCCGTCTCCTCACCGTCATCGGCACCACGGCTGTCATGGACTCTGACCTCCTCAAACTCAACCAGCTTAAGGTACAACCTCCAACAGCCATGGTATCGCACGTAGACACTGAATCCCAAGCAGACTGTGCAGTTTTCACCACACTGTTGTGCATTATAGCTCGTCATTGTCTGCATACAGTCCATCCTGACAAACTCTTGATGTTTGCATCTACCGATAAATTATCTCAGTAATTCCAGAAAGAAGATGAAGTCATATTTCGTCACTGAAACATGCTCGAATGACTGTAAAGCATCATGGTACAGTGCGTAGTAGTGATGACAGAGATGTGTGACTGAGGGTGTCTTTGTCGATTAGGTTATGATAATCCTAAGCACTTTGAGTAAAAGACACCTGGACTTTTTTTGGTTGTCGAAGAGGTTTCATGTTCCATCCAACAGTCCCGCTTCTGTTCTGATTGGTGGGGAAGTAGGATTAGGCGTAGGTTTCTGGTAAACGTCAGTATTGAAGAGTTTACAGGAAGCCTACACAGACAGACGAACGCCTACTCTTAGGCTCGATCCACCCACTGAATCGTACGCTGGTGGTTATCAAAACCCTACACTACTTTCCCCTAAGACAAAGGGGAAAAGACAAGACGTGCTTACATCATGGGAAAGCTTTTAAAACCTGGGGATATCTCAGCTGGACTTTTATTTAGTCGACAAAGAGATCCGGAAAAAAAACAGGACAACATCAGACAGAGAAGAAAAGAACAATAGGCCTAACAACATTGTCCTGTGTGTTGATGTTGTGTCGGACACAGTATTTCCTCCAAAACATGACATCTCGGTGCATGTCCGACCCACAAACACTCTCCTTGAGGGTGAAACGAGCACAAGCTGAGCAGTGTGAGGAGTGTGCAGACCTATATATGTATACAGACTAAACAACCACACAATGTTAATGCAGTACATTAGTGATTCTTCCCCATCACAAATGTCTTGATTACAACAGCCAAATGGTGTTGGAAATGTTGTCGTCAGAGTAAGGCGTCCTTGAAAATGTGAGTGCTGGCCACAAGTTATTGTATATTACCTTTGTCATGGTGTTCCATTGCTAGCTAAATCTCCATCTTGCTTTCTGTTCACTAACTACCCATAGTTCTCATGACCACCTCCCCGGGTCGATAATTATTAACATCCCTGCCTCTCAACCAGCCAGTTCTAACTTGGGAGGCCTGATAGATGAAGGTGAAACATCTTCAAGAACCATAAACAAGTCCAGCTGCCTTCTACTGGAGCACTTAAAGTACAAATAGAGTGCTCTCTTCAGCTGTCACTTTGATTTGTTTCAGTACTTTAAAAATACAGATTAACACAAGTCTTTGCTGACCAAACATACTGTCTCCACCAGCTGAAATTATTTAAGAAAGTGTTTATCCACAGCATATTTAAGGTGGGGGGAAACTAAGAGTGCAACCGAAAAGAACTCACAAACCTTTATGATATTATCAGAAGCTACAAATTATGTCCCCTCCTCAAAGCACAGCTTAGTAGCGTTCAAAAACATGAGAAAAGGGAGCAAACTGGTGTCCCAATATCAGTTCAGTTTGCTCACACATGTCTATTTTCCACCAATAAAAACGAGAACTGTTGGTCGTCCTCAACTTTTGGGTCGAGAATGTAGCGGCTAGCGGTTTGCTAACAAAATCTCATCTGTAAAGAAGTGTGCGTTGTGTTTGTGCCTTTTTGTTTAGCTTCGACATTGGTTGTGTTTTTCTTGCTTCAAGTGTTTTTGTGCAAAGCGAAGCTGAGAGTCACAGAGCTACTCATGTGTTGAATATACATCAGCAACACCCTAAAGTAGGGCGGCGGTCATGTCTTTGGGTGGGGGGCATTTTGCACTGTAACTGTGATAAGTGCAGAGAATGAAGGCGTAGACAGCTGAACTACTAAAATCAGCATTTTCATCACTCGCTGTGTAACAACACATTTGCTGACTTTCACACACAGTTCACAGAACAAGTATCAGCTTTTTAAAAATGTGTTCAAGCTCCAAAACTTGTGCTGCTTAAGGCAACGACGCAACCGGCCATAGAAGTAACTAAAACTGCCCCCTTTTTACTTCACATTATATTCATGTAAAGGCCTACATGCTTTATAATATTCTACAAAGACTGTTGTTTAAGTGAGTCCTGTCTGTCTTAATGCAGTTCCGCAAGAAGAAGCTTCGTTTTGGACGCAGCAGGATCCACGAGTGGGGCCTGTTCGCCATGGAGCCCATTGCTGCTGACGAGATGGTCATTGAGTATGTGGGTCAAAACATCAGACAGGTATGGCTTCTACTTTTGTGTTGAACCACTGATGATTTTAATGTTGGAGTCAGCTTGTTGCCATTCTAGTTGCAGCTACATAATCAAAAAATATGCATAACACATCTCTAAGCACTACATAGTAAAGGACATTTATTGGTCAATTGTGATATAAAGATTAAGGATATACATTTCCATAACTGATAGTTGGGGTTAGGGTCAGGATTAGGGAAAATCAGTAATCACGGATGTTTTTCTGAAAACTTTTTAACCACATGTTCCCTGCAAAATCAGCTTGGTTACCTTTGGAATTTGAAGAAGACACGAGGTAAACACCAGGTTACTGTAATGAGTAAATGAACTGTAAACAGTAATACCCAGTAAATAATTCACAGTGATTTGATAGTTAGTCCAGCTGGGGGGAGCAGTTGCTCAGATGTCAACAGACACTGCTTCAGCAACTTAATCAGTCCAGGAAGTTTCTGTTGGTTTTTACTGTGTTTACACTCAGAGCAGAGTGTCGCCAAAAAAATTCAACACTTCAGTTTGCGTGTGGTTGAAAACATGTAATCAAAGTTCGGATGCTCCTGAACATTGGCAGCGTCTCTGCTAACAGACACGTAGCTCCTGGCCTGTGTTAGCTTCTGAAATGTGCTAGCATGAGCCTCGGGTGGCCAGGTAAACCAGACAGTCAGCAGACAGTTTTTTAACAACTTGATGCTGCAAAGTTCATCAACAAAGCAACCACAGTTACCAGTTGGATGGCAGAGAGGTGGACTTGTTTAATGAACCCATAAGGGCAGTCAATGAACACACCAGTAGCTCCATCTGATTAAAGAGAGGCTTCATCTAATGGAGAGACCAGATGCACAGCAAATCTACAATACAAATTCTGAAGTGCATCTCCCTCATCGTCTTCATTATCAGTTAAAATTAGGGCTGGTCCGAATAGCAATATCTGTGCTTTGGATTTTCAGATCCAGTATTTGGCGAATATTTGAATATTCGGTTCATGCTGCGATGTCCGGGGGCGTGAACCAGTACAGCGTTCTAGAGCCTCAGCAGCCTACTACAGCCTTGGCGACGCTCGGCGACGCTCGGCAGCGTTCGGCAAGGCTCAACGGCGCCCGACAGCAGCATGCATGAATATTCGAATATCAAAATTATTATTATAATACCACCACAACAAACGAATATTCGGATATTATATATAATATTCAGGACCAGCCCTAGTTAATATATATCACTTTAATGGCAGCAATTAATCTAAACACCACTAATAAATATGACAGCAAATGATATTTATTTGTGCACTTTTTCAGATGTTTGCATGTTGAGGTTGGTTTAATGTTAACATGTTTTTTTTTGCTATGTGCTCAGATGGTGGCTGACAATCGAGAGAAGCGCTACACGCAGCAGGGCATCGGGAGCAGCTACTTGTTCAGAGTGGACCACGACACAATTATAGATGCCACCAAATGTGGAAACCTGGCACGATTCATCAACCACTGCTGCACTGTGAGTCCCTTAAACCGAGCTTGTCCACATCCGGCCTGTTTTAGATCTACGCTCGTCAAGTGGACGTTGATTTCTTGCATCTGTTTATGCTCATCAATCCCTCTCTGCTTTCTTCCTTTAGCCAAACTGCTATGCCAAGGTTATCACAATAGAGTCCCAGAAAAAGATTGTCATCTACTCGAAGCAGGCCATCGCCGTCAACGAAGAGATCACCTACGACTACAAATTCCCCCTGGAGGAGAACAAGATCCCTTGCCTGTGTGGAACAGAGAACTGCCGTGGAACTCTCAACTAGCGAACGCACTTCTCTCCGTCACTTGCCAACAGCCAGCCAGCCAGACCCGGACGCCCCCCACCTTCCGGTTCACCTTCCTCAGAGTGTAACTCAAAGCTAAGCTACCCCCCAATACCCCTGCTTCTCCTCCGGATGGCCTCACAGTCGTCCTCATGTTACCTAGAAACAGAGACGCACACACTTGCACTTTTCACGCACACTTGTCACTCACTAGGCAGTTCTGCAAGCCGGTGTTTGATGGGCTTGTGTAATTTGGCTTGTGAATATTGGAGAAGGAGGCCTTCAGCATCAGCTCGTCTGTGGCAGTATTGTTGGACTTGACATGTCCCGAGCAGGTTGTTCCTTTTAACCCGGGCGTGAAATGTATTTCTATTTCAATGCCAACATCCGTTTGGAGGAAGACGGCAACAGCTAAAAACAAACAAACAAACAAAAAAAAAACACCGGTATTTTGTGTCTACGTCAGCTCACACCCCGGGATCACTCCTCCAGTGTCAAACCCCCTCCCGCACCCGCCAACCCACCCATACAGATCCGCACACAGACGCACAGGAATACCAGACAAATTCAGGGTTTTTAAAAGCGCTCGTTACCGGCGCACTTTTAAGATGACAAACTTCAATCAATTTGGTCTTCAGTTATGCAAGATTTCCAAGTGTGAAGGTTGTTTTGGAGCTTTTTTTTTTAAATTTCATTTCATAGTATTATATAATAATATTACTATTGCTGTTATTAATGGTATTGTTACTTAGTTGCATTAGCTGTAAGTATCTTACAGTGAAATGAGCTTCAGTGTCCCCACCCACTGTCCTCAGTGGCTTTGTGATTCACCAGCCCCATAAAACTGTCGTCTCCTCTCTTCCGCTGTTCGTTGCCCTCCTGATTTGCCGCACCCTTCCGTCTGGACGAGAGCGAAGCCTTTTAAATCCCCCGTGAAATTATATGTCAGTTACATTTCACCTAAAAGCGTGTTTTTTTTACATGGCTGCTGAATTGTTGCCAGCAGTATCAGAAAGACAGAGAACTGGCTCGTGTCCTTTTTTTAATTTTCTCCCCAGGTCATGGACACTGATGTACTTGCTTACCTACGGCTACCTAGCGTGTCCTGCGTTTCTTCAGAGTTGCTTATGCACATTCTAAGAAATCTGTGCCAAGTATCTGTGAAATGCAGTTCAGTACAGTATCAGAAAGTAATGTCAGCAGCTGTTTTCATCACCACAACTTTGGAAACTCCATTTTTCCTGCTGTAACTTCAGCATCAACAGTACTGTAACCACGTTCACGAGGAAGATATTCTGTCCTCACACGGACGTGATTAGACCCTAATCTTTCCTTTTGTGAGTATACTTCTTAATTCTCCAAGTCAGTCTCCAAGCAATGACATTGGCTTTATGTACACGTTGGTTAAAGGCATTTATATCAGTGACCTAACTCAACAAAAGGTCTTTTTTCTTGAGCGTTTGTTTGGTAGGATTTCGATCTGTCGAGGTTGTTTCTTCCATTATATCCTCATGTTTTGTCTCAGCAAGCAACATTTCTATTTCAGCAATTGGCAAAAGCATTTTCTGCAATTGTTTTTTTTAATATATATCTCCTCGTGGGTATATTTTTTAAGTTCTTAAGCGAGAACGTGAGCCATGTCGTCGGCTCTGCAGCTGTTGTCCACACATGACTCAAGCCACCAAAAGGTCTTTGTGTTTGTAGGATCCCGCTCCCTGTTTACTTGTTTCTTCAATGCTTAGTCACTCTGTGTGTGAGAGATGTTTTTAACAGGCACATTTGTTTGATTACGTCTCGTGAAAGGTTCAGTTTTGTAATTTCCCTCTGTTTTGCGGCCCCTTCCAGAATGCATTGTTTTGTTTGGCAGTGTGTCGTTCACCCCGTGTCAAACATCGCTCCTTGAGAAATGTGTCATCTTGAGGCAAACAGATGTCCTGCGTGGAAAGTGTTTGCGGTGAAGGCGCCTCAGCTCACGTTATGAGGGAAGTCTCCGTGTCGTCCCTGTTTTTCTTATGGCCATGGCCGTCCGAGTTTGACTTCGATGTTGAACTTTTAACTAGACTCCTTTTATTTGTTTTTTTTTTTTTTGTTCCCTCCTAAACACAAGACGTGTAAGATATTTCTTGTTGCAATGAAAGCCTTTCAGTACAAACCAACCCTCTTTACTACAGGACAAAAAGATGAAAGGAAAAAAAATCAAAGAAGTACATGTAAATATTGTAGAGGTGTTTGTTTCTCGTAGAAACACACTGATTCCAAGCTGTAAATATGTCGTTCCTTTTCCTCTCTCCATGAGGAGGAAACATGTACATACCTTCCATTCATTTATTTTTTATTGTTTTTCCTTTTAATTTGATGATTATTTTAATATTATTTGCAATATTTCTCTTGTATTAATGCGTTGGACCCTTTATTAATGGTGCATTAAAATATTTTTTAAATAAATAAAAATCTCTTGTTGCTTTTTTAACAGCTGTCCTGTTGCTAGAAACACTGAGCCTCAGACCTGCTGTATGTAGGCAGCCTTTGAAGCCTCCTGATTACCGTTTCAAAGCCTTCGCATGCTGTGCACAAGGTACATATAAATAGCAATCAGACGCGACAGGAAACTGTGCTGCGGAAATTGGCGCATCTGCAACATTTCCCGTCGACGACAGAGAGAGGAAGCTTGAAATCTGACCCAAAAAGCCTAGATTTTGTAAGTCGCCGAATGACGACAAAGGGAAGTGGAAAGGTAGTAGAGCTCACGGAGCAGATGTGACCCGAGTGCATCTGGATGACAAAACATCTGTCCAGCCTTTGCTCTGTTTATCATTCACGATGGCATTTGTTACCAGAGCTGAACCGGGAAGTAGCGTTTACGTCGGAGGGGGAAATGCAATTTATGATTTGTTCATTCTGAGTCACGAGACGGCAGCCAGAAACTGGAAATAGCAGGATATTGCTGCTCTGTTTGCAGTCACGTTATCGACCGCAACCTCTTGAGCAGCTCATTGCCTTATTGTTCAGGGGTGACTGTCCGCAAATTCCTTCGTCAAAAACTCACAAACTGACCGACGCGAAACACTGACCTTTTATGGTGTGGTGTTGTTCCAGTGGCCCTTTTGTTTGGAGGCAATTCAGGAACGAGAAGGCAGCATCTAAACAAGCTGGGAACCTATTAGAGGGAGATACAAGCCGTCTGATAGCAGCCACATGTCACGGCAATGAGCATCTGCTGGGCCTGAGGACTGCCGAGTTGGAAAACCAAACAAATCTGGGGTTGTGGAGTTGAAAAGAAGTGAGCTGAGCAGACCTCTGCAGCCCCCTCCTCCTATGTGAGTTGTGTTTAATTGTGGGTAACGTAGGAAGAACAGGGAATGGAATAAAAAGAAAAAAGCTTTGTTTTGATTGTAGCCGTGCCAGAACGTTAATCCCCTGACCTTTCGTCTGATGCCTTAACCAGGTCAAAGTACCTGCTGATCTAGACGGCACTTGACAAACGACATTCCCCAAAGCCTCAGCTATACTTTGTGTTGACTGCATTGGCTGGTCATTGATGAAACCCCTGAAGACTGACTTCTGCTGTACCAAGCGGCTGCTCAAACACTGTAAAACTACACTGCGCCAGCACAATGGAAACTTTCAGTATTGACGTTAAGCAGAAACCGATTCTGAAGAAGAAAAATGACACAGAAAGCTCCACCCTGCGAGCTGACGGGATTGATGAATTAGATTTGGTCATCAGAAAACCCCAGAAGTGTAAATCTCTCTTTTTTGACACTTTCGTTGTCGGAGTTTGAAGAAATCCTAAGCTAGGGAGTTGGCCGTGTCTCCCAGCATAGTCAAACATGACATTTTCCATTTCAGATTACGCCATAAAGACAAACACTGAACTCTGAACCAGTGCTCTCTCTCTGCCTCTGAATGTGGTGCTATTGAAAGGCCTGAACAGCAAATTTGGCTGAAGTTCAGCGACTGAAAGTGACCCATAAACTGTGGGTTTAAAACAGGTTGTTGTCTGTTAATTTTAACCAACCAGCACGAGCACACGACTCAAATGAGGGAAATATTTTAAATAAATGTTACTCACGCTCCTCAGCATACAGTATATAATAATGACTTGTTACTACGACATGAATCTTGATTGTATGAAGCAATAATAATGACCACAATATAATATTTAGGACTCAGTTAGCATGTTCTTGTCTTCAGAGAGACTTGAGCTGCTCTGTAAAAGTAAAATCTGCATGTTCGGTCAGTTGAAGCGGCATCAGCTGTGGTTTCAAGTGCATGCTCGACTTATTCTTAGATCCTAACTGTAACGGCGCCCTTCATCCCTGAGAGAGCTGCTCACCCGGTCCACACACCAGAATAGCTCCCATTTTTATTTTTTCCCAACACAAGGTTCACATTGGTGCAGCTATAAAACATTTGGATTGCCAGGTTGTGAAATAGTGTTTGTCCACTGGCAGCGGCTATGAAAAGTAACCTCCCCCCTTGGACGTTTTCAGCAGCACTAAATCACGGTAAATATAGTTTGGATTTATTGACAAGACTTTGCAAAGAAAGACTCTTTCATGTCAAAGTGACATGAAAGAGTCAAAGTGACATTTTTTTTACAAAAAATAAACAAAACGTAAAATAACTGATTGCAATCAGTTTTGCACAGCTGGACACTGAATTTTCACCCCGTTCTTCTTCTACAAAAATACTGGTTTTAAGATCTGGATAAGTTAAACGAGTGTTTTAGAATTATTAGTGGTAAGTACCTTGTTTAACAAAATAAGACATTGAGTACAGAAGCCCTAAACGACCATGGTTCAACTTAATTTTTTTGCTCCGTTCTCTCAAGAAAACGAGAAAATTCTCCTCCGTTTCCTCGTTGTAACGACATAATTTTGATGTTATCACGCGATAGCAAAATCCGTTTTATCGTGATAACAACAAAGTTATCTCATTATAACGAGGAAACAAAATCGTTCCGGTGAGGCAGAAAGCAAAACCAACCCACCAGACCACTATTAAGGACGATAACTTGTATCCGCAGACTTGCAAAAGTACAAACAAACACATGAACAAGCTTAACTCACCTCATTAGAGTGTGCAGCTGCAGTAGAGCATGTCCAGGCCTGACTTCAGCTGATAGTGAGCAGCGACAGCAGACTTCCTTCTGGTCTGGAGGGTTGGTTTCGCTTTCTACCTCACCAGAAAATTAACTTGTTATAACGAGAAGCAATTTTGTTTTCTCATTATAACAAGTTAATTTTGTCGTTATCATGACATAGTGGATTTTTTTATCACGTGAAAATGACAAAATTATGTCGTTATAACGAGAAAAAGGAGCGAAAAATTGAGTTGAACCATGGGCGTTTAGGGCTTCCGTACTCAAGATCTGTTAAATAAATAATGTCTTATTTTGTTAAGCAAGGTACATACCACTAATAATTCTAAAACACTTGTTTAACTTATCCAAATCTTAAAATCAGTAATTTTGCAGAAGAAGAACAGGGTGAAATTTCAGTGACCAAAATGAAGTTCAACCATGGCCTTTAGGGCTCCCGTACTTGAGCATCTATAAAAAAAAACAGCTTCACTGCAGAACATCCGAATGTATGAGTTTACTGAAGGTATTTGATCCTAATAATTCAGAAAAATCAGTAAAATTAAACTTCTACTGAAGAATTTTAGGCATTATAATTTATTAAAGGTGTTCAGTTGTGATAATTCAGGATAAATCTGTAAAATAACAGAGTTTCACTGCAAAACCATTTGGTGTGATGTTTAATTGTCATAAGTCAGGAAAAATCAGTCAAATAACTTTCACTGAAGAACTTTTATATTTATCAGTTTATTTGATTGTATATATTCTGTAAAAATCTGTTGAAAAACAAACAAACAAACAAACAAAAAAGTTTAATGGAAACATAAATGTATTTATTTATTTGTTGCTCATTATTTGAATTAGGATATTAGGATGTTATTTATTTTTCACAGCTTTTGTTTGCCTTTATAATTGGATCATTTGTATTCATGCATTAAGCAGTCTTTTAATGTTGAAGCCATGTGAGGAGACTCTAATCTGGAGCTTTGTCACATTTAATAGAGTGGTTTGTTTTAAAAATCTTAATCTGCAAAGCGTCCAATGCCTATAATAACTATATAATAATAACTGTCCAGGATGAGCAGGTAAAATCTTGGAAAGTAGTGACGCAGAAGTTTCAAGTGGTGGAAGTCAGACGTATGATGGCCAAACCCCGCCCCTTGTTCTGCTTCTATACGCCGCCTGATGGGACGTGCAGCCTTCAGTGTGGCCGCAGCAGACCGAGGAGCTGCAGAACCGCCAGGATGCCTGAACACCAGCAGGGTCTCGTCTATCTGATCACCGGAGGCTGCGGTTTTCTCGGGAAACACCTCCTGAGGGTTCTCCTGGAGAAGGAGGACAGGCTGGTGGAGGTGCGGGTGTTTGACAAACACATCGACCCCGATTTAAAAGGACTCGCCACAGGTAGGACGCGCTGGAGCTGCTGGTTGCTCTTAACGGCTCCGAACTGCGTTTTGAAATCTGCTAATTTAAGGTTTTATCTCGTGTTGGTAAACGCACATTTTTTAGCAGAACTGAACACATCTGTTTCTCATCTCACGGCTCCTTCTTCTTCAATTCGGCAGTGCATAATCTAATACTGAGCTCTTGCTTTAATTCTTAGGACCTGGTTTTCAACGTCTGCAGCGTATTTCTTCTCGAATATGACTGAATTTTAAAAAACAACATCTGTCATCTTTTTTGAGCAACACCGTAAGAGTCCTGATAATCAAAGGGCCTGATGTGACACTTTATGTGGTGCATTTTGTGCTGCTTTATCAGTGAAAGGTGCACTCTCCTCTACTGATGAATAACTGAGTTGACCCCATCTCCTAATTAGAAATGGTTAATTGATGAAGGCAGCAGTTTGAATGAAACATCAGCAGAGTGAGACACAGTGATAAGATCTTCAGACAGACCTGGATCCTGTGTCTCTGCATGGAAAATAGAAACCCAATGACAGCATAGTAAAGCATGTATTTCCTTCATATTCAATCACCGGGTCAGCCTGCAGTCACGACAGCAGCTCTCCAACGTTTCCTCCGGCAGGATGTAGATGTTGTGACTTGTCATCGTTCGCTTTGACATAGTTGTCACCACTTAAAATTAGGTGGAGAGGTGTGTTGTTTTTTCCGTGGAACCAGCAGACCTGCTTCACATGCCATCTGTTTGTGTCATGTTTAGGTTCCACTTACTGGAAGAAACCCTCATTATGTCGACTGTTTAGAAGGCGTGTGTGATATATGGTTGCATTAAATACAGTTAATTACACTGTGCGACAGAAAGCTTCTGCCCCTCATTAGTGCGAGGAATGAACGACCACAAAAACGCCTCTGTGCCACAGCGGAAACAGCTTTGATGAGCTTGTGTTACTTATTGTGTGAAGGGCCTCAGCAGGAGAGATCGGACTCTGCAGGAACAGAGACTGTGGTGTGTTGGGTCTCCATGAAACACTGAACAAGAGGGAACGTTTCCAATCTGCACCAGGCGTAATTACAAGTGAGGATCTCTGACCTGCTGTTCAAAAGTTCAGCACAGTCGGTATCTACCAAGCCTGTCAAGGTCGCTGCATGAGAGCAAAGATAAACAAGGGGTTCGAGACCTTGAATGAGTGATAACACAACATTATTGCCCAGTTGTGAAGGCACAGTCCGGCCGGGTTTTGAAATACGCTCTCCACCAACGGAGCTGCCTCTTGCTGCTTCGGAGCAGTGTTGCAGGAGCACAACTACTCTGCATTCATGTGGTGAAGTGCCTTAACTTGTCAGGTTTTCAACCCTCCGAGCCTCCGAGCAATTTCTGGGCGTTTTTCACTGCAGTATGAAGTCCTGCACCTCTATGGAAACAGCACAACCATGGCTAGAAGCAGGTCTTCTGTGCAGCATAACAAAGCTCTAATGCTGTAAATCTTAAAGAAGAAGAAGTTGAATTTCTTTGAATGTTTATCTTACAAACATTGAAATACCCTGCGATCGACATGAACATTTTCCCATAGTTGTTGCAAATACTTGAAAACTATAGTGACTGTACATAGTGTAGATATTCCACTCCTTACATATCCTTACCTATCTACTCTGTGTAAACACTGCCTGCAGTTCAACCGAAAAAGTCCATGAATTTTTGTCACATCACCGTTAGTCTCGGCTAACTCACTGATAGCTTTACTGTTGCCCCAAATAATGCAGATTTTTTTGTTTTATGAAGATTCTGGCTCGAGCAAACAATTTAGTCTTGGCGAGCTTTTAAGTGAGGCATTTAATGAAGTTTGTCAAGCTTAGATTTGGTGAAGTTTCCTGACTGAATGTGAAGTCACGCGTGATTAGTTTAAGGACCGTCAGAAAAGTCAAGATCCTTTATGTTGTAGTTTCTAGCTCTGATAATAAAAGGTGTAATTTTGGCACTTTTGTGATGACAGCATGCCTTTGACATCCGCCAGCTGCCCCTTTTTCTTGTGAAACTGTTTCTTAAATTAGTTTTCCGCAGAAAGGGCTTCATCATAGATAAAAGATGAGCCAGATAACGTGCCACTATGATGCAGGTTGTATCCTCAAACCAGACAGCCGTTTCACAAGAAAGCCGCTCTTGTGACAAATACAAAAGGAAGTTTTGTAATCTTGCGGTAAACAAAGCGGCTGGGCCCCTCCCTGCTTTATTTATTATGTGTTTATGCGCCCTGTCGGAATTCTTAGGAAGGCATTGTTGATGCCGGATCACATGGGCAGTTTTGTGACTTCCTGTTTGTTTCCCCAGAGCGGACGAAGGTGGTGGTCATCCAGGGAGACATCACAGACTACGGCAGCGTGCTGGAGGCCTCCCGGGGGGTCGACGTCGTCATCCACACGGCCAGTTTGGTGGACGTTTGGCACCGAGTCCCGGAGAACCTCATCTACTCCGTCAACGTCACAGGTGAGACCTAAAGGGCGGGGTGACGACAGGGGGAAGGGATGGAGAGGAAGCATGAATGGGTGGTGAGGTTTTATGAATGTTTTTCTGTGAAAAAGTCACGCCAGGGTCTGCTTCCCTCATGAGCTCTGAAAAGTTACTCAGAGCCATTCTATAGACAGGCTATTATTGACGTGAAGTGCGTCAACAGTTAGTGTCTTTTTCTTAAAATGAATGGTTCACTGAAAGGTCTATTGTATCGCATTCTCTGTCTCTGAAACTCCCTAATGCGATTAGTGTGGATTTCAGTGTCACATGATGCCGCAAATGCTATCGGACAGTCATTTCTCCACCCCGGCGAAAATTAAACTCTAGCAGGACACAACATGCAGTCACTGTGGTGTTAAAAAGTCCAAATCCAAATAATTCAATCTAAGGGTTTCGTCAGTTTGGGTGTGGGCCAGGAGTTTCCCCGTAAACCTGCAAAGTTTCCTGCCTTTTGGGAAACCTGGCAGCAACAGTGCCACCATTCACTGTAACTATGACTAAATACAGGCACCACAGGGTTTTTTTTATAGAGGCTGAAGTGATATAAAGGGAATGTGTGTCAGTGCGGTTGTCTGGAGTTGTGTTGGCTGGCGACTCAACTGTCCCCGCGTCCAAGCCAAGTAAAAATCCTGACCTAACTGTTCAAACTGGGTAATAATCCATTACATCAGCTGGAGGCTTTAACACAGCTAAGTGCACTGATAGTTCACAGAGGTGGTGTTTGGGTTTCATTCCATTATGTGACATAATATAGGTGTTTGTATTGCTTCTATAACCTTCTGTGGTTTAGTTTCTCACCGCACCACTTCACAGCTCAGCAGCCCACAAGAGATCCTGTTTGATGCACAGCTTGTTTATTAAAGTCCACACGCGGTCAATAATTAAACCCCTCAAATATCATTCCTGTGTATCAAAGTTATATATTTACTAGCTGTGTCCATGAAAAACATTCCTTCCTGCCTCAAAGTGGCTCAGATGCAACTCAACACGCATCTTCTAGGACGTGCAGATCTATGTAATTCCTGAGATAGAGCTCGAGCACACCAGCTCACCCACACTGTCGAGCTGCTCCGCAAGTTATATTGGAGTAAGTCAGCCGCACGTGTTCGAAACTGATTCGGAAGAAGGATGATGATACACAAAGTCCCATCATGCACCTTGGCAGGATTGGTTTCTAGGCTTTTGTTGCGTCTGAAATCCTGGATGTTTTCTAGACCAGTGGTTCTCAACTGGTCCAGCCTCAGGACCCACTATGTCTCTATTAATAACGGTCGCGACCCAAATTTTTGAAGTTTGCTGTTCCTGTTAACAAATTAAGGTTTATTTGGGTGTAGTCACAACGCATTTTGATACAGATTGGGAAAATTTTGGCTTATTTTTTGCTCATTTTGGTATATTTGGACACTTTTGCCAAGTTTGGGGCATATTTTGGCCCATTTTGACAGATTCTGAGCACATTTTGGTTCATTTTCGGCACATTTTAGCACAAATTTCTCCAATGAGAGCCAAATCTGGAGGTTAATAGTGGGCAACTACTGGTGTCACCATCACTAAATATCCTGCTATTGAAAGCAAACTGCGTCATAAGAAACACATCTTTTAAAATAGAAGACTTTATACCACTACTTTTTTGGGAGGTGGCTTCTGCGACCCTCTAAAAATGGCTTCGCGACCCACTTTTGGGCCCACCAGTTGAGAACCACTGTTCTAGACTATCACTTTGCAGTTTCAAAAAGTATCCTCCAGTATATAAAAAAGTCCTCACATGGGCATATTAACAAGGTTTAAAAGCTTCATTTTCACCCGAGGAGGGCCTTTAAAGGGTAAAACTGGTGATATAATAGACGTACATGAATCAGCTCGAGCATTAAAACCACCTGCGTAACACCGCGTCCTTCATGTGCCAACAAAAGCAGCTCTGACCCATCAGGGCGTGAACACCGGACCTCTGCTGGTGTCCTGCCCCGTCTGGCACAGGAATGCTGGCAAGGTCGGAGTTTGGAGGCCGAGTCAAAGCCCCTGACGTTGTTTCTGAGCAGATAAAACAGCGTGGCATTGTCCCGCTGCCGAGGGGAGCTGAGCATGGCCCGGAACAGTGTTTAGATGGGCGCTACGTGTCGAAATAGGATCCAGAGTTTCCCAGGAGAACATTGCTTTGTGATGAGACGATCAATTTTGCTCTCTTCCCCTGTCAGCAGTTTTATTGTTGTGGCTCGTCGTTGTTTTTTTTTCTCTGACCTGCCCCAGTACCACATCACCAGTATCTAGTTAAATTTAAAAAAAAACAAACCTCTAGGTCATGAAGTTTTTAGCAAATCAGGTGGAAGTGGAGATGATTAATACATACCTGGTGCTTCAGGGAGTATTTGCAGCAGGCTGGTGCACGTGGAATGAACTGAGAATGAGCTACAGCCTCATGTTCAGTGTAATAAAGGAGCACATATTGAATAGTGTCTAGACAACAGTGGAGCTCTATGGCTCTGAGGGATAAACTCTTCAATTTTAGAAACACAGACAATCCTTATTGTTGAGTTTCTGATGTGTTTCATTAAGCATAAGAGTCTGAAAATATTGCCCATATTATCTTTGACAACATGCGACCAGGAAATACTGAAGCTTATTTGTCTGGATTCCTAACGTGTCTCTGGCTATGAGGTTTAAGTGGTTAAGGAAGCGATATTATTGACAACAGCAGCAGGCCAGATGTCTTGTATGAAACCAAAAAAACATGCCTTTAATTGATGCGACTTTGGCCTAGTCTCCATCCAGACTGAGGAACCTGTTTACTTTAATAGAAAAATAGATGTAGAGATATTTAGATTCTGGGTTCAGGCTCATGGCTTCTGGTGGAACTGGATGACTGGGAATAGTCTCCGGTGATTCAGCAAACAGACAAAAGGCGCTTTTGTCATCTGCAAGCCGAGTCGACTGGGGGCTTTTCAAACAACGTTTCCAAAAACCGAGTACAACAGACCTCATACAGCGGATTGAACTGAGTGAATAGTGACTCATTGCTGTCTGGAGGTTTTAGTGTTTGGACGTGCCGGAGGCTGGTCGGGTGACTTCATCTCAAATTATCGAGTTTTTACAACAAATTTTGCGCGACAATCTCTGAATCTGAAAGCTTCGTAGCATAAAATATGGATGTTTATGGAGACATTTGTAAAATTTTTAGCTTTATATATCAAATACTGAGCTTTATTTAAAATAGAAGTGTGAAATTTTCACTTTTTTTCCTCGTCATGCCAATAAATCAGAATCTGAAATATTGGACAAGCAGGTCAGACACTTAAAAACATATATTTTTGTAATTATATTCTAAGAACCATTTACTAATATCTACCAATATTTGTGTTTTTGTGGTGCAACTTGTCTTTCCTGCTCAATCAGTCATAAAAGTTTAATGAAAATAAGTTTTTTCAAATTTTTCTGACCAAGTATATCAAAAATATCCTAGAATAGAAGATTTTTAGAGTCAGTTTCTCTAAATATCCAGGACATAAAGAGGAACCGAAAGGCATTTCTTTCTCACCATTGTATTAGTGCCATATATATATATATATAAAAGAAATTAAAATTTTAAAAAAAGTGATCAAAACACAGTATAAATACAATAAAGTCAAATAAAGATATATAAAACTCAACCTATGTACAGTGGCGGTAGTGCAAAATCATATCTTTGTGTTTTGTATTATTGTGACATGCAGCTACATCTGGTTCAGACAATATCACTAGTTGACTTTTGCATTATCAAATTTTTGTTAACGTGCTCTGAGACGGCACATTTCTCGATAATTTCATTTATTTTCAATTTTTCACTCACCCATAATCAGAGACTGTTTGATCTACTTGTCCTTTATTGCAGATTATTACTCAGCGACATGAAGACAAACACAAGTGAAGATTTGAGGCTTTTATCGTAAACAGTTCCTGAGGTATCGCTGCTCAAACGGCTTCGAATTCCAGCGAGCAACAAATCTGCTGCCAGTGCGTCGACGGGCTGTTTTAAGCTTGGAAAGTCCTTCGTGTATGAAACTAAAAGGTCACAGATACCATTTTAAGTATCTGCAGTTCATGATAACAAAAAAAAAAGTTCCAAGCAAGTCAGAGATGGTCAAACAGACGGCCCCTGATGATGTTACACTTTTTCTTTGCACCAAAAGCCCTGCATAGTTAGTTTGTGCACCTGTGTAAACCTCTCCGATAGATTCTAAGGCAATGATTAGGTTTCGTTTGCTCAGCAAGGGCGGTTCAGTCTGGCTTCCTCCAGCTGAGAAATATTACAAGAATTTGTTGTTTTTTTCTCCCTGTGTTGGTCTCAGAAGGCTTCTCTGCTTGCTTCATTTTTCAGATGGCCGTTAACTCCCCGATCTTCTTCTCGGAGATAAAAATCTTCTCGGAATTAGACTCTGATCTTTAGCCACGACAGTCACCAAAGACAGGCACTGGCTGAGTTTGAACCAGCAGTAAATTGACTGTTGTCGCAGCCAGAAGAGCACAGCTGGGGCAAATTCCATTAGATGTCCTAGTAAGTTATGACAGTGATCCGAAAACCAGGACTTTGGAACGGGCTCACCTAAATGGAGCAAGAATGTTCTCTATGAAGAAGCCTGTTGAGTAGACCTGCACTTAAACAGAGTGATTTTATCAATGCTTTTCTTTTAACAAACCATTTGGACTACCTGTGCCCTGATTTTACTTGTATTTGTCAGTTGTTTACTTTTAGATAAGTGGAATATTTCTTGCCCTGAGGTGAGATTGGCTTGGTTTTTCATGATTCTAGCACCACAGCTGGCCACATTGAGAACTTCACTCCATCACTCATGTCCAGAACTGAACATCTGAACACCTATTCATGATCTTCAGAGGATGAACCCCAGTGACCGTGATGTTTTTTCTCTGGCGAGTCAAGGTTTTCACTCCTTTAGCAAAATACCTCAACATGAGAGATGGCCAGGAAACGTGAGGCACACATTTGCGTCTACATCATTATTTCTATTTTTGATTATTGTTCGACTTAATTGATTAGTTGTTTGGTCGATAAAATGTCAGAAAATGTCGATCAGTGTTTCTCCGAGTCCAAGACGACGTCCTCAGATGTCTTGTTTTGTCATCAACCTAAAAGATTTCCAATTTGCTGTGATAGAGGAACAAAAAAAACTTGAAAATGTTTAAATTTAAGAAGCTGCAGTCGCCAGAGAATTTCCACAAACCGATTAAGCGATTACCAAAGAATCTGGTGGTTAATTAAATGGTTGACAACTGATCGAGTGGAGCAGTCATCGTGCCAGAATCTCATTTTGTCCAACACTTTGGTTCATGACTAAATCCCTGCACATGTAATTGCATTCCCAACAATCCCTGCTGTGTGCGGTGATTAGTGCTGATTACAGAAGATGGTAATTACAGCTGTTTTCCAGTAGTTACACCGCACTATGTTCAGACTCATTGACTCTGCCTTGTTGGAGCCCTCAAACTGAGTTGACAACCCTGCGGCTGCGCGACAAGCAAGTTAAAGTGTGAACCATGAATTATCATACTTGAAATGGATTCCAGACCTTCCTCATCAGGGCTTTTCATCCTCAGCCAAACTGGACCAAATGCATCCGTAGAGTGGATTGTGTCCGGTGTGATTCAAGTTTAACTCCAGGCCACTTAAAGTCAACAGCGGCCTTAACATGGGAAACTGGAAACACTTGGAAAAAGTGTTGCGTCCAGTAATGAGAGATCTTATTTCCTCCACTGTGCATTGACCGTATTTCTTTCCACCAGCGTGTCCACTGTTGATAATAAAGGCCAAGGTTTTATGGCACAGAGAGAAAAATAGTTTCCTATCAGCTAAGCAGAACACATGTGGATCTCATTGCTTCCTTTAAGAAATTAGACGTTTATCCCTTCCGTATGCTTCCAATTATATTTTCAAAACTCGCATCGTCTTTATGTTATGGTATGTTTACTTCACTTTAAAGGATCATGTTAGTTTTGCTTCAATGAAACCTTCAGACAAAAAAAAGGAATCCAGCTGTGTAGAAGTCAGACATGTGGTTTGCGAGGAAAAACTTGCGTATTTCCTTGTAAAAGCCACTCTGCTCCGTCCAAACCACCCACTATACTATAAATAATGATGTTTTCTCTCCTGTCAGGGACGGAGAATGTCATCAATGCCTGTGTGGAATGCGGCATCGAGTGCCTGGTTTATACCAGCAGCATGGAAGTGATTGGGCCCAACGTCAACAGAGACCACTTCAGGAGGTAAAACTCAAGGATGTCATTCTGTCTGTCCTGGTTTATTCAGGTTTTTATGCAGAACGAGTGACCTTGTCTGCAAGTGTTTTCCTCCCCAAGTCCACGTGTTTGTAATTTAGTCTCCCAGTTTGGAGGAATGCTTTGACTCCATTCGTTCCTTTTCTGCGGTTGCTGTTCTGTCTCCTTTCTCTCGTCTTGCCTTGAATGCACCATCATGGAAAACATGAGGCCCATGCAGAAAAGATACGAGGAACACACACGGCATCCTGGCGGTCTAATCAGCAGCATTTGAAGTTCCTTTCAATGTAAAGATTGTGGAATGAAAAAGACATTAGACGGAAGCCGTTATCTGAATCTGTCTGGTTTGACGGATGAGTGTTGTGTTAGGTTCCAGTTGGTGACATACTTTCAACTTGAAACATGTTTTACCGGTTGTCATGACACAAAAACAATCCTGCTGCTCAGCGGCAGTTACTAATTAAAGAAGTAGCTAATTAAGGAGATTTATTACCTCATAATGATCCACAAACGTCTCTCGTCTGTTGATCGCGACATCTTGGATGCTACTAAGCAAACCTTGGAAACCTGATTTCCACCTGAAAACAAAACACTCCTGGAAGGGACACGTCCTCTGATTTATAGTGGAATATTTTGGTGCTTGGATGCAAGACACAACAACATAGACGATTTAGCAGAACAGAAACAACAAAGAGGTCACGCCTGGTGTGAGTCAGAGCTCTGTGATCATTTCACCTAGCGATGCTGTTTATTTAGCTATATGTGTTGAGGGTGACTATTTGTAGGTTTGTGGGGGTTATGTAAGGCACTTGTTTCAGTCCGTTTAATACAAAGACTTTACAAAACAAAGTGTGGACACCGTTTCTCCTTTTAAAGGCTTCAACTTGAGTGCAACCTTTTACAGACATGGTTATATAAAAACCAGTATGCATAGCTGTGAGTCAACCTAATCAAGCACATGAAACAAGAATCACATGTATGTTACATAATCACTGCGGACTGACGTGGAAGAGTCTGTCCTGCATTATTTACCATGATCTTTACTATGATGGATCAAAATCTGGCCTGAAGCATGTAAACAAAAGGAGAGCTCTGGTTTTCAAAAGGTTTGCAGCATCAGGAATCACTGCATCTCTTTCAGATGGTGTTTGGTGGCATGCATGTGTTGCAGGTTGGCACCTACCTAAGTGCAGCTGCATGTGAAGAATTTTTGTTGTTCTGTCTCTGTTGACATCATAACATGAAGTCAGACTCCAAGAACGAGCCGTTGTCTGCTCTTGTTGGAAGGACTGATTCTGCTCAGGCCCTGCAAATGCAGACAAGTTAAGATGAAAGCTTGGAAGGGAACACGATACGCAGATCTCCGCTTTGATTTTTTTTTCGTGTTCGCTCTGCAGTCTTCGCTATCTTCCTCTCTCTGTCTGTGCAAGTTTGATTTCTGAGCTGTCCATTTGGCTCCCTGTTTAAACACATTCCTCTCATACATGTGGCAAGGTCAAGAAAACACAGCTTCCTTACTTCTGCCTCACTCAGCCTTTCACTTCTGTCTTGACAGGGGGAATGAAGATACTCCTTACCTCGTCAAACACACCATGGCCTACCCCAAGAGCAAGTCAAAGGCAGAGAAAATAGTGCTTGACGCTAATGGCACCAAGGTATGGCATGTTTTGCAATTCATTTCACCAGTAAAAGATCTTTTTTTTCCTGGTGTTTTTCTTGTTTAACACATTTTGCACATTTACAGTCTTAGGAGTGGCAACAATTTTGAAAGAAATGACTGAAGGAAGATTTATTAAAAGCATATTTGAAGTGTTTGCTGCTCTTTAGAGACTCGCTGATGTTGAAATCATTATAAAATGATGCAAAAAAAAACCTCGAACAGTTATTTAACCCAGATACAGTGTACTGTTGTAATCTTAAACTCCGAAGACTGAGCAGCACAATGTGAGAGTTGCTGGTATCACGTACTCGGTTGGATTCCAGCCTGGAAAAAACACAGTGTGGGGATTTCTTGTGCAACTTTGCAACAGAATATCACATCGCCTCCCTTGCGGCTTCGCTGTAGTGTCATTCCTTCTGTTTACAGTTAAAATCCAAACCCTCCCTGTGACTTAATTTCAGTGTTCTTGGTTTCGTTTCTGCCCTGTCTGTTTCCTAACTGGATGTTTTGTCCTCTTCCTGTCCAGGTGAAGGGCGGAAAGTGCCTGTACACTTGCTCCTTGAGGCCGACGGGGATTTACGGTGAAGGTCACCCGCTCATTAAGGACTTCTACGAGATGAGCGTTCAAAGGGGCGGCCTGGTCATCGGCGGCATCCCGGACCACATTGAACACGGCCGGGTCTATGCAGGTAAAGTGACTGTTAAACTAGTTTTTGGAATGTGGTCTGCTCTATTTTTTTTACCTCACACGCGAGTAGACTAAACTGCAGCTGGTAAAAGCCTTTGTGTTCACACCAGAGCTAAAAGCAGAAGTAGAATTGTCACGCAGTGGTACTTCCCCCCTACGTTTCACAGGAAGTCTGAAGGCTTTTGCACCTGATAAATCTTAACAGTAAAGCTACACAGAATTACCACTACATGCCCTAATAAAAGAACCCATGCAGACTCCTAAACACCTGCTTGTCAGTGAGTTCATAGCATAAATGCTGTAACATGAGCAGACAGATACATGGAACAACATGACAAAGATTCACAGTAGGGATGTTTCGTATATTTTTGAACAATACCAGGTGGACGCCATCAGTCATCATCTGCTTTAACAGCTGCATGAACACAGTAAATACTCTCCTTCAGTGATGATGACATTATTTATCGCCCTCGTGGTATCACCTGTCCACATCAGACCAAATAAATAACCATCATGACACTTTAACAGGATTTTAATGTAAGTGTGCCAGCCGTACCAGGTGTAGAGAGTAGTACACAACAGGTGGGATCAAATTCACTGTTAGGACACTGCAGGTATTCTGTCAGTAGTGGAAACGTGCACGTCAGCACACGCTAACAATGGAGTCAGTATAATGTGGTCATAGCTGTGAAGTAATTCAGCTCATTTGCTCAAGAGTTCTTCTCAGAAACAACGCCGATGTACTCGACTTAGTAACTTCAGAGGGAGAAGTTCTTTCTTTATTAAAAGTCTATACTCAGCAGTGGTTATACTACAGCTATAAAACACTGATGTTGTTGGACAAAAAACGTTTCAGAAAACAGTATTTTCTACTTATTTTTGTACTGCAAAGCACTTCCGCAGCTGTTGTTTTGAATGTGCCAACGTGCTGCCCTTGGAAGTTTTCCCCTTTTACCTTAATTTGCCTTTTTCTGACAAGAATTTACCAAAAGGACTCTTTAATGTCAAAGTGGAAACAAATTTCTACAAACTAATGTCAATTCACTTCCAATATAAACGTAAAATTGCAGTGTTGTCCAGATGTGCAGGGGTGATTGAGACGCATCCACACAGGCATCAACTAAATACTGACTTAAAGGGGGTCAATACTTACGCGATCACTTAATTTATCTTTTTTAAATATCTAATTAATTGACACTACTTTGTACTTTCAGTCTCTGAATTCAGCTTTTAATAACACTTTATAGTTAGAAGCTAGTTAAAAGAAAAGTTCCAGACAGGACCATAGAATGTGAAAGAGTAAAACACACTGAGTTCATTCTTCAGACTGGAGACTTCCTGAAGTACCTCGTCCATCATTCTTTTGGTATTCACCCAGTTGTTTGTGTTGCTAGGCAACGTGGCCTGGATGCACCTCCTGGCAGCCCGATCGCTGAGAGAAAACCCGCAGAAGATCGGAGGTGAAGCCTTCTTCTGCTACGACGACTCGCCCTACAAAAGCTACGAGAACTTCAACATGGTGCTGCTCTCCTCGTGTAACTTCAGGAAGAAGCGCATCCCTGCTTCGGTGCTCTGGTTCCTGGCCATGTTCAATGACATACTCCGCTGGATACTGAGCCCCGTATACAACTACACACCGTTACTGAACAGTTACACCTTAGCCGTGGCCAGCACCACCTTCACCGTGGGCACAGATAAAGCCCAGCGCTACTTCCAGTATTGCCCTTTGTATAGCTGGGATCAGTGTCTCGCCCGAACACAGAAATGGATTGACACATTCCCTTTAAGTAAAACCAAAGAGTCCTAGTGCGGCCGCATTCACTGTGACGCACGCCAGGGATGGCAATGTAGACAAGCAGGATCCCCGGTATGTACGAGCTGTTAGCCGATATTATAGAGTAAAAATAACCTCACAGTATGCACAGCGTAAACGAGTGAGCTTTACAGAACAGCAAATATGTCCAAACAGTATTCTATTTATAATAGGTCTTAAATTGAGCCTCTGCGAACAAATGAACAGTGTTTAACCTGAGAACAAAGGGAGAAGGCAATATCACCTGGAAGTGCTTTTATAAATTACCTTTAAAAGTATGACACTTTCTAAATATGGTATCGTCTGTATGAGCTTCATTCCAAAGCCAATTGATGGACCTGATAGCAAAAGTGAGACATTTGCTTAAAACCGTTATTTCTTCGTTTGTTATGTTTATGTAAATCACCTGTATAGTGTTTATAGTTCAGATATAAAGAAAACATTATGATTTTTTAAGATACAGTATATATGTTAAATAGAATTTGATTTATTTTTGATTTCGGTCATTTGCTAAGGCATTGTGTATTAGCATGTAGATCTGAAAAATGACAGACTGTTGTTGCTACGTAAAAAACGACAAATGTAAACACAATTTACAAGCATTTACAACGACATGTGGGTAATATATATATGTATACTACTAATATAAATGTTTAATTTTTCATAATTTGTAAATTGTTAAATGTTTACAAACAGTATTGTAAAAATGTATATTATTGTTTTGTTAATTGTTGTTGCTAATTTTAATAAAAGAATATTTAATAAGTTCCACAGCTCGTTTCTTTTTGTGACTCTTCACTTGATTTCAGGGAGGGGTGCATTCTAATGTTTTTATTTCCATCACTGATCTAATGTTTTGTTACGATGCACAGCGTACGTCATTGCATAAGCTGGTGTGGCCTGGAGACATGAGTAATGAATGTAAATCACTGTTTTTGTTTCCACGTGTATGCCGCCTTACCACTTTCACGTGGCAACAGTTGTTATGTTACCGCAGCGACAATAACTGTGTTTACACTCTGAAGCGCTAACGGGAAAGCCTTTAAATGTATGACTGAGATGAAATAAATGGGACTTCCCTTGTGCAATAACTTGCCTGGGTGTCCTTCATTTTTGAGGTGTTCCCTGGCAAAAATGAAAACAGATGAATGACTCACAAATCCCCAAGAAACTTTGTTAATGCTTTGCCCAAACTACACAAAGCAGTTTGAAGATGTGGGGACTTTTGAAGTTATTCAAGATAAATCTGCTTTTATAGCCCTACAGGAAAGTAGGGATGAATTCAGCACATTACATCTTCAGAGCACTGAGGTCGACTAACCAGATAGATTGAGCCTTTGCAGCTGCTGCTCCTAATCTCTGCAACAGATTTCATGTAAATACTGCTCAGACTTCAGAAACCTTTGAGCCACTGTTGAAGACCCACCTTTTCTCTTTGGCGATCCAAGCAGTAACACCCTGACTTCCTCTCTTACTGCGCTATGTCTTTTATCTTTAGTTATTTATTGTGTTTTTATTCAGATTTGCTTCTTGGTCATTGTGTTTTACTGTGTTTTATTGGTTGCTATGCACCACTGATAATGCACCACTTTGATTCAATGCTTGTTGTTTTTAAATGAAATGTAAATAAATGTGATTTATAATGATGTGGTCTGATTCCACAATATGATAGGGCAGAAAGTATTCTTCAGTGTGATTCCAACAAAGTGTTTAGTTGGTGTGTTTTGGTAGATCATCACAACCTGGTATCCAAGGGCTGCAAAAGATTTGTAATTAAAGACTATAGCACCATCTACTGGTTAAACAGAAAAAAACAACTAATTGAAAATTTTCAGAATGATGGATATTTTTTTATTGATCAACCCTCCAATCACTGCATTGATTTGGGAAATCTCTTGTGGTATTTTTATTTTCATTCCAAAGTAACTTATTTGTTTGTAACTTTAAAAAAATATATATGGAAAGAGCTCCTCACAAAAATAATATTTTAATCACAAAAGATGCAGTAATAAATGTGTGGTTGGTGCAAAATTCAGTCAAAACCTGAGGAAAAAGTCACGTCAGTAAGTAATTAAGTGTAGAGTGGTATAAATAGCATATTCCTGCTGTGAAAGGGAGGCTCCTGTACGTGTGCGTGCCCGACGACATTGACGTGAACACGCACGTAGCTGTCAGTAGGAAATGCAGGCTGTCCGTTTAGGATGCACCCTGCCGCTGTGCTTGGATAAATTAATCACAGAATGTCCTTGTTTTTCAGAATGAAAACTATCATTTAGAGGGTTGCTTGAATTCGGAGGGAATGGTTGCAGCTGGTCCGCATGTCTAACCGAGGTAACCTGGACATTCAGCCTGCTAGCGAGGCTAACAGAAACAGAACACTGTCAACGCTAATGCTAATAGTTACATTAGGCTAAAATAAGCTAACTTAGCTAGCTGCTAACTTAGCCAGCTAGCTCGCCGACTGCAGGACGTTCGCTCTTCCAACGGCTCACCCCGTTCAGTGGTTCCTGCCCCGGCGCCGCTTTTTTCGTGCTTTTTATTCAACGGAGGAGGTTGCGGAACCGGAGCTGTGGCGGGGGGACGTGCCGACAGGAACCCCCTGGCTATCCAGGCGGACGGATCGCAGTGACACGCCGGTCGTGGGTGAGTTGAGCAGCGGAGTTGAAGTTGTAGTTGACCGGGGCAGCGGGGTGGACAAGGCCGTGGACGCTGCTCGGCCAGGGCCTGGCAGGCACAGGGAGGGTGTTGACTATTAGCTATTAGTAAACCGTTGCCCCTGTGCGCCGAATCGGGAAGTTGAGTCGCTTCGAGCGAGGCCTCTGGAGAGGATATGACAACAAAGTGACTGGTGTTATTAGCTGTTAGCATGTAACCGATACCCGCCTGGAACTACCGCTACAGACTTAAACCTGCTTCATCAGCAAAGTACTGGATCCCCGTGGTTGTCCGGGCGCTTTGATGCTTGTTTTGGCTCTTTGGCTTGTCTACAGATTAAACAAAAATGTGCTAAAGCGGAAGATTGTAATCATTGCAACCTTTTTGATTTTTAGTGTGATGTTTGCTGAGAACTTTGGTGTGATTTTGCCTAGAAAGTTCCTGAATTACTCATTAATACTATTGTCATTTTATTGTAGCAAATGAGGAAATATAGCTTGTGACATCAATGCTTTCAGTAGTTTAATGTTATCTGCAGAATCAACACATGAAAATACCGCACTTGGCGTTAAAATATAAACAAGTCTATAAGGTCTGCACAGGGAAGTGTGTATGTCTGCACACTGTCTCCCAGAAGTTTCCATGTTTTCAAAGTGTAGTTCAAATGTTTAACTGCTTCTTCAATCCAATTCACTGATCTTATTTTAAGAAGAGGAACCCTGTGCTTATGCTCCCTAAAAATGGCAAGAGGTTTTATATTTTATGGACGGTGTTGACCTTTAAAGTGGCTGGGAGTGGTCTTGTTGCTGATTGTTTATGGTCTGAAGGTATTGTTTAAAAAGGTGCAGTTTTTATTCCTACACTTATGACTGAATGGAAAGCTGCGCTCTGGCAAAAGAAAACTGACCTTTATTTTATTTCTGTTTGTAAAGGAGAGATCAGAGTGGAACCATGGCTGAACTCTCCACCTTATCGCCGTCACCACCTGCACTAGGTGATCCTCATGCAGCTCCATCCATCCCACCATCTTCATCAGCACTTGCTGCTCCTAACAGCCCTACTCCAGAGTCTGCCAGGGAGATTCCCGTACCCAAGTCTTCCCTTTACAATGACAAAGCTTTGACTGGAAATACTCCTGCAGCACTGTCAGGGGGTTCACCCTTGACTTCCCACCCACCCTCAAGTCCTCCCAGTCTCACAGCTGAAACCTCCCTTCCATCACTGGTACATGAAGATGCTCCGCAAGCAGAGGAAACAGCAGGGAATGATACAGAGACTGCAGCTCATGTTATTAAACTGGAGACAATGACCAGTGACCTACCTGCTGTGGAGCTTGTGAATAATAAAACAGAGACCACAGCACTGGCAAGCGAGCCATCAGCTCTAAGCGAAATGCCACAGGCATCTCCCTCTCCTGATCTAAATCCTGGTCCTAATCTGTACCCCAGTGTGCATGTCACCTATAACCCAAATCCTGTCGTGGATGATGGTCAGCTTACAGTGAGCCAACCCCAAACAACTATGGCTTCTAGTCCTGCACCTCCTCCTTCAGCATCATCAGCAGCTGAAGAGGAGAAACCTCAGCCGCTCCAACAAGCACAAAACCCTCAAAGTGAGCCTCCACCTCCTCTGTCCCCAAAGCCTGACACTCCCAGCCACGCCAGGAAGGGTGAACTGCCTGCTACCCCCACCAGAGCCGAACACCCCAGCCCTACTGTCCCACTCATCCACGAGCCAGCCTCCGCCCTCCCCCTTCCCAACCCCAACCCCCGGCCGGCCCCCGACACCCTCAGCTATCTTGAGTCGGCCAGCCTGATGTCAGGAACGTTGGAGTCTCTGTCTGGACTGGGAGAGGATGGGAGCTCTGTCGGCTCAGACTCAGAGATCAACGGCCTGACCGTCAGACGCACTGATAAATATGGATTCCTAGGTGGGAATCAGTACAGTGAAAGCAGGTAAGGACAATAATTAAACACTCACACTCCCACCTGTTATATAAGATGCTGATCATGTTCACTGTTTAATGTTTATTACGTCGAACAGCAACATTAAAACAACCTGAAACATTTAGTGTGGCTGTACAAAGCAGGGAAAAAAGACACATCTCTTTTTTACTCTTAAGTTTCCATGCAGACAGTTCACTTTTTGCAATACGAGACACCATTAGATTATGGCCCCAGATTTGCATTACAAAGATAAATGTAAATCCTGCACTACTATCTTTTAATTGACCACTTTGTTCCATCCAACCCAAAGTGATCTTTGTCTCTTCTTGGGCTCAACACCTCTTTCCTGCCTTCCTCTTCTTCTGTGCTGCTCTAAACATATCTCTCTGTCCTTTATCTCCCCTTCGTCTGACTCAGATAATGCTGAGAGCGCTTTTGTGACTCAATATGTACTGACTTTGTGTCTCTGTGGTATCGCCCCTCACACCCATCTGCTCTCTTCCTCTCTTTTTTTTTGTCAGATTTGCTTCTACGTTTCCAACAAGCTAATTGCCCTTCCACTGTTGAATAATTAAAATTCTATTGATTTACCATCAGTGGTGGCAGCGCATTCTGGTGCTTGTTAGGGATGTTCTTTAACTGAGCAATTCAGCGTGAAGTGGTGCAAATTAATGTAAGAGTGAGAGTGAGGTAATTCATTTGTGTCATTAGATTTGAGTTGCAAATTTGTGCAATATTCAGGAGTATGAAAAGGAAAAGAAGAACTTCCCACTTCTGTCAGTGATGGAGTCATTTTATATTACTCAATCTTGCAGTGAAAAGGAAGTCCGAGTTGAAGTTGCCAGACAGAGGGAGATGAAATGGCTTGATATGTTCGTCAACTGGGATAAATGGATCAAGCATCGCTTCCAGAAGGTATGCACACCGACCTGCCAGCAGGAATTATGTGTGGCTAGAAATGAGATCTGTATGCGAGTGGTGGTGTTTGGTTGTGCTCTTGAATTGGTTATACTAAACATTATGTCATAGCTAATATCCCACATGTCTGTTTGTGCATTACAGGTGAAGATGCGCTGTAGAAAGGGGATTCCATCTTCTCTCAGAGCCAAAGCCTGGCAGCTGCTGTCCAACAGTCAAGAGCTTCTAAAAGCCAACCCTGGGAAATTTGAGGTAACACTGTTACTCTGTAGTTTACAACACAGATGTAACCAAACCTCAAACAGCAAACATGCCATTTTTTGTAAATTCAGACACTCTTGAATTGTACTCCATGTAAGAAGCAGAAAAATAAAATTGAGTATATTTTTTTCATTCTTCAAGTGAGCTCTCTCAGTTCTCTCGTTCTATTTATAAATCTATTTGTGTTTGATTTGAGAACATTCGTGGACAGTGAAGAAGCTACAGTATTTAGATTGAGTAAATGGTTTAAAGTGGGGACCACTGTAAAGGGAAGTTGTGGCTGAGCTGGGCAATTTCAGCTCCAGAGGTGCTAAAGGGGCGCAGGCGCAGACCTACTGAGTTTTAAGCTTCTTATCGGGACCAGTAATCCTCCCTGTCAGGGCCCTACCTCACACTGGAGGGTCTAGCCTTGGCTGGGTTTGGGGCCCAGCAGTTTACTTACTATTGTTCTTGTTATCTGAGGAAGAATTTATCTTCGAACATTTTTATTTTAAATTCATTGTTTAGCGTCTCCAATGTCATTTCACTCAGGGTTTGGTAGTCTAATCCACTTACATGTCTAATTTAAATGAATTAATAATTGATTTCACAAATTAGTGAGAATTTATCTAAAGCTTGTGTCTGATTTGTTCACTGCAGGAACTGGAGAGAGAGCAGGGAGAGGCCAAATGGTTGGACATTATAGAGAAGGATCTCCACAGGCAGTTCCCCTTTCATGAGATGTTTGCTGCTCGCGGTGGCCATGGGTAAAATACCACCCACACTCACACACACACACAGACACACACACAGCTTTTAATGCCAGGGCAACGAAAAAGTCATACCTGCTCTCTGGTTACGGTCAGTAAATTTTAAGTAACCACAACTAAACAATGGTTAGATCCTGGACACATCTTCCTCAGGTCAAGATATAATTTGTAACAGCCTGACAACTGCATTGATTCGCATATATTTGTTAGTAAACATGATTCTGATGGGGAAATTTGTCTGCTAAAGTAACAGATTTTTGCAGATAACCATGAAAACAGTGTGAACTAGAAATGCATGAAAGACCGAAGAAATATTAATAATCCTAAAATCAACAATATCAAACACTGACTGATATTAATAGAGCATTCGAAAAAGAGAAAATGAGTAAAACACGTGAAACAATTACCACTTATTCACTTACAACCTGAATGAAATATTTCAGAGGCTTTTGTCTGGATTAGCTCACGGACAGGAAGTTTTTACACCCAGCCTTTGTTGGCCGCTGGATGATTTTCACACGTGTCCCTGCAGGCAGCAGGACCTGTACCGAATACTGAAGGCCTACACCATCTACCGACCTGACGAGGGCTACTGCCAGGCCCAGGCTCCGGTGGCTGCAGTGCTGCTCATGCATATGCCTGCTGAGGTGAGAGCTGGAACTTGGTGGGGGAAAGTGAAAAGTGAGATTACAAAGCTTGGTAAATAAATTGCCAGGTATTGAGTTGTGTTGAATTTCTGTTAACACCAATGGACTAGAATGAATAGAACTGTATTATAATTGTAGTAATTAATTTGTCTTACTTGACCCCAAAAATGCCACATCACACAAGGCTGTACGATACCCACTGCAGGATATAACATGAGCTAAAAGAAGCTTGATATCAGACCAGTGGGCACACAGGAACCTGAGTTAATGCCACAGAGTCGCACTTTGCAAGCTTCTGTTTTTCATGTTTGCACTGTTGGTCTCTATTTCGGTTTATCTCTCCCTGTGTGACACATGATCAAGAGAGAGTGCACAACAGAAGAGAGTGGGCAGAGTGAGAAAGCAAAACAAAACCAAGGCTTTATTTGGTTCTTGTTTCATTGGGGTTACTTTCTACATTAAAAAAAGCAACAGAACGCAGACTGAACGCTTGTTGACCTGACTTTGAACCTGTTGACAGGTTATATTTTAAGTATCAAGCGGGACTTCACCCTTGTAATTGCTTGGAAACCGTTTTACAGCAGGGAGACCACACATATCTGCCTAATCTGTATTCTGACACTTCGAAGCCTGAATTCGCTCGACTTCAGTTCCATCTAGCGTGCAGGTGTGAAAGTTGATGCTTAGTGATGTAATGTCGCAGCCGAGAAACGCACTGTATCAAATGAAAGTGTTGGCACAGTTTAAATTGCAGCAGGTTTCTGACAATAGGAGGACGTGTGAACACTTTATTTTTTCAAATAATGGCTTCTCATAAAATCACCAGGGCTACAGATTAACATTTTACATTGTTTGCACTTTTGCCATCAACTTTTCCATTTGAATGCAGCCGTTTATGACTTAGGTGTCCCCAATTTTAACTACTGCACCTTTTGATACTGCAATTGCTGGACTTTTGCATTGTTTTGTTATGACGAGGATGTTGTGATGCACTGCGATCTAACCGCAAATGATAAAGACGATCCAGCATGTCTCCCACAGAAGAATAGTACAAAAGGGCAGAGAATGTGCATGGACCAGTGGCGGGTGTCTTACTGACAGGCCGACAGTGCATTCATAATTACTGGGGGTGCTACTGGCCAACCCTTCCCTGACAGAACAATCTGCTGACCCCTCCCCAAACCAGAAGTGACCTGGCATCTCGTGTGATTTTGCTCAGACATGAGGCATCAACAGTGCGTCCAACTGGCATATCAGATGAGATGGGATAATACTGTGTGACAGCAGGAAACGGCCGGAGCACTGCAAGGCAAAAATTACTCAGCTAAACCAGCATATCAAATGTCATGAATGTATGCAGATCTCAGCTTGTACACAAAATATCATGACGTTAAAATGGAACATCAAACTGCAGTTTTAACCAAGTTTTATTGCCATAAATCGTAAAAAAAAAGGAAAAAATGAATTCTTTTGGTTATTTATTTAACAAAATTTAAACAACCTGGAATCCACATGCACAATACACGTGCACTCTGTGACCAGAAATGTCAGAAATACTGGGAAATATAGATATATGGTATTTAATACATTTTTAATATGTTCCTGTCCTTGTGTCCTATCTGCTGGTATTTATCATCACATGACTGCTGGTTGCAACTGAGTGACTAATGGCTTCGCAGTTGCACAGAGGAGAACTTTTTTTTTCTTTTTACAGAGTCCAGTTTGTGTCATTTTAGATGTAGTGATGAAGATAAATTATCCTGATTTCAAGCTGACATTTGATTAATTTTCCAGACAAAACTGAACGTTCCTACATTATTAGTCTAAATACCGCTGGGATAGCTGCTTTTACTGTTTCTGGCTCTGATAAATGATGCAAATTGAGGTAATTGTTTTTAAAGATATGATGCTTTTTAAAGCTGTTGGTGGGTTTTGTGGACGAAAGGGTTAATGCAGCTGTGTTTCATTTTATTTTTTTTATCAACCTTAACCGCTGACGCTTCTTTCTCTTTCACAGCAAGCTTTTTGGTGCCTCGTCCAGATCTGTGAGAAGTACCTTCCTGGTTACTACAGTGCTGGGCTGGTGAGTGAATTAACAAGCTCTCTGTCAACCCTCCTGTCAGTTTTCTCAGCTTCAACAGCATGTCATGTCTGTCTTGTAGGAAGCAATTCAACTGGATGGCGAGATCTTCTTCTCGCTGTTGCGGCGCACATGCCCAATGGCGTACCGTCATCTTAAGAAGTTCAAGATCGACCCAATCCTCTACATGACAGAGTGGTTCATGTGTATTTTCTCACGCACCTTACCATGGGCTTCTGTCCTGCGTGTTTGGGACATGTTCTTCTGTGAAGGTATTATTCAAATCTATGTGGATACGAGCCAGAATGCCCTCAACGTCATTCTCTCTCTTTTTGTATTTCCTGCACCTACCTGTAGCTAGTGATAAACTATAAACAGCTTTGGGAATAATTATTAGACCACTCCCTTTATTAGACCCTTTTCTTCTTAAGGTTGTAATGGATGCTGCTTTGCTGATTCCAAGCTGTTTTGCTGTATCCGTCTTTGTTAAGCACCAAGAAGTCTGACTTGTCATCACCTCCAAATTCTCTACTTTTAGGCATTGTTAAGTGATAATACAGTTTGCATCATCTGTTGACTTTGCAACTCAGAAGTCACATTATAAAGTAACTCAAAAATGTTTTTGGCCTTCTGGTGTAAATTGAGAAATTTTACAGTTTCACTACTATGTATTCTTACACATAATTTATTGCTTGCATTAAATGATTATAAGACTTTACCATGTCTTTTAGATGATGCTCTAATTATATACCACTGTGATAAACTTCAAACAAAGTAACCAGTGTTGAAGGCCTATTGTCTGGACTTTGTAAAGAAGACAGCAGGTGGTCTAATAGTTGTTTCCAACGTTTTAAGTTTGCCTCAATATAAATGCCATTTTTTTTAATGAGATATCTGCTTGTATGTTAAATTTAGTTTTATTTGTTCTGTGTAGTTTGACAGAACCCTAACTTAAAACTCTGGTTGTAGGAGTGAAGATAGTGTTTCGTGTGGGCTTGGTGCTGCTGAAACAGATGCTTGGCTCTGTGGACAAACTTCGGGAGCTACAGGGCATGTATGAGACCATGGAGCGTCTAAGAAACATCTCACCTGACACCATCAGAGAGGACATGCTGGTACAGGAGGTGAGTCTTTCTGTCTCTTGGCTTTACAAACCACACACACATAAACTAAACTTGCTTCTATTTTTACTCAGAGACACGAGTTATGAGTCAGTTTGTCATGTAGTGCCTGGTCGAGTATTCTTCACTTCCTCTGTCTGTCTCCTCCTTGTCTGATGTCGTCCAGATCATCACCCTCCCAGTGACGGAGGCGCTCATAGAGAGGGAGTGCAGCATCCAGGTGAGGAAGTGGAGGGAGTCCAGAGGGGAGCTGACACACCAGCCGGGCCGCCGTCTCCATGGTACAAGAGCCATCTTCGAGTACAAACGCCGTGCTTCCGCCATCAGCTCCGGTGGCAGCTTCTCTTTCCTGGGAAGCCCAGTCCCACCGCCAGGACCGCTCAGGGCTTCTTCCAGCCTCCTCTCACTCCCTGGCTTCCGCAAGTCTAAAGCTCCTTTCCACTCCCAACACAAGAAAGGCTCCTTCTCTGGGCCGTCAGGAATAGAGAGTCTGCCACCTCATTCACCTCCTGCAGTGACATCAAGCCCGAGCCGAGGCCCCGCTCATAAACCACCTATTCCTCCAGGGGCAGGTCAGAAGGCACCAGCACCCCACGTTCAGAGCCCCCTAGTCGTGAGTTCGACTGGCTCATCCAGTGAGCCTCCTCAAGCCCTAGAGGAAACCTCAGCACAGGGCCAGCCTGCAGCTTCGGCCCCAACGCAAAGCACACCTCTCGCACCCAATACTCTTGCCCCCTCCCCTAAGATCGTCTCAGAGAAAATTACTCCCACTATCCCCTCTCCTACTGCGAACAACGCCCCTCTGCCGCCGTGCACAGATTCAAAAAAAGAAGCGCCGCCATCGGCCGACGCCACAGCAGGAGAGGATGAAGGAAAGAAGAAGAAGAAGAGCAAAGAAGACAAGAAGAAGGAAAAGGAGGACGAGAAGAAAAAAATGAAGGAAAAGAAGGAAAAGGAAAAAGCTGAGAAAGAGAGGCTCAGGAAAGAGAAAGAGAGGCTAGAAAAAGAGAAGAAGAAAGGGGGGAAGAAAAAGGACAAAGGGGGAGGAGAGGCTGAGGACAAAAATGGAGCCGCAGCAGCGAAAGATTCGGCCTAGTTTTCCACCCTGTCATTCCAGGATCATGAAAAGGGAGGCTGAACAAAAAAAGAGGTCAGGGGAACAAAAGACCCCAGAAACAGAAAGAGTAATTAATATAGAAATGGGATGGCTTCCTGAGCAACGCATCATTTCGAAGACTTAATGTAGTCCGAGGACTGTGATGGAGAAAACTGGATCATGGTTTTAAAGCACCTCGGGGGGCTTTTTGCCTCCTGCTCAATGCTTTCTTTTTCACTGAGTTTTATTGAGATGGGACAGATTTCCTTTGAACTGGAGCACGGGCTGTACATCTGTTTTCAGAAGATTACAGTCATTATTTGTTTTTAGTTTTTTTAATTCTTTTTTTTTTCTTTTTTATTATTTTAATCAGATCGATAGCAGTGGTTAGAGAAACATCGGCTCAAGGGAATGTTGAATCGAACGTTTGCAGAAGAAGTTTGGGTGCCATAGAGTATGTAAATACAAAGTCTACCTACAGTACATAGGATCCTGTTAACACTCCCTGTTTTCCATCAGTTCTCACCTGTGGGCAGGTTATGTGGATGTCAGGGGGGGAAAAAACAAAAACCCTTTGAAGTCATCTCAAACGCAGGCACTGAAGACAGAAATGCTAGTAATGTTGTTGAGGATGTATTTATTGTCATGTTAAATGTTGTGAGTGAGTGTGTGCCTTAGTAGTATAGTGAAATGTGTTAATGTTCTTTGTGTGGCCTCCCTGTTTTTAGTCTCCGCTGCCTGCTTTTATTTTCTCTCATGTCAAACCATCTGTGGTTATTCACAAACCTTTAGTTTATTCTGTCACTAGAATGAATATAATGGTTAACACAGACAAAAAGAGGGAGAAAATCAAAAGTACAACCAGACACGGACACCATGAAGTGGTGGCATTTTTTAATGGTTCATGTATGTGTAGAAAACAACAGAAGGGGAGCATGTATTGTTTTTATTTTAGGCTTTAGTTTAAATTTGTTGGGTCTGAAGGTGATTTTTGCAAAAAGCAACTGCTTGTGTGAAAATATGCAAGGAGTATCCGTGCACAAGTCCTGCAGACCAAATGTCCTTCTGTTAAAACTGGTATTATTTTGATTTCATTGAACAAAATCGTGTATGCATTTCATTCAGCCAAATTTCAGTGTGGGTAAGAACTTAAGTTCCTTCACCCATTAGAATGTGATTTTAAGTATCTTAAGAGAATGAAGGATGTTTTTTTGCACTTGTGATTTTGTCACAAAGCACCACTGAAGTTGACCACTCCGCTAGTGTGGTGAAGTAGAAAAAACGCGAGTCTCAACAGGCCGGTTTCACAGTTTGAAATCTCTGCTCTGAGGACCTATAGGAAGCCACTTGACTGGAGGTGCCGGGTGTGCCAATGTAGCATTAACCTCTGAACTTTGGGCTCTGATGTATTTATGTACAAAGTGGTTAATTTAATCAAATATAGTATATTATGAATTATTATTATTATTATTTTGGATCTGACTATTTTTCTATGTGAGTAAGAGACACCTGGTTGACTGGAATGATGGCCGACTACGCAGTGTAGTTGCAGGGGGAGCATTTAAAGTGTTTTAGTCGTCTTCTTTTTTTTTTTTTCTTTGCACGTTAAGTCCTCTGCTTTTACACAACAAAACTCGATGCATGTCTTTGCTATTGTTTACCGTCATTGTTGGTTTGGTCAGCTTAAGGTTCACGAGTCTCCAGTTTACTGAAGTGCAGTATTAAACAGACTTGGGTGAAAAAAATGGGCCTCCGAGAGAACAAACTTTGAGACGAGTGATTCAGACAGAATATTTGGGAGTGGAAAGTCTTCATACTGTAAAATATACTAAGGGGTGATTTATGAGCTTTGAATAGTTCTTTAATTGAAGATCTTAAGTATGTCTATCTCACCAAGTTGTGTTGTAACATTCATAATGACTTATGGACTAACTCCCTAACCTATTTACACTCAGTGTTCTGTACTGTAACATATTTATGCATACATTAAAAGGCACTGAAGCCCATCAGTATATGATGAATAGTGCCAGGTAGTTAGTGTAAAACCATTTGATGGCAAAAAACATTGATGCTCTTTAACTGTACTGTTTCGTAGTTAATGATTAGAGGGACTTTCGTGTAATTGTAGCCAACATGTCCTCCATATTCATAGTTTTCCACTTATTTCAGGTCATTCAAATATATAAATATCACACACACAACCTCTCTCTTCTCCGTTTTGACGCCGGTGCATTATAGGCACAGATTAGTGTAGTGTTAGTGTGGATAATCGGAACACATCTATGCAAACCTTCCTCCACCGTGACTGTGGGCGTGTGTGGTGACGGCAGCACTGATTTCACCGCCGATCAGAGCGGTGCCGCGGGAAAAATGAATTCTGTGCTTTCCTGGGTGTTTTTCATCGCACGCTTTCAGGCCCCGTGGACTCTGATATCTTATGAGCAATACGTCCTCGCAGCTCATGTCTCGATGATAGCGTCATTTCTCTTTGTTCAGAGGGCTGGAGATGTTGTGATGATCAAATGAATCGGACACTAGCTGTAGATTCAACTTGAATTAGGAAAATCCTTTGTGCATTTCGGTATTGATCCTGAAGTCGTCGTTCTTGAGTACATTCGATTGGGAATGACTCCACTGATGCAAATATTTAAAAGACAAAGTGTTTCAGCTGTTTTTTCTCCCCAATGCCGTTATGTCTTTTGTGTCTTTAAGTTTACATGTCACTCTCTCTCTCTCTGGCGAAAGTGAAATAAAAATCATAGCTGATTGAATTCATTCCTTCGGATCTACAACTGATGTATTTATAATTAATGATGATAATGACATTTGTGATGAGTAATAAACCATAATATATTAAATGGTCATGTTGGTGTGTTTTTGTCCATGCTGATATCTGGGAGGACTGTAAATACGGGAAAAAGTCAATCTTGAAATCATGTGTTTCTGCCTCTTGTTATATACGGTAGACTATATAGACTGCTAATGTAGCATGATTGCTTATTATATGTCTAGAAATATGAATTTGGGGCTATATTTAAAGATATAATTAGACATTAAATTGGGATTTGTGAGGAGGGAGAGTGCAATGAGGTTGGGGCTCGAAGATCATACAACAGACAGTAAAACTAGGAACTATTTTTTGGTGTAAAGTATCTGAAACACACATTATGTTCTGTGGATTGTCCACATTAACAAAGAATGTTATTGACAAGATGTGTTGCAGCTGAGTTGTCTGCATGTCAAACTGACAAACAAACTGGAATCCAGTCACCACTATTGTGTTGGTGAAATTTTAGAGGTAGACCTAAAATTAAATCTGTCTTAATAGTCAGAGCATTCTGTGTTTTATTTTATTTTTTAATTTTTTTGTACATGTATCTTCTGGTAATTTTGATTAAAAGTTGAATGAATTCCAGTAAAGAAGTTTACCTGATGCACTGTGAAGTACCAAAGAAATATAATGCAGCACATCATTTATATAGGCCTGTACCCAAATGCCCTGCAGTCAGAGAACATTTTCTTCTTCTTTTTATTATTGTTAGTATTATTAGTATCTACAGCAACTAATATACAGAGGCTGAATGTTGCTTTATTTATGTATTTTTATTTAAAAACGACTAGAGCAGTGTTATACTTTTTTTTACTTGTATACTTACATTGTCCCAAATGTTTCACATTCAAACTGATAGAAATCTGTAATTTTATCCACTGTCATGGTGTCAATCACGATATTCCCGCTGTTGCCGTGGAAACGCTGGATGATACGTCAGAATTGCGGAAGGAAAGGAAAAGGTCCGCGAACTAGCTAGCTAGCAAGTACTTTGTTGTTTTTTATTTTTTATTTATTTTTTGCTCACTCGTGTTAAATTATTTTAATAATTACCATTGTTTTGACCACAGATAACAGCACTGGATTACCTCAACTAAATTCATCACAAAATACAGCAGCCGTAGGGGTAGTCTACTCGTGCAATGGTAAGTTAGCAGCTAACATTAAGTTAGCTAACGCTACTTTAGGCTATTTCACAAGTATGAAACAACATAATGTGACTAAACTTAACTTGAATACAGTACCCCATTCATGAACAGGATTTCTGCCTGCTATATTTGAGTTAATTTGAATTTCATTTGGAGTAAAGAGGCAAAATATCAAATGCAATCTCAGAGCAACTGAATTCAATTGAAAATATTACATTTAGTTTATATAAATAGTTTCACGTTCAATGAAATTCAGTTTCAATCAAATATATGTGTGTATAAGTGCACGATTCAGATTTGTGCAGTTATTCAAGTTAAACAAGAGACATTTCTTTTGATAAGGAGAGTCTACCCATCCTTTTTCTTAGATTGTACTGGAACTGCATGGATTAATCAATTAGTTGTGAACTACTGACTTAACATGAAGCTATTTAGATAACCGACCTACAGCTGTACAGCTCAAGTAATGTTTTATAAAAATATGTAAAAAATCCTCTGATTTCAGCCTTCTAAATATGAATATTTACATGTTTCCCCCACTCTCTATGGACAAAACAAGACATTGAAGTTGTCATCTTTGGCTCTGACAAAGTTTTGATCAACATCTTTTTACCACTTTTCAGACATTTTATATTAGGGCTGGACGATTAATTGTAATATAAGCAATGACTGCAATTTTTGTGAAGCAATTTAGTGAATGTAAAAGGTGTAACAACATACAGTTTTTAAAGAGACATTGTGCTGCTATACTCCAGCCTACAGGTCTTATTCTTCATAAGTAAGGCAATATGCTTGTTTGATACAGACTGCAACAAAAAGAAGAAATTAAAATTGAACACTTGATGTAAAATTGTGATTCATGTCATAATATCTGTTCAAATAATCATAATGTGTGTTTTTTTTTTGCACACCATTCATCCCTATGTTATAGAACAAACAACTAACGGATTAATCACAACACCTGTTTTATTCGTCATTACTGCTGAAAAGACACACCTGTGCATCCTCGCTCATAGCTCCCCCTGTAACCTCCTCTCTCCTCAAGATTTATTTTAGAAATGAATACATCCTTAAAGATGACTCTCTAAGATTGATTTGGGTCACTGGCAGGAACACAGAGGTGACGAGGAGGCTCAAAATAGAGAAATGAGATGAGCCATTAAAGGCAGAAATTACATACTGTACGTTTAAATAACCAGTATTTATTTTTAATCATAAAAATTCAGCTGTCACTGCTGTTAGAGAGGTGGTTTGATCTTTGATCTAGAAATTTTGCTGCGATATACAGTAGGTTGTGATCAGTATGGATTTTCCTGTCAGGCTCTTGTTTGTACATGGAGATTTGAAGAAGCTCCACTAGATGTCACTAAGTGTGTGTAGAGACACTGTTCATTTCTTCAAACCCTGCCCCACAGAGCCACTGAACAGACACACTATTTTACAAAAGGAAAGAGATTTTATTCACAGTTTGTCCCTTTTATTCATTACAGAGGAAAGGCGAGCAAGAAGTCCAGTCACTGGATTCAAGACAGCTTATGGAAAAAAGGTGATTTACTAGGAGCAAGAAGGAGTGGAGGGAAAGTAATCGAAGATTTGAATGTTTTCTTTCGGCCCTTTCTCTCCTCTCCTTCAGCCCTTTTTGTTTTCACTTGTGAAGGAAAGAAAGTTGTCATCACTTTAAGGAGGCAACTTTTTCCTGTCTAACCTGCAAATGCTCTCCCTCCTCTCACCTCTTCTATCCAAGAGGACTTCTTCGAAATTTGGAATGAGGTCCTCATGTTTGTTGCACCTCTCCAATAAGTATACCTGCTTTTCTCTCAGATACTGAGGGAAGAAGAGGGACATGCTTCATTGACGTAAACACCTCAGAGGCTGAAGTGACAGGGCAGACAGAGATGAAGAGGTGAGAAGACAGAAAATAGTTGCAAAGAAAGAGAGGGTGTTTGAAATGTTGGAAATGATGTTACAGGATAATTTTATTGAAAATCATCCCAATTCCCCATAAGCAAACATAGACATCCACGGGCAGCAGCCATCTCATGTGTCAGTGTGACAAGTCTTTGGTTTGAACATGAGCGACTGAGCACATGGGTTTACACAGAAGGTGAGCGGGGAGCAAGAGGAACAGAGAAAAGGACGGGGAAGGCAGAATAGCAAAGGGATTGCTGTCTTCTCTTGTCTTCTAGTTTTCTCTTTACTCCTCCTTGTCCTCTCCGTGTGTGATGACGTAGCAGATGTTCTTGTAGTCTACGTTGCCAGCAACATCTGGGGGGAAGGCGGCCCACATGTTCTTAATCTGAGGAGGAAAGCCAGGATTGGAAATTAACCATGTATGCCAGAAGGGAAAATAGTGCATAATCATTGTTAAAATAAAAAAAATGCAGCATGTTTTTTGAAATATTGGTCCATTAGTCAAGCTTTTCCAGAGGAGGAAAGAAACGAAGAATGAGGATGCCTTTATATCTGGATCTGGATAAATCCAAGGACAATAAAGGCATAAAGATCAAGACCCCCACTTAGGTTGCAAACTATGTTCTTGGTTGTTTTCTTTCTTTCTTTTCTTAAGTATGTTTGATTTATGACAACTAAAAGGAGACAAAAAAGACACCTGAGTTAAATATTAGCCCGCAATGACAAGACTAATGGGCCAGTTTGCCAAAACATGGAGTATTCTTCTGACATCTTCATGATTTTACCTCCTCCTTGGAGAACCTGTCGCACTGAGTGGTCAGGAGCTCCTCAAGGCTGGAAGAGACAAAGTAAAAGATTTGGGTCGTTAAAATGTTAATCCATCCTGCACTAGACATGCATGGGGAACAGTAAAGTCATTTTACAAAAGCCCTCACAATTCCTTCTTGATGCTTCCGGTACCCTCGGGGTCCAGGACCTTGAAGGCGCTAAGAATAACGTCCTCGGGGTCAGCACCTGGAGAGGGCACGAGGTGAGTTACAAAGACTATAGTAGCTACGGCATGTACATAAAATATCAAAAGATGCAAGCTGTGGTTGGTTGATGTTGGAATGATAGTTTAAATATGCATCATATTTTAAAACCTGCTCATATGTTTTGTATGAGAAACTTGATCTAAAAAGTAGCTGTTCAGTAAATTAGTAAAAATGAACTGCAGGGAAGTACAAGTCTAATAGTCAACTAACGGAAAGTAATTCAAAATTGATGTCATGAGATGTTCCTGACTGAATACACTTCTACCCAACTCTAGTGTGATAGAAATGTAAAACGCAGTTATTCAGTGAAAAATGTGCTGCCCACCCTTCAGCTTCTCTCCGAACATGGTGAGGAAGACGGTGAAGTTGATGGGGCCGCTGGCCTCCTTGATCATGGCCTCCAGCTCCTCGTTCTTCACGTTCAGCTGGCCTAAAATTGCACAGAAATTCCATTAGAGACAGCAAAACACATGCACACACGCTTTCCTGATGCAGATTCACACATCCGGACTCACCCATTGAGGCCAGCACGTCCCTAAGGTCGTCTTTGCTGATGATACCATCTCTGTTCTGGTCAATGATTGTGAAAGCCTGGAAAGGAGAGTCAGGATTTACTACTGGAAGGAAGCACTTGGGACAGAAGCTGTCTGTGTGGACAGACGGGGTGAGACCCTTTCACACTTTTTACGGCTTCCCCTGTCAACAGTTTGTCCATTAACGTGGCAGCTGGCAAGTATCTTTGACACAGTGCTGCACAGATATTGTTAGAGGATGTTATGCAGGAAAAAGGATGTACCCAGAAAGTCAAAACTGGCTTTAGCGGTCTTAATTTGGGGAGAAGAGGCTGGTGGGGGGGGGGGTGCTTAATGTGTCCCAAGTCTTTTCTTACATGTTAATTCGGGAAAGTATCATTAGGGAACAGCTGCCTGATCTACCCTGTGGCTATGAAACTTAAGATAACCTCTTGGACTTGAACTTGAACTTCGTCACAGACCTTTCTCGTCACCCTCTCTGATTGCCCACCTACCCGTAAGCTTCCCCTGCGCTGCTGGACGCAAATACATCCCCTTGGCTGCTATCTTTCCATATGTGCAATGTGCTAAGATCATCTCTTATCATCATGTCGTACATTCCCTCAGTGGTACTCAAGAAGCCTGATCACTTATCGCGGCAGGAATGTTTCCTCTATTCGGAGTGCATATCCCTTAACAACGCCATGAACACCCAGACACCATCTTTATCCAATATCATGACAGCATGGCCTTATAAAATCCCATCTCCCTGACCTTAGTGAACCCCAACACCATCTTTTGCCCTTCACTTTTACACTTTCTCCTTTTGCTTTTTGCTGTTTCTTTTTACAAACCCGTTTAACAGTAATTTTGAAATTCAGGTTAAAAACATCTAATGTGCAAAAAAGGAGTAACCCCCTTTTTTCCTGCTGATTATATTGTAGTACAGTGGTCCAGTTGTTCAGCTTGGCCTTGCAGCCTTCAAGCAGAGCCTTGAAGAGATGTCTGAGTGGCAGCTGAGCCGGGGGTCAAGGGTGAACGACATACGGAGGGCTTGAGATGGTGTTAAAATTTCAGAGCTCCTCCTAATGACATTCTTATGCTTATTAAATTGTCAAGGGAGAAGGGGAGGCATGCAAAATAGCAACTGCTGTGAAAACGGATCCGAGAGCGGCTAAACCAAACTCTAATTTTGGTCAGATTCTGAATCTGGGCCTCTTTACGGATCTCTGACAACTTAACTGGAGGCAACACGGACGTCACATGCTTCCAGGGGCTTCCCCCTAATTCAGTGGTGAATGATGCTGATAGAGTTAAAGACGAAACAGATGCCTGCAGAGATGAAGTATCGATGTGTGACCGGACAACCTCACCTCTTTGTACTCCTGAATCTGGCTCTGCTCAAACATGGAGAACACATTGGAGGAGCCGCCATCTCCTGCTGCCTGCCTCCTCTTGGCCTTCTTTGGTGCCTGGAGGACAAACACATTGGTGAATCTCCAAATGATGCTACAGAGTGCTGCACAATCAGTGGTTCTCTAGACATATTAAGCATGTATGTGTGCCTGCATATATGCTCTGAAAAATTGGTATTTTCTCCTAAAAACGTCTTTCACTTTTATGATTTAATCTAAATCGCTAATCGCAAAGTCAAATTTAGAGAAAGCGAAATTTTGTGCAGCAGAACAGTATAGTTTTTTTAATCTTTCTGGCTGTTTTGTGTCCACTTCCATCACAGCTCCAACCAATTCAGGTGCAATAATCGGAATATTCGCAAAAATTTACGATTCATCTTCCAACATCCAACAACTTAAGCGTCTTTTCTTCCATTTAGCTTTTCGAAATTTTGAGTTCGATCTATATATAAAACCACAAATGAGCACTAATAGTATAACTGCATCACCCAGAACTGCAGCTACCCCAAGAGTATCCATGAAAAATTTCCAATATCAACTGATCTGCTGCAAATTCTATTTCAAGCTTAGACAAAAAAAATAAATAAAAAAAGCGGAGTTAATCCAAGGGGTTGGTTTGATATTTCCACCAGCACAGTGCAGAGATGTGGGAACCCTGGTACTCACCATCTTGAGACGGTATGAGTGGAGGTTTGGATGATCAAGAAAGAGAAGACAGTGTGAAGCCGCGTTATACGTACATCCCCGGGGGCTTATATACCCCTCCGCCAGCCAATCTAACTTTAGCCACAGCCTCAAGTTTGGATGGGGATAAAAAAGAGAGAGAGGGGGAGAGAGAGAGAGAGAGAGAGAGGATGGTCAAGGATGAACTGATGGCAAAAGTGAAGGAGACAGAATGGCGGAACAGCGTATCACCTTACAGGAGATCAAAAATAGACTCAGGAGTCTTGGAATTAAGTAAACCTGATAGCTGAGGGACCATGCAGCAGGTTTGCAGTCCCACGTGGACTAATAAGGACATTCGGGACATAGATGCTTTTTGGACCGCTGGACACTGCCTCTCCACCCTCCTGTCCACCTCCATCTGCCTGCAGAGAGGCGCAGCGGCCAGTGCTGACGTTATTTTTGGTTCGTGATGCCCATTGCGATATTACAGACTGAGATACAAGCAATCTATACGCTCAGCAACCGATGCAGCTTTTACCCTGTATGTGCAGCGCTCTGCTTTTCTTTTTTAAGTCGCGACAAAGTAATGATGCTAATGTCAGATTTGGAATTTTCCCATAGAAGTTATTAGGCCAGGGGCTCTTTTGGAGGAGCAGATATGTACGACTGCGTGAACATGTCTGGCTCATTGCTCGGATTAATCAAAATATCTGTTTACACAACAAACAATATGTAGCGAGTTTTGTTGCATCTGTGCAATGCAATACTTTAAAATAAAATATGCATGCTCACAGATTTATATGTATATGCATTAACATAACTGCCTACAGGACTTGCCTTTAAAAGGAGCACATGTTCTTTATTAGTTAAAATCTACATGATGAATCTGGACACTGACTTAATTTTTATTTGAAGAAAATAAAGTGTAAAATAAAGAGAAAGTAATTATAATTTTAGTTGTGACCTCTTTGAATTTTCTACCTGACAATTTTATCTTTATTAGTAGTAAGAATGTAAACATAACTGTGTCAATGCAGATTAACTTCACGCTCAGTTATTCAACATTATAACTGTTTTTTGTTATTATCATTGTCATTAATGTGGTCATCTTTAAATATAAAACACAACAAAAATACAAGGCATTAAAACAAGTACAATGTGGACGACAAGATGCAATAAAAGCAACATAACTGAATATATTAAAGTAATAAATTTAGAATGTACTCCAGATAAAGTGTCAGTTCATTGTATGTACAAATACTCCATCCTGCACTCAGACTAGAGCTTAAATAAAGTATATAGTTTCAAACTGTACTGAAGTTGTTAAAAGATAATATTCCTGCAGATAAGTGACCTCCGTGTCGAATATTACACAACCTATGACTGAATTAGATCATTAATACTGATGCCCTGATAATTTTATCTCTTTTATTAAAATGTAGAGGGTAAATATCTGTGAAATATGTGCAACACATGAAATATGATGTGCAATGTGTGTAAGTTAGAGTTGGGATTTGCTGCAGAAGCTGCTAGACGTGTGCAAAACTTGCATCAAAGACAAATTTCCCAGAATATTATATCGCATCAGTTAGATGCAACTCATAGACTTAAGTCGCAAGTCAGAAAGATTGCAGACTAATAATTTGATCCTTGAGGATGTTTCTTCTTTAAATGAATTCCAATTAGTAAAGAAAATAGTAAACCTGTAAAGCAAATGGACTGGAGCAAAAAGTGCAGTGTTTTCCTTCTCTGTATTATAGCATGTTAGCATATTAAAGTACCTTCAACCTATAAACCATCTGAATAAGTGTGCTGAGCTACTTTCCACCACTGTAAAGTTGTGATCATGGTTTGGTTTTCACAGTCATATTCCTATTTATTAATAGGAGAAGTTGCTCAAATGTCCGAGCTTCTTATTTCACGGACTAAAGCTGCTTTTTCTTACTCAGCTGGAGTGTTTTATGTAAATGCATGTTTCTCTGTCTTTGCTTGTTTTCTCTGGGTTCCTGCTGTCAGCCTTAAATTAACGACGACATGCCAGACGAGTGAAAGCGCCGTTAACCTCTGGCTGCGGTCCTGCTTTCTCATCACTACCAAGGTGTGCGTTTGGTGATTGGCCTCATCAGCCATGAACACTTTCCCACCTGTTTGCCCCCCTCTCACACCGTCTACCCCTCATGCCCCCTCTTAAATATAAGGGGATTACTTGGCAGGGTGATGGCAGCAGACATTCCCAGGAGAACATAAAAGGGACAGCTGAAGGCGACCAAAATAGCTAAATAAACTTGACGGTCTGCCAACGTGCCGGCCCCCGAGAGCAAAATGCTTTCCTTGGTTTGTTTTTTCAGGTTTTTATATCCAAATTTACCTCGGAGATAATCTGTTTTCATTTCATTAGCAGCTTTGTTAATCTGGTCTATTGGATGGGTGTATTTTGGTTCCCTGGATGTGACTGTTTGTGTTTCCACTGATCTCCTCTCCCTGACAGTCTGACGGCCAGTGATGAGTCACGTCTCTGCTCTTTGCTGGTTTCCACTCTTGCGGTAATTTGGATTAGACGGACGTTTGTTTGTGTTGGGCGGGCTGGACGTTCAGAGCCTTTCTCTCAGTCCTCCCTTTGTGTTCCCGTTCGACCTCTGACCTCTGCTTTACTGGATTATCACCACCTTGTTGCAGGAACAAAATGTATCACAGCTCATGTTCTGCCATTTTTACTTTTCAGGGAGAGGTGTGGGAATGTGTTGAGCAGAACTGCTTTATTTTATGCTTAAAACACCCCATAAATGTATTTTATATTGAAATAAACGGGAAAAACAACTTAATCTGACATTAAACACACCGTATTGCTGCTCTGGCAGGGTTTCACTGTAAAAGTTTAATCCCAAATTACACTGTAAAAAAATCTGTAACTTTATGGTTTATTAATTTATGTAGATTTTTCATATGATTCTGAAATAAATGAAAATATCAGTATAGGCATGTAACGTCAAATAACACTAAAAACCTGTAACTTTAAATAATAGAAGATTTCAATTTATATATTTTTTTTTACATAGAAAGTACTGCTAAAATCTATCACAAGATGTTTATTTTCCATTATTTTTATTGTGTTTTTTAACAGATTTAACAAAATTTGGTTTAAAATAATTAAGTAAATAAATAAATACAGATTTAAATCTAAGCTGAGCTCTGCTGCATAGTTAAAAGCTAATCTCCGTTCAGTAAATCTAAATTTTATTGATCTGAACTGAAATTAAACCAGATTTAATAACTATGGTGGTGCTTAATTTCTCAGTGCGTGATTATTTATGTATTAACATAAATAAATAAACAAGACATCCGTGTCCTGGTGAGACTTGGGTGGATATAATTGGGGGACTGTTAACTGCCCCCATTGGATAGGACTGGATGTACTGGGACACTGTGCCCTGATAGTTGAGTAGATACTGGAGCTCTGCAGGCCCAACATGTCGTCCTCCATCCTCCGGAAACATCCAGTGACATAAAATCTCAGAGCGACTAGGAGTCGAAACATTTAGTGGTAAAGCTGCATTTCTGTCACTGCCATGTTTGACAGTTCGTCCAGTGATTTAAAATGAAACTATGATTTAATCGGGTTAAAAAGTGAGTCCTTGTTGGTTCAAGCCAGCCCTAGTTTGGCTTCACATTAATTAAGTAAGTGCTTTAAAGTCTTAATTTAAGTTTTTTTAAACAGACTGTCCCTTCATCCTGCAAATTAAAGACAGCATTAAGTAAGGGAGACGTGATTCTGACATTTTAATCCGTTTTTAAGGGGTTGTCTACTAGCATTACAGCAGTTTAGTGATAATTAATGTCATATTATGTCTGCTTTTATGCAACCACTTTATTCTTTACCACAAATTTAGCTGGCCTGGTTTGTCATAAACCCTGCAGCCTTTGTGCATTTGCTTTGTTCACAATAATAATCAATAAAAAAACAAAAGCAAATATGCTATGTTGAGTTTTGGCAATGAAAATCTGCATGCTGCTACCAAGATTTATGTTTTTCAGTGACAAATTCCAGCTTGTGATGTTTTAAAATCCGTCTTGAATGAGCAATAAATCAGGTTTAGTTGTTTATATTTGACACGGTGAATCTCCGCCTGTCCACACGCTGTGATTGACAAGACATTCCTAACAATATGAGAAGAAGGTGTCACATCTCAGGCTCTTCACAGATGTGTCAGCTGCTGCGGTTTACAGACTCCAGCCGCTTCACAATGTGTTTACGCGCTGCCAATCGCGAGGGAGTCTTCCCATACAGATGTGTGTACATTGCAGGGGTCACTGCTGTAACGTGACACGCCTCTCCACGCTCCTCCGAAGCCATCTATCACTTTTTAGATGATTGGTATGCGTGTCTGTAGGATCTGGAATGCGGAGGAGCTCCACGCTTGACCTATGGAAGACGAGCTTAAGGAACTGACGACGTGGGAGAGTTTGTAATGTTACACTCTGGTGTGTTTGATTACCTGCCAGCCTCAGGTTGCCTTGTTTTGTTACCTGATCACGTCCAGGATTGGGTTACATCAATTGCCAGACAGTAAATTTTAAGGTTAAGGGCAGGTCAGGTGTCCGCTTTTATTGTTTTATGTCTGGTGGGAGGGACGCGGCAGCTGAATGAACAGTTCAGTCATAAAACGAGTCGAACAAATTAGGAGTCAGACATGTTGTAATTATGCAAGTGGAGATAACTCAATTAAAGGCACTTAATTTTCCTGAGCATATTTAACCCTGTCACTTTTAACACCGGCTGCATTCTTTGTGTACATCGCATACTTCCATAAATCACTGAACTATTTCTGACTGAGCTCGTGGCACCGTGACTGCAGCTCCCTCTGCTGTTCACCATCCATCACTGGCTGTCTTATCAGTCCCTGATGCTCATTATTAACTAATTAATCATCTTAAAGTGGCTTTAATGTAAAATCCATCTAGTTCTAATCTTCCATTTCTCACACATAATTCTTAACTGTTTGCTTCTGACGAATATCAGGCCTTTATTTAGACGAACATTCAGGCATGTAGTCCCTTTTCTTTAAAGGGACTACATGCCTAATTTTGTCCGCCTCATTCTCACTAATAAAGCTTTAAAATCTCGACCAACTTTATTGAATTATTGGCATTTTTGTGCATCGGTATTTTAGTTTCTTTCCCAGATCTGGACCTGCGTAAACTGAAGCCACCATGGGCCCCAAAAGCCCTGTTTACTCCACATTATTTGGATCTGTGTCGTTTGATTTATTGCAAACTTCTCAGACATTTGCACCCTTGTACTATATTATCCACTCTTATGGGGCCTCCATCCTTTATCTTTTGTTTTATTCCCTCATAAGAAGCTGCACTGAACACTCACTTTCATTGGTCGTTGAATTTTTCAGAGCAGAAAATGTCCGAAAATTGTTGAATATTTGTGTATTGAGGGCTGCACAGTGGCTTGGTGGTTAGCAGCGTCGCCTCACAGCTAGAAGATCCCCGGTACGCGCCCCGGTTAGGACGCCTGGGATCTTTCTGTGTGGAGTTTGCATGTTCTCCCTGTGCATTGTGGGTTTTCACTGGGTACACCAAAAACATGCTGAGGTTAATTGATGATTCTAAATTGTCCGTAGGTGTGAATGAGAGTGTGTTCATAGCCCTGTGGTAGACTGGTGACCTGTCCAGGGTGTCCTCTGCCTTCGCCCGAGTCAGCTGGGATAGGCTCCAGCCTCCCGCGACCCTACAGAGGATTAAGCGGTGTCTAGATAATGGATGGATGGATTTTTATATTAAAATTTCCTTGAACAGAAGATCTTTACTGTCGTAGAAATATGTGGAACTAACAAATCTTCCCATTGAAGAAGCTGGTACCAGGGAATTTGAGGAATATTTGCTTTAAAAAACTACTAATTGTCAAATTGCTGCTAATTTATTGTTTGTTAATCAACTAATTAATCAGTCAAGTAACTATTTCTGCTCTTGAGTAGTGCCTGAGTAAATGTTAAATCTGATTTAGCATGACGATTTAAAGCAGGGGTGGGCAATCCTGGTCCTCGAGGGCCACTATCCTGCATGTTTTAGATGTTTCCTTCTTCCAACACACCTGATTCAAATGATCAGCTCATCATGAAGCTCTGCAGAAGGCTGATAACAATCCTGATCATTTGAATCAGGTGTGTTGGAAGAGGGAAACATCTAAAACATGCAGGATAGCGGCCCTCGAGGACCAGGACTGGACACCCCTGATTTAAAGTATTAGCTGTGCAAAATGCCGATTTCTTAAAATTTACCTTAATGATTTCTTAAGTTTGTATTTTCAACATCAGCATCCTACAGTTGCGCATCAAAGAATCAACTAAATGACTGTGATACATTTAAATCAACATATCAATTTTATTGTTTTCATGCAATGAAAAATATATAATACTCTTTGCTTAATACTGCGTCATGAGGTGGTTTTTATGCTGCGGGGGAAACTGGTAATTGCACCACTTGGGAAAGACTGACTGCTCAGGAAACACACCTAGCAGCAGGTGTGCAGGTTCCAGTTAGCAGGAGGAGCATAAAAACAGACAAGGAACGGGGTTTTAAAGGTAGAGTCTGCAATTCTACTAATACAATAGACAGTTGTAGGTGTGCTCTGTCTGTAGAAAGCCTTGTAGAGAAAAACAATCTCCAAACTAAGGTACTCCTTACATTAAAATGCCTTTATTATTTTTGACATGTCCCAGTGGAGGCTGGAAAATACATGCATAGCTTCTTGTGTCCTTTTCAGGCCAGAGCGCCAGTGAGCTGAGGAATCTATATATACAGTCAGGCAGTGGCACAGCATCTTTTTATCAGTCCAGCCAGGACATATCAGTATAATAAAGATATTTTGATTGAAGTAGTGTCTTGGTTTGGAGAGATATTTTTTCTGTCTCACTCTTTCTGCTATTTATTTATTTTTTTACTAGCTTGACTTTTTCAAGGGGAAAAGGGGGGCGGGGACGGTAAATCTGGCACATGCTAACTATCTAAACACGCTAACTGGCTAAATATCAACAATCCGTCTCTAGAATTGCAGATTACACCTTTGAATTATAACATTAGTGATGACTGAATTCCATTTTCAGCATCTCTGCATTGTGCATGGTGGCTGTCTTGGCTTCCCGGGACGCCTAAATAGATCAGAGGCTAACCTGTGCTTTTACTATGACAAGTCAAGAAGCAGTGAAAAGGCCTAAAAGTGCAGATGTGCGGACACCGACAGCATCTTGACCTAAATCTGAAATTTTTCAAGCTGGTCACATGAAACAGATTAACTTCCAGCACATTAAACAGGTGTCTGGGGCTCAGACTCTATAAATACAGCACAACTCAAAACACTTCAGGTTCAGTTCCTGTTTGACACACATGAATCGCTTCTTCTCAGTTCCTCTGACTATTTTTTTTCACCCCAGGTCGATGAGATCTTCATCACTGCGCTCCTCCTCTGTTTGCCGACTTCTCAGCCACTCCTCTCTTGCTTTCTTCACCTCCTGGCCGTAGTAATCATGAAGTCTGCTGAAGTCCTCAAGCGGGTCAAAACCCACCAAGGGCCATTCTCCGTACTGGGGTGCCGGTCCGTTCAGCGGTGTGACGTAAGCATTTCTTCTGGGCCACAGTTTGGGGGACTTCTTCGCTACCACTTTGCTTGGTATTGAAGGTGCTTGTAAAACTGTGCTGGCACTGAAGCTCCTTCCCTCCCTGACCACCGCTGCCGTCGTTGGTCCCTGTGCAGTGAATAAGAAACTGTATGTGGACGGTTTGAGGGCTCCGACGGAGGAGCGGGATGCACCGGAGCCTTGTTGTTGTTTAGCTTCTGCCAAAAAAAACAACAATTGTAAAAAGAATATTACTTATGTAGCAGCTTTTTAAAGAAATAGGAGCATTTTGTGTTTGAGTTCAATGAGAAAACAACTGTTGTGTTTGGATAGCTGGTTAGCTTAGCTTAGCTTAGCACAAACAGTGGAAATAAGAGGAAATAGCAAAACTGTAAGCAAGTGACAAAATCAATTAAAAAAAACATCTGTGTTATACAAACACAGATGTTTAAAAGTGATGATTTGCAGTTTTATTCGGGGTTACGTGCTGGAAATGGTTTGGAGCAGTAGCCTTCAGGAACCTGTTTGTATTCCATAGCAAATTTATATACAGTAAAACTACTATAAATTACAATAACATTACTATTTGTAAAAATACAGATTTTTGATGTACGCCTGTTTTTTTCATAGGCAATGTTTATATTAATTTTTTCAGTAATTTCACTAGATATCTGTTAAAAATACTGTCATTTTAAAGTCAAATGTTGTTAGAGAAGGAATTAGTCTTTGTACAAATAACATTATGTACAGTTTTGACCTTTTTATTAGAGACAACATCTACGTTAATACTTTTTTCTGTGATTTTACTAGATATTATCTGTATCAGATAAAAATAAATAATTTTACCCATTTATTAATCCTAATAAACAAAAATTTTCTTTCAAATAATGTCAAATATCTGTAGAATAATGGTATTTTTCTGATTAATTTTCTGGTCAGATGTTGTAAAAAAGCAACTTATCATTTGCTTAAAAAAAACAGGCTTTTGATTTGGATTTTAATGACAGTTTTGACCAGTTTGTTACAGTTAAGTAATAAATTAAAACATTTAAAAAATATATATTATACTAGTTATTATCTGTAATTTAACAGAACTGGGAAAGTCTGTAAAAAAAACTGTAAAAACTGTTAAAAATGTTCAATTTCAGAGTGTATTTAAAAAAAAACAAAACAATCTAATCCATAGTAAATAAGAGCAATGCCACAGCCCTCTAACTCACCTTCATACTGCCTCCCCAGGTCTCTGACCAGCAGGGAGAGGTAACAGTGGCTGGCCGACAGCAAAGCCTTCACCCAGCTCTCCTGCGTCTGTCGGTCCACCGCTGCAAACCTGTAGGTTTTGAGTCCAGGCCCAAACACCAGGGAAAAGGCAAACTGTGCATCGGACTCTGCGCGCCGAACCGCACACCCCTCCAGCACAATGACACCCAGCAGGTGTCGGTCCGCTGGACGCTCCTGGTAGAACAGCAGGTTGGCCTTCAGGACGAACCACCGCCGCTGGTAGGTGGCATTTCGCTCTTTCTATAAAGAGGTAAAGCAGGATTATTCCGTTTTCCACCACATGAAAAGTGATTCCACGTCATCTGTGTTTCATGTTTCCTCAAACCTTTTTGTAGAGATATCCCTCTTTATCTACCGGGGAGGTGCATGACAGGTAATGGGTCAAGATCTTCTCATGGAGCTTCATCCCAACACAGCATCTGGAAGGTGTTTATACTGGAAAAAGCAGGACATGCAGATTACAACTCATTACAGATGTGTAAAAACATCTGGAAAGGTAATTCGAAACTGTATGTCATCACTCTTCAGTTCATGTTAATTTAAAGGTAAGGTGTAATACAAGCAATTACCATCACACTTATGGACTGAAAGCAGCAGGTAGCCCATGTAGGTGTACAGTATAAGAAAATCAAGAAATGTACTGTGAAGTTTCTGTTCCGTGTTGTGCTTCAGTTGTTCATAAATTCTCATTTCCCTCCAAACTTTACACGCATTTGTTTTGATTTGGTAGCACTTCATAATAACGATCATTTATAAGGCATTTATAAGCTATTAATAAATGTTTGTTCATGATTAGTTAACTATCTACTAATATCTATTAATAGCTTATAAATGCCTTATAAATGATCGTTATTATAAAGTGTTACCTTTGATTTTAATGTTTTAGGCCAGAAAAGTTAAAATAATCTCGTCTTTCACAGGAAGAACTTTGTTTTGTCTTTGTCCCGAACCGTTTAATCACACCTCAGGTTTATATTGTGACCCTTTGAACATCTCGACCTCTAGGCTGGGAAGCAATGAACTAAGCAACCTACACTAATAGAAAGATATTTTAATCTGAGTTAAAAAAAGCATCTCTATAATGATTAAACCCTGTTGAATTTTAGTTTACATCAATAACTTTGGATTTCCTAAAAAGAGATTAGTTTTTAATTGTGCTCTGCTAAACTTTACTCATTTTGTGAGAATTAGTTTACACAGAAAAACACTGCAATATTCCAGCAGCTGGGGTGCCAGAAAAATACAAGAAAATGCAGCCATCTCATAAAAATACAGCAATTTTCTACAATTAAAGTACATTTTTAGCTTTAATTTGGCATGAGATCGTTTGTTTTTTCTGGCTTCTTAACGCTAATGTCAGAGAGGTGAACATGAGGAGCAGAAATAAAGACTGAGACCTTGTTTTATAGGTTTGCGTCTTGGCTTGTTCGTGCTTTTTTTGAGTAGAAGACACACTGAACAACTGGCATCCTGGTAGGTTTGTAAAGCAAGTACGTGCACAGTTCGTGTGACGGTATATACACCGTAAAAAAAAGGGAAAGTGTAATGTAATATTCTGGCAGCTGACGCATCCAAGTTTAAATAGATTTTTAAGCTTTAATTTTACGTGAGATCATCTGTATTTTTTAAAGGATATTTACACATATAAAGGCAATGAAATTACCTATAGATAGATAGATAGAAACTGAGACAGTGCTGTTATTTTTAATCTATTCTGAATTCATAAAAGTAAAATTAAACATTGTAAACTGCATCTATACATAACTTCTAGTGACAGTGACAGTAATGTAGCCGAGAAGCTGAATTTGATCAACCATAACCCTGCAGTTCTTGCACGGTGACTCAGTTTAATAACAACTGTGACTCAGACTTACCTCTGCCAGTGTTGAGTCCCTCACAGGGTCACTTTACCCTCCACACAGTCTTGACATTATTCACATTTACAGAAACTCTCTCCGGATTCTCGTCGTTCCTAAACGCGAAGCCAATTGTTCTCCATCAGTTTGAATCGTCCAGAACCAGACAACGCTTGAATATATAGTTTCAGGTTACTACCACTGGTTGTCCCTCGGGTACAAGAGGACGAGTGTTGAAATATAAATAACTCGACCCACTTCCTGGTAACAAAATCCTGACACATTATATTCTCCCTCTCCTCGACCGCCTCGCTTTGCCTTGAGCCGATCGGTCGCTCAAACCAGACTCGCTGACGAGAAGTGCCACCTGGAAGTGAGATGCTAAACGTTGAAGCGGAGTTTGAGGTCTGATGCATCGGCTTCAGACTCTCTCACTTCTGCATTTTCTGTGACTTTTCTTGTCATCGCACAGGTTTTATTTTAATCTCTGTTTGTTTGTGGTGCAGATGTCTCTATAGTTAGATAGCTGATTCTTCAGAGACACATACAGAACTTTTTTTTTTAGATATATTTAATGTTTTTTTATGCAAGTAAAAGCAGAAAGACATTCAGTGACCTTTGGGAAAATGCCTCTCAACATTTCTTTACTTGTTATGTCTATTTCTGACAGCCACTTATCCTTTTTATCCTAACGGACCTCAAGGAATCCTGAAGCTAAAAGGGTCCGAAGTGTTAAGACTTCCGTGTATACTGTAGACATCATTCTGCACCACAGAGGTTCAGATTACATACTGGTGCATAAAAAAGTGTTAAATTCCTGCACAGCATCTTTAAAGATCCCAAACATTTGAGACTTAAACACTGGCTTTTTGCATCATCTTACTTTGCTGCACCTGTCAGCTGGGTGTGTATGAGAAGAATAACAGAGTTGAATGCATATACTAATGAAAAATATCAACATGGCTGCACATAAAGTGTCACATTTACTCAGGAACTGTGGGATTTATCATTAAAAATGCCTTCTGCAATGTCATAATTAAATGTGTTGAAGAAGTGTGAACACAAAAACATGTTATATTAGTTTTATCTCTAATTATTTTTAATACTTTAATGCTTTCTGTATCTGTGATCACACTCAGATGTTCTTGAACTTAATGCAACTTAGATACAGCCATCGAGAAATTCAGATCGTTGGCCCCCCAAAAAACAAACTGTTGTAACTTGTGCTGAAGATTTAGCACATACATATATAGATTTATTAAAAAAATATCAACTTTAGTAATTATATATGAAAGAAAAGGCTAAGAAAAACACAAAAAAGAGTAAGTTCAGCAAATCAATTATGAAAATTAGTGTCTAATAATCACTTCCATTACAAACTAATGTTCTAAAATGTTTGCATTTTTCTTCAAAACTGTGTTGCTTAAATAATAAGGCTGATAAATATTCTGTTAGCATGCTGTCTATTAGTTTTCAGCTCAGTGTCTGTTTAAAAAATGCAGAATTTTAACAATATTGGAAGCCTGCAATAAGACTCCTTACCAGGTGGCGGCGGCACCGTTTGGAGGCGGAAGTACCATTTTTCTGCAAAGACGAAGAAGAAAACCAGCGAAGAAGAAACGACAACGAACGTCGCTTGAATTATTTCCAGGTTTTTGGCACATTTCGCAGCTTAATGTTACTTTAACCACCTTGTTTGCATATTTCACTCGTAGTGTGTCTGAGTTACACTAAACTAAATGCCATCTCACCTGTAGGCAGGTATTTTTACTGTAATAAACGCTCTGTTTGCTCTGCATGCGCTGTGTTGTTGTTGGCTAACAGTTTAGCTTCAAAGCTAACATGAGTTCTGTGTGAACGGGTCGTATTTCCAGCCTCACATGACTTTACTGTGTAAAAGTAAAATCTACCCAGTGATAATTCAGCTCACCTTTAGTTGCGTTACTGGATTTAAAGCGTCACTGTCTCGCCTTCTGCAGCACCATGCCGAAAAGAAAAGTGACATTTGAGGACGGTAACGGGGAGTTTGACCTGGAAGACGACGTCCCAAATAAAAAGGTAATGCTGTCCTGCTTCCACAGTTATTTATCGAGTTTAAAGTGCTGTAGCGTAAAAAAACAAAAATGTTTCTCATCAAAAAGCGTTGTATCATGAAAAGCTCAGAAACCCAAGCGTAATTCAGTTGTTTTTACCAAGCATAATCTTTTTATTTCTCTGGGACTGTTACACAGAACAGCACACATTTTCCCCAGTAAACAGAATACAGCTCAGTCTGTGACACACACTGGAAATTTTAGCTCTTAGATTTTATACCAATGTTTTATCTCAATTTGTGCCCTATACTACTTATAATTGTATAGAGTAGGGCTGAGGAGTTTATCAGCTTCAAATCTAAATCGCAGTTTGAAACAATGCAATTAGTAAATCACAAAAGGTGCAATTTAGAATTTTTATTAACTTTATTTACCTTTATTGCACAATACTTAGATGGTACTTCTGAGCCATGAATGACCACCCTGAAGTTCTTTACAGAAAGGCACTATTACTTTTTTATTGAAATTATTTTTATTTCTTATTATTACTTTATTTATTCAAGTCATCACAGTCCTAGCTTTTGTGATAACTGTGATTATCTCCTGTGCCTCTTACTAAACTGAATTCATGTTTTAAGCAATGCATATCTTTAGGTTCTTATACCTGCATTAGAATTTAGGGCAGGTAAAATTTTGATGGGTTTAATGTTGTGGTGATCCATCATGTTTTATATCTACTTCACAATAAATACTGAACTTAAGCATTAAAGAATTCTATTACAACTCATTAATTAGTCGTCAGCTATTAAACTGATCACAACTATTTTGATAACTGATTAATTGAATCAAGTAATTAATAAATAATACTCTAAACTTCTAAATTCAGCTTCTTAAAATTGAATACACAAAATACTGTGGTGGTACAGCACTTAAATAATTAATAAGATGAGAAAACTCTTGTTGTTTTCTTGGATTACTAAGTCTTATTAGATTGAGAGTATTTTAAATATGACTGCTCATATTAATGATTAATAAATGGTAACTCACAATGTAATGCAATTAGAACATGACACCTACAAGCAGAAAATATATTTGTAAATAAGACTCTTCTTTAAACCAGCAAATCCAGATATCGGATTTGTCCGTCAGGCCTTCAGAAATATAAGCTATAACCATGTAATTATGACAGTTGAATTGCCACAGTTGATTCCATCCAAACAATGTGATACACCCCTGTATTGTTGTGAGAGTACAAGTAGAGAAAAATGACAGCTTACGTTAAGACAGGATTGTCTTTGGACCTGTAAAGACTATACTTATTGCCCCAAGCACTGTACTTATGAGGCACTACTCTGTTACAGTGTAGGTGAAAATAACAGTATGAGAGGGAGTTACTCATTTGTTCTGATGCTTGCCACATTGCTAACAAAATGTTCAAGTAGAATGCTTTGAACAGGTGCCAGACTCTCTCATTATTTTGCTCTTTGTGGTGGCTTTTGGATGTATCTGTATTAGAAGACTTTACTCAGCTTGTCAGACTGTTTTTTTAAGTTAATACATCGATACGTGAACTGCTGCGAAGTTGCATCATTTTTCAGAACAAAGAAAGTAGTTACTAGATTTTGCAAGTAAAAGGAATGTTTCTGTTTTATGTGAAGTTTTTTTTTTCTTTTTGATTTTCTTTCTCCGGTGAAATAGAGCTGTGAGGCTGTCAGTGGACCAGGCTCCAGGTTCAAGGGTAAACATTCCCTTGACAGCGATGAAGAGGACGAAGGGGAGGACACAAGCAGCAGCAAATACGATATTCTAGCCAGTGATGATGTGGAGGGTACGTCTCACTGATTAATAATAATTAATAATTAGTAATTAGTAGTAATTAACTGTACATGTGAGATGATAAATGGTTGGTAACAAGAAAGTGATTTAAGTCCAATGTCTGCTACACATACAGTACAGGCCAAAAGTTTGGACACACCTTCTCACTCAATGCGTTGTCTTTATTTTCATGACTATTTACATTTTAGATTCTCACTGAAGGCATCAAAACTGTGAATGAACACATGTGGAGTTATGTACTTAACAAACAAGGTGAAATAACTGAAAACATGTTTTATATTCTAGTTTCTTCAAAATAGCCACCGTTTGCTCTGATTACCTGCTTTGCACACTCTTGGCATTCTCTCCATGAGCTTCAAGAAGTAGTCACCTGAAATGGTTTTCCAACGGTCTTGAAGGAGTTCCCAGAGGTGTTTAGCACTTTTTGGCCCCTTTGCCTTCACTCTGTGGTCCCCAATCCATCTCGATTGGGTTCAGGTCCGGTGACTGTGGAGGCCGGGTCATCTGCCGCAGCACTCCATCACTCTCCTTCTTGGTCAGATAGCCCTTACACAGCCTGGAGGTGTGTTTGAGGTCATTGTCCTGTTGAAAAATAAATGATCGTCCAACTAAACGCAAACCGGATGGGATGGCATGTCGCTGCAGGATGCTGTGGTAGCCAATGCTGGTTCAGTGTGCCTTCAATTTTGAATAAATCCCCAACAGTGTCACCAGCAAAACACCCCCACACCATCACACCTCCTCCTCCATGCTTCACAGTGGGAACCAGGCATGTGGAATCCATCCATTCACCTTTTCTGCGTCTCACAAAGACACGGCGGTTGGAACCAAAGATCTCAAATTTGGACTCATCAGACCAAAGCACAGATTTCCACTGGTCTAATGTCCATTCCTTGTGTTTCTTGGCCCAAACAAATCTCTTCTGCTTGTTGCCTCTCCTTAGCAGTGGTTTTCTAAGTACATAACTCCACATGTGTTCATTCATAGTTTTGATGCCTTCAGTGAGAATCTACAATGTAAATAGTCATGAAAATAAAGACAACACATTGAATGAGAAGGTGTGTCCAAACTTTTGGCCTGTACTGTACGTCTAACAAGATTTCATTTGGGACTATGCCAACTGTGTTTTCAGGGCAAGAAGGAGCAACAATCGACTATGATGAGGGAGTTTCAATTACACCTTTCAACTTGGAGGAGGAGATGCAGGAAGGACACTTTGACTCAGAGGGAAACTATTTCATCAAAAAGGAACAACAGATTAGAGACAACTGGCTTGACAACATTGACTGGGTAAATGTGTTTTAGGAGCATCTGCATATTTTTTGAAAACTTTTTAAGCAGTGTGAAATAATATAAGTTTCCTCTTCCAGGTGAGAATAAAAGAGCAGCCGTTTAAACAAAAGAAGAAAGGTCTCGGAGCCAAGCGGACACGCAGAGCAGGCGATGAGGACGAGGCTGAGGAAGAAAAACAGAGAGAAGAAAAGCAAGCAGACAAAGGAGAAGAAGAAGAGGAGGAGGAACCGGAGCCTGCTGAAGATCCCCTGGCATCCTACACACAGCACCAGCTCACCGAAGCTGTGGTCGAACTGCTGCAACCTGGTGAGACAGTAGCAGCAGCGCTCCGTCGGTTAGGAGGCCTCGGAGGGAGAAAGAAGGGGAAGCTGAGAGAGGAGACTGAATCCACAGAGGAGGCCAAAAGGGATACAGAAAAGCTTGATAGGCTCACAGCGCTGGCTGACAGACTGGTTGGATCTGGAATGTTTGAAATCTATCAGCAGACGTATGAAAAACTGGCCTATTTGATGAAGAACATGAACAGCAAGCGGCCAGCGGTGGGGAAGAAACACAGAGGTGACGGCGAAGAAGAGGATGAACTTGACATGTTTGCTGACGAGTTCGATGAGAAGCACGGTGCCAAATCAGACGACAACGCAGAGGAAGACGACAAAAGAGGTTACTTAGTCTTACTTTTACATGTTTGACTTTAATATTACAAAATGTCTGTTTTGTTTAATCAGGCTTTGTGTTCCTCGCAGTGAGCGATGAAGTCATGTGGGAGTACAAGTGGGAAAATGTGGATAATTCAGAAGTCTACGGCCCCTTCACCAGCCAACAGATGCAGGTATTCTCTTGCAAAAGTTTCTTGAGGTTGCACATGTAGATACATGTGGGTTTATCTTGGCTTAGAATGAGCCTTTGGGGGTTGACTGTGCAAGACAGTTAGGCTCGATCAGACCTCGTTAATTAAAGGCAATGAGTCTGTGTAACATCAGCCACAAATCTATGCATTTTTGTTGTTATTCCTGACAACTAGATAATTAAATATATTCTATTTTGTGTAATAAAAGAAACCCCAATAAATTAAAGAGAAAAAAAATGTATTCTTAATTTTGGCACTGGTTATAAACCTCATTTAAAAACCCTGGCATGTGAGTCAACTCCAAGCATGTGTTATGGTTTTTCTTTTGATTGTCTGATTTTGTAAGTGACTGTTAAAACCTCTGAATCCCAAAATTGGTCGGTGGATTTTTTTAACCCAACAAAATTACAATATTTATCACAGCCACAAACTATAAGAACAAAAAGAGTCATTGGGTTTTGGACATATGTATAAGGTTTCAAATTCAAATCAAGTAAAATCTTATCACTTGCACCTTTGCTAACAAGTTTACTTCCAACTTTTCTATATATACTAGATTATTTTGTTTTTTGTCCTAACACTTGCAAAGTTATTAACAAATCCCATTATGTTTATTAGATTATTGCATTGCAGGCTGGTCTTACCTTTAACCTCCTTCTGTCCAGGTGGGTTTTAATCTTCTTATTGCCTTTTTTCCAGGACTGGGTGGATGAAGGCTACTTCAGCACTGGTGTTTACTGCAGAAGGGTGGACCAGGAGGGATCTCAGTTCTACAACTCCAAGAGACTAGATTTTGAGCTCTATACATGATTTAAGTAACAGATCACAACCATCTTGATCGCTGTGAGCAGTCATGTTTCATCTACAGTCTCACTTCAGTCGTATCATCCAGGGTTTTGCTGTCAGATCTGTCCATTTAACTCTGGCTTTGTTTATGTACATTGTTTTTAAATAAAGAATTCATGTGTGTGGTGGTTTTAACAGCCATTTTTATATCTTTTTTTTATTTTTGGTTTGCTCAGAACCAAATCACATTGACGGGCCATTGATTCTTCTATTCTAAACATTCATTCATATGAAGAATTTTCTTGTTCTTAAAGGTTATTTGCACTTTGGAGAAGTCAATTCAGCCCCATTTCCCCCAAATCTCAATACTAAATGGTGCTTTTGATGTGAAAAATACATGTTTTCTTGAGAATATGAGGATGACAGCTTCGAGTTGTCATAGTTGGGCACTACTTGTTTTAAAGGATAACTATTCTAAGTAACATTGCTGCTCTTTATGTCTGTGTCATCTCAGAACTTATAAAATAGTTACCTAAAAATACCGAGGCACTTCAAATTGTGCAGACTTAAATATTTTATGTCACAATAGCCAGAGATCATTGTAGGTTCTAATATAGATGTTTTAGAGGCTGCAACAGTTGATGGATTGGTCTAGAGAAAAAAAATTGTTAAATTGCTATTTTCTCAAGCAAAAACAATAAAACACTATGGTATTCTTAATATTTATATTATCATAAATTCAATATTTTGGATGATTTCTGACATTTGATGCCATCACTGAGTTCTCTGGGATAGTTTGAAGGTGTATAGCTGGAGAAAATCATTTTCAGATTGACTGAAAAGCAGCAATCCTGGTGTAGTTTGCTTAGAAGTAGTGGTTTGTCTAAAAATCTGAAATATTAAAATTATGGAAGGCAAAACTGAAGTTTATTAAAATTAGAAAAGTGGATCGATGCATATTACAAGGTGACAAATAGTTATATTTTATTTGATACCTAATTGTGAGTGCAAATTTAGTCAGTCTGACTGGTTTTTAAAATGTAGGTCTTCTAAGATACTGGGTCACTCGAGGACATCAAAAAAGACTGTAAATTTTACGAGCTTTTTGGCTATTTGTCATCGCCCTCCTATTGGCTGCCCTCAACCTGCCATCCTCCAACTCGTCTCCTAATTGGTCAGATTTCAACAGGGCTTTCCGGGTGGGAAAAACAAGTCGCGCTGTGATTGGCTGATGCGTCCGTCTGGCTGTTAGATTTGTAAAAACGGATACATCTGTGAGTCGCTGTAGGGCGCCGTCCGGCATGTCTTGTTTACGGCGAGGTCGGAATACCATCCTGCGGTCCCGCTAAACGTTTCAGGTGAGTTTCTTTAACGTTTTTAAGCTTCAGTAACCGTGTGCAACTAAACTCCGACCTAAGGACACCACCAACCGCCTCATAAAATATGGTGGAAGATATGACAGTTCCCGGCTACGTCTATTCCCTGGTGCGGATACTGTATGCTACACACTATAGGAATATCGGCGTTAGCCAAAACATGCAGTTTTGACGGAGCTACAACAAAGCTCTGCTACGATGCACCTCAAATGTGTATCACACTATCTTTTTGGAGAGCCATCATCTGAAATATATCAACATTAGCTTGAGTAATGATGCGGTCGCACATAAATAAAAGTTCCAGCAAGTAGACGGCGCTCAGTTTTGATCGAACCGCCGCTTGTTTGATTGGAAACAATAACTGGAATGTTTTTATACCCTATCAGCTAGAAAATCTGCTATGTTTCCCTTTTACCGCGTTGCTATCTTTATTAGCTTAGCGTAGTTATTTGATAGAAGCTAAACAACTTTTCGCGCAAGTGAACGAATACTGCGTGCCAACCACAATGACTGGCAAACACACTGGGAGCTCAAATTCAAAGCATGAAAGTCGGTTTTGCCTCTAATCTAATTATTCTCCTGTGTTTAATTTACACTACAGTTTCAAAAATAAAGGGCTGTGATTCATGCATTTCTTCGACAGCCGTCAGCCACATACCACACGTAATTAATACCCTTTCATACCACTGCATAGCGGTTGTAGAACAAAAGTAAAACAGTTTATAGGAGATTAAAATCTGTTTATTGACTCTATTAACGACATGTCACTCATCGAGATTGACTGTGCCTGTATTTCAATCAACGCTAGTCTAAATCTCCATGAATGGCCCCACCTGTCCATTGTTGCATTATTATTATTGTCAACTATGCCTATTTACATTTTAAGGCAGTGGTGTCTTGTTTCTTTTTACATTATTCTGTACCTCTTGATGTGCTTTTCTTTTCAATCAGTATTCTTTTAAGCAAGTGTGTCAACATACTTGTTTCTCAGCTGGAAGAATTTCATGCTTTTCTTGGTTTTATGTGATGGTAAACACCATATCTCTGGGTTTTGGGTTGTTGGTTGGACATAAACCCTTTGTCGAGTCAAGTCACCGTTATTTATACAGCACATTTAAAGCAACAGCTGTTGAGCAAAACGGCTTTCCAGAGTAAAGACTTAACCTAACAAGTTTAAATATTGGGGTTAAGACCCGACAGTGTTATTTACGACATGAGATTACCTGAGTAATTTAAATAATAAGGATTTGATTCTCGCTAAAGGATATAAAATCAAACTTTATATATTACATATAATGGCTAAGACCCTGCAGTGTTATTATTGACCTGTCTCGTTTAAATATTTTAATCAGATTAGATGAACCCAATGAATCAAAGGACTCCCCTGGATTCCCTTTGTGGTACATAATTCTGACGTTTTGTATATATAAACTAATAATTTGTGTTACTATTCTTCATTGCAGAGTACACTTCCATCCCAGAGTTTAGCGAAGTAAGTGAGGCTTTATATTTGAGACCTCTCCTGAAGTGCTTTCGTATTGATATGATACCCCGCATGTGTGTTGTTTTTCCGTTGTTGTGATTTACAGAGAAGGCCAGACAAGGAGAAAGAGAGCGAGAGAGAGCAAGGGGATGTTGACTTACCCCTCTGACTCGCTCCCTAAGATAGTTTGTCCAATGGATGAAGATGCTATTCCCCCAAACCCTTTCTGTAGTGCACCTCCCCACAGTGAACCTCCACCACCTCTCCTCCCCCTTTCCTCCGTCACTCCCAGGTATAGTTTTCCTGGCACCTTTTGGTTTGTTTTGCTTTTGGTGTATTTTCCCCCTCTTGCTTTATGGCACTTTTGGCTTAGGAGGACACAATATTGAATTTTTTACCAATATCTATTTGCTTATAGTTTTCATAGCTATTATAGTCACTACTAGCAACATGTTAAGGCAAATCTGTTTATTTCCAGTGACTTCATGTGTTTAGTTTCATCCATTGCCACGCTCCTGTGCATACCCTATGCAGATTGGGGTGTCTCAGCGCCAGTCCTTGCGTTTTTCAGAAGATTGCATCTTTTACAAATATCACCTGCTCAGTCACAGCACAGTTTACCTCACCTGAACTGTGGAGAGCCTCCAGCATTTAGTTTTAAATAGCTTGGCCAAACAAAAGAGAGATTTGTGAAAGCTTGCTGGGAGATAAACTGGGAAGTCCCACCTGAAATGAAGACAAGCTTTTGTAAATACTGAAATGAATCTACTCCCTTTGATTGGAATATAACTTTTAAAAGAAATGCATAAAGTAGCTTAATGGTCATTATCAGTTTAGAACTAACCCTCAGTTATTACATTTAGACAGTGGGATTATCAGATTGATAATCGTGTTTATTTTTGTTGTATTTTATCAGTATCTGTCGGTTCCAGCTTAGATATTGGTTCCTGTCTTTTTCATTATCTTTAATACTGGTTCAGCTGCTTTACTCATACGGCTAACTGCACGTTTTTTTTCTGACTGTATTTGAAACGAAAAATCGCTGCATGTGAGCCGCATGTAAGGATTTCTGTGAATCATTCACAGCTGTGTTGGTGATGGATCATCTGGACACAGACGGAGTGGTCGCATTCAAGCGGTCAGAGCTCAGACTCCTAACAAGCAGAATAACACAGACAGCCGAGCGGCTCAGAAACCATCCAGACAGAATCCGTCCCCTGCAAAGAAACAAAGGCAGATTGGAAATATGGTAGGAATTTAACCTGAAAATCTTGTTTCGATGCTAATCTATAATGAAGTGAGCCTCTGCTAACAGATTGTTGGTTCATCTCTTTTCTTTATAGGTGCAAGTGTCTCAGTCTCAGCAGCCAAGAGTTGAAAGAGCACATGTGCATGAGAAACAAAACGAGGTCAGTTTCATCTTTGTTTGATCTGCATGTTCCTACATTGCATCTGTCTGTGAAGAGAAACATTGAGATGTTATTTCTCTGTCTCTAGGTAGTGTTTTTTCTGGTGTAAATAGGAGTCTAATCTCTTTATGCAGAAGCTGCACTCTAAGGCTGTGTATGGAAACATTGGAGACCTGTACAGTGAGCGGGGTGTCAGGGTTAATTGAGTGATTTAATCCTCCTTCACGGTCTGCTGCATCTGACACAGACAAGCGATCGAGTGTCTTAATGTGACCTACTAATGCGCAGACTACAGATACAACAGAATGCAGTGTATCTTTATTGTCTCCGTTTCTGCCAAAACAGAAAAACAACCGGGCAGTCAAGTGGACTGGTTGAGGAAAACACTACTCATTCACTCCTTTTCCTTTCTCACCATATTTGACAAAGTTCATATTTCTTTTCGTCTTAAATTAATGCAGTAATTTTTTTTCCGAGAAGGGAATGAGATAAACATTTAAAAGTGGTATCACAATGATCATGAATAGACACTCATTTTTTATATTTATTGTAAAAGTGAAAGCTTTTTATTTATGCTTGAAAATCTGCAAAAAAAAAAGTTACTTAATTCTCTTTAAACAACTGTAAAATGTTTGTTTATTTTTCAGGATGCATTGGATTTTAGTTTCACAGCCGAGCGCCAAAATAAGTAAGTGTGACGGCTAATTTTTCACGGCTTGTATATACATGATAACGAGTTGATATGGAAACAGTTTATGTAGGCATTTTTATTTATCTTATCTCGTATTTTACAAGTTGAGTAGGAACGTGAATGGGAGACTGTGTTTGGAAAGTAACAGCTGTGATCCGAGCCTGTTATGCAGGCGTGGTTCAAACAGTTTTCCATGCAATATGGGAATCAGGAAACCAGTGGAAAGGAGACATGAATAACTGCAGTTCAGGGCTCTTTTAATAATGGAAAACTAAATACAGTATGTTGATATCAACAGTTACACAATGCAGTGGTGCTTTTACTAGAATCTTTGCATCTGTATGTTTTCTTTTTCTGTACTGCACTCCTCCTGCTTTGTGATGTGTCACATTTCCTTTTTTTCTCCTTTTTATATTACAGGCAAAAGGACCGGAAAAGCCCTCGGAAGAAACCAGATGTGTCAGCTGGAGAAAGCAAAGTTGAGCAGTTGGCTCAAAACACCACAAAGAATGTCGATGCTACTGAATCTGACATGAATGCGTGCAGGGAATTTGCTCCCGGAGACACTGCTGAAAATGCATCTGCACCAAAGGGATGGGTGATCGGCCCGTTGTTTCAGTCATTCAAATCGAAGATGGCCAGTTTCACAGAGATAGTTATGAGCCCTGTTAAGCTCTTCAGAGCCAACAGTCCTCCGCCGTCCACGGACAAACTCAGCGAGTGTGAGCTACAAGTCGCTGAGCACTCAGAGCCAAGCAATACGTTTTATTCAGGACAAAGTGAGTACAGCAATCAGGATACTAAAACTACTCCACAGAGGCTCAGCGATGTAGGAGGTGCACATAATACAGAAACATTTGTTCCCAAATATTCTAAAAAATTAGATTTTGATGCGGAGTTGTCAACACACAGTCCTGAACAGGCTGCTGAATGTGCAATAAATCAGACGGATAAAATCTCACCTGATTTAGTGCCTTTTACTCACAGTCCCTTACCCCGCATTGTTTCTGAACAAGTTTCAGAATCTGTTGGGTCTGCTATTAGGCCATCTGTCCTGCTACGGTCCACTGCCAATGTAAGTGCCTCAAATGAATCCAAGTTAAATACGTCCAGTGCTGTGGAGGACCAGAAGGTCAAGGTGGCTTCCCGGCTGAAAACGCCAACCAAAAGACGTACAGGGAATAGATCTGAGTTCAAGAACGCTAACTCGAAGGCTCTTACGTCTGAAGACATAAAGGAGGAGCCTGACTTAGAGGTCATTGACAAGCCGCTTTCTCGCCGGTACTCTGTTAAATCAAACAGTGACTCAGACAAAATGCTGTCTTTGTCTTCTTCAGTCTGTTACTCTCAGCCTGACTCAGACAGTCTTCAGCCTGATGGCTGTGATGGTGATGCTGGGAACACGGAGAGTTGCAGCTTGGTTCGACAAGGCCTCCATCATAATCTAAGTGACGGTGCTACTAAGAGAACACTGGAGCCTTCTATGGATACACTGCAGCTGGAGTGTCAGTTAATCCCTGAAACATGCTCAGGTACCGGTTCTGGGAGAGCAAAGAGGGCGCTGAAACTGAACTGCAATTCCCAAGATTCTGTGAAAAGGAAAAGATTGATAGCAGATCCAGAGGATACAAAAAATGAAGAGTTATTAAACGTGACTTCAGATACTGGCAAAAGGAGAGAGCTACGACCACCAAGAAGGGAAGTTGTGTTGATAAATACCGATACAGATGGGGAGGAAACACTGAAACCTGCCAGAACAAGACAGGCCGCTTCAACAAGAGCGAATAGGAAAGGAAAAGGTGGACAAGAAATGCTTGCTACAGTAAATGAAGCAGTGTTAAACATGCAGACTGAAAGTTGCCCTGATGCCATGCTGGTTTGCTCACTGGATAAAAGCAGTGGTGTGTCGGAGGACAACCAAAAGGGCTGCAGCAGCAAAGCAAAGCCTAGCAGTTCATGCAAAAGACTGAAGATGAGAACAGTAATTAGTAAAGCGGATGCTAACATTGACAACGATATGGATCTAGAAACAACCGTGGCAATCACTTCTACTAAACAAGCTGAGGAGGAGCCCTTATCTGAAGTTCTTGTCCGTCCGAATATAAGGCAGCTGCAGAGCAAGTGCAGGAATACGAACAAAAAGCCACTAAAACGGAAATCGCCAAACCAAGCGAGTTCCACGACTGAACCAGGCAGCACTTTGGTTTCTAACACATTAGTAGTATCAGTGGAGCCATTAGAACTCACACAAATAAATATGAATACCTCTCAGCATGTTCAGAAAGAAGAAAACTCAGCTAGAGGGCAGAGCCAGCCGTCCAAGAGACCCAAAAAGGGTCTTCGAGTTGCTGTTCAATCATCTAGTGGGACTCAAGAGACAAAGCAATGTAACCCTCAATTATTAACCAAAGAAAGTCAGACTAAAGAAAGCAAACGTAAAGTCTCAACAGACCCTGTATATTTTGAAATGACACCCTGTGAAAATATTCCCCAACCCATTCCCTCACCCTCCAAACCTCTTCAAGACTGTTATGTGCAGTTATACAATGAAGATAAGCATTTTACAGATGGAAAAGCAACGTGTGGTGCTGAAGAAATATTTGTCACAGACTCTGAAGTTTGTAACAATAGCAGCATCAATCTCTCTAGGCTAAGGTCTAGCACAAGAAGAGTAAACATTAAGCCAAGGAGAGCAGATAACCAAAGGAGGAAATGCAGGGTTTTGCATAGTAGGACGCGTAAAGGTGAAGAGATGACAAAATCTGTCACCATGGAAGATGCAGATCTGGCTACATCAGGTGGACGCTCATTAGGAAATGGGCTCTTGACGCGCCTCTTGCGCAGCTACTCTTGCCCAGAGATCCCCTCCCTCTGTCACCACGACACGCCCTGGGCTTCCTCTTTCCATTCACCACATCACAGCAGGACTCACTCTTCCCACCACCACCAGTCCTCCCACAGCCCCGCTGTCTCTCACAAATCCCTGCGGCGGGCTCGTCGACACACCGTCTGCAGCGTGGAGATAGAGAGGGAGATCGCTCCTCTGTGTCTTCGAAAGGAGGTGTATCCGTCCAGGAGATCCGCCCCGTACGACCCCCTCACCCAGCACCTGTCTCCCAGTCTTGCACTTTCCCCCAGCACGTCCCTTTCAGCTCTCGCTTCCTGCTTCCTCTCAAGCCCCCTGGCTTTCCTTTCCAAGAAAGCTGACAGCAGAGGAGCTACCACCAGCAGCCCCAGCACTTCTACTCATGTTTCCTCTCCCTCCTCCTCCTCTTTGGCGTCCCCATTGAGCTCCTCCTCGTGGCACCTTCAAGGATTTAACGCAAGAAATGACTCCTCTGGTGCTACTTTGGATTCTAACGGCAGGTAACACACTTTTAAAATCTCTATATAAAGCCTGTGATGCTCCAGAGTGTCAAAACTGTGCTGATATTTACTCTTGGCCTCTTTGAAGTGAAAACCAGTTGGAGTGTGAGATTGAGAGGAGACAGCAGAGTGAGGAGGAGGATGATGGCGAGGACACAAGCTCTTCCAGTCAGGAGTTTGACGACGTTGGGCTCAGAGAGGAAAAGGCTCTGTCTGACTCCGAAATCAAGGTAACCATTATTTTAATTAAGCAAATGGCTTCTTGATTTATTAGATGCAGCCACAGAACAGTAATTCATTTTAAAATAAAAGCGCAACAGTAGACCTGAACTGCATGTTGTGTTTAATGTGTTGCATCTCCGTCCACCCTGTTTTCATAAAACTATTCTGAATATTTATGCCTCCTAAAATCTGAGTGATATGTTTTCCCAGCTGGGTTTCTGTGCCATGCCGACCCTCTGCTAGTTACCTTTGATGTCTTTCCATATCATATTTTAATGTATTTGAAAGTATTGCTTCAGTTTTGTTTTGTTTTTCCCTGCATATTATTTTTACTTATGCTTTCAGTGGTTTCTGACTTTTTCAAAAGTGAGTTAATGTGTAAGAGTAAGTTCTGATGTAGAACAGGTTTAAATTTTTGTCTCCGTGCTGCATGAAACATGGCCGACATGAAGGAATAATTGCAGCTTTATTATCTATTTTTTAGCAATTGGTAAACAGCTGGTTTTATTCCCAGCATTTCTGCTACCATGTGTAATGTAGGCTATAGTGCCACCTTCTGATAACACCATGCAGCCTGGTTTATTCGCTCTAAAGCAGTTAATAACGAACAAGCTTAATTCACGTTTTCTTTTTTGCAATTTTTAAAAAATGTCTGCTCCAAATTCACTTGATAGTTATACGGAAACGGCTATTGCGAGCTCACCTCTTGCGCACTGTAAATATCCCATTTGTTCTGTTGTCGGTCTAGTCACTGTTCTTTATGCTTTCAAAATGATTAATCTCGGCGTTCGTCATCACAGGTGGTGAAAAAGCACGAGGAGCGAGGAAAGGTGTCGTCTATCAGAATTCGTAAAACTTTACCCAAACCTCAGACCAACCTGACACCCATGGGCCTGCCCAAACCCATCAGGTCTGTACCCCATGATACATACATTCAGCATCACACCATGGTTGACTAGAGTGACGCCTGTAGACGTAGTAATTTAAACTTAAGTAATTTTAAAAAGCAACTTAACTTTGGTATTTTCTCAGCTACAATTCACACAGCAAGAGAATCTTAAGTAGAAGTCTTATCTTGCTTCGATGCCTGTCAGGCTGAAAGTGCAAAAACGTCTGTGCTGATAAAATCTATGAGTTCATGTTCAATCATGTGCAGTAAATAAAACACATGCAGCACTGAAAGTACAAAGTAGGACGAATTCTGCTGGGTCACACTCCGACCTACAGCGGAAAGGGAAGCTATGTCTGTACGTGTGTTTTTTTTATTGAATAACCTCTAATCAGTCAGACTGATTGCAGCTTTGTTCCTGTTTTCCTCCCGTTGCACTGCAGGCTGAAAAAGAAGGAGTTTAGCCTGGAAGAAATTTACACCAATAAAAACTTCAGCAAACCCCCTGAAAGGTAAGGTCGACGTATGTAACTGTTTACAGCGTTTAGATAAGTGGTAAATGTTTCACATAGGCGCAGAGAAGTAGCACAACAAGTCACACGTCTTCTACAAATATAAATAGACAGATGGCTTAAATTGCACCATCGCCACCTTTTCCCTTTAGACTCTGACCAGTTAAATGAACTTTATTTATGGCTCTGTGCTGTGTTTCTGCATTTAGAAGAGCTGCAACGGTAGATCTTAAGCAGGCCGGAGACTTTTGTTGCTTTAAAAATAATGAGTCAGTTGTTCCTGTTGTGACTGTAGATAGTTCTTTATGACTCTGGCTGCATGTAAGGGTTTGTTGTTGTGCTCCAGAATGAATTTGAGACACAACCCTGATTGTATTGCGTCAGGGATAAGAATCTAAACTTTCAAAGTGCTTAAAACCTTTGCATAGTGCTTTCTAATATATTCCTTCAACGAGAAATTTTCATAACTGTCCCTTTATGCAAACACTAAAATGATAAGGGATGTAAGACAGCACCTTTAGAAATTTTCAGCATAATGTTATTTCCTGTGTCTCTGTGTCTGCAACAAAACGAGGCTGGAGACCTTAAGTTCCCGGGTTGTTTGTCCATCCATCCCTGTCTTGTAAACCCGATATCTCAGGAGCACCTTCAGGGAATGCCTTCAGATTTGCTTTTGAACATTCACTTGGACTCAGAGATGAACTGAATTTGTTCTTCAGAGGGTCCATGTGATCTCGCAACACTTTTTTGGCCCTAACACAATAATTCACACACCAGTCTCAACAAAGTTTCACACAAATATCAATAGGATGATGTGATGATGTTTTATATTCAACTAGTCAAAGGTCAAGTTTCGAGATCGATGGAAGGAAACTGCAGCTTGTTGGCGGTGTCGTACAATCGCGAGGCAGTCGTTCCAGTTTTATTTTCTGTGGTGCAACTGACGCTGTTTTGTCACAAACCAGTTTTTATGAGCCCCAGCAGCTCCTCCATTCTCTTTGTGCGTTGCATAGTTTGTCTCTACTATCAGATGTAAGGATCACAAGCTCTATACGATGCATTCAGTGTAAACACACCGTGCACTTATACTGTCTGAGCTTTGGTATGTTGCCTCACTGTCTGCAGGCTGCTGCTAGTGAAGCAGTAAAGCTTAGTTTGACCAGGCGGTGGCACCAGAGGAAAGGTCATGTTGTTATCTAAAACAGCTGCTTCACCATGTAATCAATTTCCCGCTGCCTTAACTCGGATTTGTCCCTCGTGTTTCAGCCGGCTGGAAACCATATTCGAGGTGCCTCTCAATCGCAGGAACGGTTCTGAGTCCTGGTTTGGCCAGAGGCGTGTCAAGCGATTTCTGGAGTTCCTGGAGGTCGGCGAGGCCAGAAAACCAAAGAAGCCTCTTCTCGGAGTTGGAAAAGCCAGTATTTCCTCCTCCAGGACAAGACGAGGGGGCTTCCCTAAAGACGAACCGTCCCTCTGCGTGCAAGATACGGACTCGCTGCTCTGCGCGAAGCTCGATCAGCTGAATCTGTGGTTGATACACGATCAGAAAGACAGTTGACGGGTGCCTCTTAAATGTCAACTGTCTGGCAGCCTTTAAAAAAACGTTTGTTTCAACATGAAGATTCACGTGTGAGTCTTCCAGCTCTTTTTTTTTGTTTTTATCAGCACAATCGGTGTATAAATATTGTGGTGACAAGTTCTGATTGAAGAATTACGTTTTCATTCTGTAGCATTTGTAGCCTGCAAGTTGAAGAACAGTACATCATAGCATCATCAATGTATTGCCTCATAGAAGTTGGTTATGAACATAGTGGTAAAATGCATTATACTTGTATACAGTTTTAAATCGCTTTTTCACTTATATACAACCTCTGCCGTCCGTTTCTCCCCTCGGCCGCTTCGCTTTTTCAATAAGAGAAACAAACGTTGCTATTCTTGATTTGAACACTTGTATCGTGCAGCATCATTTCAGTATTTTAAATCTCAGACCGGTTTCAACAACTCTGCACAACCTCGAGAGGAAATTCTGCTTCGGTAACTCTCTTTTTTTTCAGAAATGATAATGCAGAATGTATCTGACTTGTGTTGCACTCTCACGCTACTAGTGGCGACCTTGCAGCGTCGTTGTGAGTTGTTAATAGAGGCAGCTATTTTTTATTAAATGCTGAATATAACTTTTAAACATGCCAGCAAGAGATTTGTATTCGCTGCAACCAATTTCACAAAGTTTCTGTCCACGAAATTTATGTACAATCAAGTGCATCTGCAAATGGCTTGGACTGTGTAAATGATTTTACTCAGCTCAGGGCAGAGGCTTTTCAAATAATCAATTATTTGTGTTTGTAATTTCGTGGTTATTGAGGTTTTGTTTCATAAAGTATAACATGAAAACAACAAGGCACTCCAGGGAGCATTTCTAATCATTAGTGGAAGTGTCCACAGCTGATTACCTTTCTTTTTTATTACCTGTGGTTCTCTGAATTGTTTTGTGGGGTGACTTCTTGCTCAACTACCTATCTGTGTATTTCTTTTTCTATCTTTGCCAAACATTAATGAGGTTGCCTTAACTGTAAAATCTGTTGGCACATTTGTAATCGTCGCTGTGTTTTTTTGTTTTTTTTTCATGAGGGCACGTTAAAAAATTCTTCAGAGCAACTCAGAGCACAAAAGTTTTCTTGTCGTTTTTATTATAAAACTGTCTGTTTATATGTTTGTATAAAAGTACAACACACGGATACATTTGACGATAATAAAGCTAATACGGTAACAATGCAATAATGCCAAGGAAAATGTTGGCGCAGCGAGAGCAGCTTCTTGTAACGTCCTGGTGAAGCACTGCCACGATCACTGCCATGCCATTTTAATTCCAGCACGGACCCAATCCTTGATAAATACATGTGTTGTTACAATATAGACTCACAGATTGACTAATTTATTAACTTTTGTAGTATCTGCAAGTATATACAGTGACTAAGGATGACTATGTGTTCAACTGTAATGTCAGAAATATTAAGGATTGGGTCATTTCTGGAGGATGACAGGCCTAATGTTTAATATATATAATGTATATGTGTCATGTAGTGTCTTGTTCTAAACGATAGGCAATGCTGGATTTTATATGTTCATTCAAATTTGGAATTGTCCATATGTTCATATATTGTTGAATAAATATTACAGCGTATAAAAACATCAAACTTGCAGGATTTTGAATACCTTCTGGAGTGATTGTTCCTTGCATTAAAGAATGTAATACAAACTGGGACGGCAGTCTGTCAGCACTAGAAAGACCCCTGCAGTCTTCCTTGAGTTCATGTAACATCCAGTTTCTTGATGAGCAGCTTTGTCCTGTCAAACGTCCGTCTCCATCCACATCCCAAGTGAGGAGAGCCGCTGTCCGCAGAGGTCGATCAGTCTTGCAAAGTGAGTAGAAACGAGATCAGTCCCATTAACGAGGGAATTAACACCAGAATGGCCACGAAGGTCGCGATGGAGATGATGCTGAATTTTTTCGCCTTTTGTGAAAACCCGGCTGCCTCTCGATCGCTCGACATCTCGGCCTGTTGCAGCAAAGACAGGACAACATTTAGAATTAAAGGTTAAATCAGACAACAAGTCTGAAAAGGCAGCACTTTATTTCAAACCCCTGCTCAGCATTCACAGCAAACATAATCAAGTGAGTACACCCCTGTGCAAAATCACATAAATGTCTGTTTTCAAATGGACAACCTTTCGATTTTCGCTTTATTTCAGTGTTGACAACTAGAATATTTCATCACAAATGTTTTAGATAAACTTTATTGCAACTACAAACTCCAAAGTAGAAGCTCAGTGCAACAAAAGTGAACACACCTTCGATCACTGAAGCAAAATATCGTCCATCTGTGATTTAAAATTAGCCGAACAACCCATGAGCACTAGAAGTTTCTTAATGTTGGACCTAAGAGCTGTGGCTAACTTCATGTATATGTCATGGCTCCACATGGAGAAGAATTTGCAGAGGATTTGAAGAACGCAACTTGACTGAAAATCACTTGCAGCAGGTGTCAGGATGTATAGCAGTGGTTCTCAACTGGTCCAGCCTCAGGACCCACTATGTCTCTATTAATAACAGTTGCAACCCAAATTTTTGAAGTTTGCTGCTCCTGTTAACAAGTTAAGGTGTATTAGGGTGTAGTCTCAACCCATTTTGATCCAACTTAGGGAAATTTTGGCTTATCTTTTGCTCATTTTGGTATATTTGGACATTTTTGCCAAGTTTTTGGGCATAATTTGACCCATTTTGACAGATTCTGAGCACATTTTGGTTCATTTTTGGCACGTTTTAGCATAAATTTCTCCTATAAGCTGGCAGAGACGGATCTAGAGGTTAATAATGGGAAACTACTGGTGTCACCACCACTAAATATCCTGCTACTGAAAGCAAACTGTGTCATAAGAAGCACGTCCTTCAAAATAAAAGACTTTACACCACTGCTTCTGCGACCCTCTAAAAATGGCTTCGCGACCCACTTTTGGATCCCGACCCACCAGTTGAGAACCGCTGACGAACCTCGGTACCACTAATCAGGGCTGCAGTGGTCGTTCTGAAATGACGCCCTCGCTCTTCGGCACTTAAATGCAAGATTCAACTTTGAAAAAAATGCAGGAAAAGAAGCTTGGTGAATGTTGGGAGCACGTTCTTCAGTCCGATGAGATCAAGATAAGTCTGTTTTTGGCTCGGACTGTTTGGCATGAATGTTTCCAGGACTGTCACAGTGAATGCTTAGTCCTGACAGTGAAGCACGGAGGTGGGAGCTTGATGACATGGGGATGCATCAGCGGTGCGAAAGGCGTTGGGGAGATGGCATTTATTTATCTAAAAACATACATTTGTGTGTCTTTTTCACTTACTATCTGTCCTTACCACCGTTACTTGTGGACGTCCAAACAATACTCACAAGTCTAAATGTTCAATGAAGCTTTATTTACGATAATTCTTGCATATGTTCAAGCCAGTCCTGATTGTAAATATGTAGCACACTGCCTCATGTGCAAGTTGATGTGAGACTTTATCAGTTTGCAGTAAACAAAATAAGCAAATGTCAAGTTCACATCATGCAAGTTGAGTCTTTTTAGTACTAGGGACTCACACTTTGTGTTGCTGTTTGTCTGTAAATAACCGCCTGTTAAAGCAGAAAGAGGGCCTTTTGTACTTTAAAGGCCTCTGAGTTAATTTGCAGCCTCATTAGCTTCACATGAACTTTAATCAGTAGTAGACAGTATGGAGACTGTGGATGTTAACCCCTGTCCCGTACGCTGAACTTTTCACTTATTACTGCAGGAAAGGTTTCTTTGCAACCAGTATGGGCAGGTGCATGACTACAATGTCTAATACGCCTGTGAGTGTGACTTGAAAAGAATGTGAGCCTCTCCTTCAGACAGAGGAAGTGCTGCATTCAGAAAAACTGGAGTTCAGACACAGAAAGCTAATTTGCCTGGACTTGTAACCAGGTGAAGTTTGATTAAGCTCGGCCAGATTTGTCAACACGATTATGTTATGCGTAAGCTGCCTGCATGTTTTTGGAATGTGACCTTTTCATTGACGCCTAAAAGTAAATCTTGGCAGAAAAGAAAAGAGAGAATACCTTGACTGAGTATATCAGAGCTGTGATCCCGATGCAGGAGATCCCACAGATGATGCTGCAGATGGCCAGTTTCCTGTGGTGCTCGTCTTTGCAGAAGGGACCAGCGTCCTGCCCGGCGCTGCAGATTACTACTTCTTCACAGTTGTCGTTGTTTAGTGCATCACCTGTTCCTGGTATAGTCGTCAGCGGCAGCTCTTCTTCCGCCGTCGCATGGGTCTCAGGTGAGTTTGACATTTCTGCAAAATATGACATTGAGTTTAAGTGGACATATCAAACGTCTTAAAGTCAAGTTTAGGTTTGTAGTGGCTCAACAGTGCTGAAAAGCAAAGAACGGTTTCATGATTAGTCTGTTTGTTATGGTTTAAACTTGATAGGACTGTTTGTTTTCGAGATAAAAAGGAGTTTTACGGAACTGCTTCACCCTTTATGTGAGGACAAACCGAATGTTTAGTTTAGCAAAATTCCCTGCTAAGGGTTTTGTGACTTGTGACATGTGCATCGCTTTTTAGAATGATGTGCAGGTGGACCAGGACAAACGATGAATGTGTCATCTACGCTGATCTGTTTGTGTTCCTGCTCGAAATCCTGATTCAGTGTCACAAGAGAGTCTCTCCTTTGATAAACTGGAGAGGCTTAACTAAACCAAATGACCACATATGAGAACAAACTGCAGTAACAGAATGCGTAATGTGGAGCAGCTGCACTGTAGAAAGTCATTCAAGGGACCTGTTCTCACCTTTTAATTAAAGGCATGGCTGCAAGATTTTAAAACACCTAAATGAACTGATTTAATTTATCTCTGATGGGTTGTGTTGACATACTTATATTGCATCAACTTAATATGATGTGCAATTTAAACTCACATTTCTGTGTCAGTTGATTTAAAACCAAATTGAAGCTGAGGTGACTTGGACAAAATCTTCTCCAGTACCTAATTAACGCTTAATTACTTAATTTGATTTTTTAAATCTGCCAACTTACAACCATGTGTTCATAATTAGGGCAATAAAGTCCATAATGCTTTAAAAATCCTTTGAATAATATGATAATTCTACTTATTTTTTGGAAGTAATCATCTTAAAAACGTGTTTATGCTGCTGTGGTACTGAAGCTGATTCTCCTGACTCAGTGTAGTTTGTCAGTTGAACATAATTTCATTGGAAGTTGTCATGACTCAAAAAGACTGATGCAAACTGTGTATTTTTTTGTAGACATCAGCGAGTGAAGTTGACTCACCTATCTGAGTATAATTTGGATGCCAGCGCTTGCCTAATATCAGGGTTGTAAATTGTTCTTAGATCTTGTCCTTGTGACAAACGCTGTCACTTCCTTTTGCTGACTCCCCTGACGGAGCACGTACAGGATTTACAGCTGTATAAATGAATAATAACAGCAGCATATACAGGCAGTTTCATTGTATTTGTTTCAGTTGTTTTAAAAAAAAAGTCTTATTTATATGACCACAGATGAGAATAAACTCCAACAGTAGAGTGAGCTGCGTCAAAAAGCTCAGCAACACGCCTCTAATGAGTATAATTTGGGTGCCAACACTTGCCCAAAGGGAATATCAAAGTTGGAGATTGTTCTCATCCTTGTGACTAATGCTGTTACTTCCTATCAATGTCTGCCCTGGGAGTGCACGGTCTGGTTTGATCTGTGTTTAGCTCGTCTTTGATAAGTTTGATGACTTCACTCTGAGCGGTTGCAGTTGCTCAGCTGTTTCCTCCAGAACCGGACAAAACAGTTTTCAAGAAATGTCCCATACAGGTCGAAACATGCAACAAGAATATTTTCTCTCTCTACTCTCTCATGGGAATTTTTGAAGGCTGGGTATTTCCACAGAAACAGAAAGTACCTTTTAAATGGCGCAGCACAGGGAGCAGTGTCAGTGTTAAAAGAAAAGTTGAAAAACTTGTATGTTTACCTTTTAAAAACGTCCAAGCTTCCTGCCTGGCTGGTAAGTTGTCAATGTGAAATGCAGTTTATCTGATCTCTGATTCGATCAAAAAGCACAGGTATAGTCTGTCTCAGGTGAAGCTGTTTTGGTGTTGGACTAAAATGTTCAGGTAACAATACACAGACCTGTGAATCACTGAGCGTTGTCACAGTGGGGTTCATGACAGCTAATGTGATCTGATTGATGAAGGAAGTTATTGATCTGTAAAGTAAATCTTAAGGATCCAAGACTAATAGAATGTTTACAACTCGAGTGAAGATGTCGTCATCAATTAAAACCTGTTCAAAACTTGAATTAAAGTACGAACCTGATCAAATTCAATAAGCTCAGTGTGAGCTCACTCCTCCAGTGAAGCAAAGTTTGTCCCCTCTGTTATCAGTGATATTAAAGTAACAGTGAGATGGTCGGCAGGTGTATTTCCTTCTCCTCAGGAAGGTTCCGGTGGCTGCTGCACCTCCTTAGAATCCTCAAAGTTTAAATTCCCACACGTGGCCGTCCAAACACTCCTGGGACTGTATTAGACAGCAGCTCCTGAATCTGTGGAATCCCAGAGCCGTATAAGTTGTTGAATGACAGGAAGGAGAGCCCGCAATGAAACTCTCTGTGAAACTTCCACGCCCATTTGCTGTGTGGCGTTTGTTTCTCTCTCGGCCTCCCACTCAGACACTTGTCAAACTCTTCCCTCCCACTCTTACATTAGTTCTCATACTCTACTCCTCGTATTTGCAGGTTAGACTTCCTCTCTGCCTGGTTAGTCACTCTGAGACATACTGCGTACTGTGGCAACCTTTACCTCATTTACTTCCCTGCCACATTCCAGAGTTAGGAAAGGTGTGTCAGCGCTTGTCTTGCCTTGGGGTGAAACACACTCAGATTCCAGCTCACCTTTAGCAAGTGCACACATCTCACACGTTTGTCTTCCTCTCATCTCAACACAAACAATCACTACATCTTACATCAATTTATCACTTAATATTAATAGGTTTTTCCGGTCTCCTCCCATCCCTCTGCTCTCTGACCCAGAGATAAGACACCCCTTGACTCATTTCTGTCAGAGCTGACGCCACCCGCTCCCAGACAGCCCTACCCTCGGAGTGAAAATATGCATGGGAGGGACCTGCTGGGACTTTTCATCCAATTAATTTAGCTCTACAGACCTGGTTTCTGCATCTGATTATTATTCACACTGTCAGGTGAATTAAGCTCAGCTCCAAAGTCCTTCTTTGGTCATTGATTAAACCCTTAAAAACTCATCTCTGTGTATCCAAGTTACATATTTAGGAGTTTTTTTCCCTTTGAAATAAACCCTGCCTGTGTTAAAATGCCTTAGATGTGACTCTACACTTTTGTTTTCTGCAAATCTATGAAGCTCCAACGCTTCTTTCCACCTGCCTCTACACACTTGCTGCAACTTGAGCACACCAGCTCACGTACAGCTCTGCTCAAACACTGTAAAACCACTCTGAGCTACATGATGGGAAGTTGTAATACTGGAGTAATTCAGCCATAGATGTAAGAGTCAGACTTGTGAAGAATGATAATGATACAGAAAGTCTCACCCTGCAAGCTGACAGGATTGGTTCTTTAGGTTTGTTACGTATGAAACCCTCAAAGTCTGAATCTGTGTTTTTGAGGCTGTCATTTCATTTGTTATGACAGCCCACATTTTTGGAAAATCTCTCCTGAAGGTCTGAGGGCAGCAGAGTGTTGATGTTACTGTTTTTATCACGTTGCTTTGGTAAAATGGTGCATCCATAAGAAAACTTAACAACTTGAGACTGAACTGAATGTAGTCATAGTGAACAACATGTGGCTTTAATGAGCGATGGGACACACGGAGTCAGATTAGCCTGTGCAGTATGTGTCTGGTTCTCCTCTAACTTTAAACCTCATAAAGGGAAGTATAAGTGGGAAGTATAAGTGGGAAGTTAGGGTTCAGGAAAAGTACAGATTTGATGTTAACTAGAAGTAAGCAACAAGGAACGAGGCCTTTCGCTTTCAGTGAAACTCTGCTGCCCAACACTGATGACATCTTCAGCTCTCGATGCTTAAACAAAAATCATTTACGACCTGACTCATGTCAACTTATGTCATCTTTCTGGTCTCCTACCATCCAGCAGGAGCTGTGGGGACATCCTTATTTGCACTCTCACACTTAGAAACTGCTTCTCTGTCATTTTAATGACCGATACCCTATAATAGCCATCCATGCCACGTTTACTGACCTGCTCTGTATCAACAATATAGTTCAGATTATGTGTAATAAAACTACTGTGTCATATGCATGGAGATCAGTAAGAAACATAATTACCAGGATGTACAGGGCAATAATTATGTGCAGTAAAAACTCATCAGATGGAAATGTGCACAGAGTGAAATAGGTTTGAATTGTTCCCAGAGATTTTTGTAAAGTTTGGGAGGAAGTATGTAAAGAAAAATGGATGGAAATGGAAAAGCCTTTTGTTTTTACAGTAGAGTTTGTATTACTTGGTATACAAGCGAAACTGTGCCTAATAAGGATGGTAATATACTGAGCTCTTTCATTTTGTAATGAAAGTATGGTCAAAAAACAAAAACACTTCCATGCATGGAAGCCTGGAACAGGAATATTCAATCCATATAGTACTTACTTTTAAGTTAAGAGGAAAATTACAACAACAACTACTCCTACCACCAATTACTACTAATAATAGCCTTACTTATACCCTCAGAACAGAGTTTTCAAAGTGCTTTGACAGACAAAGCAAGGAGCAGAATACCCTGAGGGGAACAGAGCAACTGAAAGTCAAACAATAAAACCAAACAAAAGCAAGAAAAACTGAAGGTAAACATAATTATGATAAACAAATAATGATTTTGAATTTAGAAATAGATAGAAACACAATATTTGAATGAATGTTTGATGTTGCTTTTATGTTTTTATTAATTTTTTGTATTTTTTTCTGTTTTTTGAGAAATTATTATCAATGAATCCCATGTTAGTTTGCAAAACTTCGAATTTTATTTATTAAAATTGATTAATAAATAATAAAGGTATTTATATGAAGATAACTGTAAAAATAAATTATTTAAAAACCAAATACAGCGTAGTAATATTCCCATAATATTTTTATTTTTTAGGTTTGATTCGTTCTGTTGTTATTTCGTCTTCTTATCAGTGCGCATGTCTCTGTCGAAGCTCCGCCTCTAACTCAGAATCCACCCATCAGGAATCAGGAAACTGTAAAGACGGAAGTAAAACACGGAAGAAAATCACAACAGGAGAGAGCGACACGTTTGCAGCAACTGACAATTCCCTCTGCCAACCGAAAACGAGCTTTAATTAACATTTTCGGCAGATTTCATGCCGCATTTTTTTCAGTTTAATAATTTCGCAACTTCCGGGTTGTCGCCCGCTCCTGACAGTGTAAATGGAGAAAGACCCAGGAGTGGTTTTGGCCACAGAGAGGTATGGCAGTGCAGAGTCCTGGAAGTATTTAGCAAAGGATGGGCTGATGGAGAGGAGGAGGGATGGGCGTGAAGGTGAATCAAGAGGAAACTCTGTCTTTGGAGTGTTCAAAGTAAGGATTTATTGTGTTTCTGTGCAGCTACGTTTACTTTCTACACACTTCCATCAGCCTGACTGTTAAATGTTTTCTTTCAGACTGTTTTTCTGCCTCAAGGCTACCCAGAGAGTGTCAGCGATGATTACCTGGAGTACCAGTTCTGGGATAGTGTGCAGGTATAGTAGAGGACACCAACAACACTCGGATCATTACTAAATATCACATTAACACACAAATAAACAGCTTTGGAAATAATTATCAAGCCTTTAACATTGACAGTTTAGTTTGAGTTTTATCTTAGTGGTTAAGTAATTCTGGCATCTTCTCAAAGACGTGAAAAAAGTCTTAGAATTCAAGGCTGAAGAGTTTTTATTTGTCACATGCTCTTCCAGTATGAGTAGTGAAATGCACAGTGATTGCTCCACAAGGCAGTCCAACAAGACATAAAACAAAACACTCCATAAAAATAGAATAGTCATAGTCTCTGTTGGAGCCCTTTTGACTGCTCCAAAGTTGAGGTTTAAATCTAAAGGTGTCCCTCAGCTTTAGAACAACCTGCCTCGCTCACGGAGTCACTGTCTTCTTTTAAATCGGCCATTTTATAGACTTCCGTGTGGTGCCATCTCTTTATTGCTCATTCCTCAATACATTTTATTGCTTTTATTTTTTATTTGTGTTGAACAATACTGACATACTGCATCTGTTATCTTTTTGTTTTAACTATCATACCTGTTGCTATGTTACTCTCTGTGTGTCCTGCTTTTGCTTCGTCTGTCAAAGCATCTCTTTATCTTAAAAGTGCTGTATAAAAGAATTCATTGTTATTATGACCATTCCTATGAGGCTGAAACCCTCCCCTCTTGCTCTTTCTTCTCTCTCAGGCATTCTGCAGCTCCCTCTCAGGGACTCTGGCCACTCAGGCCTCTCTCAAAGGTGTCGGTGTTGGAAACCAGGAGGCGACAGTAGCTGCAGCCACAGTTACCTGGTTATTAAGAGGTGGAACTATTAAAAATATACCATGCAGTTACATGAATTATGCACGGGTTGTATTGGCCCTGCTGGCATTCGAGTAACTTGCAAACTAATCTTTCCGCCTGCAGATGGAACTGGCATGTTGGGAAGTATCCTCTTCGCCTGGCAGAAAGGGTAGGATCGTAGTTTTTTTCCAGTCTGGTAAAGCTTTTGGGAGCTTTAATCCAATGTGCAAACACATCATCAGTTTCTTTGTCCTTGTTCCAGGAGCAAACTGGACTCAGAGGCCAAAAAATGGAGGTATGTACCATATTTGGAAGATCGGTCAGTCCAATCATTACAGTGAACCCACCTGATGTCCTTTTTTTAATTCCTCCTCCAGAATTTTTGCTGATGTTCTCAACAACATCTCCTTGTTCATGGAAATATTGGCGCCACACTTTCCGGCTTTCTTCACCTTGACTGTTTGCATTGCAAGAGTATTCAGGGTAAAAAAAAAGAATAACTTCAGTCACTTGTGATTACAGATGGAAAACTTCTTAACCTGTTTCTGAAGCTAAATAGTCAGCATGGAACTAATTCACTGTAGTTTGAGTTTAGAAATGTTTAGCCTATGTGAGGTTTATTTTTGTTATTTATCTGATTGCTTGTTGGATAAATATAGTGAATGAAGAAGACACCTGCAGACAGAAACAGAGGCTTGAAGTAGGGTTTTTTTAAAACACAAACACAGTTAGGACCACTCCATAGAGCTGTAGTAAACGGTATTGAAAAAAATAACATACTTATGCTGCACAATGTTACATTTATCCATGAATGTTTTTTTTTCTTGCAAATTATTGGGCAGTTGCACACCTAAAGACCTGAAAAAATGTTCTTGTAAAAGGCAGAATCAGTGTTTGGGGTCAAAAGTCAAAGCATTCCAGATTGCAGATGTGGAGGCAAATTTACAGATCTGGATTCAAACCATGAAACTCTGATAAGAATTGGAGGCAAGAATCCAAGATTAGCATTTGTAATAATGTAATAAAACTGCTAAGCATACTGCATCTCCTCTGCTGGATTGAACTTAGCACTGTTATGTGTTTGTCCAGTCGATTGTCGGAATGGCAGGGGGTGCGACCCGAGCTGCTCTGACTGTTCATCAGGCTCGCAGAGACAACATGGCCGACATCTCTGCCAAAGACGGCAGTCAGGTAACTGAGACTTGTATTTTCATCAGACTGAATCGAACCGATGTGAACTGCGAAGGCCCTTTCATGTTGCTGTTTATGTCTGGGTACATTCTCCAGATCATCCAGGCCACAGCAAGTGTTTCAGTACAAGGCAGCTGGGCCAGATACATCACTTCCTATCAAAGACACTTCCTCACCTCTAACCTAAATGGTATTTATTGTAACCCCTAAATCACATGACTCATGACGTTAACAACCCGGGCTCTTATGCCTCGAGGTGTGAACGGTTGAAACTGACTGGAGACAGATGACTCAAGGTGTTATGGGAAGCTGTGGGTCATTTGTAGGGCAGGTTGTCTACTGATTGCAAGGTTGGCGGTTCAATCCCCGGCCCCTCCACATGCCGAAGTGTCCTTGGGCAAGACACTGAACCCGAAGTTGCTAGTTGCACGTCTCTAGATCAATGTTCTTTTTCAGCTCCTACAATCTGTCTTCTGTTTCCAGAATACGAACATTACTGTCCCCAAAGGAGTGTTTTTTATCTTTTAGATGTAGGTGGACTGCAGAGTCTTATCCTGTGTTTTATAATGCACTTGTAGGGATTGTTTATCTCCCCGATATAAAGGTTTGTGTACTCCTTGTTGCATTGTACAGCTTGTGTTTGGGGGTTGCCTGCTACTGAAGCACTTAGGATGTTCATGTATTATTTGTTTTAAGTATAGGTTAATGGTGATATAATTGTAGTTATAAAGGTACAAACAGTGCAGCAGTGTTTTGCTGTGGCTTATAATATTCTACACAACAGTATAATAGGCCTTTTTAGAGCATCATTACCCAGGGTACCACACAGGTTTTACCAATAACATCAACCAAGGTTCTGCTCTGTTCCCAGTGCTGTGTGAGCTATGATGCACGATTACACTGAATGCATTTTTGCTGTGTTCAGCTGTGCTTTTCCTGCTGTTACATGTCAAAATGTCTCAGTGAAAAACATATTTCTTACTTTACCTATTACTTGATTTCCTACAGGAGACTTTAGTGAATTTGTCTGGACTGCTGATCAGTTTGATCCTCATTCCCCTCGTCACTGACAATCCAGTGTAAGTGTTGCTGTATCTAATGTAGAAATGATCATAGACAAAGAAGCACTTTTTAGGGGTTGATTGATTTTTTTTTACTCATACAGATTATTAGTTTTAATGGTTTTGATAACTAATAATCAATACTTAGAACCAAGGTCATTCCATTAAAAATTACTCGATGCCTGTCACCTGATGCCCTCAGAATCAACTGGGTTTTTTTTGTAGAGTAACTTCAGCATATTTAATGAAGCCATGCAAAATTTTACCATCATACTGTAATTATTTTCTGAGTTACAGACCTATTTTACATCCACTCCAGGTGTCACAGTCTAAAAGCAAAATCTGTCTTTTTACACTGTGGCTCAAAAATGCTGGAAAAAGTAATGCCAACTTAAAAGTGCAAAATTTCGACCCACCCCTATCTACTTCCAAGGGCCCGTAGTTTGGAAAGTATTCATTGTATATTGGTAAAATTAAGTTATTACGCATGAAACACAGCATTATATATTTGCAGCAAAATTAAAAATCTCTGTTAAAATTTAGAATAATAAACAAGACAACTTGAGTGAATTATCTTTGTCATCAGGAATCAGTTAAAAATAAGAGTCGATTATTAGAAAAAAGTGAATATCCATCCATCCATCCATTATCCACCCATCATCCATCCATCCATCTATCATCCATCCATCCATCTATCTATCCGCCCATCTATCCATCCATCCATCTTCCATCCTTTATCCATCCATCCTTTATCATCAACCATCCATCCATCTATTTTCCATCCTTTGTCCATCCATCATCCATCCATCCATCTATCCATCCATTATCCATCCATTATCCATTCATCATCTATCTATCTATCTATCTATCTATCTATCTATCTATCTATCTATCTATCTATCTATCTATCTATCTATCTATCTATCTATCTATCTATCTATCTCTCTTTCTGTCTTTCTTTCTTTCTTTCTTTCTTTCTTTCCTTCCTTCCTTCCTTCCTTCCTTCAACCCGTAGTTTTTATTTACAACACTAACTGTACTCTTAAATTGTTTCAGGAATCTGTCATGTCCTCAGTGTCATCCACCTCTGTTCTCTTCTCTTTCTGCTCCTCAGACTGACTCTCAGCCTCTTCTTCTTCTTCACCCTCCTTCATCTTTTTTCCAACTACAAAGCCATGCGTGCAGTTGTCATGGAAACCTTCAACGAGGCGCGGCTTTCGATCGTGTTGCGGCAGTACCTGAAAGACAAACGAATCCTGAATCCACGAGAGGCCAATCAGAGAGAACCAGTGTTTCTGGGTAAAACATTAGTATTTGTTGGCTTTTCAAGGCAGCTGTTGTCGTGACTCTGGCAAACAGCTGTTCAGTGTTGAGTTGGTGCATGTATTGTTAAATTACCTTATGTTTTATCAGAGTTTGGGAAAGCTGTGCCAATCAGACTCGGAGTGAGGCTGCAGGAGGTTGTACAAGGGTAATTTCTTATAAACAGTAATTTTTCTTTCACACATTTACAAGTCAATACGTTTTCACGTAGCTCTGCTTATTTTACAGCCCAGAGGAACTCAGTTTGGCTTTGAAGGGAAACAACAGGCCTTACCTCTTAGGAATCAGAAACGGTACACCACCTTCCTCCACAGAGCAGCAGATTGTTCAAGAGCCACGTTACATACTTTAAAAGTGATTTTTAACCCTGCTGTCTTCTGCTTAGGCTGTGTATGTGTTTGTCTGGCAAGAGAAGCATCAGCACATGATGAAATCAGAGCGATGTGCCAGGCTGTGTGGCTCAGCGACACGTTGAACCCCAAAACGTCCAAAGAGACGACATGTTCTTCACCAAAACAGCAAAGTGAGTCTTTACCTCCTTTTTAATCAGCATTCAAATGATGTTTAAATGTTACCTTACGCACAGCGGCATGATTCTGATTTTTATTTTTGAAAGGTCACTGGGAAATGGTGCACGAGAGTCACAAGCTGATGGACACAATTTTCAGTCCATTTCTCAAAGGTGAGCGCACACAAAACTGTTTTAATCTACAAGTCGTCAACTTTATTGCATGTATGTTTTAGTATCAGAACCATGATTCTGCTAATGTGATCTCCAGGTGTTGAAGCTGCTGGATGGGACATAACGAGAACTGTGATGGACTGGGATGAGTGGAGAGTTGAGTGGAAAACAAAAACCAGCTGAGCAGCTACTTCCACTTGTTTATATCGTACATTGTTTAATGATTATTAAGCAGTGATATTTTTTTAAGTGTGTTTGACTTGAATCACATTTTCTTGAAATGTTCATGAGTTCATTCCAAGTAGAGAAGGATGATCTAAATCTGTAGAGAGAAAAATAATTGAAAAAAATAATAAAGAGTTTGTAACTTACAGAAATACATTTATTTGTGATGTTTCAGTACCAGACCTTCAACAGGCAAATGGTTTGGTACTGAGATAAGTCATCCTAAATAGGGAGTGGCTGTAATTCTGCAGCTAATGAACATATCCCACACATTAAATCCAAGTATGAATTACAAAAATCATCATTCCACTGACTGACAACTTTCTGTAGAAAGTAATAATCACCAATGTGTCTCAAAAATTGTTTACATATGAGTAAAATCCAAGGATATTAAAACCCTCAAAGGCCAAAACCACATTCTCAAAAAATCATAGACTTACAGGTTACATATGTAGGTGAACCTGCAATTGCAAAGGAGAAATTATAGAAAATACATAATTTAGCAGTAGAGGAAAGGTCAACAACAATAATAAATCTCTTGTAATAAATTTACTCGAGACCTTTTCCAGCACAATATATAAAATACAGTCAGCGCCTAAGCCTCCAGGATCCATGCAGCATTAATATATGCACATATAAATGGACACAGTCAACAGGTAACACTGGTAAATGAACCTCGTCATGTGTGTTGAAGGTAATCGAAAATTTGAAATGTAAGAGTTTTTTAGCTCTTTACTGTAAAAAAAAAGAAAAGCCTCAAAAACATTCAATTTAGCTGTGTGCAAATGTGACATAAAAATTATAAGAAATAACCTTCTATTCAAGGGGGCAGTATTGGATTTTCAGAACCAATTTAGACACCACGAAGAAGAAAAACAAGCAACAACATCCGCTGGATAAAAAGTGCTGTCAAGGTAGCGACATTCTGCAAGGCAAAACAGGAAACAGCAGGTTATCTCGTGAATTAATCACGTAAAGTAATAACTGGCATTGACTACAGGTACTTTGCGATGGTTCAATATAAAGCTAGGAAAAACTGCTTCTATACACTCCTGAATACAATATAACTTTGTAAGATTTTGTTCTTTTCCCTCTCGAACCACACAATGCGACTATAATTTTGAAAATTCTAACCGGATATAGATTGGTTGTAGCGTTGCTAACTTTACTTCGTCTCTCAAGCAACTTTAGCTTTAGCAACAATATCAGTTTGTTTGGTCGCAAGTTGACCGAAATTGTGTGATAAATGGGAAGATATAAATGTGCCTACAACTGCGACAATTCGAGCGATTCAGATGTTAAGTTTTTTAAGTAAGTGTCCAGTTTTAGAAGTTTTTTTCCTACAGTAATCCAACTAACTAGCTAGCAGGAGTTACAGTTAAGCTAGCAAACAAAAGTACCAACATGAGCTGCATTAGCCTGATATCAGTGTATATAGGTCGGTCCAGCTCGTCTCAGCGTTTTATCTTAACGCCGAATTTAAGAGAAGACACATAAATATATGTCTTTTAAAAGAGGCAAGCTAAATTTGATGTCCCAGTCTTTTTTTGTATACATGAAGTGAATTTTTTGAGAATAAATACACTGAAAATGAATGGTCAATGCAGTAAAATATACTTACTTTCTCACAGAATAGTACTTGGGTCCAGATAGATCATAAGAACTTGAGAAATTGTTTTAACCTGTCCAATATACTTAACTGAGGAGGTACATGAAAGAATATCACAGTTAAGCCCATAAACAGTAATCAAATTGTGCTTTCTGAATTGCTAAAATTGCCTGTTCCCTGACTCCCAACATATGGTGACAGTATACTAAATATATCAGGTGCCTGAGGATGCCCTAGGCTTTTTGATAAATATTTTAAAAATTAGCATCTTTGAAATTGTTTTCATTGTTGTATTTGCTTCAGAAAGGAGAGAAATGCACACATCATTCTCCTCATCATCAGACTTGTTTCAATGACTTGTGTGTTGCTGCAGGTTTCCCCTGTACAATCCCCGAAAACTGAAGAAATGGCTCGTCAACATGAAGTGGAAGGACTGGGCTCCGACTCGCTTCTCTGTACTGTGCATCAGTCATTTCGAAGAACAGTACATCGACAGAACGGGCAAAAGTGTGACACTCCGAGAGGATGCAGTTCCCACCATATTTTCAGCGACTGACAACACCCAGAAAAAGAAGGTTTGTATTCGCAGCAGATGCCAAAATAAAACAGTGAGAAAACTTGTTTGAGATGACGAATACTCGAGTAAAGTCTAGAAAAACTTAGTAGCTTATAACAAATCAGTTCTATGCTAATGTCACTGTCTCCCTGATATAGGCTCCCATCAACCCAAGACGTAAGCGACACAAGGTGAGACCATCCTTCACTCACATTTAACTGTTAATATTATCTTATTCAGAAGTTATTTGTGGTCTTCTCTGAATGTTTTGCTCAGATGGAGCTTATTAAGTTGAGCTTAAAAGTCAAACACCTTAACTTTAGTGCTGTCAAGCTGTTCTACCTTGATGTCAGTGCACTAATCGTTGACCACCACAAACTTAACATCAAACATTTGAGCATAATATTCATTGTTTTCCTCTGTATTGTGATCCCAGCCACCTGGGAAGGCCTCAGAGAAAGAGTCACCTCAGTCTGCAACAACCACTCCCACCACAGCAAAGCAGAGCGTCCAGAACAAAGACTCCAACCAGACAGAGCAGGAGCCACCTGGGTATGTAACTACAGACAGGGAGGCTTTGTGCTGTCTTAGCTCTCCTGTCTCCAATCAACAGGCATACCAATAATACCTCTTCATTTAGAATTCATAAATGTCACAGAAAAAAGAATTTGCTGCTAGATCGGGCCTCTTTGCCATCAAAGCCAGTGGATTTTCTGCCTCTATTCGGCACATTGTGTACAGTTAAATGAGATGATTACTCGACACACAAAGAGCTGTGTTGACATTCAGTTAAAGTAATACGCATCAAATTACAAATTCATCAATCAAGGATTAAGGATTGTTGTTGTGCTGGATCAAATGGACAAAAAGAAACGTTGTAGTTCACAAACAAGTGACCAGTTTGATTAATCCCAGTGGTAACATTCATAGGCTTCAGTGGACTCAGCGTCATATTTCACGTTTAGGTTGATGAAACGATGATGGGTGTTTTATTGTTAGAAGTAATACTTTATATTTGCGGAGAAGAGGATCTACTTCATGATAAAGACAAGTATACAGGGAGGACAGATTTCAACAGTACACTGAGATGTCATTGTGGTCATCCTGGGAAGCTAAAGTCTCCAGAGTTTCACTTATACAATAGGTCAGGGGTGTCCAACCCTGGTCCTCGAGGGCCACAATCCTGCATGTTTTAGATGTTTCCCTCTTCCAACACACCTGATTCCAATAATCAGCTCATCGTCAAGCTCTGCAGAAGCCTGATAATGATCCTGATCATTAGAATCAGGTGTGCTGGAAGAGGGAAACATCTAAAACATGCAGGATAGTGGCCCTCGAGGTCCAGGATTGGACACCCCTGCAATAGGTCAAACCAGATTTATTCGCCGTTGCTTTGTCAGAGGTCTGTTTTTCTTAAAGTGCTCGATCAAGGCTCCTGTCATAGAGGTCTTTGTACTCTGCTTCAGAGATGCTGAAAATTAAGATTCGATTACTAAGCAGGGAACTTCTCAAAGTGTTTACTGTGGGTCACTTTCAAATCTACTTGGGAATTTACAGTATTAAAATACTTCCTTCCTTTTTCTGTGGTAGTCTGAAGTTGCTGCAGGGTCAGGATCCATTTCTGCTTCCTGTTTTTTACTGGATTAGCAAACTTCTTGTTGTGTATGCGTGGCTTTTAGCATTCACACCTCTTCCTGAGCTCTTTTTCTGGAAGTTAGGGTTAGATGGAAAGCTGAGTTGGCATGTCCAAGTCGCATCTTAGACTTAGACTTAGACAGACTTTATTCATCCACAAGGGAAATTTTGTGGATGAAATTTTGTCTTGCATGAAGAGGTGACAATAAGCAAACATGTAAGTGGTACAAAATGATGTCTGCGTCGTTAATCTTGCCAAATCCCATTTATGCTGGCACAATTGTTTGCAAAAGAAATGTCGAAAACCTTGTTTTTTTGTTTAAGCAAGAACAAGCTAACAATACCAGTAGTTGCGAGGCTGCTCCAATCAGAAAACTGACCAATCGACTAGTCTGCTCAGTGATATGTGGTTGCAAATATATTAATCTGCTTTCAATTCAGTTTCATTAGGACGCTGCCACTCTGTGATAGGTGAATGATGGAATTCTACATTGCTGAAAGGGTGTTTTGTCTGACCAATAGTCCAAACATTACCTTATTTTCATTTTATACCTATGAAACTACATGGCCAAAAAGTTTAAACAATGTTCGATCAGCTCTTCCATTTGTGTGATCGTCAGCTGTAGAAAATGAGTATGACGCACGTAAATTGACTGTTTTTAAAATGTGCTGTAGACATTTGGTTTGTCACGTCTTTAACGTGTGTTAACCTTTTCTGCTTTTATCAGAGACCCCAAAAAGTCTGACAAGTGGAGGATCATTGTTGATGAGGGGCTGATGACCATCGAGTCGTTTCCACATTTCTTTCATGGTGATTACTGCGTACCCCAGGTAGGTGCTATGATTGTTTGTTGTCAGATGTTTAGCTTCAAAAATACCGTTTGTTATTTTGTACTTATTTTCAAACTGTCCCTTTTGTCTCTGTGTCATTTTCCACATGCATCAACAGAATATTAAGTGGGCTCCAGATAATAATGTCACTGTAAGTGTTCTTATTTTTCTATAAAATACAGTATTTTGACTTTAATGATCATACTTTTGTTTTGTGAATTATTTTAATTCTTCAGTAATTTTCCACAGACAGAGAAAAAAGACCCTGACAATGTGATAGAGGTAGGTCTATTCCAGCATGATTACTTTGCACATCTCAAGTTGTTTACATTATTTATACTATTAATAACATTCATATTTTTCACATTCTTGCACACTATAGATATTTCTATTACTTTTTATTACTTTAAAATTCATGAGTTTGCTGTTTTTTTCATTTGTCACACTTGTTTTCTTTTAAAATCTATTTATCCTTCTTTAAAATACTTGTCAGCTTTTACTGTAATGCATCAAATCACCATGTCAGATTCCTCATATGTTCAAACCCAGTCAGCAATAAAACTCATTCTGACTCTGAGGTGGGTGTTGTGAGAGCCAGACTTTGGATCACACTATCTTCTGCCTGGTGTAATTTTGTGGCTGCAGGTGACGGAGCCGTGGCAGTGGCTCGGCCTGGACGTCAGAGGACCGCTTCCCCAAACACTGAACGGACACAAATACATTTTGACAGTGACGGACTACTACTCCAAATGGGTGGAAGCTGTGCCCATGCAGTCGTGCCTCCCTTCTCATGTGGCGAAGAACATCGTGGACGTGATCGCCCACTTTGGATACCCGCTCAGGATCCTGTCCAGACTGCCTCATGACATAGTCCACAAAGTGAGTGCACTGATTACTGAATGCTCTTACTGAGAACGTTAGCTCCTATCAGAATCAAAGTTGGACTTACAAAAGGGAATCTGAGATCATTTAGAAGTCTCCAGTAAGTTGGACTTGGTATTAAGTGAAGCGCCTGAAAACCAAACAAACACTAAAGTCTCGAGTCAGCTGAAGTTCGTTGACAAAGGCAGGTGATCTGATCATCCTAGTTTGGCGTATGATCTGCTTTTGAGAGGAATCGTACGATTACATTTCAAATAAATAAATGTAAAAGTTCACCAGACGCACTAAACATCCTGGAGGTGTAACTTACTTTGTACAGAGAGGAGAGCATGATAAACAAAGAGTAGCGGTGAGTGGACCAGTGTTAGTGCGGCAGAGTTATGAATTACCTCCTCCAGTCGGACTTTTCAGAAGAAAAACAAAGCAAAAACAGGACTCAGAGGTTTGTGGTGTGGAGCTTTAGTGACATACTGTCAGGTTATCACATGACTTCAACTACATCTGTGGGGAGAACTGTGATTCAGATTGTGGATTGTGATTCTGCCCCACAAGATGCTCATATGATCTTGTGACCTCATCGCCCAACCCTAGTTGAAGGTAACCTATATGTAATAGTTATATAGTACAATAGTTATACTCTTGTTGATTATCAGCAGTGTTTTGGAATCACAAACTCTTTAATCATACAACACTCTTGAGTTGTCTGATGACACAAGAGCAAACATGGGTAAACATCTTATACAACAAAATCACTGTCATTTTATCTTGACTAAGAAGCACAATTACCGATTTGTGTGTTCGATACAACACTAGCAAATCCCAGCATGTTGTTTTAACTATGAACTGCCCCAAACTGCACTGCATGGTACATATTTTATAGTACGCAGATGTAATACTGTGTGAACGTGTCTTCATTCCAGATCAACAGGGAACTGAAAGATCAGCTGAAGGTTACCGTGCCCCTCGTGGTCTATCATCAGCAGACCGGCACCGCGGATTTGATCACGCCGCAGCTGATTGACAGGTCTGCATGTAGAGTGCCTTGTGAATAACGTGACAGGAATTTTATTCTTTTCTTTTACACTACAAATTACTGTGTCCATATATTGTGGGACATTTTGGGAAGTCTCCCTGTCATGCTTGTGTCAATTGTTTTTTTTTCCAGTTGACACTTTTTTGCCACATTAACATGACTGTTAGTAGAGACAAAATGTGATCTGCATATTATGACCCATAAAGGTCATTGTTTTGAGTTAGTGCAGCCTTCAACAGTAGGAAAAGACACATTTAATTTATACTGTATCATAATTACAAATGTTCAAATCCCTGAGTACCGCGTTGGTCTTGCAGTATGTGAGGTTTAAATTGCTGCATAGCTTTAACTTCTATAACTGGATATTCTCTCATGATGCTGACATTTTCTCTATCTGTGGCTCCCCATCAGGATGGTGAGTGATCTAATAGAGGAGCATGCAGCTGACTGGGACGTTTACCTTCCTGCCAAAGTTGTCAGCCTGTGCTTCAAAGAGCATTCAACAACCAAGGAGAGGCCTTTCTCAGTGCTCTGCTGTAAGGGACTAAAGCCTGTCGAGTCCCCCAGAGGACTGAATGTGAGTGTAGGTTTTGAACATCTGAGTTTTAAGAAGACTTTTGTTTATATATATAATGCAAAATGACTTTTGTGTTCTTACTTTTCCATTCCATAGTACGCCTATTCCAAGATCCGAGAGAGTGTTTTCGTGGTTAGATAGAAGTTTACCCGGTGAGTTGAATGCTTTATATGTTATTGTGTGTGTTGTGGGACTTCTACAAAACGTGAATTCACAAAAAAAACAAGTTTTCATCATATGTATTTATTGCAGTAAACACTTACGTATGCACACAGGACTCATGCCTTCATGGGACAAAAGCAGAACATACAAAGTCTGGTGGTCAGTCTCTTCGGGCTTTTCCCAACCGTTTTAATAAAGCTTTGTGCTGTAAAGAGGCAAACTGTGGCTTCACAGAATTATTTATGTCGGTCTGTCTTCATTCTTTCCTCCCTAAAACTGGACTCACTAAATTACATCTGCATAAGACAGTGGTTCTCAACTGGTGGGTCGGGACCCAAAAGTGGGTCGCAAAGCCATTTTAAGAGGGTCGCAGAAGCATGGCCCCCTCCAAAAAAGCAGTAGTATAGAGTCTTTTATTTTAAAGGACGCGTTTCTTATGACACAGTATAGCAGGATATTTAGTGGTGGTGATGCCAGTCGTTGCCCACTATTAACCTCTAGATTTGACTCTGCCAGCTTATTGGAGAAATTTATGCTAAAACGAGCAAAAAATGAACCAAAATGTTCTCAGAATCTGTCAAAATGGGCCAAAAGTGTCCAAATATACCAAAATGAGCAAAAAATAAGCCAAAATTTTCACTAGCAATATTAAAGTCTGTTGAGACTACACCCAAATAAACCTTGATTTGTTAACAGGAACAGCAAACTTCAAAAATTTGGGTCGCGACCGTTACAAATGGAGACATAGTGGGTCCTGAGGCTGGACCAGTTGAGAACCACTGGCATAAGAGACCAGATAAAGCCTCCTCTGCACACCCAGGTCAAGCTTGGCTCCGGGTAGCAAACTAGGAGTGAATGAAATATGTGACAATCTTTTATATGAAACAGCACACCGTAAACAGATAAAACAGACAGAGTAATGAATAGTATACGTGAATTTAAATCGTAAAAGATGAAATAAAGATGGTATTTATCATCACAATCTGCTCCTATGTTCCATACTTTAATATAATGTATGTTTTTAGGGGGTTGTAGAATCATATTGATGTTGTATAGGAGGATAAAGTCAGTGAATCTGAAACAGTCGCGACTTTTACTTGACAGTAATACACAGCTTGTCTTACTTGGTCTTATTTTCAGGTCACTTGAAGCCAAACTGAACTCGGTGTCTTTAGAAAACCAGGAAAAGGGAGTATTTTCCAGTCGTGGAGGCTCTCTGAATCCCTAAAGAATGTCAGCGTTGGAATGAACACTGGAAACCTCGATGGTTTGACCAGGAATCTGTCGACTGAACAGGAACTGCAGATGGAACGTCTACAGCCTCCTCCACCCTCCCAAGGACTCACTGACATTTTCCATCTGTTGGGTCCAAATTATGTTCTGGCATTTTGTCTTTTTTTTTGTCCATTAAGTCAGTGGAAGGTCATTTTCATCATTCATGAAACTGCATTACTGAATGTAGCATTTAATTTCAGTTGATGTTGTCAGGACAAAGTAAATGCAGGTCAAATTATGAACAAAAGCTGAAAGAGCATGGTCATGTTTATTTTTGGATCATTTTTAAAATGTAATTTTTGCCCTTTAGGGGTGTTTCTTATGTGTGAGTGACTCCAAACATCTGACCTGGCAAATTTAAAGCAGCTGTACCCGATTGGTTGTTGCTTTTTGTGTATATAATGTAAAACATGTGAATAAACTTTCTACAAATAAGCATTTCTTTATCATGCTGCATGCAAAATATGACAAATTAGTCTTGTGTAATCTGCGCTTTTTCAAAATTAAGCCATTTTCCTGCAGATGGCGCATATTGTCAGCACTAATTCACAATATACAATGTATGCTCATATGTCAGAATTCACACCTAGTCAGTATGTTGAGTTTCTAGTGCGCCAGGAAGCATCTTTTAAGCCTGAGTTGCACCTGCAGATGATTTCAAGTAATGCAAAGAGACACTGAAGCCTTTTTGTTTGACTTAAATCTGACAAGTAGGTCAACAGCTGCACCTTTACATGCAGGTTTCATACAGGTTTCCTCCAGTGCACCTCCTAAACAGACACTTCTGGAACATTTGTTTTATAATATTTGTTTAATAATGTGCCAGTTTTCAGGGTGTTTACTTCTTACTGTGTCACATTTTTATAGACTCGAAACAAATTCTGATCCGAAGCATTTCGATTCGCAGGTGCTTCTCAGCCTTTGTCAGTCCAGCTGTCACTCTCACTGTGCTAACAGCTGTAAACACACCGAGCAGAGGAAATTGGGTGCTCCCACACAAAAGATCCGGTGAAAAGAAACACACCTGTTTGTCTTGTAAGGGAGGGAGGGAGGCATTATGATGATTCAAAAGATCCTGCAAAACTGTACCAGTGCTGAGTCCTGTGAGAAACCGGAATACTTTAACAGATTCATTCTTTGTTCAGTTCTACTGGTATATGGAGCTACTATTCCTGACCCAAGTATCTTAACCAATGAATGTCATGCAAACTGCACGCTTACTTTTAAAATGATGGAAGACTCTTCTTAAAGAGGCATATTATGCTAAATCCAGTTTGTCATTGTTTTTGAACATAAGTTCTATACAGCATGCCAGGAAAAGATTTAGTATGTCCCAATACACAGTAGGTCAACTGCAGTTTGTCAAAAATAAAAGGATGCAGTATGTAATGCTTTAAAGACACATTATGAGCACATGTGAGACTTACTTTAACCTTTTTAAAGGAGGTATAATATGATACCTTGAAGGCTGCTTTAAATATGAATGACACATTAAGATTTTAGTATAGCTGGTGTGTGTCCTCTGGCAATATTATCACACTCCATCTGTACTATTTTTTTAATAGTTTACACATGCTCAAAAATGCTCCCTGCAGGGCTCAGCCTGTGAAGCTCCTGCAGCGCCATCAGCTGGTGGATGCTGGAGCTGCAGCTGTCTGATGCTGCTGTGATCTCACAGTTGTCGCTGTGCAGTGGAGGTTTTTTTTTCTGTGTGCAGCCAACCGCAAGAAATGGTGAGTGAGGAAAACAGATACAGCTCATAATCTAATGTCCTGTTGACCAGCTAAACCGTACTTTTAGTTAGTCATCAAACCCTTCTGTAAGCCGTCAAAATGTCGGCGTGAACCAAGCTTGTCACAAAGCTATCATTTTAAAGCTGATGTCTTTGTTTAGCTAACCCTTGCTAGCCTGGGTTAGCTTTCCTTTACGTTGGTTAACCACTAGCTCACAGCCGCTCGACATTGCTTTACAGTGCTTAAGTTGATAACAAGTTTGGCGGAGAGAGGTCCAGACAAAGGCCATAGATAATAACATTGTTTCCGATAAGTGACAGCTCAACCAACAAACTTTGTTTTTGATCAAATCGCTTGCTAGCCGCGGGGAAGCTAACTAGCTAAAGTTATCGGCAGCTGCTATTGCTCGGCTAACGTTATCGTCTCTGGAACAACTAGATTAAAATGCTCCAATAGACTGTTAAATCTAGTTATTTCAACCTTAGAAGGGTTCCAACACAAATTACGTTTAGTACTTGTTAGTTTATAAACCCACAGTTGCGATACCCAGTTTATTGAGCAAGCCACTTCAGCTAACGTTAACAGTTGGTTTAAGGACCACCTTTGGCTAACAGCTAAGCTAACTCGTCATGACGCTAGCTAGCAGCTGTACTGTGGGTCTTTAAACGCCTGGCTGGGTGGTTACAGATTGGTGTAACGTAAACGAGTGTTGCTGGCTTACTCATAAACTCAACTCATCAGCCAACTCACTAAATGCTGTCATTGCCAGCATCAACACTGCTGCTGCCCCCTCACTGCATAACCTCATGTAACCTGGTTAGTACAGGCAGATTGAGTAAACAAACGTTTCTAAATTTATTTTAATCTGAGCCACCAGTAGTTACCACAGTACCTATCTGTTTCCAATAGATCCTTGAACTTCAGACTTAATGTCTTAAAAGTTTGAGCTGACCTAATCTGTCTTGTTGTCTTATTGCTCTTCTGCTTTTGCTTTAATTTATAATGGAACTGCAAAGATTTATGCCTTCATGGTATTTATGGGGTACATTTGAAGCACAGGCATTTTGCCAAAGTGCTTCCATTAGAAAAATAAAATTACCATCCATTACAAACTAACCAAACAACTTACATATTGAGGTTAAGACCCTGCAGTGTTATTTATGGTGTCAGTTTAACTGAGTAATTTTAATATTGTGGTTTAAAAATCCTTCAAACATTATGTGAAATACCACTTTACTAGATTATAATAAGCATTTGAGCTGAGGCCCAACTGTATTCCTAATTATGGATATTAACCTGACTAATTTAGAGCTAAAGTCATAATAACCCTACAAAGATATACATCAAGACCCTACAAAGTCAAGGATTCCCTTTGGGCAAGCTTTATTTTTATTTTTATGTGTAATATTTAGTGTTTTGTGTGCATTCTTTATTTTATTGTTTCTTATTTATGTGAGCATCGTTGGAGAGGAACAACTGGATGAATCAGTTAGTTGTCAATATTAAACTAACTGCCAACTATTTTAATCATCGATTAATCAATTTCAGTAACTTTTTGAGAAAAAAAAATAATCAAATTTCTCTGATTCCAGGATATTTTTATGGCTTTTGATGGACAAAACTGCTGTGATTAATAATGAAAATAGTCACCTAACTGAATTGGATAAGCAGTTTCAATCTTTATCTAACCTTAACAATTTATATTCAGAAATCTTTATAATATATTGTGTTATTGTGGACAGTATTTTTTGGCTTTAAAGAAAACGTGTAAATATGTGAAACGCTGTAGGACATTTTCTACCGTTGTCTGAGATTTTACATGCCACACAATTAATCAAGTTATCGAAAAAATAATCAACAGATTAATAGACAATGAAAATGTTTTAGAGCTGCAGTAATCCATGTATTTATATACTTAAAATGTGTCCTTGTACAACAGGTCTGAACACCCAAAGGTTTAATTGTGTTTGTACCAGCCTGCTTTTGTTGAAGTGTATATATATATATATATATATATATATATATATAGATGCGAATATTTGCTAATGGTAAAGCTTTTAACAGTTGATCACATAAGGCATTTTGTGGAAGTTTTATAGGAGTAATTCTTTACACCAAAATGAGCTTAATTCTTTAGTAGAGGATGTGGGTGTGAATAAACAATTGAAGGTCAGCCTAGATGCAGCTTATCTCGCTCTTTCTCTAGCATTGAAAGAGTCTGATTACAACTCCTTCACTAACAGCAACATGAATAAGAGGTTTACAGCTTATCTCAGAAAACAGCATTTACAAGGTCAACAGTTACGGTTTTCTGATTTGTATTTATCTACACACGTCATCAGTGTCTAGCTCTGACTCTTTCTTCCTCTTCTTGATTTCACTTCAGGATGTGTTTCTAATGATTCGGCGTCACAAGACGACCATCTTCACAGATGCCAAAGAGTCGACCACAGTCTACGAGCTGAAGCGCATTGTGGAGGGCATTTTAAAGAGGCCACCTGAAGATCAGAGGCTTTATAAGGTGAAATAAATGACCTGGAGCATCTTTTGTTGTTTAGAATGTGCAAATCTTCAACTACTTCTAAATTACCACAACAGTTAAGAGGCTATTTTTGCTGCATCAGTCATAAAATTACACAGTCAGCTCAATTATATTATAATTCATCCTTGAAAATTTGCACTGTTTGTTTGGTTTCAGCTTTCTGCAAACAGCTTATTAGCTAGCATTGTCCCCATGTGTTATTGTTGTGGATACCCAGATACTGATCTAATGTGTAAGTTTAGTGCAATAACAAAATTCACATTAATGATTAACGCTGTCTGAGCAGAGTGTTGGCTATTTTCCATAATATACAGAAGACAATATCAGAGTAGCTGCATTGTTTCATTCATTGGGTTTCAGCCTCTTCAGTGCAGGGATTTGCTGCTTTTCTTTATAATATATGGCATAAAAATTGTATATCTTAAGGTTCTGAACTGTTAGTCAGCCAAACAAGCAAATTAAGAGATTGGATACATTTCAGTGGCATTTTTAACTACTTTATCAACATTTTATTAACTAAATTAATCAAAAAGAACCTGCTAGATGTATTGATTTTGTAAATAATATTTAGTTGCAGCACTAATACTGTTTATAAACTAGTTACCTCTATAATATCTTAATTAGATAGACATCAACATGGTAATATTGTATTTAAATGAGTTTTTTTTCATTAGTTTATTAAAGTACACTAATTTGTGACTTTCACTAGATTATATAAAACCTGACGTACCTGTTTCATTTGTACAAAAAGTTTCTGAATTGATTTTCCAGATTATTCTCTCCACGTTATGAAATGGTACACATCTCTGTTCATAATGAAGGATTCTTTTCATGTCACTCACTGGTAGGTGTGTGTTAAAAAACAGGTCTTGCAGTTTATTTCACCAGACAGCTGAGGGATTCTTTAGCCTAAAAACTTTCAAACATGCTTGCTCAGAGGAACGCGACGAGTCCTCACCCATTTCACTTAACTGCAAAACTTGCTACACTGACAGCTTGATCCCTTAAATCTCCTCGGATTCCTTGGACGCGATCCTCTGAACAGCGTGATAGTGTGCACTGTGCAAAAATAAACATGAAGCGAACCAGCAGCTGCCTCTACACTACTTTGTTCTTTATGGCATTTTCCTGTTTAGGATGACGTGCTGCTTAACGACAGTCAAACTCTTGGAAATTGTGGATTCACAAATCAAACAGCCCGACCTCAGGCTCCAGCCACGGTGGGATTAGCTTTCCGTCTGGGTGGTGAGTTGTTTGCCTTTTTACCAACCTCATATCGAACCGTTTCACTTGTAGCTCAGTCTGAGCTCTTGAGGTAACTTTTGATCTGATAACTTTCTGCCTCTTATTTCTCCGTTTTCACTGTCTGTCTCCCAGATGATTCATTCGAGCAGCTGAGGGTTGAGCCGTTCTCCACTCCCCCAGAGCTCCCTGACGTCATGAAGCCCCAGGATTCAGGCAGCACAGCCAACGAGCAGGCTGTCCAGTGAGGGAGGGGGCGGGCAGACGCGAGGGCCACGTAGGGGGTCGGAGGGAGGACACACGGGGGGAGGGAGGGGTTGGATTTTTGGGAAGCGATGCCTCAGCGGGTGAAGTTTTACCTTGCCGACGACCGATCTTCAGCTGGGCATAAACAATTACAAACACGGACTCCCCTTGTTGTAAATGTGAGGGTGCTTCAAAGTGGTTCATTTGTCCTGAAATCGGCGAACGCATGCTAGAAAAATTGATAATTTCACAACAAGACCCTTCAGAGATACCTGACGGACTTGTCACGACACTGTCAGTCATCCATGGGATTGGTAAAGGCTGAACTTAAAGAATTGTACCTCGTATTTAATGAATTCTAGTCTTTATTTGGGGTAAGGTTGATGCTGCCTTACTTGTGTTCTTTTACTTTGCTGGCTTCAAAAGTGGGAGTTGATAAGGTGTGACATTTTTAGGCTTTTATGTTTGTGTGTTTCTTTATTAAACTATTACTAGGATTAACATGTTTTTTGGTCTTTGGCCTGGATATGTGTTGCGACAATAGCTAGGAGTTTGTGAATTTCTAAGTTACTATCTGTATTTCAAGAACTTTTGAACAATATTATTCTAAAATAAAAAAATAGATTCACTTGTTGGCAGATGATCTGGTATTAAGACGAACATTTCTTGGTACTTTACCAATCAGTAGTTACTATTTTCATACCGTAGCTGCTCGCAGAAGTTAGCGAGACTGAATGCACTCAGTCGTGAGTAACTACAACTCGTAACGCTGACTTGGACCTGGTGTTAAAAATGTAATGACTGACAGGCACAGCATCAATCAAATATGAATTGGTGGTGATTATTAATTATTTTGACCTTACTAACAGTGGTGGGGGACTAATCAGCTTACCTCTCCAGTGTTTGATTGTAGCTCATCATGTCGGGGAAGTTAAATAGGTTGCCCGAATTGTTTAAAGTAAGCACTAAACAATTTTCAGTTAGACGTAATGTTGAGCTGTGCCTGCCAGTAGTGGGCTGCACATTTAACGCTGCATTATCCCAGAATCCCTGGTTTATTTCATGCTGCAGTTTGTGTTGTATTATACACCATCAATACCTTAATACACATAGTTTTCCTAAATTGAAAGGCGAATTAGAAATGGTACACTTCTGCACATCAAAACGTCAAATTAAGGTGTAACACTGGGTCTCTTGATCTAGAAACTTTAAAAAAAAACATACACAAAAAACATTATTTACCACAGGAAAAGGATATTCTGACCTGGGGGTGTTGAATGAAATTGTTTAATGTTGCATTAAAAAAAAACATGTTTGCAAATTGAGGCTGTTAAACAGTGGGACATGATCAAAGTTGCACTTGTAACTGATTTAACATTAAAACAATTGTTTTTCACCTTTGTGCACTGTGGTGTTTTTGTGTGCCTCTCTAGTCGAAGTAAACAAGTGGATTCACTGCATATTCAGACTCAGCTGGACCAACTGTTTATTACTGATATCTTTAAATAGTGCCAAGTATTTCCTATAACCCTGCATGTCATACAAGTTTATACCATCTTACTTATAGGTATGTGTTGATCGTTAAATTTGTAAAGTAACAAGTTGGGTTTTTCAAGTTTTTGCCATATATTGGAAAAACGAATAATGTGTGCAAAAATTAACTGCAAATATCTATAAGAAGACAGGAACTAGGAATTACTTTGATTACATGAATCAGTCAGGTCTATAAAAGGATTTCAAGTTGAGGTCCAAACTGAAAGACATTCAATTTAAAATATGTAAAAAGAGAGTGTGAAACCAATTACGGTTGAGACATTTCTGCTTTATAAAAGAGAAAAGGAAAAGAAACATAGTTTTTGATTCCATTCATCATCATAATAAGTGTAAAACAACCACCTGACAGACTGTCATTATTTTTTAATATTTCTAATCTTTTATTTTCACCGTAAGCTCTGCCGTATGTGCTACACCGTAGGAAAGATTCAAAGATTCAAGATTCAAAGTTTTTATTGTCATGTGCACAGTAAAGAAACACGTTTCCCTGCACAATGAAATTCTTACTTTGCTGTCTGCTCAGGTTGCCAGCAACAAGTATAAAAAATAGTATATACAAATAAAATAGAAATAAAAAAATGTAAATATGAACTGTAAAGTGTATTTAGTGCCGACAGCAAATGCAAATATTAAAACACAAAACTACAGGACAGTTAGTAATCAGTAAAATAAGTATAAAAAAATTAAATAAACGTAAGCATGAAATAAATTAATTAATATTCCTATAAAATAAATCCTGACATGAGGAAATCCATATTTTAAGACATGCAAGAAATAAACAGGTTTTTATTCTAAAAATTACGTTTTTCAAGGGACTTTTATTTCCTAATGCCATACTTATTTAGTTCATAGGCATATTTATTTACGTATGAATGGTGATTATTTCCTAATATTGAATAAAACGCTGTTTCATGTTGTTTCAGTGCTCACGGTTTCTAAACGTCTCACTCCAAACTTTCTGACTGCACCTGAAGGCAGCACACGTTAGCTAGCATTAGCCGCATTAGCATCATGCTAGCAACAACAAAACAACTTCGCTCCTCCTGCAACCGACTTTAACTGATGTCCACCGCTGTAACAAGGACTAAAAGCCTCTTGTTTATCCATCACCGGTACAAATGGACGTCAGTGAGTGTGTTGTATCGGCGGGCCGAGCCGTGCTGGAAATGGTGGAGCGGGAATGGCAGCCTCTGTCCGGCGGGGAGCTGGAGCACCGGCTGGACCAGGCGGTGGAAGAGATCCTGGAGTCGGACCTGATAGCAGCACTTGAAGCGCAGCCGCCTCCTCCTCCTCCGCCTCCTCCTCCTCAGACTATCTACGTCCAGTTACTGCAGAGCCAAGCGAGTGTTGGACCCCAAGTTTTACACACAACAACCACAACAACATGCAGCTTCCCGGAGGAAGAGGCAGCAGAGTCCCAGGAGCAGCTGGACCCTGCAGACACTGCAGCAGTCAAGGTGAATATTAGTCATATTACAGTCCTCTAAGCAACATCTTACAGGTTTAAATAATATCTACAATATAGTGACATGAGTAGTAATATGATCCATACAGCAAACACTATCAGGGTATTCTCAGATCTTATACTTTTCATTCTAACTACTGTATTTTCTGATCTGTGAACACTGAAACAAGCACTGCACTGAATCAAGTGAAACTATCTCAACTTCATGCCTACTTGTTTACTTGACTTTCAGCTTGGAGACTTTAACAACCAATGTCAGATTAAAATTTTTAATAGTTTAGTTAAGTGCTTGCAAATAATCAAAAGCATAGTGAGGGCTCTAGCTAATAATTACTGTCACTATTGGTTCATCTTCTGACTATTTTTCTGGACTAGTTGATTTGTTTTTTAATTTATGAATTGTTATCAATAAGTGGCACAGGGTGCAAAAGAAAAATATTCAGAAATACAGTTTTTTTTGTATAACCTTCACTTGAAAAGTTAAAAAGAGTTCAACCAAAGTGGTGTACACTTAGTAAATACTGACGAAAAGACAAGTCTGAATAACAACACAGTAAGGAAAGAAAAATGTGGGACAGAGATGCACTTCAACTTGGCTTAAAAGTGACTGAAGTAATTCACTGATTATCCAGATAGCTGCTAAATAATTTTCTGTCAACTGGCTCCACAATTAATCATCTTAAAAACAATCTTACTGGTCCTTTAATGAAACTATGTGCAGCTCAACACTCTGAGAATTTCCGCTGTTTGCTCGGCTGTGTGAATGATAAATGTCACATCATACACTCACTGGATCCACTGACTGACCGACACTGTACCATCGTCTTCACCGTGTCACCAGTACATCTCAGACCTGCTTCAAAGTTCTAAGTCCAGGGCTCGGATGGCCGGTCGGGCTCGTTTATCCCTGTCCCACACCGTCCTCCTGTCTCTCACCCTGCTGTCTGAACGAGTCAGCTACCGATCGGTGTCTCGCCGCTTCCAGCTGGAGAAAGGAAACATCCACAGGATCTTCTTTTCTTTCTGTGAGCGCGTCAACATGCTGGAGGAGAAGCAGATCCGGTGGCCAGTCGGTGGGTTGGTTTAAGGGAGATTTGTTGAAATTAAGTGGGAAAAAAGAGATGTTTTGGTGATAATGATGTTGGTGTTTTATCTGTATTCTCCAGGCAGAGAAGCTGAAGAGGCACTTTTTCCATTTTCCAGTCTGCTTGGAAAAGACGAGCAGGAGGAGGGACAAGGTGTTCCTCAGGTCCTGGGAGTGTTGGGACACACTCGGATCCCCATCCGCCTGCCTATAGGGAAGCATGACGTGGAGAGCACAGTGCCTGAGGTGAAGAGAATGAAGAAGGAGGCCCATCCTGACTCCTGGTTAAACCTTGAGCTTGTATGTGACCGTAGAGGCCAGTTTCTCCACTGCAGAATCAGTAAAGGATCAGACGTGGACAGAGGCATCACTTTAAGAGACAAACTGAAACAGCAGCCTGAGCTGATGCCGTCTGGGTCCTGCCTCGTAGCTAGCACCGGATACTCGCTTACTGCTCAGGTTTTAACCCCCTACACAGAATGTCCCAGTCCCAGAGAGGAACTCTTTAACAGGACGCTGGAGGAGCATCTTCACATACTGGATCAGGCTATTGCTAACCTGAAAGCCAGATTTAAAAGGCTCAGGTATCTCGATATTGGACACTATGACCGAGCCAGAGCCGTTGTGCTGACCGCCTGCGTGCTGCACAATGTGTTCCTGGAGATGGGACAAGTTTTTCAAGGAGAGGTTGAGAAAGAGGAAGCCGTGATGTGTGACGGAGACGTGGAGGCAGACGATGAAGGTGAACGCAGACGTGACGCGATTGCAGATCTGCTGTTTAAAAACTTTGATTCAGGAAACACGTGATCCTATGATGTCTTGTAAATAACAGTCCTGTGAGATAAAGATTTATTTTAACAGAATCTCTGCTGTCTGAGTCTGTCTGCACGCCAACACTTTCAACACCCATCAGGTTTGTCACTTCACAGAGGATCGTATCCAAGGTTTTATGGAGTTGTTACTGTGGTTTACCAGAGTTTGGATGGCGCGTTTTTGTTTTTCTTTCATTTTTTGGGACCTATTTTTCCAGGAACTGTTTGCTGACAACAAACTCTCCACAGCTGCAGCCAGTATTACCTCAGAATTATGTTTAATTATCAAAAGAAAAAATGCAGTCATGCCAAAAAGACTTAAATTTATTTAATTAACTACAGGATTACTACCTGAAATAAGATATTACAAGACTACTGCCTAATAATGCAGGTTTACATCTGAATGCTTTATTAAAAACATGGATGGGTGATAATTTATTAAAGAATACATTATTATGCATTTTTACTTAATTATATCTAAATTAGCCACACCAAAAAACTCAATAAAATGAGAACCAATACTGATGTTGCCTTTGTTATCTTTAATAACCACATTCATAACAAGTAGAAATGTTTAGACTTATTATGTTCGCATTAAACCTGTTAGCTGTACCTTTATCACTGGAAAGCAGTAAACAAAAAATAAAATGTAGACAGAACTTTCATGAAAATAAAGTTTATTGCATGGGTGATTATTGCAATGCATTTAATAGTATAGCAAGTCATATTATTAATGTCTGCACAAGAGGTGATATCAAGCTAAGAAGCATATCTTGACATTGAACCGACATCCAGACCACAAACTGCTATAAAGACAAAACAAAAAAAATACTATTATTATTAAATTACAGATGGAATTATTTTTTTGTAATAATGAGCTTTATAATTCATAGTATTTATTGATTTCTTTAATTATTAAAATAATATGTGGTGTTGCAGTTCCGGCAGAGACCACTGGGGGGCAGTGACCAGTCAAAAAAGAGCAGTTTTGTCAACAGAGGAAGTCTGTTAACAAATTGACATTTACACCAGTGGTTCCATTAATACTGTCATTAAAAGAAGAGTAGTTATCCGTAGAAACAGCTGTATAGTATGTGACAGTGATATCATGTGTGGTACTCTGTGGTACAGTGATGGTAGGATGCCTTATTTATCTGTGACACTTTTGTTTTTCTCGGTTTCTAACTTTAGCCAACTAAAATTGACGATTATATTTCAGTACAAAAATAAATGATCATTTTCTTTTGGGACACAAGCAGAAAGGGACAACTCTGAAAATGGCTTGTAAGCTGTTTTCAGTATAAACAAGAGCTGCTAAGAGTGTCACGGGTGAGTGTCTAGTTTTCTGTACCATTTTTAATTTATGCTCAAGAAAAGAATGTTCTCTTCCTGTAACACCAAACTACTCGATAAACTGGAACAGTAAAAAAGTGTCAACGTGACCGATCTAAAAAACATATATTACAAACATAAACTATTTTCTTCGTGCAGTATCATAAAAGTTTTTCAGAAGAATCAGATCCTCGTCTCCTCCAGCCTACTGTCCATCCTTTGGCGTCTGTGTGCTGTTCCTCTGAGCCAGGCTGGAGATGGCCTGGGCCAGGTTGTTGATGGCCTCTATCTTCCTCTCCTCCAGAGCTTTCTGCTGCGCCCACATGTTCATCTTCCTCTCCTGCAGCTCCATGTACAGCTGCAGGACGTCCTGTGGAGGCCTGCTGGCGGGGCAGGGGGCGGCGGTGGCAGGAGGCGTGGGGAGGATGGGGGTGAACTTCTTGCTGGCTATGGCCTTGCCCACCCTCGTGCCGCTGAGCTTGGCCCTGCGCTGGGCTTCGATCTCCTCCCGGCTCTTCCCCAGGACTTCGTGCATGGTCTTGAAGAACTCCCAGTGGACGCTGGCGGCCCCCAGCCTCTTGGCCCTCTCTGCGTTCTTCCTATACGTGGCCAGCATGTTCCTCCACTTCAGATCACACTCGTAGGCCTTCACAGTGACGTCAATGACCTCTGACTCCCTCAGTTTGGCGTTCACCTTCTCTGCAACCGTCTCCCAAAGTTTCTTTTTCTTGCATACTGGCTGGTCGAAAGCTTGATCCATTTCAAGCCGGGTGTTGACAAGGTGCCATGTAGCCTGCAGCGTCCAAATAAACTCTAGAGATGAAAACAAAAATGGATCGTTTTATTAGCTCATAAATGTGTGACCTTAAACCAAACATTGTTATTTTTAAGTTAAGTTTGATCATTTTATTCGACACAGCCTCTCCAGTGTAACACCTATTTAAAGCTATGAGTTACCAGAGGATTTATAATTCAGGTGCATGTACCTGACATCGTCTGAATCTCAGTATTTGACTATAATATACAACGGGCAGATGCTGCGCACTCATCAGGGCCTCTTCGCTTCATGCGATGACTGGATGAAACCTGTTTCACTTCAGTCACTGAGTACTAACCTGTTTTTGTTTTGTCCGTGTCCACACTGGACACGACCGTTTCCTTTCCTTCCACTTCAGCATTTTGTATCACAATTGTCTCGATAACCTCCATGTTCTTTAACCATTACAGTTAAGGTTGTTTATTTAATAATAGTGCGTCTATCGCGGAATTTAACAACCTCTCAGAGGCAGCGATGCGCCTTCTCGAGTCGAGAAAAACGATGACTATAACAACGTCGCTTGGCCGCTTGGGAAATGTAGTCCGTTTTAATAGCTGTAAACTGGCTTTCTAGTATCTTGGACTTCCAGATGAACTACAATCCCTAAACGCTTCTGTCAGTTTAACGCAAGCTAGTCTTTATCGCTGTCACGGGGAATGTAGTTTTTAAAGAGAGGAAATGCAATGAGAGAAGGTGAGCGGTAACGAAATTTAAACTACAAATCCCAGAATATCATTAACCGACCCACCTCTTCACTCCCTGCTCCCTCCCTCGACCGCCCCTGTTTTGTTGTTTGGCTAAAGATGGCGTTAGCGGCTAACACAGGCGATTGCATTTTGTTTCAACAAAATTATTCGGCCATTGGTAACAAAACATTGATGAAATAGAGGTTTAATTCGTCATTTGATGTGTAAAAATACGTTACACTTAGCAAATACACGTCCATTAAGTAGAATAACGCTGGTTCGGCCTTCTCACGATGTAGGCCTGTTTTTTAGGGAGTGGACTGAAGCGGTTGGAACTCCATCTCCCGGCAGCGACTGCGGCGTCAGGTGGTACAACTTTCATTTCTCCTGCTGGTATCTGTAGTTTCCTGTTCACACTAAACTGTTGTTTTTGCGGAAACTTTAAAGATAATGGGTGAAGTTAATAAGAACACGTTTTCACCAGTTTGAGTTCTTCAGTTTAAAGTGAAAGGAAATGTCATTTAATTTGTTAGTATTTCACTGGATGCACCTAATAATGCCTCACGTCTGTAATACCTACTTGAGCTGAGGGGAGTTAAACTAAATATACCTGTTGCCTGCCAGTCAGAGGGATCATGGCTGCCTCACCTGTGCAAGGTGACTGTAAACACTCAAAAACACCTCCCAAAGAAGGACACCTATCCTCGCCGGAGTCCTCTTTGACATGGTGCGTGGCTCACCTCTCCAAACCTGGATCAGGAGCTGAACCTCAACGGCAGGGCCAGGCAGACTCAGGCGGTGGCAAGGAAATGGACAAGAGGTCTAGAGTCGCTCAGTGGCGAGCTCTAGTAGCTATCCGGACGCAACACATCAAGGGTGGCAAGGCTGGCATCACCCGATTCAGAAGTCAAGGCGGTCTGCGGCCCCTGTTGGACCTACTCAAACACCCTGAGTGCTCCAGGAAAATTCTGGACCTGGCTCTGAGCATCTTGGCCAACTGCTGCACGGAGCTGGAGACACGCATAGAGGTGAGATAAAGGGAAAAACAAAGGCAATATTGATCTCTCTGATTATTCAAGCTGCTCACATTTAATTTACCGTCCACTGTAGGTTCGTAAACTTGATGGAATCAACATTTTAGGTAAGTGGTTCACATTTTTACGCTCACTTTTGCTTTTTAAAGGTAATTTCATGCAATAATCTATTAATTGTGAAACCATACAATGAAATGTCAGATCATATCTATGTAAAATAAATTCTCGACTCTCTCAGTGGACATCCTGAAGAGAAATGTGGCGCTGGAGATGGTCCAGAACCGAGCAGCCCGGGCTTTGGGAAACTTGGCCATGGATCCAGAGAGTTCTGCACTCATCCACTCTGCTGGTAAGTCTGACGTGTAGCTGTGTGACTCTGCATCATTCTTAGCTGACAGGTCAGCATTGGAAACGAGATGCGACTTGAATTATTGATGGTAATTATGTTTTTGCAGTAGCAGCAAGAGAAGCTGTTGAATTGTTGTTTGTGGTGTTATTATGTACGCAGAGAACATATGTGAAGCAGGATATGCTTTGACCACATGGCGCATGTTGCTTTGCACTTGGTGCTATTTTTATATTGGCTAATTCCTCATGCAGTTCACATTTTGCCATTCGTCTTTCTTATTTGGGTGGTAATTTAACTGAGTACATGCTGGGAGCTATCAGTAATAGACACACCTTTTCTAGTTTCTCACACACAATAGAAGAAGGTCAAAGTAACCCACACAGAAAGCTTTCATTCATTCATTATCAGTAGAGGGATGGACACACCTGGGTAGCTCCAGATGTGTTCATGATGAGACACATGTTCAAAATTGAAAATGCCTACTCATTTTATAAATTATGCACAAGTCACATTTATGATCCAGGGCTGCACAATATACTGTTTAATCATCAGCCTTGCGAAGTGTAATGTAAAGAAAATTAACTCAATGCATCATGCTACAGCATTTTTTTGGTAGTGGATATGGAAAGAAAACGTTTTTTATTCACTATTAATGATCTACAAGACAAGTCTGTCTGATTGAAGATCATTTACTTTGATTTAAGGCTTCTTCTTGGAAACACTGAGTTGTTTTGTTCACTGAAAACGAGGCAAAACAGTGGTTGAATGGAAGTATTATGGCTGCAGAAAGGCTGCTTGGGGGCAGTGGTGGCCTAGTGGTTTGTGAAGCGAACTTGTAACCGGTGGGTCGCCGGTTCGAGTCCCTGGACTGGCAAGATGTTGAGGTGGGAGAGTGAGAGCGAACGCTTGTCCCAGTCACCACCACTGTGAGCCTTGAGCAAGGCCCTTAACCCCGGGCGCTGCACCGCGATAGACCACTGCTCCTAGTATGTATAGTTAAGGTTAACTATGAATAGGATGGGTCAAATGCAGAGATCAGTAAAGTATAGATTGTATTGTATTGTATAGATTATCTTGATATTGACCCAAATTGCATGTCAGTAGCATCTTGCAATTGCTGCACCCAAAACCAGCACCATAAAGCTCTGTATGATCAGTGGAAAGTCAGGTCTGATTACCTTCGAAAGCAAAAAACTACATTTGATGCCTTTAGCAGAGTTTATTTTACTTATTTTCAGTGCGGATGTATTTCCTTACATAAGCGTTGGAATCATTCTACAAAAAAAGTTCTGTCAAAATAGAGTTATTGAAGTCATCTGGTGAAAATTCCTGCATTTTTTCACGTATCACAGTGTCAGTTTTTTTCCAGTATCTGCAGCCCTCCTATGATCTGTGAAGTGTCTGACTGTTTCTATATTATATGTCTTTTAATTGTCAACCCTCCTCTTCTTCATACAGGTGGTGTTCCTCTCCTCCTCCTCTGTGTGTCGCTGTCCTCTGCCCCGTCCTCCCCCACAGCTGCTCCACCCAAAGAGTCCTGTCCCAAGCTGGAGTGCGCTCAGTCGGCTGCTCGTGCTCTCCTCTACCTCTCGGATACGCCCTCTAACCGCCTGCTACTGCTCACCCAAGGGACCTTGTCTGCCCTCGCCCCTCTCATCGCTCCAGAGTACCCCCAGGGGTTGAGGCGGGCAGCGCTCAGGACCCTCCACGAGCTGACCCGGGGCTGTGGCGTTGAATGCGCCAGGGAGGTTTCACGCTCTGGGGTCCTCGCTCAGCTCGGTGTCATGATATCCGGGGAGTCTGGTAAACCTTTTGAAGAGGTGGCGCTGAAAACACTGGCCAACATGTGCTCCCAGGGCTGCCTGCGGCCTCTAGTGGGGTCATTGGGGGTCATTCAGAAGTTCACTGAGGAGGTCAAGAGAGACCCTCTGAAGTCAGGAGTCTTCCTCAAAGCTTTGTGTTTGTGCTGCAGAGAGGCGGTGAACCGGGCCAAGGTGAAGGAGAGCGGCGGACTGGAGGTGCTGATTGGCTTTTTGTCCGCTCATCAGAGTCACCCACTGTCCCGGCTCGCTATTCTGGCCTGTGTGGACTTTGTTTTTGATGAATCGGCCATGGAGCAGTTGCAGGAGTTGGGGCTGGTCCCTCTTCTTGTTGCGCGACTCGTGGAGCTCACCAGAGGGGAGGAGCAGTCGGCTGAGAAGATGGACGTGAGCCTCTCGTCCAGCATGTCTCCCACTGAGCTGCTGTCCTCCACGTGTTTTGATTCCTTTGATTTCCCTGCTCCTGAGGGATACAAGAAGGAGGAAGCTGGTAGAGAACAAGGCCTATGTTCATCGAGCTTTTTAAGTCTCAGGTAAGAAAAATCACATCAAAAATCACATCAAAAATCAAATGTTTATTATTCTACTCTTCTGTGTTTGATGTTCACGTCTTTCTTTCTCTCTCCAGGTCGTGGTTGGTGTCTGAGGGACTGATATCTTCTGAAGGAGATCTGCTGGATTCCTCTAGTGTTGACGGGGAATGGGGGACTCTCCAGATCCCACAGTCCTCATCCCCTCAAACCTCCTCTCCAAACCCATTTTCCTCTCTTAAAAACTCTTCCTCATCCATCCCTCTGCTCTCCTCTGCTTCTAAGAAAGCAGCGCAGCCTTCCCCTGTCTCCTCTTCATCATCATCATCATTAAAAGTCACCGATCCACCTCCCTCCGCTGCGCTCTCATCTCAAACCCAGCCGAGTTCCTCCACCATCTCCTCGCCCACTAAATCAAACCAAACACCCGTCTCTCCGTCAAAGTTCTCGTCGCCACACAAAAGAAGACAGCGGGTTCATTCAGCATCTTGTCTGACTAAAGTCACCCTTGACACCCCTCCGTCTGCGCCCCGCCCGAATGCTTACCACCACCCGTACCACCCCGAACCCTGGACTCCCGAGTCTCCCATCCTCCTGCTGCTGTCGCGCTTCTCCCACTTCACCGACCCCAGCGCCGCTCTGGTCAGCTCCGGCGTCGTGTCCGGCCTGCTCTACTACCTCGCCCAGCACCAGGACCCCAGCAGCAGGTGCTTCCGTATGCTCTGCCGGCTGAGCTGCAACCCAAACTGTCTGCAGTCGCTGGTCCGGACCGGTTCTGTAGCGCTGATTCGCCACCATCTCTGCCAGAGGGAGGCAGGGTGTGAGGGAGAGGAGAGGCAGACGGACCGAGTGAAAGCTAAAGTTAAACAGCTCGGTAAGATGAACACGGTAACTTTAGAACAGCTGAGAGGCCTTATCTGACCTGTAAACCTTGTTGCTGTTATGAAGTAACTGAAACCACAAGCCAACGTTCACTTATGAAGCTATAAATAATGAAAATTTTATTCACTTGTTTAAATAGTTTGTCATTAAATGTCACTCTCACCTTGGATGCACTTATGATGCTGAACTATATTAATCCCATAGGGGAAATTTTGAACAGTCTGTCATTATTGAGTACAAATGTAACACTACTTTATCAAACAATATTTTTATGTAAGCTAAAATGATAGTCATTTTGATTTTATTAACTAATTATCGTGGTTCTGACCACATCTGGTGAATGCTTGATACTATGAAGAATTTTATATGATCACATGCAAAATCGAATCGTTTGTACGTTTGTAATCGTGTGCTCCTGACTTCGTAGGTGTCGCTCTTCTGAATAATCTGCGCGTCCAGTGTGAGTCTGGGTTTGGCTCGGGGGTTCTAGCACATGTGATGCTGTCGGGCTCCGAGTCCGACAAGATGAACTGTGCGCTTTCTCTGCCATTAATCAGCAGGTGAGTGGTAGACATAGATATGAATATGACAAATGTACTTCATTTAAAAGTATGCATTTCCATAAAATCCACTTTTCTGTCTTGAGTGTACATTTAAACTGCAGTTTGCTGTTGTGCCATTACAAAAGTCTCTAATTTACTTTGATGAAACTTGCTCACACTTGACCCATAAAATATGAACTACATAGAGTTTCTTTTTGTCCAACAGCAACAAGTCCCTGTTGAAGAAGCTCCTCCTGGACAGTGGTGGTCTGCTCTTGGCTCTGCAGCCCCTCGGCTGCGATGATGACGATGAAGTGGATGAAGACCACCCTGCTGAATGTGGACGGCTGCTCTCTGACTTGTTTAATTCAGGTTTGACCTCTAAGCTCCACTCGCTCTACTTCTCTCTCCTGATTGGATGCCTGTCGACTCTGACAGGTACCATTAAAACCGACATGAAACATACGAATCCACTTACAACAAAGTCAGTCGGGAAAACTGGCAGAGTTTCACCTCCTCCCTCGAAAAAGCCTCGATTAGTTGACACATGTCCTTACGGCGTCTCTGATTTTGACCTGCTCCTGCTGCTGGACGACGGGACCCGGGTCCCAGCCAACAGGGAGGCTGTGGCCGGGGTGGAGGCATCGGACGGGGTCGGCTCTGAATACTTCAGGGCTCTGTTGAGAGGCGGGTTTGGAGAAGCTCAGGGTAATACAGAAGAAGCCATTCACATTAAAGATGTCAGCACAGGTATGTTACTACCAGTGCTGCATTACCTGCATGGATGTCGCCTCACGAAGACTGAAGCAACACGGGAAAGTGATGAAGGAGGGAGGAGAGGGCAGTGTCATGTTTTGGACACATTGGTCCTAAATGGACTGAGTGTCTGCCAAAAGGAGACAGAGGGACACTCAGCAGAGGACTTGGCTTTCCAGAAAACACCTTTAGGTGAGGCGATGATTGGAGCTTGCAGATTTTTAGTGAACGAGCTACAGGGAGAGCTAGAGGATGTCTGTGTGTCGCTTCTGCTGTCCTGCTCCACGAAGGCTGCAAATCAAACGCCCTCAGAGAACAACGCTGAAAAGGCTGCATCGAAAATGGACCAAGAAGCGAGCGAGTCTGCTGAGGAGAACCTGGCTAGTCGAACATCCGAGCTGGAGCTGACTGGAACTGAGATGCAAACAGAAAATTTGCCAGAGCAGACAAAAAAACTGAACAGTTCTTTAAATGAAACAGATAGTAAGAAAACTTCTTTGGCTGGAGCGGGACAAAAAGTCAACAAAGGACTCGCTTCAGATAAGAACACAATCAAAGCTTCTAAATCAGAGGGCAAATCACTGGATCCAGAAGAGTTGACATTAAGACCAAAGAACTTGTTTAAAGGTTCAGCAAAGATTGTGAAATCAGCAGCTCAGGGCTCTCGTTCTCCCTCAGAAGCCGCTGCTGGAGGTGGGGCTCTGGCTGCTCTGCTCCCACAGGTGTACTGGTTTTCCCAGCGGTACAGTTATCCAGCGCTGGGTCGGGCCTGCCTGTCTCTGCTGCTGGGCTGTCAGGACTGTCCTCGGCCCTTCTTGTCCTCCTCCATTGCTGGGGATTGCCTTCGCAGACTGGCCAGAGAGGCTGACTGTACAGAGACTCTGAAACAGGATCTGCTGCGTTTGGCCTCAGTAGCTCTGAGCTGAACAAAGAGGGAATTGTTGAATTTAGTGATAAGTAGCATAAACTCAGAGGCCACAGAGTAAGTTAGAGTCGACTTAATAAGCTTCTGAAGTTGCCATTGTCTTATTTTTTATCAAATCCCGGCTACAGCAATATCACAAACACCTGAAAAACATGCTGTATGAATTTCTTCGGCAGTGACTGGTGATTTTTTTTTTATAATTTTGAAGCAGACATTTCTGTTTAATTCCGTTGTGATCGTAGCCCGTCCCAGCATGACACGCTTCTGTTATGATTTACTGTTGTTGCATTGATTTCTAACGGCATTTGTATTGTGATTTTTATTTTTTATTTTCATTCGCGAAACATTTAAGCCGACGCTTAAGTGTCCTGTAGCTGGAATAATCAGGGTTGGTCTCAGAGCCAGTTGTTTATTTTGTACATAGAGATGATATGGAATAGCAGATATACAGTGTGTGACTTTCAATGGATCCATATGCCACTGAATATATTGTTGGAACTTCACTGTGCCTCCAGTTTCTTGTTGTTTTGGCTGTTATTTCACTTCAGCAGAGAGCGAAATGTCAACAACTCTGATAATTTGCAGTGGAAATTGGTATACACATCTGACTGTGACCGCGGTGATCTCCTGTTTTTTTCCTCAAGTGCTATTTACAAGTGAAATGTTCCCCCTGGCAACCCTTTGGCAAGCTGACATGCTGAATTTCACAAAAGTTTAGCAAAGGATAACTCTGGTAATGGTCTGTGTTTTTCTTGCTGCCAAAAAATTGCGCGAAAAGCCCAAAACCAACAGTGTGTGAGCCTCTTTAAATACGTGTGCTGAATGCCTGCAGCGGCCTTGAGCTCATTCTGAAGCTCCAAATCTTTGAAAATGAGTCATGCATATAGACTTCCACTTTAGAAAATGGCGAAAAATCTCCTGTTTTTCAAATTTTTGGCAAACAATACTCAAATAAGAAGACACTAAGAGCTGTTTTCAGATGCGGATTAATACACATCTGGTGCACAAGTGAGCATGTGCAGCGTCAGGACATGTCAGGACAGCGGAGCCCTATGGCACAGACGAATGTGCTTCGTCATGCAGACTCCACACTCTCTATAAACTAGCAAAAATGCATTTACTGGAGGGTTTTAGGGGCCAGGTCTTCATCAGGAAAATGGTTTGTTTCAAAGAGAAGCCATCTGGAACAGGAAGTGGCTGTAACTCTGCAGCTAGTCTCATTCCTACGTACCACAGGAAGGCATGAATACTGAATGAAAGGTTAGAAAACACTCTAATAACAATCATAAATGTACCCCAGAATTGCTCACGTTAAATAGGTAGATTAAAACTCCCAAGGGCCAAACCACTTTCTCAAAAAAATACACCTTTCACATCATAGTATTTTGTTTTCTAGATTTCTGTATGTTTTTGAAAATTCTCTTTCAATAGAATAAAGTTTTAAAATTCATGCTTATGTATAGCACATAGTAGATGTGATTTGTTGCAGATTTACAGCCGCTCCCAATTTAAGGAGGCTTCTCTTTGTGATAAATCAGTTGCCTGTTGAAGGTCTAGCGCTAAAAAAGTCACAATAAATGTGTTTCAGCTACTTAGACGTGTGCAGGAGCCTGTTTGAAACTTTTTCATACATGCACCGTGTCTCATGAAATAGATGTGCAGTGAGTTTATTTTTTATTTTTTAACAACGAGAAAAATGTAGAGTGTTACCCGCCTTGTTTTAATGCTTTTAACACCCTCAAGTGCAGGATTTTAACATTTCTGACTGAGACAGAGGTGGATTCTGCATTTCTAGCACTTATAAAAACACCCCTCTCTCTACACCACACGCATACATTTTGAGTATTGATTAAATTGAGCACTACTCGAAATTAAAAAAAAAGAAGACAGAAATGGCACTCATTGTAATACAGCACAAAGTGGTTTTATTCCTGTCTGGGAGCACCGCTTCACGGCGCTGCTGTTTGGCCCCTCTGACAGTGTAATTAAGCCAAGTACTCTGCAGACCGGAGTTGGAAGCATAGCTGAGAAATATGGCTGATCCTCTCAGTGATGGGAGCCCTCGTAGCCGTCAGGAAGAGCGTTGGCGTGGGGGTTGTGGAACAGAGAGTGGTTTCCATCTCCCCAGGGAAATTTCTGGAAGGAGACATGTCAACGTATTATTATTGCTTTTGCAGTAAATTACATTGGAGGACGGTGTGTATGTCGCTGCAGACGGACCTTGGTGCGGATACGAAGGTGAGGATATGGCACAAACTCTGGTGGTTCATGTGAGTGAGCCTGCATCTTCATGTAGGCGTTGGCCATGCAGACACTAACGCCAGGAAAGGCCAAAACGATGGTCAGTATCTTCCACGTCCTCGCTGTGGAAAACACAATCAACAGACAGAAGCAAAGTAAATTACAGTTCCTGATTACGTGCCAGAGCGCGGATGCACCGGCCGGCCGCCAGCTCTGCAGACATTCCAGTTAATGTTTAACTAAAGACTCAAGCTATATGTGACTTAGTGGTGCTCCTGCATGGCTTTGGAACGCTGTTTGAATGGACGGGTCAGTGAAGACATACTGACCTCCTCCCTCGCCTGAATGCGACGCAGCAGCAAGCACTCGACGAGCGGCCAAGGCGGCTGGAGCCACAGACATCTGCAGTGGTGGATTAAAGAAGTAAAGAAAAAATTATATTACCTGAAGATACACGGTAGATACAAACTGCTGATTTCACATGCAAACCTGTTGAGTCTGATAGACAGCTATGGTGTATTTTAATGTCCAATATGTAACCTAGAATGACCCAAGAACTGCCTTCATGTGTTTTCATGTCAAGTGAGCTTTTATAAACTTAATTCAGAGCCAAAAAGCAACAAATAGAAGCAAAAGTAATAACACATCAACTGAAAAGCAACTCCACTTAGGCAATTAAACATTATATTTCTGATTAAAAGCACAATATTAGCTATATTTCCCTCTACAAAACAGCCATGGTCAGGCAGGGCCTACCAGTGGTGCTGTGTAATGAGAGCTGTGAAAGCCATGCACCAATTAAAAATCAGTAAAACCAGGTTAAAAACTTACTGTTCTTCAGGTAGGCAATATTCAGAAAGCTCTACTGTCCTCTTATTTTTCTGACGAATTCTCCTTCCTGCTTGTTTGCCCTTCAGTCTGTCCTAAGCTGAACTCAGCGTATCAGACTCCTCCCCATTTCAATCTGTCTCTGGGCCAAGAAACTTAGTTTATATTTGGGCAACTGCAAAGGCGGGCAGATACGTGACGGAGAGGGCAGAGGAGGAGGCGCTGTGGAGGACATTCAGCCTGCAAAACAAGACATAAACACTCATTCATACCAAATAATTCCACGATAAAGTAGTGAGCTTTTGGGATTTTGACACAAACAGTGTGTTAGGTTTCACTTTTGGTTTGGTTGTTTACAGAAAGACGGTGGTTCAGCTGTGGGTCAACGGTGCAAAATGGTGTCCAGTTTATTTCCTTTTTTATTTAATTTATATCTTCTATCTGTTTTTCCATTAGATTAGAGGGACACTAGGGAATACGTGATATATAGGAAGGAAAACTAAAAGGTACATTGCAAGCTCTTGGGCTTTTTTGAGCCTTTGAATGCCATGAAACAACAAAAACAAATGACATATTCTGAAGAAAATGTCTTTTTATCACAAAATATATAGCATAATATAACAAAACAGGTTGGGACATGCCCTTAAAATACAGTATTTTGTTCTACCATTTAAAATATTGATTTATTTAGAGAAAATACAGATGTTTTTCTTTTATTTTGGCATCATTACACTGCTGCCACTGAGCCATAATGACTGTAAATTATCTGTACACTTTAGGTTGAACTATATGCTGAATAAAAACACAAATAGCACCTTAAATCCAGATTTCTATAAACCAGGTTTTAAATCAGATGCAGTTATATCGATAAGTTTGGGCAGAAAGTCCAAACAACTCCTGCAGTAAACAGAAATAAAAACATTTCCATGCATTTTGTCTTTTTGATATTTACATTAATCATGAGCTAAGCTTGAGGCCAAACGTTCGGGCACTGTTCCACTGGCAGGAAAAAAACATAATTAACTTTATAGGTCTTAATTGACTTGTTAGAACTTAGGGAGGGGAGGTCAAGAATCGTCATTAGGAGCTGCTAATGACATTTCCAGAGGTTGATAATTTCTCTGACTCATCAAACTTTGTGGTTTTTCTCTGCGACCGGTAAGAAGATCTGAAAACGAAGCTAATTAATGCCTTCAAAGGAGGGTGAGGCTATAAAAAGATGTCAAGGCGCTTTCAGCTTGACAAAAAGTCATTAACAGATGGCAGCTAGCAGGAAGTCAAGACGGGATCTGGAAGAAAAACTTTGAGATTAAGCTGCCGAGAAGAAAGGAGAAACAAAATCCCCCCCCCAAAAAAAAAAAATTAGTGCAGAGGAGCTGCAGGAGGCCTGAGCTGACACAGGAGAGCAGCACTGAGGTCGACACATGGAGGGAAACTTTACCTGAGGCCTCGTCACTAAAGCCGCCTTCTGAAGTGAGCAAAACAACATCTGAGTAAGCCAGAGTGGTTTTTGAAAGAACACCTTACCTGCTATTAGGCTTAGGAGTGGAAATATTCGGCTTTGGAGTTGGAAACACTGCACTGCTTCACTCGGTACAGACAGACTGTCCACCAGATGGGGTAGTGTTGCTATAAATTCTCTTTAAACACCCCTTTAGGACTCCTAGTTCATTCATTGTTGCTGTACAGGCTTTATGGGGCTCCTTTATCTTCCTAATGGCTCACTTGGTGAACTGCTGCAGAGATTTTGTGTAACCTTTAAAAGAAAAGCTGACATACGTTTGCATTTTGGCTGATTTACCTGCACAGAGATGTTGAGAGGCAACACGATTCAAAGATGAACGTGTTAAAAAGTGAAAAAAGTAGTGCTGCTATCATATTACTGTCTTTACAAAAAGGTAGTGTCTCGAGTTAAGATGTTTCTGTACTGTAAATTCGGCTCCATTGAGTGTTAATTTGGGACTTCCACGCTCAGTATTGGCTTTGTCGTCTCTGTCTGGACAGCTTCGGGCTGCAGTGCCAGCAGTGATGTCAGCCGGTCATGCGAGCGGCCCGTCTGAACGTCTAGAGCTTGTGTTTTTGTGGGCGGAGGTTAAACAGTTTGAAGAGAGACGGACACACAGAGGTTTGCATGTGCTGCAGGTGTGTTGATGCTGGAGCTGAGGAGGCCTAGACCCTGGTTGGACATGTTCGACTGTGACTCCACCGCCTTATCTAAGCTTTACTTCAACATCTTAACCAAGTATTCAATTAGAAATAACACGTTTGGAACCAAGTCAGTCCGTGCCAATTCAGACAGAATTTAGGAAATGTGTTGTCTCAAATGATCTTATTATTTGTTATTTTATAAAGAGAGCAATGAGATACTGACTGCAGTTCCTCATGTGGCCACTGGTGTCATAAATGACAAGATTTTATAAATGTTCTACAGATATCCTTTCAGTTAATGTCCATCCATCCATCATCTATACACCGCTTAATCCTCTGTAGGATTGCGGGAGCTGCACCCGATCCCAGCCGAGTGGGGCGAAGGCAGGGGACACCTTGGACTGGACTCCAGTCTATCACAGGGCTACATTTAGAGACAGACAACCAAGCACTCTCTCATTTACACCTACAGACAATTTAGAATCATCAGTTAACCTCAGCATGTTTTTGGACTGTGGGAGGAAGACGGAGAAAACCCACGCTGCACAGGGAAAACATGCAAACTCCACACAGAAAGATCCCAGGCGTCCTAACCGGGACGCGAACCAGGGATCTTCTAGCTGTAAGGCGACAGTGCTAACAACCAAGCCAGTGCAGCCCTTTTAAGTTAACGTACAACTTTTTTTTTTTTTTTTAGCCATGCTGGTCATATGACTCCAAGGATGGTCAACCACCTTGATCCAAAATGAAATATTTTAGCCACTGCCGTGTCTTTTGCAGACGTTCATTTTCCCCACAGGATGAACCCTACTGACTTTGGTGATTCTCTGACTTGTTAGATGGTTTTCTGTTCCAATTATGATGAAAAATAATAATGACCCTGGAGATCACTTTCCTTCTGTGCCATCATCAGTCAATAATACATGATATTAAATAAGTAAATAATATTCTGACACGTTGACACCTAATAAGTAAACGTTAGCTTGCAAACCTCCATCCATCCATCCATTATCTATACACCACTTAATCCTTCACACCTGCAGACAATTTAGAATAGTCAATTAACCTCAGCATGTTTTTGGACTGTGGGAGGAAACCGGAGTACCTGGAGAACATGCAAACTCCACACAGAAAGATCCCAGGTGTCCTAACCGGGACGCGAACCGGGGATCTTCTAGCTGTGAGGCGACAACCGAGCCACCATGCAGCCCAGCTTGCAAACACCTTAGGCTAAAATGTAAAACATGTTAGACATCTCTCCTGCTTAACATCTAGATTTGTCAGTATCTCTGAGCTGGCTGTTCCCCCAGTGTTGAACCCAGCAGCTTTTTGTGTCCAGTGAACCGATCCAGTAGTTTTTCTACTTGAACCAAATGAACAGCAGGTCCACTGGTGGGTTTGGAGGTTATAAACACACAGCAGCCGGAGGAAACGCTGCAGACTCAACACAGCAAAGTGCACAAGACAGAACGCAGACTGGTGTGTAAATAACAAGGTGAAGGTAAATACACATTTATATTCAGCCTTTTCAAAAGCACACGCGGACCGGATCCTCTTGTAGTCACTTAAACATTATTTACATTTACAGAAAAAGGGGGATTTAAATCAATGTAGGGAAGCTGTTTTGCAAATAGGAGCAGTGTTTAAACTGAGTTCAGGTGGTTTCACCCTCCACAACACCCACACAGCTCAGTCTGTGTGTTTGATGCCAGTAGAAAGACAACTGTGGATTGTGTGCGATGCAGTAAGTGTGTGTGATGTTGGACCGAGGTGACGGCAGCCTCTGCCAGGTTTAGCAGTCCTGTCCCGTCGCTCCCTTGTAAAGCTGTGGCGCTCTCTGTGTTTTTTTTTTCTTTTTTCTGGGCACTTCAGAGCAGCTCACATCTAAGCTCTTTATTGAATTTATAACGTCATGGCAACCGTTTCTCTGGTCTTCATTATGCAGGTCCTCTCAGGAGGCAGCAGAGAGTCCAAACCAGGCTGGAAAACAAAACACACACAGACAGACTGAGCTGAAAACAAGGTTTCGGAATGATAGGCTGCTTTTGAGGGCATTAACTTGAAAGCTGACAGTGAAGAGCAGTTTAATGCGTTCAAATTATATAATTAATAGTAGAATACAACTAAAAACTGTACTAACATGCTATCATCCCTCAGATGCCCCCTGTTCTGATCTGTGCTCAGCTGTGTAACCAACGAAACACTTTCAATAAAGGCTACAGGTTACAATTTGAAAACACAACGGACTGTCTGATTACTTATGCTGAGGAGAAAACGAAGCACAGTCAACTTTAGTGAGCATGTGTGGGAAGTCAGTTCAATAAAAATGTACTTATAAAGCCCCAATTCTTGTCAGGCCAGCTTACAAACTTATATTATCGAGAGAGGTCCAACACATCCAGTGATTCCCTCTGAGCAGCACTTGGAGACAGTGGGCAATAGTAGAATTTTAAAAGATTAAACAAAAATCAACAGTAAACGTATTCTAGAAAATCACCTCTCTCATCAAAACAAGCTGTAATTTTCCACAATTAAATTCTAGATTCTAGCCTTAATTTAACATACCATGCATTTTAATGTTTAAAGAAGAATATTTACACGCGTAAAAGCAATGAAGCTACCTCTAAATATTGATATTAGTTGGATTTCATTGCATTTTTATGTAAGGAAAAAATACTGTTGTAAGTCACTTTCAAATTACAAGCATTTTAGCTCATATCAAGTGCAGTATTTTGCTTTTTCATGTAACTTTACATTTAAATTTTGCATATTTGACAGATATTTGATATTTTAAAAGTATTTCACTGATAAAATTAGTGGATTTACCTTTGCAGAAGTGCAAATCCATGGTTATTAAATGAGTATTTAGGATTATATTTACAATAATGAACTGTTAATGTGAGTCATATCAAGTATATTATGAGTTTTTACATCTAAATCTTGTATATGTTGTAGATCTCATTCATTTTTGTGTATTTTAAGAATGTGGGGGGAAAAATGTAAAATTAAAAGTGGAAAAATCCAACAAATAACAGATTTCTTTTACAGTGTAGGCCCAGTTTGGCTGCAGACGCTTGAACAAACCATGAATCCTCCATCAGTGTCGTCCCAGCAGGGCCTTGGATGAAGCGAGGTATGTTTCTCTGCAGTGGAAACTTCCAGACACTGTCCATCATGTGAGCAGGTCCCGTGCAGACGCAGCGAGTGGAAGGAGAGTTCGCCGTCCATTATCTGCTGCGGGGATGTTTTCTCACAGTCTGACATAACAAGTGAACCTAAGTGCCGCTGACTAGTTCGACTGTATGTGGTTTGTTCGAGGCATTTTAAAAATCCTCATTACAGCATGCAAGTGGAAACGTCCAGTCCCTCCCTTCAGTCTCTGTTGACCAGCTTGTCTTTAAACAGGCTGAATTCCACATTATTTGCACCAGTTAGAGCATTGAGAGCGTTAATAACAAGGTTTTCTGACAACATTAGCAAATATTAATATTTCAGCTAACTGGAATCCACTGTAATTACTAGTTAGCGTAAAGGATAAGGCTGAGGTTGTTTGGTTCATTTTTAGTTTTGACCTCTGTATAGCTTCAGCCATCAGACTACCTTGTCCTAACCATAGACATATATACGTAGACGCCGCGTTGACTGCTGCTGCCGATTGGAGCCGACGTGCCTACACGGCGGCCATCTTGGTACAGTGCCATTCGCCCCTACAGCGCATTATGTCTATAGAGGAATGACATGTCTGCACTATAAAAGTGATCATAAATCCATCAGTTGTCAACATATATTGTTTGTTACAGACGTCAGACAGGCAAATAGAACAAAAGCATCCAAGCATCCTGTGTCAAAGCTAAATGTGTGACGTTTTTAACAAACCAAACCGTTTGGAAATCGGTCGAAAATTCAGTGATTAAATCCATTTTAAGATTATGGAGTACCTCTTACCTCCATAGACTTACATTCACTCCTCCTTCTGCTAGCCCTGTACCAAGATGGCGGAGCTTTAGGCACGTCCCTCCACAGTCAATGCGGCGTCTACGTATATATGTCTATGGTCCTAACCCTCTGAACCCCAAAATGCACCAGTGAGTTTGAAAGGCATAAAGATATCAGCCAGAAACTGTAAAAAAACTGGATAAATTGTGTCATTTTCGACTTTCTGATCATCTTACTTACCTGCATTGTGCCGTTCTAGTGGGAAACTTAAACAAATATAAGCTTAAATTCGTAATATTTCACCAAAATCACTTCATTCTCTCTTAAAAATGGCCAGAAAGAAGCACTAGATTCTGTAAAAAACTGAAAATTCTGCGCTCTCTGGTGCACCTGTGAAGTTGTTCGTCTCTCAGCTGTGATCAACACGACAGAAAATTCAGGAACTTTTCTGCTAAACTGGACTGAACTGCAGGCAGTGTTTGCGCAGATCAGATCAGAGACGAATATGAAAACAAATGTGCATCAGTGTCTACAGTGAGGAGAGCCTCCACGTTCATTTTGGGCTGTGGCTGATATTTCATTTAGAAGCCTTTATTGTGACATTCCAATATCTTTGTTTATCCCTTATATGTGTTTTTAAAAAGGTAATGTAACATCAGTCTTAGTCTTAAGGTGTTGTATGTCACTGAAATGGACCCTGACAGGACGTTTTTTCCCCCCACGCATGGAGAAAATGTCAGCTTGGGTTGCCAGCCTGTTTTTCTGACCTCAGTCTGAAGGTGAGTTTCCCACACAACAGCTTCCACCTCCTGACTCCTTGTGACCAAACAGCCCATATTTTTTGTTATTTTGAAGAATGGTGGAGTCCTACTTCCTCATAGACCCCCTGGTGGAGTAGATTTTATTGTCCTGTTTCGGCTGTGAGGTTGGTTTACTGGAAGCAGACTTCAGCCCTCGACTCTCTCTGACCAAACCTGCTGGGCCAGACACGAGCTCAGCCGAAACAGCTGGATGAACAAAACCAGCGCCAACACAATCGCTCTGTGGGTCTTTGTGTTCTTCCCTTCATGTGTGCGCTACATGGAGCTGAACACTAACATTAAGCCCCCCTGGAGGTGGCCCACAGGGCTTCACAAGCTGGAAGAAGAAGAGCGTTAAACCTCCAGTAAACACTGCTGCTCCAGTCCCGAGGCTGAGAAAAGAACCTTACCAAGACTACAGAGAGGGAGGCTGATCATTTAACCAGTGAGGAGGTGTTTGTCTTGTTTTGGAGACATGAAGCTGTTCAAGTTTGCAGATTTAACTGAGGTGCACACATTAAACTGATCCTGATTCTTTCCCCCCATACAGACTTTAGGAGCTTGTGTTTGTATTTACACCCCGACCACCGAGTGGAGACGCTGTTATTGGAGACACTTGGCAGCGTTAATTGCACAGGTTAATGTCATCACGTTCAGGTGCTGCTGCTTCGTTAATGAGGCCCGGCGTTTCTGACTGTGCTGCTGCTGCAGTCTGTGTTTATGCTAATGTTGGTTTCATGCTCTCTGTGGAACATTTTGGTTTATTTTAAGAGAGAACGGAACAATGGAGGACACTGCAACAGCAAGAGGTTTGCTGTATATTAAATCTGACGGAGCATTTTATTGAAAGGATGCGTCATAACTGCAGATTCTGACAGAGGAGAAGCCCCTCAGTGGAGTTTTAAAGGTAGTAAACAGATACTATTAAGTAAATTAGAACCCCCAGTACTCTAAGGTAGTAACAACAGGCCGACACTGACGTATTTCCTAGAGACAAATCTTCAGTCCATCCTGCTCACCCCCCCTGATGTCTAAAGCCATCATCTGGTGCTTAAGCCTGCCTGGTAAGTCTGACACACCAAAACATAATCCTGAATATATCCTTTAACCCTCAGCAGCGTGGTGACTGTTAAGCAGCCTGCTGAGCGGGTCAGTGTCAGCTCAGTCTCATCACTTCAGGGATTTTTCCTCCTCGTGGTGTCCTTCCTTAAAGGACACGTAAGGACACATGCAAACACAGAATGTCATCTGTATGTACACAGTAAACAAATTAATGTTTTTTGGTATTTTTAAATTTTTTAAAAATGATTTTACACATTTCCCAGTTTAGGTGAATAACAGAGAGTATTTGGTAAAATTGCAAAAAAGAAAAAAAACAAACAAAAAAAACCCATTTATTACATGTTAGCCCTAAAAAAACACCAAGAATGTGATGTCTGCATCAAAAATCTGTATTCTTGCAATCCTTTTACATTTGACAGTAAAATTATACTATTTTTACTGTATTAAAATCAGCAGATATATTTTTTTTTAATTTGTTTATATATATATATATATATATTATTTACAGATTACAGAAATGATTTGGTAAAACTGCAAAAAGAAAAAAAAAATTATTACATGTTAGCCCTAAAAAACAGACATCAAAAATCTGTATTCCTGCAATCCTCTCCCATTTGAAAGTAAAATTATAATATTTTTACTGTATTTAAATCAACAAATATCATTATTTTTTTGAATATTTCTTTGTTACAAATGACCCCATTTTAGGTAAACTACAGAAAGTATTTCGTAAAATTGCAAAAAAAAGAAAAAAACATTCATTTCATGTTAGCCCTAAAAAAACAGACATCAAAACCTGTATTATTGTAATTTTTTCACACTTGACTTAAAACTACACTATTTTTACTAAATTTAAATCAGCAAATATCATTATTTTACATGTTTGCCGCTGTCATTTTGAAAGAAAAATTCTGTATATTGAGGGTTGAAAAATTATAAGTTATTTAACTGTTATATTCAGACGTTCTGTGTTTTGGTGAATTAAGTATTAATTTACATGTTAATCCTCAAGAAAGTAAAAATATTAACATTTTTTTACTGTATTTAAATCAGCAAAAAATGTAATTATTTCACAAATATTTGCTGTCATTTGAAAAAATAATATTAAAAATTTTAAAAAATTGTGCAAAATTATTTAACTTTTGTTTTGCAGTTTTTCCCAGTTTGTAAATTAACTGTAAAAAAATGCATACAGGAAAACTGTAAATAAAGTCTGCGTCTAAAGTGGATATTTAACAGACAGTAATTTGTTCTTCTACAATGTTTGACTGTAAAATTACACTGTTTTACTGTATTAAAATCAGCAAATAAGATCAATATTATAGATATTTGCCACTATTTTTTACCTTTTTTAACATTACAGATTTTTTTTACAGTGTATACATAGGTGCACACAGTGTTTGTAGTATGACAGACCACAGTGAAACTGCCATCCAGATGTGTCTCCACAAACTCATGTTACATTACTCCTCTGTGGGTAAACGAGCCAACAGTCTGCTCCGCCACCTCCACCTCTTCTCCTCCTCAGAGCTCTGACATGTCCTCTTGAAAAATTGACCCTCTCCTTATGGATGTGTGTTTTTTTAAGGGACCTCTCAAACATGCAGACAGATAAATGTTTAGAGGTGAATCACGGGCGAGGGAGTCGTGACTCAGACGTGGGTTTTGTTATTGTCTTGTTGCTGTACCACCAGGGACGACGATGTGGTGGTCTGACTGCAGTTTTCCTCGGGTGGCATCGAACCAAGCGGCTTCGGCCTCGTGTGCGGTTCTCCAGCCAGACGTTTGCATCGAGAGCGTAACCCTCAACGTTACATTGAGGAATCGTACACGGACCTCCCACGCTATAGGGTACAAAGAGGAATCTGAAGCTTGGCACTGGTGGCCTAATGCTTCTTCTGCACAGTCTCAACAACTCAGGTCAGTTTGATTTCCACAGTTCACTACAAAAGTCACCTCAGAGCACCTCATAGGTCAGGTCAGGACAGGTCAAATCATTCCATCTGAAATCATCACAACTTTCGAACCATTTTATAGCATAGAATCTAAATATTTATAAAGATACTTGTTATATTTAGCTTGATATAGCCAATAATTATCCAACAAGTCTTCCCCAAACCGAGATTCATGTCTACAAAGTGGGGACAGAAAAGGAAAAATATGCCCATGTTAGCCTTCCTCTTGTGTTACCTTTCTGTTACCATTCCTTGTGTTAACAGTTTAATTCTGACCCGTGTCCTTAATCGCCTATGAAATACGCTTTAAAAAATTTTCTATCATCCAGTTTGTTTCTCATCTCTTGGTTACCTTGTTCCTAATCCATGAAAATATTGGTTTTAATATTTTTGGTGTGGGCCTCTGGGTCTTTTTTTTTGTCGGTATACCCCTCGATGCTCTCTACAAGTCACCAACTCTACACAGAATTGACCTCACATGTCTGGACGTGTCTGTCTTTTTTGTACAGTTACATGGGAAAACAAGGCAAAATGAGAATCCCCTAAAGCTCATGATTGTCAAAGGAGCTGGCTGTCAGTGTGTTGGCTGACAGAGCACTTGTGATTTCAGTTTTGGCTGTAATTATTGCCTTTTAATCTTATTTTTATCACTGGATCGAACCGACCCTAACAACACAAAGGTCGTAATGTCATCCTGAGCATTTTATAATTTAGTGAAAAATATTTTTTGTTTTATTTTGCTGAAATAGAGGTTCCTGACAAAGTCGAGAAGCCTTGACGCAATTAGCAAATTTATGTGGTTCTTTTATGCATTTAAAACCTAAAAGCAGGTCGATGGTGACCCTAACACAGGAGGAAGGTTAAAAGAATTATACTATTACCTCTACCTCTAGGAGGTAATGTGATGCCCAGCGTTGGTTTGTTTGTTTTTTTGTTGGGTTGTGTTCAAAATAACTCGAAAAGTAATGGATGGTTTTAGATGAAATTTTCAGGAAATGTGTGAAATGGTACAAGGAACAAATGATGAAATTTTGGGACTGATCCGGATCACCGTCTGGATCCAGGATTTTTTTTTAAATGTAAGTGTAACCTGGTGGACAATTAAATGCGGTTTACTCTAAAAGCCACCAGAGGGCACTCTTGTTTTTGGGGTAACCCCCTCTGACCACATGAGATTTTGGGTCTCCATGCGACAGACAGCGACAATGAAGGAGTTCTCTTTCTTTCCTGAGCGACATACGCACGGTTGGGCCGGCATTCTTATCTCCGGTTGTCTAAGAAGCTGGGAGGCTGTTAGGAGCTGCCGCGCTAGAGGCCGCAACTGTTCATTAGGTCGGATGGGGTGAAGGCCGCATTGTCGGTAGGACATTTGAACTGTATGTAATTACATTAGTATCTGTAACGCTCCATACAAAATATGTGAATTGGGAGATTGTGTTGGGGGTGGACTGGAGCTGCTTAGCGGAGGTATGAGCTCTCTGAGTGCTTTTCTAGTCTTAGTCATGTTTTCAGAACCACTTTGAACCTCCAGACCTCTGTTTTACTTGGATTTGCCTGTTTGGCAATATTTGTTTAACAAAAATAACTTTCCTTTAGTTTTTGTCGCCACATATTTCATATTCAGCGGTATTTTTATATGTTTATTTCAGTATAACTGTGACATGCAGTGACATATGGTTCAGAAAATGTCCCTACTTGACGTCTGCTTTATCAATTTTTCTGTCAATTTGTGCTCCAAGATTTTTCTTTTTCTTTTTATTTCAATTCACCCATAATTAGCAATTATGTGATCTTTTATTCCAACAATACAGATTCTGAGTCAATGACATGATGAGAAAAAAATCCAGCTTTTCTCTTTAATAGTTCCTGAGATGAAACAGAACCTCTTAAATTTAAATGTGTGAAAAAAACCTGATGAAAGTTTGAAAAGTATCTAAGATATCAAGCTAAATATTCACAGATACCATTCTGAATATTCGTAGTTTATGATGTAAACAAAAGGTTTCAAACAAATCAGAGATGATCAAGCAGAAGGCCTCTGATGATGGAGGGAAACCCAACAAACCAGTGATTCCCTTCAGACTGTACTAACCACTGTGTTTCCTTATTGAGAGCAATGACAGCCTGTTTTAAATGACATTCCAATGCTCTTCTACAGAAAACTACTGGAAAACACCTCAGAATGACATTTTAATTGAGCTCCTGCAGCAGTACAGTGTGTGTTTCCACATTAAACACTCATTACAGCCTATTTTTCTCCTAATTGTGCATCACCTGGCTCAGGTGTCCTCCCAACACACACACATACAGTAATGATGTCATATTTACTCTGCAGTTTCCAGGGTCTTTTTTTAAACCAGGACATTTGAACTACATAAACAGATTCTGCTTGCGTGCTCTCATTCTTTTTTTCCCCGTTTTTTAATTTTAGGAGGTGAAATATTTGCTCTGGAAAAACAGTATCTGACGCAGGTGAGTTTGTTTGGAGGACGGATGAGTTCACATCTGTCAGGGCCTAATTATAGGCTAAAGAAATCATCATTTTTATGTCTTCACTGTCAATTGCAAATTTATTGCACAACAACGAGGCTGTATTTGCATTAGTGAGTGAGTGCAGACATTCTTGTTTTATTTAGCTGCTTTTCCATCCTGACAAAAATATCAGCATGAGGAAAACATGGCTGCATGAGTTCTGTAGTAATAGGAGGCGTCTTGGGCTGCTTTACTGGACTAAAATACTAAAGAGAGCTGTGCAAAAGGTGTAGAACCAGAGCTACACTCATTAATTAATTTGACAGGGTCTATTTTTGTCTTTTGCAGAAAAACAAAGAGTGAATTTACTTGTCTAATGTAAAATAATCATCAAATGTCCATTTTTAAAAAAAGAAAATATGTTTTCTTACATAAAGACTTAAAATTAATCAGCGAATTTATTGTAGATTCACAAACCTTTCCTTCTCATTAATACATGAAACTCTTGAATTCACGTGTAATACTATAAATATATTTGTAAAACGAGATATAATTAGCAAAAAATACCAGAAAAAGAAGTATCGGGTCTGTGATCTGTCAGTTAAATGAAAAATATCCCGTATAGTTGCAGACGGTTTCACAAAAACGTAAAATTAATGTGTTTTCAAAGCTGATGGCTGACAATTTTTTCGACAGCAATAAAAAAAAATTGTCCAAATACTGTTTTTGTTTTAAAAAAATCACATTTGTCATCCACGTAACAGGTAATATCATTGTTTTCTCTCATCTAAATATCCTTGATTAAATATTAAAAAACAAAACAAAAAAAATATTGTTGATAAACTGAAGCCAGACATTGTATTTTATTTATTAAAATTTACTGTGTTTTCACAACAAGGATATTTTCCATTATTTTAGACTAAATTATTTTATTTATTTTTTACAGTGTAGTCAGGTCATGAAGCATACTCTGTGTTCAGACGAAGGCCTCCACTGAGAGACGTCTGGAGCAGGCAGACAAAGAGATGCTCCTTTGGGCTCATAGTTCTCCAACCTGCACATTGGATATTCTGTACTTTAAATATGCATTTCTTTTTTCAAATCTTTACTTTTCACTTTAAGCTCATCCTTTAAGCAAATGCATTCCAGTACACATATTGCTACTACAAATGCATGTAAAATCACTGGATCTTTGACTCCCTGTGTGCAGGAAAGTCAGACAGACTCACTGGATGTTTGTTCACTCAGAATAATTTCCTTTCTGGCTGTTTTTGTGCAGTTTCTTTGTTGTTTTTATCCTTTAGCTCCATTCCTGCCCGCTGTGAGAGACACCATGTGATTTATATCCAGTCAAACAGTCATGAATAGACACACTTCTGACTTTTGTTTTCAGAGTAAACGTGAAAGGCACTAAATGAAACCATCGGCTCGGATGCAGGTTGTGTCTCGGTTGGAGGGTGTGAATTCTCAGGTGCAGAAGAGAATACAGAATCTCATTGTGTACATTCTCAGCTAATGGGCCTTTCAGCTTCGCCCAGTCCGACCGATGTGTGTGTTCAGAGGGCAGGACTGCTCAGTGGGAGTGTATCAGAGGAAAGAACCATATAAAAGACATGAGGGGCTGCAGAGCTTTAATACCAGGTTAGTATTTGTCTGTCTGTCCATCCGTTGGTTCCCTCCCGGTGCTGCTGCCTCCATCATGTTGGTTCGAGCTCTGCTCCAGACTTCGCTGGTTCTCTGGCTGGCTCAGCAAACTCTGCAAGGCGGTAAGAGACTGAGCAAAAGTTATATATACACTGTAGAAATGAATGTCTTTTACAGGTTTTAAATGTAATGTTTTCAAGAAATGTACTGTTATTTTATAGATTTAGTTAAATTATAGATAATATGGAGTAAAATTGCAGAAGAAAACATTAATTTACTTGTTGCATTTGAAAAAACAGACAAAAACTGCAAATAATATCTACATCAAATGGCTGTTTTCACAAATTTTACAATGTTTGACCTTAAATTTTTTCACTATTTTTTTAATGTATTCAAATAAGCCACAAATTATATTATTTTACAGATATCTGCCATTTTACGAAAGGAATAATTCTGTATTTTAATGATTGAAAAATGTTTTTTAACCCTGTATTTTTACGCTTTTTAAAAAACACTTGACTGTAAAATTACACCGTTTTCTTATTTAATATTTAAATCCACTAAAAATATAATTATTTTACATTTCTAGTTATTATATTCATCATTTAAGATTTTCATTTCAAGTGATTTTTTTTAACTAAACAAATAATAGCTTTATTTGATCGATGATTTTGGTGACATTTTTCAGTTTATTTTCTTTTACATGTCTTTGCTGCTTTGTTGTTTGAAAAAATCAAGTATTATGCGTAATAATTACAAAAAGATTGACTTTGTCTGGTTTAATTCTAACCAATATACTTTACCTTTGTGTGAGGGGGATTACATTTAGGAAGCAACAGGCTTAAAGAGATATTATTGCTGCAAATCTGGAACATTTGTGGAAATAAATAGACGAATAACTTTATCAAAACATTCTGCAAAAACTTGCCTAGAATCTATTTATCTTGACTCGAGCTGTCATGAGCAAATTCTAAAATTAATTAGATCAGATGCTCTCAGCTCATCTGTCAGCATCAGTGTGATCTCACTGTCGGCTCTGATGGATCGGCGTCTCCACTGACTCCCTCTCACTCACCTGTTAAGTCTCATGTCTGTGAGACTGGGGCAGAAGGGGGACTGTGTGGGCTCTGGGCAGCTCTGCCAAGTCTCTGCAGCTCGCGTTATCTAATTTCACCGAATCAAAGGATGCGATGAGAAGGTGGCGGAGGCAGGTAAAATCTGACGACTGACTGTGAGAAGAGCAACGGGCTCCAGTCAGTCGGTGCGTTTCCATCAATGAACGTCTGTCTGTCCTGGTGCTTCCCAGTCAGGAAAGCATCGAGTGACTTCTGCACTGTAATGCTCACAAGTTTGAAGTAGTTTTTTACCTTACTGTGGATAGTAATGAAGGAATGGTACTGACATGAAAGGGATATTTAAGAAAAAGTTGCTCACACTGTGACACTGAGGAAGACGTTAATTAAAAACACCAGAGAACCCCTGCAGCCAATCTACAGTAGGATCAGTGGTGGAAAGTAACTAAACACATTCACTCAAGTAGTACACTTAAGTTCAGTGTTGAGTAACTTGTGCTTTACATGAATATTTACATCTTATGTTACTTCATACTCCCCCCACTCCATTTCAGAAGGAAGTATTGTACTTTTGTGCCTATTGGGCATGATACCCTAGTGTTATGATGTCTCTGGATCTGGATTTCAACGTCCCTGATCTGCAGCTGCTGGCCTCACCACCTCCCATCCCCACCCCAACCTCTCCTGCTATCCCTCCCTCCCAACCCAATCGGTCGAGGCAGACGTCCGCCCTCCCTGAGCCTGGTTCTGTCGGACGTTTTTTTCCCCTTCCTTCCCTACCATAGGGCGTTTTTGGTTCCTTCCCACCGTCGCTGACTGCTGCTCATAGGGAATCCAAAAGCAACTTTGGATTGTTGGGTTTCCCTGTTTTCCTGTTTCCTGTTCTTTCTTACAATGTTTAGCGCTATGTGACGACTTATGTTGTAAATATGCGCTATATAAATAAAATTGAATTGAAATTGAATTATGGACTGAATACCCTCCAGATCTCATGGTGCAGGATGGTGCTGAAGCCCTAGAAAATCACAGGAGAAGTTTCAGTAAAGGAACTGTTTGACGAAATGGCTAAAATCTCCTCCTACGAAAGACTAAATTATAAACTGACAGACAGGGAAGAGGTTTATGTAAAAATATGGGGCCCTTTTACTGAGACAACCTGAAGTGTTACACCCTTACCTCACCTGTGTTATATTTCTTTAGGTGTCAAGTGTAGTTTGAGGTATGCTGGTTAGTTTAGTATAGAGTGATCGTTCAGAGTATATATTTAGTATCTACACACCTACAAGGTTTATATGGATACTTGTGGAGGTGGTGACTGTATAAACACTTCGTATGATATGATGCTCTGTCTCCGCTGCACTTCCACCGTCTCTGTTTCATGTTTTGTTCTATTTACAGAGTGGTATGTCATCCTATTGGTCCCTTATATATGCATGTTTGGTTGTTAAAAAAAGGGAAAAACTTAATAAAAAGAAAATTACGAAAATAACAACCTTTCAAATTAAAACACATAGAAAAAACATGTAAAAAGGCAGTGTGTAGTCAGGTCACATTCTAGATGTCTAAGAGTCGTTAGTAGCTCCTGTAATTAGTGATGTTTTCCTCTAAACTTCTCAGATGATTTTATTTCAGTGAATGTTCAAGTATTTTTCTGAGATGAGAGAAAACATCCAGAAACTGAAGAGTTTGTGCATCAGAACCTTGCTTTTTCTTCTGACGAGGATGTCTCTGTATGTAAAAATGTATATAAAGAAGTTTGACGTAGCTCCACCTGCAGCAGCTCCAATGGTAGCATGCTTTATTATTATATCATATATAGTGAGAGACCCAGTCAGCACTTCTACTCTAATACTTTAACTACATTTTACTGCCAAAATCTATGCATTTTTTTTTACTTTAGTAGGATTTTTCATGCAGAACTTACTTGTAATGGAGTACTTTTAAATTGCTGTACTAGTATTTTTACTGAAGTAAAGGGTCTAAATACTTCTTCCACCACTGAGTGTGAGTTTGGAAGACAAGAAGTTCTGCATTTAAAAGCTCAAATTAAACCAGTGTTTGTTAAATTCCCACTATCCTCCCTGGTATGTTGACTGTCTTGCTCACTTGCACTTCACATGTTCAGTGTATTTTACAGTTATATAGCATTATATATGGCACTGTAACTTGTTTATTGATTACTAGTTTGGTTTTACGTGGCTATTTTCTGTTTAATTTCATTTTTACTGTAACATTTTTTATACTTTTTGTGTTTTTATGCTATATGGACATTTTTGATTAATCTTTTCACATTTATCCTCTTTTGATACCTTTTAAAAGCAAATTAATACCATATTTAATGTGATTATTTAATATTATTTATGTTTTGAATGTTTCAGGGGTTAAACCTCAGAGTGTGTCCTGGGGGAGAGTGCTGCCAGCCAGAGGTGGGTCACACACACTTCTTTTTCTTTAAGTTTACCTCCCATAAAAACAAGAAGGATCAGATTTTTCCTTTGACTTTTCTCAAGTGTCTGTGCCTGTTTCTCATCCTTGTGTCTGTTTTTCTTTCGTCAGGTGTCGGGATTGGAGTTAAACCTGGAGGTCAGTCTTTTTCTTCCATTCCCCACGCAAGACGGCTAACTAATTTTAAATAGGAGTCGCTGATTAAAACTGAATAGTGCCACACAGAAGTAGATGTTACCACCTTATCTGTCTTATTTGTTGGTGTGTGAATGCACAGATGTGGGGTTTCTCTCATACAGATATGCACATGTGACATTTAATCTATATAGCGAGTGTTAGATGAATGCATGTGTCTATCTTAACCTCGTTTTTGGCTATAAATACTCAGATAATGTACTGAAATTGTAATAAAAATCCTCATTTTACCTCTTAGTTGCAGGAGCTCTTGGAGCACTGGGGAGCCGATATGGCAGCAAAGCAATGAAGACTGGAAGTAAGTTAAATTCTGTGTAACGTCCTGCCAGCAGTGTGATCTTATATTACTTTGACCTCAGAATAAGTCATGTGTGTGTGTTTTTTCTTTGGTAAATCTCAGTTGGACGTTACCCTGGAGCTCACCTCGGTGTCGGTAAGAAAACAAACCTGCACAGTGCTGAGAAGAAGAGCAAAAATTCACTCACCTGCTGGAGAGTAAACACAGACCTACTCCTCTTTTTATTCATGACTGCAACATTATTGATCTGAAAGAATACTTCTTGACTCTTGGATGTGAGGTGCAGAGCTCCTCCATCCACATAACCAGCCTGTCTGAAGTCTGAAAGCTTGTTGGGGACAACAAAGTGAACTTGTTGTTTTCATAGGAGGCTACAGATCTCTGGGATTAGGAGGCAGAGCTGGCCTGAAGCAGGGTGGATATGGAACCCAGGGAGCTTACGGTACAACACCAAACCCTCACAGCATGCTTGAGTTTTATCCTTTTTCTCTTGTCCCCTGTTGAAGATTTACTCTCTGTGGATAATGAAGTCAATACAGTTTAAATCATCCAACATGTTGTGTACCTGTCTTGTGGTTGCAGGTGCCAGTCTGGGACCAGGGATGGGACTGGGAGCTGGGCTTACCAATGGAATGGGGCTGGGCTTGGGCCAGACAGGGAAACGTGGTAATATAAAGCAAGATGTCATCCAGCAGAGGAGGTTTAATAGAGATTTAGAGAGTGAACCAAAATGTTAGGTTATTTATTCAAGCAGGTGCATGAGTGAGATTTTAGTTAATAAAACCCGCACACACTGGTCACAGTTTTAAAACCTAAGGCTCAAAGCATGTTGCTGGTAAAAGGCCCTGGAAGTTCGTTTCTCCCTCAGCATTTTATTGTAAGCAGTCGAGAACACGGCCTCCTCCCAAAGAGAGTTTTGCATCTTTGTTGAAGAGCGTGATAGTTGTATTTCTGTGCACCAATGAGCGTTTAGCCACAGTGGAATCAAAATCTTTCGAGGTTGTTCTGTTCTGTTGTCAGTTAGATGTTTGATTTTGCAGATTAAATACTTAGACTAGAGTTTTCTTTATTTAAAAGTTCACTGTAATATAATATTTTATTAGCTGGGGTGCCAAAAAATACTGGAAAATAAAAAATAAAGCACATGATTATTATTAAATTAGCATACATTTTCTAGCCGTATTTATTTACAGATGATCATGTGTATTCTGGGGGCCACTTTAATGTTAATGTAGGATATTAAAATGCAGAAACAATGAGATTACATTTAATACAGAATACATGATTAGATAGATATAATTATATATATAATTTTAAAAACTATTTTGACAAATTACTAGTGCTTTTAGATCAGTAGAAGATGGTAACTGTGAAAACTTCTGCAATTTTAAAAATTAAATAAAATTTATGGGTGTTCAGCATTACATTTTTAAAAAATACATTAAAATAAATAGTTTCTTTTTTAAAAAGTTATATAAAAAAAAGAAAAATTATAGTATTTTAAAAAAATAAATAAGTCTATTTCTTACCCAAATACAAACTCGGACTATTAAAAAAAATAAGTATGATAATTTTATGTTTCTGAGAAATACCTAACCTGAATTTTCCCTTCAAAATAAGTGCATGCATTTCACTCCTTAGACCTCCCTAACACATAATATGTCTGATTTTTTTCATTTCATGTTGTTTATGTTAGTGGAAATGTAGCTTTAATACTCAGGAACAACTGTTGCTGGTGGGAAACTGCATAGTCTAAATCAGGGGTGTCCAATCCTGGTCCTCGAGGGCCACTATCCTGCATGTTTTAGGTGTTTCCCTCTTCCAACACACCTGATTCAAATGATCAGCTCATCGTTAAGCTCTTTAGAAGCCTGATAACCATCCTGATCATTTGAATCAGGTGTGCTGGAAGAGGGAAACATCTAAAACATGCTGGATAGTGGCCCTCGAGGACCAGGATTGGACACCCCTGGTCTAAATTAATACAAATCCTCAGGCCCCCTATAGCTCGTTGAGTTAAGGCGTTACCACATGGGCGCAGGTCACACACATCACAGTCACTTTCAAGGGCATCTTTTTCAACTGTAGGAATGATGCTGTGTAGAAAAAGAAAACACAAGATAACGAGGATAAACAGCCAAAACCTTCGACACTTATAGCATAACACTGTGACTGTGTGTTTAGTCGTGTTCAAACATCACAACAGAAATCCAGGCGCCTGTGCTTCATGCAAAACTTGGTTAAAAAAAAAACCTCAGGACTTTAATGAAATCAGATTTATGAGATGTGTTGAACTACTGAATCTTGTGTCACACCTTTTATTTCTTCCATTAGAGACTTTTATGTGTTGTTGTTTGTGAGTCTTTGCCATCACTTGTGTTCATGTGTTTATTATGGGTATCCCACTGTAAAGATGCAGACAGATCTCACATAAGCAGGTGGTTAAACGCTGTAGGAATCTTTGTAAATAGAAATTAACTCTGTTTTTGTGACTTTCCAGTTTATGGCGCTGGCCTCGGCTCTGTGCCAGGTAGGTAATTATATGGTTTGTTCCATAGTTGTTGCAAACAGTCGTCTGTGAGCCTCTGCTTGTTTGTTGTCTAAATATCAGCTAAGTGGCTCTTTGCCAACACGTCTGTGAACTTGATGTATGGGGCAGATCGCACCTCTGCAAATAAATTACGTGTCCTTGTAAAACGGAGAAAACCCCAGGACACCGGTGATGTAATCAGAGTGCTTGTCTGATTCAAAGATGAACGTGGCTCTTTGTTTCTTCGCCAGGGTATGGAGGTTTAACTGGCATCGGCTATCCTGGAGCCCGACCAGGTAAGAGATGAATCCCGCCTTACCTCAGGTGCTTCCATTCATTTAGCTCAAGAGTGTTCTCTGCGAGGTGTTTTCTTGTTGCTCTTTCCAGAAACACTTGATGCAAAGTCATGCAATAACATCAGGTTTCACAAAGAGCTTCTGCAGAATCATGGCCAACATCTTTGCTAGAACCACTTTCATCCTCTTCTACTGAACTTAGGGCCTTTCATTTTATCTTTGCAGCCACTTTTGCAGAGTTTCTTGTTTTTGCAAGAATAAAAAAAGCCACCATCTATAAAAGCGGTTATAGTGTCAGTGCTGGTTTGCCCTGTGAGTTAGCATGTGCAGTGAACTCAATGACGGTCCTCCCATCTGCTTTCATCAGGGGTTTTGCCTGAGTATCCCACTGGACATGGGGCCAAGGAACAAAAACCGGGTAACCTCTTCACCGCAGTCGACTGTGGTGATCGTGTGTGTCAGGCTGTCTTTGCTCTGTGTCGTATTTGTCTGCAACCTCTGTAAAAATCGTTGCCTGGTGTCCCACCGATGTCGAATTCATGATGGCATGAAATCACATCTATCGAATGTAATGTTGCTGTTTTCGTTCTGCGTGCGCCGGCCAGACTGCGTTTGTCTGTCAGTGTTTCATCTGTGTTGCATGTTGCATGAGCTCCGAGCTCCTCCAGCTTCGTCTTCAGTCTGTGGGTTAATGAGAGCTGATGTGTGGAGGGAACTCAGTGCTGTGGTGTACAGGAGCTGAAGGGCTGCAGGGAAATAGGTTATGCAAACTAAATGCACATTAACAACTTGGCTGTAATAAGATTAAAGTGATGCTCTAATGATTGTGAAAGGTGCAGTTTGCTACATTAAGTTTGGAATCAATTTTTAGCAGAACCATACCTCGGATTTTGCTGACATTTTACTTATCAGGGCAAGAAAACAAATTATTCACACACACTTTATTTGTTTTTTGGCAGGGACATCAGGTTACCGTGAGCCATGAAAATTTCTAATCTCTTACATTATTTTGATTCCGGCTCACAGTAACTCTGTTATTTTATGCATGATAACATCTTTGTTGTTTTAAACGAATATGATTAGTCACACTCAGTTGTAAAAATTTAATTATTTCAGTCTCCTGGCAAATATTTCTTCACTTCACCGTCGACTGAGGCCTCCTGCTGTGTGCCACTAAGCTTCGTGTATCAGTTGTCTTCGTCACACACTGATGCTGTTGGAGTCGGGTGGTGTCTTCGTCTTGCGCTGTGACTCTGGTGTGTTTTATGGCACTTCAACTATTTGGGATGGCAACGTTTTGCTGCCATGGCATGTTTTACGAGTTGATGTCATTGCAAGTGTGAGTCCTAATTATGGTGATGATTCTGTCCTTTGAAGCTGGACTCATTTCAGACCATAATGGTTTTCGTCTCGTCTCTGTTTGGTTTCGAATGGCCTCCGTTTGAGCACTGATGCTTCTGTTGATGATGTGTTATATTGCATCGAATGCAATGATACACACATCAGTGAAGTAGAGTTAAGAGGCAGACAGAGCAGTGAATGTGTTTGCCTCTGGCTGCTTCAGTCGTCTCTGATCCAACACAGAAGTTGTGCATGCATGATGATATTTCTCTGCCAGGTGCGTCTGCAGCAGATTTGGTTGGACCTGAGCTGGCCAGTCTGGGCCAAGCTGTTCAAGACCGCATGAGAGAAAAGAGCAGAGCTTTAGGTCAATCGTATGGAACACAAGACAGAACGCATGGATCTGAAATACCCAACATGAGGAGAAGCGGTGTACTCGGTCCTACTGTTCCTGAATTACACGCAGGAAGGGAGGTCAAAATCCTCGATCCAATAGTTCAGTCACCACATCTTGGGACTCCTCTTGATAAACAGAGTGAAATTCTTGGTCTGCCTGTTTCACAAGCACAAGGAGGACAAGCTAATGACCCTTCGATCTTTAAAAGAAAAGGGGCAACAGGCCATGAAGCCGCACTGGGAGCTGGAGGTGTAAGAAGACAACTGAATCTAGACAAAGACGCCATCAAAAGTCTCGGTTCGGCTTCTGATTTATCTGTTCAACAAAATCAGCGAACCCGAAACTGCGGCTCCCGTGTTGACTTGTCAGGTGTGTCGGACAGGAATCGCTTTGAGCTTTTGGGTTCAGAAACTCAAAGGAGTCAAAGTTTGCTCCCTCAGACACACGTTGGTGAGCAGAGCGAACATCTCGGACTCGCAACTCCTCAAGTAAAAGGAGAGAAAACCTATCAGCTCCCTCTTTCACAAGCTCCGGACAGAAGCAGCCTTTACTCTGCAGCAGACAAGCAGGGCGTCAAAGGACTGGTGGCTAGGAATGGACTCCAAATCCGCGGCACCGTCACCGTAGAGAACCGAAGACATACTCCAAACCTTCAAGCAGGCGGGCGCTATGGAGCAGTGATCCCCGGTGCAAGCGGAACCCAGAGCTTAGGCATCCTCTCAGCTGGAGCAGGGCAGGAAGCTCAGGGCTTTACTGCAGACGTTCACGACGCAAAAAGCCTTTCTCAAGCCGAGCATGGTGCCAAAAAGCCCAAAGCTCTCCATCTCCCAGGGCAGGCTGGGAGGAATAACCAGGCGGCAAGTAAGAGCAAAGATTTGTCTTTTTTTACTTTTCAAATCTGGCTTTTCAGGCTTTTTTATGGTCCACTCTTGAGATCTACACTATATTTTCTTCCCAGATCACTTATTTTTTCACCTTTGTTGTATTCAGTAATGACATCTCTGCAAATGTTATCTGACATGAACCTTCTGAAGTATTAGCCTTTGGTTTTAGTTCACTGAACCTGAAATTGAATTGAGCCATTTGCATAATGGCAGTTTTTAACATTTTTTAATCCCATGTACATCCGACCAAGAAGCATTAGAGCTATTTGATGCTATCTAGTTGTTGCAGTAGTCGTCATCCTGTGGAGAGAAAACCTTTTGCACAAGTTATCTGACATGTAAAACTTAGTCTTTTAGCATTTCAGTCACATGGCAACAACTTGACCAACACTGTCCAGGCTGGAGTCTGTAGTCGCACGGTTAAATTTTAATTTAATCCTCTGAACGCCAAAGTTTTTTGCTCTCATCACATTTTTACTCACTGTGAACTCATTTTTCACTGCATTATGAAGTCCTGCACCTCTAAGGAAACAGCACAACCATGGCTGGAAGGATGTCTTATTTTAATTCCTATAGCTTTTTTTAAAAAAAAAAACATCACCTGAAGTTTTGGCCCTGCAGTCGTAGTGACCAGAAATAGTTAAACCCTGAGCGTGGATGTGTTTCTCTTGGTGTGCTGTTTAATTTCACATTTGCACTGATGGAAATTCAGGTCTTAATCACTGGGAGGTTGAAGCTTCACGGATCCTTTAACGAGAACACAAATCGGTTTTCTGCTGTAAAGGTCGTAACCCAGAGAATAAAACTCTGACTGCAGAGTGAGTCGATAACAAAATGCTGCTGTGCGTCTTTACCAGTGTAAAACTTCCACCTCTTTAACACCTCAGGATTGAGCATGCTTGAAAAGGAACCAGTCTATCCTGACTTTAGATATAAATAATGGACCAGTAAATTAGATTATTGATTATTTTGGTCTCTATATAGAACAGAAGCTGCTGGGCCTTTAGCAACAAACAGTGTAATATCCTTAAAACTATTTTGCACTGAGCTTAGGCCCTAATGTCAGTGTTGTAGCTTTGTCGTATCTCTAAACTAGTCCTGAATATATCTGGCTAAATAATGTCTTCATTAGAGAATTCATTCATTACACCAACAACTGTAAATATCTAAGATTCACAACTCAAGTCCAGAGATTGTGTTTTTATTATTCGATATGTCCTTTCTCAATAGTACGGCTATGTCATGGGTAGGTGTAGCCCAGTTTCACCCAAAAATTATTATGCGTTTGTTTCACCAAAACAACTACAAATATCCAGAAATGCACAATATAATAATGTGAAATAATTAATATGTTTGTCTAAAATGGGCTATAATTGGCAGCAGAGATGCACTGCAAAGTCTAAACCCAATAACAACATAGTTTCATGGGTGATATTAACCACTGATCCTTTCTTGAGAGCAATAATCAGGAATGTCTGGATGATCACCAAAGTCTAAATTCTCTGGTTCCAGCTTTTTAACTTGGATATATTCTGTTTTCATTCCTCTTCTGTGAGAGTGAACTGAATATCTTTGGGTTGTGGACAAAGCAAGGCATTTGAAGACGTCAGTTTGGGTTTTTGGAAACATTAATGGACGATTTTTTGGAATTTTCTGACATTTTATTTAAGAATCAACTGGAATAATCAAGAAATAAACAACAGATTCATTGATAATTAATATAATCATTTGTTACAGCCCAGAACACAAAGTCATGAAGTATAGTTGTTACATGTGATACAATTTCTGGGCTCTTTAAGTGCTTGAAGTCACACAGCCAGAAATAATGGCTCACTGCAATGATCCTCTGTATATTTGTCAATGGAGGACTTTGTAATATCCACTAATACCCTAAGCTGTGTATTGTATGGCTCATATTTGAAGCAGCTGATGATCTCTTAGTCACTGATCTGGCTGTCTGCACAAAGAGGTTCCAATCAGAGAGGAATTCTACACTCCATCCAGTCTGTGTCGGTTAATCCCCTTGTATTTACACTGCTTTTATCCCAGTGCTGTAATACTGGTTCAACTGAGAGCGATGGTGAAACGGAGCACATCCGACAACATGTCTGCGTCTCATTGTGCGTCCGTCTGTCTGGGTTACCTCTGACTCGTGGCTGAGGTTGTCATACACTCGTAGTATTTTGATGGTTCAACATCTGGTGCTGTGGGTTTTAGGATTCAGTCCAGGAAAATTACTGTCCAGTGGAGAGGATGCTAAAAATAACCCCCAGTTCTAACAAAGATTCAGACATTTATTGTCTCTGGTGTCAGCTCCATGTGCTCCATCTGCAGCAAACCACTGCATCTTCTGTATAAAGAAGCTGTTGAATGAAGAGGCTCGTCACAGTCTCCCAGCAGAATCATGTGTCTTCCATGATCAGCTTTTTGAGTAAAGCTGGATTGCATCTGTTAAATTTAAAGATAAGAGCAGCCACTACAACATAATTTTCTCTACATTTTAAGTGTCATATATTACATTACATTATCTCACAGTAGATTCCTGAGCTTCTGTTCACCTCCTCCACAGGTTACCTTGGTGGAGCAGGAAGCTATCTGGGAGCAAGCCTGGGTGCTGGTGGAGGCTATGGACCAGGTAATGTTGGGTAAAGATATATGAAAAGTAACCATCCTTTTCAGCAGACTGATGTAGATTGACTCTACCCGTGGTAAATATTTCCCATGTTCTACCCACAGGTTTGGGTCAGGGAGCATATCTGGGTGGTGCAGCAGGCAAACTCGGAGGTGAGAATGTACATTTCCTGTCATTATGGTTATGAGGATGTATGTGCACATTTTTCCTTTTCCGTCTTAACTCATACATCCTTCTTTACGAGATAAATCTTACATTTTAGTTTCCTCTGCATTAGGACAGGGTAGGTATCCTTAAGGCTTTGCAGGGAAGTCATATTGTGAGGCTGTGGAATAACTCTCACACCTGCCTCCCTTCTTCAATCTTTTCACCCTCAGTGTTTGATTCTTAAAGGGATAGTTTAACATTTTGGGCGGTACGCTTATTTACTTTTTTTGCAGTATGTCTGCTGTCTATGCTAAGTTATGCTAAGGTAACTGGCTGCTGGCTTCATATTTAAAGGTCGCTTGTGGTGAAAATCCATTTTTATAGTGGTTGTCAAAAACATGGAGGAGCAGGGGTGGGCAATCTTGGTCCTCGAGGGCCGCTATCCTGCATGTTTTAGATGTTTCCCTCTTCCAACACACCTGATTCAAATGATCAGCTCATCATCAACATAGACATATATATGTAGACACTGCATTGACTGTGGAGGGACGTGCCTAAAGCTCCGCCATCTTGGTACAGGGCTAGCAGAGGGGGGAGTGAATGTAAGTCTATGGAGGTAAGAGGTACTCCACAATCTTAAAATAGAATTATTCACTGAATTTTCGACCGATTTTCAAACGGTTTGGTTTGTTAAAAACGTCACACATGTAGCTTTGACACAGGATGCTTTTGTTCTATTTATGTCTGCCTGTCCGTCCTCCATGTCTGACGTTTGTAACAAACAATATATGTTGACAACTGATGGATTTATGATCACTTTTATAGTGCAGACATGTCATTCCTCTATAGACGTAATGCACTGTAGGGGCGAGTGGCACTGTACCAAGATGGCCGCCGCGTAGGCACGTCGGCTCCAATCGGCAGCGGCAGTCAACGCAGCGTCTACGTATATATGTCTATGATCATCAAGCTCTGCAGAAGCCTGATAACGATCCTGATCATTTGAATCAGGTGTGTTGGAAGAGGGAAACATCTAAAACATGTAGGATAGTGGCCCTCGAGGACCAGGATTGGACACCCCTTGTGGAGGAGTAAACTAGGAGCTCTTAGCATATGCGGATGCTTAAACTCAAATTTTGCGAACTTTGTATACTTTCTTGAGCGTCTTGTGTTAACTGTAAAATGTCTCAGCCACAAGCAAAACTTACCGATGATCTGCTGTCGGCTGTAAGAGTGAACACGAGTCTTCACACACTACTGGCATCTGAGCATCTGATTAATTCGCCCAGAGATCAGAACTCTATGGAAACTGTAAAGTTGAGGGACGTTTTAAAGCCATTTTAAACCAATGAACAAGGCAGCCTGGGTGGGTTTCTGTGTTCTCATGTCGCCTGTTGTGCTTCTGTGCAACTTAAATTTGACCAATATTTACATCCACTTACTTTTCTCCTGCTCTCTCTGCTCATGTCATTTCTCAATTAAGCTGCTCTCATTCATATATTTTTCTGCTTCTGTTGTCAAACAATGGAGCAAGTACGAAATAGTTACTCAAACACAGCACACTAAGACTACATGTTAACCAGCAGTCACTTCAGAGCTAAGACACGGGTTTTATAACCACAGTGTTGTCTGATAAACTCACCAAACACATGAGTTAAAAAACAATGGCTGTTGCTGTGAACTTGGTGATAATTCCATGTCCAGAAGTTGAAAAGTTCTGGTCTCACACGTTCATTCAAGTCTGTGCTGTCTGCTGTACAGTCAATGGTTTAGCTCTGCGCTAGCAATCACAGATGCAGAGAGAGTCTTCTTCCTGAAGGGGGCGTGGATAGCAGCAGTTGCTTTTAAAGATGCAAGCAGGACTAAAACCGCTGGTTATACAGTCATGCTAAAATGAACCATCAGCAGTAATTATTGCTGAAAACCTAAGACGCATTCTGGGGACGTGAAGCTTTCATAATTCGAGTGACATTTGTCTTGTAATTTAACTTGCAGCAAGAAAGTGAGCAAATGTAATTCCCAAAATGCCAAACTCTTGCCTTAAGGGCCCCCTCCACAGACCCAGTGATCCTACACAAATGTAGGGGCTTGTCAGAAACCACATTAAGATACACTTATTTGGAAAATCAGGATTTGTTCGTCTCCGCTTGAATTTGGTTGTTCAGAATGTGAATGGAGGCGAGGACTCCGAGCCAGGCAGCAGAAAATCAGCTGCTTGTCCTGCTTTGCCTTGTAAACCAATAATTTGTTTGTGAGTCACACTAGAGAAAAGAAAAGCTCTGTCATCTTCACCTTCCTCTAAAGGTCACGCCTGAAGCTGCCTTTCGTTTCTGGTGAATAATTAATGTGGCTTTTAAAAACTGCAAGACAACAACAACAAATGATTACTCACAAATTGTTTCAGTCCTCTTGTGAACGTGTCTTTGTTTTGTCCGTTTTACATGTTCGTGCAAGAAATTAATGTCTTCAGAGCCGGCCAAGTTTTATATGTGTCCCTAGTTGACTAATGTCTTTTGTTAAACAAACACAGCCTGTGTCATGCAGTTTGTTTTGAATGTGTGTTATCGCAGGCTACGGGGAGGGAGCTACGGGATACCTTGGTGCTGTGGCAGGAAACGGCTTTGGTAGGTGGAAGCCAAGAGAAATGTGATGTTTTGTTTTCCACCGGTCAGATTAAATTAAAGAACAAAAAGTGTTACCTTGAGACGTGAATCGCCTGTGACAGAGGATTGTGTTCGTTGTCAAAAACACTCTGCATCAAAGCTGTCATTGATAGGCTTATCTTTTGTTTTGCTTTTATTCCAGGTGGAGATGGTGCTAAGGCTTTGTCTACAGGTATTTAGCATGCATGCACGGCACTCCTGGATATTTCCTCTCCATTTATCTAATAACATATTGCTCCTTCTCTCAACAGGTTATGGGAACGGTTACCCTGACGGTTATGGAGCTGGTGAGTGCCGCCTAAAAAGCATAAAGGGGGAAACTCAGTCTACCTAAAGAGTCATTAGCTCACAGACATCATTAATTAGAGCTATGTTTCAGGGCTTGGTTACCCTGCAGAGTTAGCTGATGGTGCTGAGAACAAAGCAGGGAAGAGTGAAGGTAACGACTTCCAAGAGCTGGTGTAAGCTGGCACTAACACGTATATGCTTAACCTGCGACGGCTTGAAAAATATCAAGAAAAATGCTTCTTAACATGACCAGTGTGGTGTTTTATCCACTGGGTGTAGCTATTGTCTCTTATTTATAGAAGCTGACCAGTTCAATCTGGTGGCTTCTGACTTCTTGCTCCTGCAGATGCTTTTAATTTGAAGGTTTCCTATTTATCAGGTAATGCTTGACAGATATCTGACATGTGTGTTTGTCTGATTCATCTATTTTCCAGCTCTCAGTACAGGAGGCTACGCTGGGCCGGTCCAGGGGGCGTATGGTAAGAAATTTAAGGATAGAGCAGCAATAAGAACACAGTCAATATGTGTTCCTCTGCTTGCCAGACACTGTGACTAAAAAATAAAACTGAAAAAATACCTGTCTTCAAAGCTGTTCAATCCAGTTAAACTACAAGTAAAGATAAAAAATGGAAAAAGAAAATCACAGCTTCAGACTGTAACAAAAAAAACAGATATTTCCCATCAGAATACAGATTATAAAGCAACAGTCAAAAATCCCAACTATCCTCATTTAAATGCCACATCTCAGCCAAATCTGCTACTTCTTTTTAAATATACAAGCTGGAGGAAACATAGCTGCCCATTCAGCAACATGAGTGCTGTCTGAATGCATTTTTAGTGAATGCTTGTCACAACAGCCCCTCTGGTCTTCTTTCAGGAGCAGGCCTGGACGCAACTGGTGGCAAATATGGTGAGCAGCGCTGACATGACCTCATCCCTCTGTCACTCTATTACTCAGGCTTCTGCCGATGTCATCTTCCACGCCTGAGTCAGACTTGAACTGGTGGACTGAGCAGAGCGGGTTAAAGGGTGGAAAAGAGACCAGAGATATGAGTCAGTCTGACCATGTGGTGATTTCTTTTTTCCCCCTCTGCAGGCGGAGGAGCTGCTCAGGTTCCTTATGGTAGCGCTCCAGTGATTCCTGCCGGGCTGGAAGGTGGGAGCTGCATGTGTTTGCAAGTTTATTTGCAACCATAATCACTGTAAAACCGAATCTATTTGTATAACTCATCATAGTAAGTTAAATCAAACTTGTGTGCATAATATTGTTTTACCATGGCAACTGAATTTCTGATTCTTGGCAAGTTTGACCACTTCTCTGTGGCATGAATTCCCTTATTGATATTTTCTATCAGGGTATTGCTTTCGTTTTTCAGACTAAACAAGATATAGAATCTTAATATTTAAAGTTTGAAGGTGCTGGTAGATGAATTGTGTTGCCATTGGACAGAGCAAGGTTAGCTGTGTTGCTAAGCTTAGCTAATCCACTGCTTCATTCCTGTCCAGAAATGTGTTAACCTCAATATCTAACTCCACAGCAAATAATTTATTTTCCAAAAATGGTTAAATATTCCTTTGGGGTAACCACTGCAGCACTACGTCTTCGTCAAGTTAAATCACAAGTTAACTCTCTGTGATAAAGTCTGACTAACTATGAGTTAAAGAAAAAAACAGCTCAGCCACAATGTGTCATTAGGCTGTGGTAAAGGGTCGTTGTATGAGCATAAAAATGAGGCTTTTCAGGAAGTCAGCTCTAGTCGCAAGCACAGACTTGGATGTAGCCAATGCACAACTGTTTAAAACCTGCATTCTTCCTACCAGCCAGCAGGGGGCGCCTCCTCTGGTTGCAGAAAGAAGTCAAATTGTATAAAAGTCTATGAGAAAATGATTCTATTTCTCACTTGATTTGCTACCTCAGCAAACATTTTCCTAATGGGTTTATGGTCTCAATTGCTAGTTTCAAGACTCCCTCAGTACAGCATGACGTTAATTTAGTAAATTATGGTCCTATTTAGAGTAAAATACACGATAAAGCAGGGATGTTTTACTGTGTGATTGACAGGTCGATGCAATATTGACAGACATAGAATCTGCATTTTAACGTCTGGTTTCAAAGGAACAAGATGGCAACGGCCAAATTCCAAACTCAAGGCTTTAGAATGGTTCTTCACAAACCGGTAGCTGACGTCAAAGTAGCTACGTCCATCTTTTACTTACAGTCTGTGGTCACAAGCCCTTTTCTGTCTTTTCTTCTTCCTCTTCAAAACCTACAAAATACATTTGGTTCATACTTTGTTCATTTAAATGTTGTGGATCTCAGGCTCTGCTGGGGGATTTGTGATTTCTGGGACTGTCTGCTTCATGCGTGTCCAGATAGAATCACTCGAGCAAAGTCAAATACAAATGTTATTCTGAATAAATTGCTAGATCTGAAAGCAACCAACTCCAAGTATCCCAGTATATGAAGATAACAGGCTTCACTTGTTTGAATCCAGTGCATTTTTAATCTTCATATATCAGGACACTTTGGTGTGGATCATTTACACAAGACTTGTTAATTGAAATATAGTTTGAAGGGCCTGTAAATGCTGCACATTCTGAAAATAGAAAAAAATCAACACCTCTGTCTGACTTTGTTGGTGTTAAACTGCAGCAGCAAAATAAAAAAACAACTTTCCAGCTTTCTCATTTAGTTACACTCTATTAATTCACCACAACATCACAGCACGTAGAGCCGTTAAATACTCATATTCAGCGTGTTTTATTTCCTCAGGCGATGGCGGCTACCCCTACGGCGCTCAGCAGCTCAGCCTCGGTTCTGAAGGCGCCAAAACCGCCAGCAAATATGGTGAGAGGCTGTGTGTGTGTGAGCAAAAGTGTGACAAACTGAGTGTGATGGAAAAAGTACCGTTTCTGAGAGGTGTTAGTTGGTTTTTCTATAACCAGTTAAGTCCCAATGAGGTTAAAACTCTCAAACAGGGAATAATGAAAACAAATAGGAATACTAAAGCAGATATACTGTTTCCTGTTGAAGCTTTTACATGTTCTGTGTTGTTTCAGGTGCTGGTGCTGGATACGGAACTCAGCAAACAGGTGAATTTACATTCCCACACACACATCCTGTCGCACAAATCTAAAAGCCCCCACTGCATGTGTTTTGTCACACCAGTGCATCAAGTCAACAGCAGGAGTCGAACCAAAGTGCTTGGGTCAGCCCTATGTTCCCACAACCCAGTGGTCCCACAGCCCTATGTTCCTACATGTCTCACATTTCTAAGACCCCCTTACATGAAGGGAAAATGCAGATGTTTCCACGGGGTTCGTCACTCCACAGCAACCCCATGTTGGAGTAGTGGTGTTGAGCTCGAGAGAGTTTGGAAGCTAGCTCTCTACTTCAAACCGTCAGTTGCAGGACCGAGTGGCGACCCCCTAACTGCAAGGAGTAGAAATGTGGGAACTGTGAGAACATAGGGCCTAATTTAGAAAAAAATCTAAGAAATGTGGGAACATAGGGCTGTGGGAACATGCTCACGAACAATCATCAAAGGCAGCCCATAAGACATCAACACATTGAATAAAGGGCAAATCTGGATAAAGTTGCAACAAAGTGAAGAAAAATAAAGGATGCAACATGATAAAAATTAAGTGAAGGGGTCGATCTCTTCTTGGACTGAATGTAGAAGGTAATAATTGGGTCTTCGCAGTGACTTAGAGATTTCTAAGGTCTCAGCAGCTCTTACATTAAAAACTAAACTGTTACAGAGAGCAGCAACTGCAAAAGCTCCGTCGCATCTATTTTTGTGTCTAGATCTTGGAACATCCAAGAGTAGGGCTGGGAATCGAAAAGTTTCAATTCCTTGGAATCGTTTGCCAGTTTAGCAAACGATTCCCTTATCGATTCCAGTGGGCACGAATGACGTCACCACGGATGTTGCGTAGCTTAAACAAGCTACGCAACATCCGTGGCGACGTCATTCACCAGTGCAGCCAGCAGGAAACATGGCGCCCAAGCGGCTCAAACGCTTGCAAGTTTGGTTACATTTTACGAGAAAGGGTGACAACAGGGCAACTTGCAAAGGGAGGGAATACTACCAATATGCAGAAACATCTACACATACAGCATGAGATAACTTTATATGAATGTCGCGTTTTCGATCTGTTTTGGAGTGAATCTCAACCCAGCAGCAGCGGCAACGTTAGCAGCTGTTAATACTGCAGGTAACCCTTCTTCCAAATGAGAATCGATAAAGAACCGAATCGTTGAGCAGAATCGAAAATGGAATCGTAAAAATCTCATCAATTCCCATCCCTATCCAAGAGCATCTGGTTGGTCGACCTCAGTGCTCTAACTGGGTATTGATAACTAAAGGGCTACCAACCCTTTTAAAACCGTGAAAACAAAAAACGAAGTCTTAAAATTTCTGCTAAAATGTACAGAAAGCCATTGAAGGGAGGCCGGCAGTGCAGTTATGTGATCACAGCGTCTTTTTTCTTAGTAAAAGCTGCATTTTGTCCGAACTTCAGACCCCCAGGAGTCAACTGCTCTACATCTACATACAAAGATTTACACAAGTTCAGCTGAATGATAATAAATGCATGGATAACTCTAGGAGGCAGATAGGCCTTCACCTTGGCAAAACACCAGAGAGTCAAGAGTCCTTTCAGGGTCATCCTAAAGGTCCAATCAATCAACCATCATGATCTCAGTCTTATTTTCATTTAGACTGAGAAAGTTTGGTTGTAACAGTGATACGTATTTATTAAACCAGTATTTTTAGCATGGGTTAGCCTTGCAAATTTGAGATTTTTCTGAATGTATCCTTTAACTTTCCCTAGCTACACTTGAAGTCCCAGTTAATTTGTCTCTTGTCCTTCAAAGTGTAATTTCTGTTCTATGTGTTTAAGGTTATGGTGCTCATCTAGGAGCTACTCAGGACGCCTTGGGTAAGCCAGAAAAACCACTTCCTCACTTGTGATCAGCTTCCACACACTGGCGAACACACTGGTCATGACTTCCTGCACAATATGACGGTTTACAACACATTTTTCACGCAGCAAAACAGCTTTCATATCTAGTTACTGTCTGCTTTTGCATGCGTCCTAACATCAGTGCACTTAAACTGATTTCTTTCAAATATACAAATTGCATTCCAAACAAAACAAATGCTGTAAAGACTTTCTTGTGAAATGAACCCTGCACTCACGATTGTTGAGTTTACTTGCTCTGAACATGTACTTTTACGAAAACTGCTTGCACAGTAAAAGTACAGCCGCATGCATTATGGATTATTTTCCACTTAAGGGTATGGAGCGAGGTGGCTGAGTCCTCTTAATGCAGGTCAAAAACCTTTTTTTGCAAGTTTTAACGCGGCCGTCGAGCCACTTTTTGTTGCTGCTTTGTCGTTCTGAGGGCATTTTTTTAACGCATCGAACTCGGTTGACTGTTTTCACAGGAGAGCAGACCGGCAAATATGGCGGCGTGAACGGTGCCCTTGGCAACGGATACAAAGGTGAGAGTGAAGCTTTGCAACTGATGCAAGAGGATGCAGCTGGAACATTGTGAAACTGTTAATAATATGCAGGATCTTTTGTGGTTTTGAGCTAATCAGCACATCTGTGGCTCACTTTTTTTTTAAAAGAAAAGCACATTTTTTTGTTTAGATGGTTTGCTTTTTTGTCGTGTATTATGTGGTTTCTTTGTGACTGCACACATTCTGTTGTGGTTTGGTCTTTTCCTGATTCAGTGTCTCTGTGTTCCTCCCTCTCCATCTTTGTCTCTGTCTTTAACCAGGCTAATTCGAATGACCTGCACCTCTCCACGTGGAGCATTTCCATAATGTTTTCAGTGTAATGAGCTTCTGAAGCTTTTATTTTATGTGTTTTACTCGACTTTGTCCTGTTGTCTTGTCCGTTTTTTTCCCCCTTTTGTTTTTCCTCAACCCCTCGTCTCTCTCTGTAAGTGGACATCTGTTACTCATGCCTGTTTGTCTTGTTCGTCCAAAAACCTGCTGTACCCCACCAGCTCAGTTCTGTCAGCGCTGAAAAAACGCTGGTGGCGATTGATGAACATAAATAGATGGAAAGTGCAAGAAATGTGTCTGTGTTTTAAAATAAAGACTAAAATTGTGATTTGCTGTTGTGAGTCTAACATTTAATAGAATTTGTGAGTCAACACCTCTGACATGTTTACTTGCACACATTGTTCTCTTTAATAGACTCTGTGAAAACTCATTCGTGCAGAGGAAGCTTCACCACTTCCCCTGTCACGTCAGGCAGTGTTACCTAAGATAAACTGAGCACACACACTCAAATCAAAACTGAAGGTAACAAGATGAAGCGACAAATGGTTCAGATATTTTGCATTTATTCTGGATAAAACATGTCAAATATACACAATATTACTGTGATTATAATGCATAAAACACACTGATACATGTTGTAAATGTTGGTACAAAAAATGCTACGAGGTAAATGCAATATATATTAACTCTGCAATAACGAAAGCTTAAGTTTCACTCATGTATAAATGTTTAGGTGATCTGCTGCATGTGATTTGCTGTCCTGAAAAAGACCAAACTATATAAAACCGGCTCTTTGAGACACAAATATGTAACTACAGGTTCTTAAAACGGCAATACTGCCTTTTCTACCAGATGTCTGAAATGTCTTGCTGTATTTTAAATATGTTTCATAGATTTATAACGATGATTTGAGTTGTTTTCTGAAGTCCTACATTAATAATTGCCAGACGACATATAGAAACTGTTGATTTGCATTTGCATGTTAAAGGAAGAATAGAGATTCAACCGCAACACATACTGAAAATTACATTATTTGAACGTTTCCTGCAGCTGAATTGCAGTTGTTTTGTCTCCTCTATCTTATCTACTGGGCTCAGTAGAGATTTGATAACATTATTCGTCACTGATAAAGCCTGTTGGTTAAATTATCGTCATTAACACACCGAGTTAAATGAATGATGTTGCTCTGTAAGCCTCAGTAAAGCCAGGTTTTGCTGCTATATCACATCATACTTTTGACTCTCAGCAGTCACACTCTGGTTTTTCCACGGACTCGTTTCGTCCACGAACACACCCATCTTTAACAGGGTGGCCTTTGGAATAGGATGGGCATGACGGGACACATACAGCTTCTTCAGACTTTGACTCATAGGTGTAGGTTTATAGTCCATGCATGAGTTTCCGCTCAGACTCGGAGCACATTTCACCTCCCATTTAAAGTACAGCCGGCCGTGCTGCAGAACGCACAGATCCGCCTTGACTCCCGCGGTGAGAACTCGCTCACATTCCCCCAACAAATCGTCGTCCCATTTGTTGTCCTCATCCCAGACTTCAAATCTCACTTTATTTGCCATAGACAGATCCTTTGTTCCCAAGTCGACAACCATGGCCCAGTGTGGATCGTTGTTGTTGTAAATGACAGGAGTACGATAGGCCAGTCCATCAAAGTGCATTTTCACGTAGCCGTCCGTGGCTGTGGTGTGGTCTCCCCACAGACCGGAGGCCCGTTGGACTGTGATGGTGACCCGAGCCATGCCCTTACGGGTCGGGCAGCAGTCTGGGGTCACGGCAGGGTCATTGTGACACTGGCAGACGCAGGGATCCTTCGAGTCGCTCTTGATGCCGGCCTGACAACGCTCGCTGCAGTTCCTCCACAGGCCTTTCTCCAGGATGTAGTGGCTGATGGCAGAGCGCAGGTTTTTGCGGGCAGGTGCGTTAGGAGGCAGTAACTCATGAAGCGACTCTAATGAATACGACACTATGTCTGGATTCTGCGGTAGCGACTCCAACCATTCCTTGTAGGCCGACGGGTTCTTGTCGGCAGAGAAGAGAAGGTCCGGCTCCGTGTTGTGGCCTCCCTTTATCTCTGTGAACCTGTAGAAGACAGCGGTGTGTCAGCTGGTTTTTCTGAAGCTGAAAGTAGTTTTTCGTTCAGTTAAAGTGTGCAAAAAAGACGTGACAGAACATGAGGAAATGTTCCCAACCTGTCGTTGAAGAAGTCAGAGAAAGACTTGCTATTTTCCATCTTGTTCGAATCCTTCTTGCAGTGTTTTGCTTCAGCTTTTATGGTAGCTTTGATGCTCACAGACGCCTCAGCTTGCAGACACATCTCCACTTCCTCCACGCTGAGGCCCTGCAGGCTGGCCTGGCACTGCCTGATGCTGGTCACAGATTCAACACTTCCCCCCAACTTCACCTGCAATCATGTAATTAAAAACCTTCTCCATGAGCATCGGTCTTACTTTCCACACATAGTGTTGCTATGCGGTGCTTTTCACTTACCTTGGTGATGTAATGGGTGCCGAAGTTGTCGATCAGTTTGTAAAATCGCTGTTTGTATTGTGCACTGTAGATTTTGGGAAGCTGTTTCACTGCTTTCTGAAATTCTCTGTGCAGCTTTGGAGTGCCGGACACTCTGTAGCTGTTTATATTGAGACAAAAGACAGAACAGTATTAAACAAACAGTCAACGGTAAAATACACATTCTTATGGAATGACTTACTGTCATTTAACAGACTTTCCTCTATTAAACTGCAGGTGGTAACTATGCAGATTACAGAGGAAAAGTTTTAATTTGCATGTTGATCCTAAAAAATAAGCCAAAACTGTATAGAAAAATCAATATTTCTTTTTTACAAAATTGTAAGTTTTTCTTTTACAATGTTTGACTGGATAATTGCAATTTTTATTGTTTTTAAATTAACAAAAATCTTTATTTTACCGATATTTTGAAATAACGTGTATAAAGGATTGGAAAATGGTAAATAATTTCTAAACCGTTATTTCACTCATTTTTTTCCTCTTTTGTTAAAGGACAGATAATATCTAGAAAACTCACAGGAAAAAAATGATTAATCTACATGTTGACTGTCCAGAATTTTTATTTTAGTTTTTCTAGCATCATTGCTGCCATATTTTTACAGTTTCTTTTTTGTTTGTTTGTTTTTAAAATGTGGGTGTGTGTGGAAGTACAGTTTGATTCATGCCCTCGTCTTCTTACCTGTAGTACTCACAGGACATGCTGTGGCTCGCGAAGCTGAACTTGTCGTTCTTTGTTTTCTCCATGGAGTAATCGGCCACTTTAGAATGAGTACCAGCCAGCATCACTGAGGCTCCTTTATCATGTGTTACGTCGACATCTAGATTAACCTGCCAGTTGTTTTCAACAGAGGAGGAGCTGGAGGTGACTAGAGACTCGCTGGATTTGTGTAGCTTGGTCGACACCTTCATGCTGCAGGACTGCTTTGCCCTCCAGTCCACCACTGACAGCGGCAGCTTTTGCTTCTTGTTCTCCAGATAGGGGTTGCTGCACAGGGTGCAGGTTTTATCTTTGCGTTTCCACTGGTTCATGTTGAGCACGAAGGCGCCTTTACGCTCCATTTTGGTGATGTCAAAGCCTTCTCCAGCCAAATTAGAACCTGGAGCAAACTCTGCATCTACACACTGTCTGGGTGTCCCTTCTGTGCACGACTGATACGAACACTGAGGAAGGGACAGCATGAGGCCGGCCCAGAGGATGATATTCAACTGAAACATGTTGCCGTTAAGTTGATGGTGATGATGGAGACAAACTGGAAAAGAAGCATTTTATAAACATGAGCAAATCATTAGAGCACATTAAATCTTCTAGTCTGAATAATCACATCACTTGTCCCCACAATCTGAATACAGGAATGTATTATAATAAAGTAATACACAGTCGTGAACAAAAGTTTATATGCACACCATGTATATCATGGCAGTTTATGGTTTTTAATGACTCCCATAATTCTTAATTTACTCTGATAGCATCACTGAAACACGTGCATCTTTGTTTGATTGCAAAAAAAACAATCATGCATTTTGGTGCATGTTGCCTTCTCAGCATTTAACCAATCAATGTCGGACCCGTACAGCCATTTTTCAGGGCCTACCTACCTAACTTGATGCGTTCCTGCAGGTGCGGTTGCTGCAGTTTGAACACACACAGGGTTATTGGCTGCGCTCAAATGGGTTATTCCACCTGAAATCATCAGGGGCCTTCTTGTACTTATGATTTTTTTTGCCCAGTTGCCCATCAACCCACTTTAAAGATGTTTTTTTCTCACATTAAAATTTGAGGCTGACTTTGAACAGCAGTGTCTCATCTCTTATTTCTCATCATGTCGTTGATTTAGAATCTGCAATATTGGACAACTAGATCAAATCTGATTGTGGTTGAGTTGCAATATGAAAGCCCCATCTTTGAGCTCACATTAACAAAAAAAACGATAATACAAGTCAACTAGAGGTATTTTCTGAAGCATGTGTAGCTGCATGTCACAGTAATACCAAACAAAACACACAAAATGATATAAGGTGAGATACTAGATCACAAAAATGAGAACTGATATAACTTTCATAACTGATTGAGCAGGTAGTACCACAAAAACAAAAATACTGATCAGTAGCTGAATCCAAGTAAAACAAAGATCCAGAGTTTCGAAGTGGTTCTCATCATGTTTGCAGATTCTGAATCAATAGCATGAGAAGAAATAAGAGAGACATCTCAGCTTTTATCATTAGTAGTTCCTGAGATATTGTCATCCTAACATCAAATTCAATGAGGCCAAAGACGCCCTGAAAATTGGTCGACTTGCGAAGCTTTACTCTGGAAGGTATTTGATATGATAAGCTAAAATGTTACATGTATTTTTATCGATATCTACGTTTTATGCTTTAAAAAAATTCAGAAAAATCAGATAGTCAGGCAGAAATTAGTCTGAAAGCGTGATAATTCAAGACGGAGCTACCCTTCATGAGTCAGACTAGACTGTGTAGGAAGTTCTATCATGAAAGACGCATTTTGTAGGTGCAACCAATGAATGACGCCTCACCCCCTCTAATGGGCCTGAGGTCCAGACTCTGAGCTGACTCAGAAAATCCTCACTCTGGTAAAACCCCTGTTTCTTTGTTCTTCACTATAAGTTGCTCTTTGGACATACAGTGATTCTTCCCATTCTCAGAAGTGTCTGATGTGTTTGGCTTAATTTTTTATTCCTAATAAACACGTCTTCTTCAAATGTGCAAACAGCCGTTGTCATGTCCACTTCCAGCCGGTCTACCCAACCTAAGGTCTTGGAAACAGCTGTGTTTTCATGCATTGTAGATTACAGCCTGTATATAAAGATGAACGAACTCTCTGTAATGTCACTTAGAGGTTTTCAGAGCAGCAGTTTTGATGCTCAGTGTCGTGGCCTGACTCCTCCAAACTCCTGGTTGGTCCAAAAATGAGCAAAGAGGTGGACTGTCCTGTGATGGCACCCCGCAAACCTCCCAGTTATTTTAATATGCTTAACTTTAAATAGAACTTAAACAGGCAAATTCTTTAAAATTCACCCTCCCTACAGTTGTCATAAATGGAGGAATTTTCTATAAAGACCAAAACGGTTTTTTGCACCAGGCTGTAAACGCATTCGTTGCTGCTGTAAAGTTGCATATTTACTGTGCGTGTCTAAGGGGAGGAACTCAGCCATTTGAGGAGCTGCGGTTTCGGCACTTTGCGCTGACTTCACTGTTTAGCTGCTTAATTAAAACAGCATTTTATTAAAATTCCTGTCAGGTTTGCTCTCCTAGACATAACCAACAACTTTTACGGTGTCCTTACACTCTCGAAAACATATTCTATTCGTGGTTCTTCTGGTTTTTATACAATTTACCAGTCTGTCAGCACAAAGCCTTGGGGTTTGATTCATATCTGAGCATTACACCAGTTTCACCAGTTTAGATTAGATTAATCTAATCTAATCTAATCTAATCTAATCTTACACCAGTTTCGGTTGTGAGTGATAAATCTTAACCTTCCTTTGCTTCTTTCTCGTGTGGTGCACCTCGAAGTCTTATCTAAGATTTTAGTTGACATCCCATCACATGTTTCCTGAGAGAAGATATGTATTTTCAAAAGATGCACAAAGTGAGTCCGATTTTGCCTCAAGGATGTGAACTTCTTGATGATCTTCCTCCAGCTAAATGAGAACAAACCATCCTCAATTTCCCCCCTCTGTCAGCGGTTTAATCAACACTCTTGTGGCTCTCACATCTTCCTCAACGTGCTTTAGATCAGGTTTCACTTAATAAACCCTTTGTTGTAGCTTGTTTCGCATTAGATCTGCTGCAGAAACTGAACACAACCAATGTAACTTTACTTTTGTTAGTCAGTCTGTTGTCTCTCAGTCGTTTGTGGTTTGTTCAGGATTTCCTCCCTGTCACCAAGAGGGGAGAACAAACGCAGAATTGTTTCGTGGTTCTCTCTTTGCTTTTGAAGCACAACATGGATCTGTACATGTTTCTGTGGCGGATCTCTTTAGTCTATTGCAGCTTCAGACGTCTGAGATCTTCTTGTTCCTCTTGTCTTTGTTTTTGGTCAAAATTCAAAGGTGTCTGTGGCGCATCTTTCTCCTTACTGTCACTTCTTTTCCAGCCCATTACCATTTATAAATCCTGTATTAATACGACTCTCCTTACTAAGTGTTTGAGTCTTCACAACAGCACAGTTGCTTTGGTCAACATTGGCTGTTCTTAAATGCGTTCTATAAATAAATGGACTTGACTTGCAGCTTATTGGCTCGCTGAAGGTTTGAAGGTGAGCAACAAAACACTCAACATGATATTGAATAACCCAAAGATGGTTGCACAGATTCAATAAATAACATTTCAGTGCTCGCTAATCAGTGTGGACTCACCTTTATGTCGCTGCTTCAGACTGCATTTGTGAAACTGGCTGTTGTGAGCGTGAATGTTGGTGCTTAGTGTTTAAAAGGCAAAGAAAGCAGAGCAGGAGGTGGCGGCGGAGGTGGGGGGATGAGGTGACAGTGGTCTTTATGAGAGCGTAGGGAAAAAAAACGGTGGTGTGACAGTTTCATCTTCGCTGATCAGTTCTGAGTAGGAGGCGGAGTCGGTGGTCGGTCGACAAACTCAAACAGTCAAACTCAGGCTTTTTTTCCAGTCAGCAAAGAATCAGAGACCACAACCCTGTCATTTCTCTGAAGTGGTGCTGGGCTGTGGCCGTGATGAAGGAGGAAAACGAGGCCGCCGGCTTCCAATCAGCAGTTTTACAACTTTATGACCGATCTAAAGCAACTTGATTGTTCTATTATGATAAGCAGAGATAAAAAAAACTAAGTTCAAGCTGTGGGAGAGCAAGATAAGAGGCAGCAAATATTAACCACAAAAAAAGCATGAATTTGAACACACAAACAAAATCATGCAACATAATTGGGTATCTGAGCGTGTTAACATGTAAGATTTATTCTTAAAAACTCAGCAAAAGTAAACTGAAGCCGAAGCAATCCATAGAGAATAAACCATTAAAATCACAAAGCAACAAGAACATAAGTGAAAACTGATAAATGCATGGATTCATACATTCATTTAAAAAAGTATAACAGCAATAAAGAGATGTATAATGCAATGAATAGAAACATGACAGCACTACACGAACCTTTATAAATGTATAAAACACACTTTAAATGCGTTATAAAAGGCACAGTACAAAGCCTTTTAAAGCAATGCAAAATAAAACTGTAAGTCAAAGCTGCATTGAATCAAACTCACACATCAGCAACTGCAGGAACTTTTACACAATCAAACGCGTTGACGTTGTGAAGGTGTATAACTCCCTGCTCTCAAAGACCAAGATACAACTTATAAAAAATGTTTTCCAGATATTAAGCTGCGTTCATTTTGTTTATTCTTTCCAAACCGATGCGGAGTAAATTTTGCTTTAATTATCTCAACGGTATAATAAAATGCTGCTAATGCATCGACCGTGAGCCTCAGTAAAGCCAGGTTTTGCTGCTATATCACATCATACTTTTGACTCTCAGCACTCACACTCTGGTTTTTCCACGGACTCGTTTCGTCCACGAACACACCCATCTCTAACAGGATGGCCTTTGGAATAGGATGGGCATGACGGGACACATACAGCTTCTTCAGACTTTGACTCATAGGCGTCGGTTTATAGTCCATGCATGTGTTTCCGCTCAGACTCGGAGCACAATTCACCTCCCATTTGTAGAAGAGCTTCCCATGATTCATATCTCGGACCTCCTCATTGCGTCCTACAGACAGAGCTTGCTCACATTTTCCCAGCAGGTCGTCGTCCCATTTGTTGTCCCGATCCCAGACTTCAAATCTCACTATATTTCCTGATGACAGGTCATAGGAGCCCAGGTTGATGGGGTACGCCCATTTTGGGTTGTTGTTGTTGTAAATGATAGGAGTCAGAATAGGTTTCGGCTGCCTGCCTAAGAACACCTTCACATAACCATCTGTGGATTTGAAGTAGTCTCCCCACAGACCGGAGGCCCGTTGGACTGTGATGGTGACCTGAGCCATGCCCTTACGGGCCGGGCAGCAGTCTGGGGTCACAGCGGGGTCTTTGTGACACTGGCAGACGCAGGGATCCCTCGTGTCGCTCCTAATGCCGGCCTGACAACGCTCGCTGCAGTTCCTCCACAGGCCTTTCTCCAGGATGTAGTGGCTGATGGCAGAGCGCAGGTTCTCCGACGCCGAGGTGTTTTCAGGCAGTAATTCGTGCAGAGAGTCCAGAGAATACGACACTATGTCTGGATTCTGCGGTAGCGTGGTCAGCCATCCCTTGTAGGCCGACGGGTTCTTGTCAGCAGAGAAGAGAAGGTCCGGCTCCGTGGTGTGGCCTCCCTTTATCTCTGTGAACCTGTAGAAGACAGCGGTGTGTCAGCTGGTTTTTCTGAAGCTGAAAGTAGTTTTTTGTTCAGTTAAAGTGTGCAAAAAAAGACGTGACAGAACATGAGGAAATGTTCCCAACCTGTCGTTGAAGAAGTCAGAGAAAGACTTGCTATTTTCCATCTTGTTCGAATCCTTCTTGCAGTGCTTTGTTTCAGATTTTATAGTAACTCCGGTGCTCACAGACGCCTCAGCTTGCAGACACATCTCCACTTCCTCCGCACTGAGGCCCCGCAGGCTGGCCTGGCACTGCCTGATGCTGGTCACAGATTCAACACTTCCCCCCAACTTCACCTGCAGTCATATGTTTAAACACTTTTGCGCAACAGTCTTACTTTCTAAAAAGCTACTATTATTTAGTTTTGTAGATCTTTTCACTTACCTTGGTGATGTAATGGGTGCCGAAGTTGTCGATCAGTTTGTAAAAGCGATGCTTGGATTCTGCGCTGTAGATTTTGGGAAGCTGTTTCACTGCTCTCTGAAATTCTCTGTGCAGCTTTGGAGTGCCGGACACTCTGTAGCTGTTTCCAGAAAAAAACAGACCAGCATGAAACAGCTCTAAAACATATTATGGTGTCATCTTCTGCAGACATTAGTTAAATTAGAGTCTTCTTACCTGTAGTACTCACAGGACATGCTGTGGCTCGCGAAGCTGAACTTGTCGTTCTTTGTTTTCTCCATGGAGTAACCAGCGACTTTAGAATGAGTACCAGCCAGCATCAGTGAGGCTCCTCTTTTTATTGCTTTAAATTCTAGACCAACTTTCCAGTTGTTTTCAACAGAGGAGGAGCTGGAGGTGACTAGAGACTCGCTGGATTTGTGTAGCTTGGTCGACACCTTCATGCTGCAGGACTGCTTTGCCCTCCAGTCCACCACTGACAGCGGCAGCTTTTGCTTCTTGCTCTTCAGATAGGGGTTGCTACACAGGGTGCAGGTTTTATCTTTGCGTTTCCACTGGTTCATGTTGAGCACGAAGGCGCCTTTACGTTCCATTTTGGTGATGTCAAAGCCTTCTCCAGCCAAATTAGAACCTGGAGCAAACTCTGCATCTACACACTGTCTGGGTGTCCCTTCTATGCACGACTGATACGAACACTGAGGGAGGGACAGCATGAGGCCGGCCCAGAGGATGATATTCAACTGAAACATGTTGCCGTTAAGTTGAATGATGGAAGCAAACTGGAAAAGAAGCATTTTCAGTTGAACAAACATGATACAGTTGGACAGGACTAAGTAGCACACTATATAATTTCACACTAAAGCAACATTTTCTTTCACATGCTAATTATTAAGCACGTACTCTTTCAAGATCATCACCCTTACCTCTTGAGTATGTTTTAACTTGGGTTTTAAAAGCCGTTCTTTAGCCATATTAAACACTTACTGTCTTCTGGGATTTTCTCCTCCAATTTTAAACATGTCACCTCTTAAAGAACCCCTCATTTAATCTCCTTTAAGTAATTTTAGAGTAATCTCTGAGCTATTATTTTATTGAAAAAAACCTGCAAATCATTAATTATTGTTTTATGAATATTCACCACCGATTTCTTTTATGAAAAATGATCAAATCTTTCAAAATATGTAAACTAGAGACTACTTCTTTCTGCTGATGGATGCCTGTATTTTCTCCTTGATCTCATTTCAGCCTGTGACTCAGAAGATCCGCATCTGCTTGAGAAGGGCAACTCAAAACGCAACTAAATCAAAGTTCTGTATTGACACAGCTACTAGTATATGCTTGTAGATGCTTCCTTTACTTTCAGGGTTCCCCCAAGGGTCTAGCCTGGGTCTCCGTTTTATTTGCTGTCTCCGTGCTGAGGCAAAGCTTGAGTAGACGTACCGTCAGCGAACATCCTTATGCAGATGATGCACAACTGTACGTCAAAGCCCAACATCTCCAATGTGTTCTTGAAATTAGTAAGTGGACTTCTGAAATGTTTTTCTTTGATGCTCAGGTGGCAAAATTACTGCAGTTCTACTTTTTAAAAACTGAGATATTTAATCATTTATAAGATATTCTTTGTATTTTCATGCTGTTATCCACGCTTGGGTCTTTTACGTTTTCTTGAGAAGCAACTGCAACAATCCTTGCGGCATTTTAGAACCAATTTTAAGATTTTTCATCTTATTTTTAAAGACTTGGATGTGTGTTTTGTGATGTACTTTTTTTGAAATTTTACCATGTCACAAAAGGTGATTGTTTGAGCTACAAGAAAATATACTTTTGCTTTTTTATTCCTTGTCTTTCCATAAAATATTTAATTCCTTTGTTTTGGAAAGTTGCTATATTTTTTAAAAAAATTTAATTATTAGTAGTAGCTTTATATTTAGAAGTTCTCTAAAGGTGATATATCTTTGAATAAAATTGGAGCATATTGGTGCCCTGATAGCCTAATGGTTATGTCGGCAGTCCCAGGTTCGACTCCGACCTCGGGCGTTTACCGCATGTCCTTCCCTACTCTCTCTCATTTCCAATTCTATCCACTGTTCTATCTAATAAAGGCACAAAAGGCCAAAAATAAATCTTTAAAAAAAATAATTGGAGAATATTTCAAAATTCGCAAATCAGCACAGACTCACCTTCGTCTCCGGCGTTGGCGTTGCATGAATGAACCCCAACTGTGAGTGTCTGTATCAGTACTTTAGGTTTTATAAGAGAAATAAAGAGGGAGGGACGTGGTGAAGGGGTGAGATGACAGCTCCTATAGGCTGGTTAATACACAGCAAATTTGTGATCTTTCTCACAATGTTGTACACGGTATAGTCAAAGGTGAGAGGAGTGACACTGTAATGAACTTAATGATGAATTTCTTCAAGACTGTGTGCGTCGAGACGATATAAAGTGAACTAATATGTAAAAAAAATAGCATTGGGTGAGAAGATGCTGCTAAAATTCCAGATAATCTAACAAGAAAACAATAACAACTGATAAATAAAGTGATTTGTACATAAATAATATGTTATCAGCACAAAGGTGAAAAGCAACATTCTGTATATGAAGCATGTAAGGCATTATTTAAAATAAACCCCCCCCCCCTATGGGAGTCATTCTCACAGCTTAACCACCATGTGACATGTGACTTGTCCAGAGTTAATGGAATTTTTTTTTATTTTTTTGGTCACAGCTCTGCAGAGGTGCAGCTGCAGGCGACCACAAGTCAAAAGGTCCAAGCCGCAGAGAGGGGTGAGAGGAGGAGCTGGTGTGATTCACCCACATCCTCAACAGTCCTCTCCCAGTAGAGGATTACAGGACGTCAGCTGCTGCCTTCAAGTGCTCCTCGGAAACTCCAAGTGCATCCATCACTTTTGTGCGGCAGTCACAGCAAACTGAGCCTCAGCAACACTTAAGAGGTGTGAAATTTGAGGGCTGCATTCAAGCAATGTGAGCCTGGCCAGTGACCTCATAAGGCTAGTTTTATTTCATAACAGCTGACTGTATTGGAATGTCTTTCAGTCTGCATGTCTGTGAATGTCTGCACAACCTTCTCATATGCACTGCAGTGTAGGTCAAGTGTCAGGGATGATAATACACATGTTTTCACAGAGGATGTGCATGCTTGAATTTTACGTGCATGCAACTTTAATAATTTCCATGCATTTTCCACAATTATAAATGCTGATCCTGTGCAATAGTTTTCAAAAACATCCAGTCTTTGGAGCATTCTTGAAAGGCTGACCTCATTTTCCCCCCATTATTATAATATAATCACTGAAGGATACCACACTTTGCCGATGTAGCCAACAGAATTCTTGCTTTCAGTAACCTGCAAATAACAATCTTGTTTTCTTCTGTGTTCTCAAGTGATAACTGCAGCCTTTCCAAGTGCAATGAAGGCAGCTGCAGCTCTGTTGGTGTTGGCATTTACACCATGCAAGTGGAGCCAAGCGGCATCAACTGCACTCAGTCAGCCAGAATAAGACCAGAAGTTTACAGGGTTCGCCTTCAAACTAAAACCTGATCTTCATGAAGGGGTGAGCTCACTGAAAGCTGCCTTGTTCTTTTGTTTTAAGAGAAAGCTAAGTGGATTTACAAGCGGGAAAAGTGGGCCTCAGATCTCCGCTCTATTCTATCGCTGCTGATTTGGAATATTTGCACACTTGTTCGAGAATATTCACTAGAATTTGTGATGGTACCTGCAATTTTGTGACCCCGTCTCGTAGAGGGTTCATGCATTTATGATTGTTTATTCCTTAACAGAGCTGTCCTTGGATTAGCACAACTAATCCATGGAGTCATGTAGTGTTATCCTAGAACACAAGTACTGTTTGACTTTCTCAGTGTACTCAGGGCAGAAGGAGGAGAAATGATCTGTAGAGGCCCAAAAGCAAATATTTGCATCATTATCTTCATCCTGTGTATTTATGTTATGAGCACACAGGATCTGTACATACTGTAGCTTCAACACCCACAAACAAGGATCACTTCATGTGTGAAAATATCTGTCTTTGTGGAGTTGAACCTGAAACGTCCATGCAGTGTATTTTAGATACTGATGACATTCTCAGAAACACAGATTTACACTTTCAGGGTTCAATGCATAACAACCTGAGGAACCAATGCTGCCTGCTTGCAAAGTGGGGCTTTCATTATTCTTCTTGAACATGTACGGCTAAATTACAATTCTGCGACGCACAGAGTTACAGAGGTCGTCGATGCTGCTTCTGAAATGTTGCCCAGCTCTTTCTAAAGGGTCTTGGAGAAGTTGGTGGACATTTTGGGGGACGGAATCTTGTTGTCAGACATCCAGAGCCGTCTGAAACTGTTTCTTAGATGACAAATGGTGGGTTGTGGATATTCAAGTGCCTGCCTATGATCCAAACAGCATCCAGCAGCCTGCTTTCGTTTTCCTCTTGTACTCTGTGGCATTGCTTCATTTGAATAAAGCTGCATTTTAATGTGGCCTTTCATAGTCACTGGTCAAAGGAGCGTCTGGTCGAGCTATTTGATCACTGTATTTGATCATTGTCCTTTAAGTTGTCCTTTTGTGGATTAACCTGATAGTTAAGAATTTCTCAATAGGTATAATTTATTTATTTTGTATAATAGCCATTTTAATGATAGCAATTACCTCCCTGTGTGCAAATGTTACACCAAAACAATGGGCGGTCTCCAGTATCCATACTAGCACATTATATAGTACACCAGAAAAAAGATTTAGCATGTCTAAATACGTGCTATGCCAAAAGTACCCGGATGTTCTACTAGATTTTGCAGTATGCAAGCCAGCATGCTTTTCTGGCCATTCCTACCCACAGTCCTTTCCACAGTTACGTCACATTCATCATGGAGTCTCACAAGCACAAGACAGCTTATTTTGCATTACAAAGTACGACCATCAAAATTTAAGGCGCATAATTATGCTAAAGTAGTTTGCCCCAATTGTATGCATACTGCATGAAGCAATACTTACTTTATAAGGACAGCTATAACACCCAAATTTTAAAAAGTGACGTGAAATGCAGCCACTATCACCATCATTATTTTGAGGGGACACCACTGCTGCATCCTGGGTTTAGCTCCACCCTAAACCACTGTAACTGGTTTAAAGAAATACAAAACAAGCCAGAGTGTTTTTCACCCCCACAGCAAAATAATGAAGTGCAGTCAAATCATTCTGCAATGCTTTTACAAGACTAGTCACCAATTGAACAGTTAGAAAAAATAGAAATAAAAAGAAAATTTAGATTTTTAAAAAATTTTCTCTGTGTCAGAAAAGAAGACCATTTGCATGCTGCGTTTTTATTTTGTGTATTTGTATTTTGGTGTTGGAACCGAACATGTTCCTCTATGTGCGTTTTATTTTGTAAACACCAGCCGGTAGTGGCGTCGTGTGTGTTACGTGTAACTTGACAGTTGGAGGCGCTGCAGGGAACCTGAGGCCGCCGGAGAAGACTCCGCATTTCAAGGAATACAGCCACAAAGAATGGTGGAGGAAAACCGGATCAGACAGATGATGAACACACCGAATACACGCCGTGCGAACCGGGCCGTGTTCGTTTGGAGTCAGCCGGCTCAAATCTCAGCTCTCTCATCCCCGGTCAGTGGACGTCGGTAGCCGCCTGCCCGGCTTGCTAGCCCCGCAGTCCTTCAAAACCTCCGCTCCACAATCTCGGATCCGCTCTGTTTTTTTAACAGCATTACGAAAGCTAGCCCGCATCGGACGGAGCTCACTGGAGCATATGACGCCCGTTTGCTCTCACTGAAGCGGCGGCGTAACCTTCAGGTGCTTTATTGCGGGTCTGACCGCTAGGACCGAGCTAGCATCCTCTGGAGTCGGATGGACGAGCGGCTCAGCCTGCATCCCTGCAGCCCGGGACGCGTTCAGGCTGCTGCTGCACCGGAATGCTAACTAACGAGGAAGTGGCTCGAACATGACGGGAGGCGTTTCGTCCCTCAGGCTCGTCGGCGCTGCTCAGACATTTCTTTGATGCCAGATGTAATGACCGTCCCCCAGCATGCCTGTGGCCGGCCGTGTCTGCCTCCAGCCCTGCGGATGACACTCACACAGGTAGCGGCGGTTCAGAGCGAGCAGCGGCGGCGCGGACACACCGTCGCCGGGTAGCGCCGACAGACTTGACGTGAGCTTGCTAGCGCCGAGCTAAGGCGGCTAACAGCACAAAATAAACCCCCCAACCACACCAATGGTATCCCATAAGGTTTTAGTGGCAATAATCCTGCTGAACGTGTATATAGGTGTACAGTCTGTTTTCTACTTGTTCGGCGGCGTCCTTTTAACGGTCCTCTTTGCTATGGCATTTCTAAACGGACCCAGGCTGCTGGACTGGGCGAGTTCACCTCCACATCTTCAGTTCAACAAATACGTCCTGACGGGATACCGGCCAATCTCCTCCGTGCAGGACTGCATCAGGAGCCTGTTCTACCTGCACAATGAGCTGGGAAACATCTACACTCACGGTGAGTGCAGAAACCTCGGCGGGATCTGCTTAGTCAGCGGCTCCGGTTCGTGTGGCCGGTGTGACTTTGAGCGTTAACCGGGACAGATGCTGCACCTGCAGAGGGACGGTGCCAGGACAGCCATGAGGCCACACACGACCAAAAAACCTTAAGATCTGATGTTTAGGCCAAATGCACGCACATGCATGTCAGTATTTAACAAATCTAGCCAAATAGTTGGTGATTAATTTAATAATTGACAACTAATCGATTAATCTTTGAAGAGCCATGACGTCAAACCAGACTCATGAGGCCACACATGACTTTAAAACCTCAATATCTGATATTTGAACTGAATGTACACGCATGCATTTCAATATTTAACAATTATAGGACACTTTTGCTTTATGAAGCATCAGAAATAAGGCTGCAAATAAGGATTACAGTCACTGCCCAATGTTTTCTCCATTAATCGATTAGTTAATTAGGTCTATACAGTGGCACAAATGCCTAAAATGACAAACACCTTGATACCAAATCAATACCAAACCAAAAATCCTGAATATCAGATATCTGAACTTCACATGCGTGTCAGTATTTAACAATTACAGGCCTGTTTTTGGTTTCTGAAGCATCAGAAATAAGGCTGCAGCTAAGGATTGTTGTTCTTATACCATATTTTCTCAATTAATCTATTAATTAATTAGGTTTATGCAATGGCAGGAAAGCCCAAAATGACAAATGCCTTGTTTTGTCCACTGCTCACAATTAACTGATGATCAAAGCAGTTAGTCTATGCAGAGCCATGACGCCAAACCAGCCTCATGAGGCCACAAATGACTTCAAAACCTTAATATCTGATATTTGAGCTGAATGCATGCAATGAATCTGTGTTAATGCTGAAAAATCTGAGGACATTTTTCAGATATTACGCAAAGACAGGCCAGTTTTGGTTTGTGAAGCATCAGAAATAAGGCTGCAGCTCAGGATTGTTGTCCTTAAAGCATATTTTCTCGATTAATCGATTGGTTAATTCGGTCTGTACAGTGGCAGAAGAGCCCAAGATGACAAATACCTTGTTTTGAACATAAATCAGAATAACTGGTGATTGGCCTGTTTTATTGTAGGACGTAGAGCAGCAGTAGAAATACGGCTGCAACTAAGAATATTTATCATCGTTGAATTTTTTCTCGATTAATCGAATGGTTAATTAGGTCTATAAAATGTTAGAGAATGGAGTTTCCCAAAGCTGAAGATGACAAATGTCCACAACTCATAGATAATTAATTTACTGTTATAGTTAATATTTATTTTAAGAAGCTGAAATCACAGAATTTTGACTTTACTGACAAAATAGCTTAACTTTATTAATAGAATTGGCTCAACTAATCGATTAATCTTAGCAGCTCTAACCAGTAACTTATTTATAATTGTTTTATAGTGTTTGTCACTGTTTAAATTAAAGTCTGTTAATTTAAGAGTCACGGCAAGTTGTTCATTTCAGTACATCATCAGTGCGAGGTTCATAACTGATGACATTTATTGTACTTAAGTGCAATTATGAGGCACGTATATTTAATTCAAGAGCTTTCTTTTTAACACTGCCTTGTACTTCTGCTGCACTACACTTCCAGAGACTCCACTCACAGCCGCAGATACATGCTAAATGTGTTAAATTTACACTCTGTCAAAGGTCGAACTGCATAATCTCGCGGAGGTGCAGCTCAGAAATATTTGTTTTCCATTAATCTGCCGCTCAGTCTGTCATGTTTTATCCATAAATCCATATTCATTCAGCTTTCGGCGACGTGGAGCGAAGAAAAAGCAGCGAATTATGTCATGTTTTTGCTAATTTTTGCTTTAAAAGCTGTGAAAATATGTCATTTCTGTAAACAAGTCAATCAACATAATGAATTAATGATCTCAGGCCTAAAATATAGTTTCAGTTTGCTCTAAAGTGACCAGAAAAAGTTGTAAAATGTTTCATTAATTTCTTTTGCCGCACATATACATCAGTATTATACAATATTATCCACTTATATACTTTTATTTAAGTGTCATTTTTACTTATAATGACATTCTTTGACAGTTTTTGCGGCCTTTTTAAAGGTTGTGTGAGCAAAAGGCATTTAACAGTTGCTTTTTTTTTCTTGTGATTTCATTTTGTGTGTGCGCCAAATTGCTCAAGAGTGAATTTTGGTGATTAATTCAATTAATTATAAAGAAAAAGAAAAAAAGCCTCAGGCCATGTTTTCCCCTGCTCTCCTCACTAACAAGCATCACAGTTTAAAAATTAATAGATTGGGGGGGAAAAAAAAGAAAAGAAGTTAAAGGTTTGTTCACACGTAATGGAAATGACCAGGAGTGGCTTTTTTCATCTCTCCCTCGGTGTCATGGTTACACAATATCTTTTTATAGTTTTGTGCAAGCCCCAAATTAATTGCAGTAATGTGTTAATCGGTGCAGCCAGAGGTGAGGCTGAGCTGCTCTGATCAGCCTCGCATCCCTCTCCTCGGTGGCATGCCTTGCTTCTTCTGCGCCCTCTTCTCTCCCGTCCGAATGCGTCGTCCGTGCGACCGCTGAGATCCTGACAGCTTCCTCATTGTGAAGGTCATCATCTCACCGGCAGATTAAACCGCAGCGGTGGATCATGAGAGGAAGTCGCCTTTTACCACCCTCCGCTGATGTCAGCTGAGCGCGTGGCTCCAGTTGCAACCCTTAACGTCGGCGCATGTGTAGCCCCACTGGTGTTTTAATCCAGCTTTCCGGCTCTGAGAAGAAAAGAAGCCGAGCCGTGCGGGTTGTTTTTCTTCTGGTTACATTTCAGCTAAGTTTTCCTGAGCCGCCTTGCTTTGCATATAAACTGACAACATCCTGCCCACAGCTCCGGTCCCGGGCTTCCAGAGCTGCTCCTCTCCGCCGTGTCCAAGCCGGAGTTTGGCCGGTTGGTTCAGGACGAGTGGGGGGAGGAGAGGAGATAATGCACTTAAAATAGATGTGTTAGAGTAGATGGCATTCCCTGTATCACCTGCCTGGGACAAACGGCTTGACATTGGGAAAGGCAGAGTGGGCAGAAATAAGGGAAAGGGAGTGCTGTGTGCGTGGGGTGATAAATGATCGTAACAACTGTATGTGGATCAGATTTCAAGGTCTGGGCTGCCTCTGCTGTGCCAAACAGAGGAGCTCGGATTGGAGCTGTGTAGCCATTAGCCGGTGTGGGCTTTTTTTTTGCTGCATCAAAATAAGGGGCTTAACGGGAGAACTGTCTTTCTTCCTCAGAGGGAAACACTGATAGGAAGGTTTCCCCCTCTGCTCCTCTTGCTGGTGTCGGTGCACACTCAGCAGAGCCGGGGAGCCCCTTTTGCAGCTGCTCTTTCTTGTGCAGTTTTGGAAAGTAGAGCCGGATAATTTATCACAACAAACATGACACCTTAATTTGGTTTAAGCTGCTGTGTTATTTGAGCGGATGGTTCTCATGCCAGCGTGCCTCAGGCTGTGTTGGTGGACGAAACTCCACTTTCTTCAGAAGATGTCACCTCACAAGGTTTAATTACATGCAGCTAGATTTGTTAAGTAGACATGCTTGTTTGTGTGTCTGGGCCATAGACATATATACGTAGACGCCGCGTTGACTACTGCTGCCGATTGGAGGCAACGTGCCTACGCGGCGGCCATCTTGGTACAGTGCCACTCGCCCCTACAGTGCATTACATAGACATATATACGTAGACGCCGCATTGACTGTGGAGGGACGTGCCTAAAGCTCCGCCATCTTGGTACAGGGCTAGCAGAGGCGGGAGTGAATGTAAGTCTATGGAGGTAAGAGGTACTCCACAATCTTAAAGTAGAATTATTCACTGAATTTTCGACCGATTTCCAAACGGTTTGGTTTGTTAAAAACGTCACACATGTAGCTTTGACACAGGATGCTTGGATGCTTTTGTTCTATCTATGTCTGCCTGTCCGTCCTCCATGTCTGACATTTGTAACAAACAATATATGTTGACAACTGATCGATTTATGATCACTTTTATAGTGCAGACATGTCATTCCTCTATAGACGTAATGCACTGTAGGGGCGAGTGGCACTGTACCAAGATGGCCGCCGCGTAGGCACGTCGGCTCCAATTGGCAGCAGCAGTCAACGTGGCGTCTACGTATATATGTCTATGGTGCATCCAAGCATCCAAGCATCCTGTGTCAAAGCTAAATGTGTGACGTTTTTAACAAACCAAACCGTTTGGAAATCGGTTGAAAATTCAGTGAATAATTCTACTTTAAGATTGTGGAGTACCTCTTACCTCCATAGACTTACATTCACTCCCCCCCTCCCTGCTAGCCCTGTACCAAGATGGCGGAGCTTTAGGCACGTCCCTCCACAGTCAATGCAGCATCTATGTATATATGTCTATGGTGCTTCAGTAACTGTTGTTTCCTGTTTCTTCCAGGCATCCCTTTGGTTTGCTTCCTGGTGCTGCTGCCTCTCAACATCCCCTGGTCCCAGATCAGCGTCACGTGGCTGGGCGTGGTGCACTTCCTGGCCTGCCTGTCGCCCCAGCTGGGCTCGGTGCTCTACCACCTCTTCATGAACCACGAGGGGGGCGAGCCGGTCTACCACACCCTCCTCAAGCTCGACGTGTGCGGAATCTGCATGATCAACACGCTGGGTGAGCCTCCTCAGCAGATCGCCGCGTCTGACTCACTGTCAGCCGCCGCTCTGTTTGCTTTGAGGGTGGAATTTTTCCTTTATTGACTGTCAATGATTTACCGTGGAAGTGTTTTGCTTGGAGGTGTACCGGTATTGATCGGTAGAAGCACATTTCACTACAGAGTGCAGCGCTAAGTCAGTCGGCGAGTGCGAGCGGTGATCCAGGTTCTGAAATGATTATTGATCTGAGTGTGCTGCCTGTGTTAACCTGCAGTAAAAGAAATGACAAGTGCATTATTTTTCATTTATTTATGTGCTCGGGTACTTTGAACAAACCTTATTGATTGGCCTGCTGCACATATGCAGATAATAATACAGCGATCATTAATATGATGACAAAGATGAGTATTTTAATTGTCATTCTGTCATTGATTAATTGTTTATGAAGTGTCCATGGTAGGAAAAAAAATAGCTGACATCTTCATATTAAGAAGATGTACAATTTGCATTTAAATATATCAGAGCACAACAGAAAATCCTGACATTTGGAAGCTGGAACGGGAGAAAGTTTGCAGTTTTTGCTTCCAGAATGCCTTCATGATTATCAAAACACCGACTAATTGTGGGTCGAGTGACTAATAGATTTGTCATCTTGAACTCTACGTCAGTCTAATTAGACAGAACATTTCCCACTCCTGCTAAAGCAAAGGCTCTTTCACACAGACTGTTCAAGGCTGGACTGTTGTGCCTTTGAGGCCGGTTCGTGATTTCCGCTTCTGTGGACGCGTTTTTCTCTGCAGTGTAAAGTCCTGCACCTCTACGGAAACAGAACAACCATGAATAGAAGTAGAGGGAACTTAAGAATGTATTTTGTGAAGCATAACATTGCTATAATGTAATAGATTAAAAAAGTTGAATTATTCAGTGCAGCATTTTCCTAAGTGCTCACAGTTGTTACCAATATTGGAAAAAAAACAGGGGCTGTACATACAACATATATTTCACTACTTAAGTTTTTAATCTGTTTCCATACCTTTCTGCTCTGTGTGAACACTGCCTGCAGTTTAATCCAGTTCAGCCAAAAAAAACCCCGAGTTTTTGTCACGTCTGAGTCGCTGAAGGCTTCTTGTAAACATTTTATTTTTTGCAAATTTTTAATTGAGACATGCAGACTGATGTGATTTAATGAAGATCACGTTCTCCTACTTAGATTTGGTTAATTTTTCTTATGGAACTACGAATGACCACATTATTCATTCTAGGACTGTTGCAAAGTTGAAAATCCAACATGTGTTTCTGTTCTTGCTGTTTCTGTTTCTGATAAATGATGTGTTTTAAAGATTGTTTTTATGGCTGACATGCTCTTTTTGAACCAGTTGGCAGATTTTAGGTTTCCAAGGGTTAAGAACAAATTCTTATTTACAATGTCGCCTGGCAAAAGTCAGAGCCTCCTGAGGAAGCAGGCTGAAGGCTGAAAACAAGTCTAATGTGACAAGAGTTGAGCACTTAAAGCCCAGCCAGGCAGTGACCACTCATTTAGAGATGTGAGCGCTGCTAACTCGGCTCTGAAAAGGTCGTGTCAGACAGGGTTCAGACTGTTTGACTGTTGATCTCTGTGTCAGACGTGGCATCGCTGCTGAGTTGTGTGTCAACACTTCATCACTGACTTCCTTGTGTGTGTCTCTTGTCTCAGGTGCGCTGCCCATTGTCTACAGCACGCTGTTGTGCTACCCATTCATCCGCACTGTGGCCCTCTTAGTGTACATCCTGCTGTCCAGCCACGCCATCTACTGCGCCGTCACGGCTCGGAGCAGCGTGCGGCGGCTGCGGTCCTTCGCCTGGCAGGCGCTGTTCCGCTTCTCCTTCTTCCTGCTGCGCTGGGTGGGCGTGGGCGGCGGCAGCCCCACCTCGCTACGCCACTTTCTCATGATGGACGCGCTGGCCGTGCTGGGCGGGGTCATCAACATTACGCGCATCCCGGAGCGCTTCCGGCCGGGCCTCTTTGACTACTGGTGCAACAGCCACCAGATCATGCATGTACTGGTGGTGGGCTCCATCCTCTACCTGCACTGGGGCGTCCTGGACGACCTGCTGTGGATCAACAGCTACAACTGTCCCTCAGACTGACCCCCACAACAGCCCCCACCCCCCAACAAGGAGCACTGGGACATAAGGTTGAAGGACCACTGGGGGGGAGGGGGATGTGTGGAGAGGGAGGGGGGAGGAGGGGAGATCGGGGGAGAACTGATGCTGTGCATGTGTTCACCTCATGCGCTCAGAATGTTCATATCTTCGTCCATCCTTGTGCGAATGCAGGTAAACGTATGTCAAGTAACACGCACAATCATTTTGACTCTCTGCCACAAACATGAACACACACATCCATACAGTCAGTTAGAGTATTAAACACTAAAGGCATAGGAAAAGGCTTCAGTGAAAGGCTTCTGCTGAGCTTAAAGCCTTTACTAAATAACAGAAGTTGAGCATTAGTTGGTGTGGTTGCTTCAGACAGTCTAAATATCACATGCTCAAGTCCTCAGATGTCACTGTTGCTACCTATGCAGCACATCCATATCTCAGCTCACGCACATCACACACAACACACACTCCTCCTTCGCACCTATATTTTTATACTACATGTACATACTGGAAGTGCTGCGCAAAGCACTCCTTTGAGTTTTCACTTATTTATTTCCTTGTTTTGTGCCACTGCCTCGTTCTTTATGTGCGTGTCGGTTTGAACTGTTCTTACCGGCGCCAGATGAAGATGGACGAGGGGTTCATTCCTGCACGTGTTGGCAGTGAGTTTACTCGCTTTAGGAGGCCTGGACTGCAAAGTTAGAGTCATCCAAGCAGTGTTGTCAGCTTTGTTTGCGCCTGTGCCAATGAAATCCAGGCATGTTTAAACAGAAAAAAGCCACTTGTTTACAACCTGCGTTGTTCTGTGGGGTTAAACGGAATCCTCACGTCCAGCAGAGTTTTAATTATTTATTGTTGTGCGTTTATGATAACCTCCCTTTGTGAGGAAAATGTTACCACTATTTACTTTTATGACGTTTTATCACTTTTAAGGTTAAAAATGTAGGAACTCGGTGTTCTTTATCGAGTCTTCAGTTTATGTTCTGCACAGAAGTTGCGTGTAAAAGCCCACTAATCTGCAATTTAAAACGACAAACCTTTAGATGACACTATTGCTCTTTACTGAGATGCCACCATGTGCACATATGTGGCATCAGGATGCACTGAAACAAAAGATGTTGCCACTTAAAGGTTGCCCACTGTAGCTTGCCAATTGTTTTTTAGTTTTAACACTGTAAACCTATTTAGGCAAGTAGATGTTTGTCTTTAACACAATATGCACAAAGTAATGTACTTAAGGAATAGATGATATCCGTTTTCCTCTGTATTCACTGGTATTTATTTGCTGCTGCAGGTAGCTCTGTGTGTCTGTCAGCTGCTTAAACAGCTGTGCTGCTGCTGTGGAGGATCACAGGCTCACAGATCAAGTTAGAGGTCAAAGGAAATCTTTTGTTTTATTCAAACCGTGCAAATCCTGAGGATTAGCTTTGCATTTTCTCCCCGCCCGCTTTTCTTTCCTGCAGTATATGACTTCACAGCCACACAGTAATATGGTTGAACACGGTCTGTCGCTGTGCATCGCATTTCATTCACAATAATCAGATAGAAAACGGTTGACCTTTAAACGCGCCTCTTCAGTTCAGTTTATTTACATCAGTTTTTCTCAGACTTGAATTGGATTCTACTGTATTTGGATGTTTACTTGTACATTAAATGATGATATTCAGTCACGATTGCCACTAAATGAGCACATAATTGCCACTTAATACTTTTGAATGCACTGTTTTTATCTCTGCCACTGTGTTTGTGTTCAGTGACAGAGAACTTCTTAACTTGCACTTTGTTTCAACCTGAGTAGAGGTTCAGCTCTGATGAGTCATTTTAAAGCGGTGCAGTGTGTATATATAGATATATATATATTAAGCTGGTCTAACTGAGCAGGAATGAACCCCTTCGCCCTCCTGTCATGTTAAAGGCACAGCAGCTCTGTGTGTATGTTCATGATTGTTTTGGCTCCATGCTCTGCTGTGCTATTTCGGTTGCTACTCTCGAGTAAAAGTAACTGTTGCGCTGTTCCGTCGTGCTCAAGACTGCTGTCTGACGCCTGATTCCTTATCTAGAGGCAGACTTTACTTTCTTAATGACATTGCACTTGTTTCCCATGCCAACAGTCACAGCCGCCCACTGACTAGTTGCCAATCCCGTCAGCCCCATTTCATCTTGCCAAATTAGCAGCGTCTGAGGTGTAGCACACCCTCTGCTTCCTGCGCTGACACTGACTCATAGGTGGAGAAGGACCTCCCAGAGCCTTTATCACATACACTAACCTCAGACTGCACCCCCTCGCCCTGATTAAAGAGTCACATACTGTTTGTGTGCTAGTCCCGCTCCGATGGTGATTATTACCTGCTATGACCGGGGTTCAATGTAAAAGCTGATACTAATGTATTTTTGGCCATTGAATGAAAAAAAAAATGCATGAAAGTAGCTGTGAATCAGAAACTGATGTCTCATAGTGTTAGCTAATCGTTTGTACATCGTAGCCAGCAACAGGTCATCCGCTCACTTCTGGAAATGGCTGTGTGGGTAGTCGAGGAGGGGGGGAGCTGGAGTTTGGAGGGTGGGGTCACTACTATAGGAAGATGACAGATCAGAGGCAATACATCACTATCAAATAAACTGCACTGTTCATTGTTCTCCAAAGGGCTTTGGATTCAAGTAAATTACAGTTCTGAAACATATTTAAAGTCCATATAAATAATGTAAATACATGGCTGTAGATTATATAATACATACAGTGCAGAAAAATATACCCTGAGTCATTTTTGAACAATCTGCAGAGGAAGGACAATGAGAAGGAATGGGACGGATGTTTTGCCACATAGAAGCTGCTGCTCTCTTTCACAGCCAAAGTGAAACATGAGAGAGGGAGGCAGGCGGCTCGGTGCGGTGCTTCAGATTAATATCAATGACGTGTTTGCTTAGCTGTGTCCATATGTATGTGAACAACACAGAAAAAAAAACTACTGAAGTCGGTTTCAGTGCTAATGTAGAGTTGTTTGACTTTTTGTGGCCCTAACTAAGAATGCTTTTGATCATTTAAATGTAACCGCTTTTTTTTTTTTTTTTTTTTAAAGACACACGAGAAAGACGTTTGTGACCACAGTGGGGGAACCTTGGCGGGCATGTGAATACCTCGTGACTACCACTGGTCTATCTATGCATTATCAGCCGAAGGATACATAACAGTGAAGTCAATTTGTGTTTGTTAATCGGCCCTCTGATCCGCTGTAACGGAGGGCTCACTCCCAACATCCTGGGTCTCCCACTTCTCAGGGTGCCATAGCAGTAGCTGTAACATCCGAGGCCTGACCTCTGCTGTCTGAAACATGTCCGTGGAGACGTCTGCCCGCCTTCACCTGCCCTCTAAACGCAGTCTGTTCATGCTGTGGCTGGATATGAGGGGAGAGGGGAGGTGGAAAGGGGGTAGCGCTCTTAAAAATACATGTTCCAGGAGTGGAGCCTGGTCAGAAAATTGGTCTTTGTCCTTTTTGTCTGTATGTTAAATGAAAAAAAAAATGAAATGATGTATGGAAGCATCACTAACAAAACTAAATTCAGTTTTTTTTAATATTACACAGGTGCCGGATAGCCTGTTAACAACCTGTTTATAATGGATTACCTGTATTGTTATATACTGATTATTCTGATTACTGTTATTCTGTGGATCCTAATAATGACACTGGTCTATGTGTACAGGTAATGAGACAAGCCCTTTCCTTTAGGATGAAGGGAGCTTTCTGGAGGGTCTGTCTGTTATCGTGTCTTCATATCTGCAATGTCACGACATTTTTACCGTGTCAAAGGAGTGGGTGTGGCTCCATCTAGTGGAGGTTCATGTTCACTGATGCAGGCATTACTGTAGCCATACTGCAGCCAAACGAAACCAGCTGGCAGGCGCTAACACTGTCAGCTCAGGTCTGCGGTTTTCCTCCAGGGTTGTTAATTTCTATTTCCAGATCATGTGTGTGCACATGTGTGTATGAGCTCTCCTGCAGAACCCATGCAAGCATGATATGTGTATGTTGTCCGGTTTACGTTCTCCTGTTGCACCGACGGGATGCTGACTGCACCCTCAGAGTGCCTCATGATCCAGTCTGTGTGCTTGCAAATTAACGCGCTCGAACACAGACACACACTTTGTTCCTGTGCTGTAGTTCACACGTGTGTCCGACATTAGTGTCCTGTGTAACAGACAGGCTCTCACACTCCTCAGTCTCCAGCAACGATTGTGCAATAAACTGAAGTCTATATTTTTAAACCTGCCTGCAGGCCATCTCTTTCATGCTGTTATGTTTCTTTTATGAAGATGTGTGTGGGCGTGTGCTCGTCTTTGTGAGGACCAAACTGAGATTAAGACTTGATCCTGGGAGCGAACACACTGTTGTTTAGGGGGACTTTAGGGTTAAAGCCTTGAAGTAGATTCAGCAGAGGTGAAGTTGTTGTTTGGTCCTCACAAAGATAGAAGTGTGGACGTGTGTGGTTTTGTTTTTGAAGAATATCTGAAAAATGAGTTTGGCTGTTGGCTGTCATGTCTTCAACAGGGTCTTTGAAGGTTTAGAGTTGAGCCAAAATTAGGTTTAAGTTAAAGTCGGCACAAAGATTGAGATGGGTTTAAGCAGTTTAAGCAGTCTGTGAGGATTTGGGCCCCATTTTGTAATATTTGGTGGAATTTTCCTACAAAAAAATGCATATTCCTGCCAATCAGTATCTCTTTTTTTTTATAATTAGAACACACCTGTCACTGGCTTGACATGCAGAAGCTTATATGGCATCCAGATGGCATTTAATTTAATATATTTTCTGGTCAAATCTGTGAAAAAAACAGTAAAACCGTTAGTATAACTGAGTACTTTGGAAAGTAATGCTACAGTAAAGGCTTGGTATATCATTTTTAGAAGTGGAACCATGGTTGTTGGGCTGCTTTTGCGACAGTTGGACAGATTTTAGACCAGGGGTGCCCAATCCTGGTCCTGGAGGGCCACTATGCTGCATGTTTTAGATGTTTCCCTCTTCCGCCACACCTGATTCAAATGATCAGGACGCTGCGTTGACTGCTGCTGCCGATTGGAGCCAACGTGCCTACGCGGCGGCCATCTTGGTACAGTGCCAGTCGCCCCTGCAGTGCATTACGTCTATAGAGGAATGACATGTCTGCACTATAAAAGTGATCATAAATCGATCAGTTTTCAACATATATTGTTTGTTACAAACGTCAGACATGGAGGACGGACAGGCATACATAAATAGAACAAAAGCATCCAAGCATCCTGTGTCAAAGCTACATGTGTGACGTTTTTAAACAAACCAAACCGTTTGGAAATCGGTTGAAAATTCAGTGAATAATTCTACTTTAAGATTGTGGAGTACCTCTTACCTCCATAGACTTGCATTCACTCCCCCCTCTGCTAGCCCTGTACCAAGATGGCGGAGCTTTAGGCACGTCCCTCCACAGTCAATGCGGCGTCTACGTATATATGTCTATGATCAGGCTTCTGTAGAGCTCGATGATGAACTGATCATTTGAATCAGGTGTGTTGGAAGAAGGAAACGTCTACAACATGCAGGGTGGTGGCCTTCGAGGACCAGGATTGGGCATCCCTGTTTTAAACTGATTGAACGCATAAGGTCAGTAGTCACAACCAGAGCCGGCTTACCCATTAGGTAATATAGGCAAATGCTAAGGGCACCGTGGCCGCCAGGGGGCGCTGCAAAATGGGGAAAATTTCGCCTTCAATATAATTATATTAAAACTAATTGCTATTATTAACTCGTAAAATGGAAAAGCTCACATTGATTCAAATGAAAAGTAATGCCCGATTAATATTACTGCAAAACAATGCTATTTGCTTCCTTTTGTAAGCATATGTAAATCATCGATGGAGGGGGGCGCCATATAAAATCTCACCTAGGGCACCACATTAAGTAAGACCTGCTCTGCTCACAGCTCACAGTATGCATGAGATGTAAGCATGTCTAATCTACTACGATGATAGTAGAAAAACCCCACAAAGCAGAGACACTACTCTTGAAAAACTAAATTAAAAGTAGAGCCCGTTAGCACGATATGATACGTGACAAGGGATATGATCAATGTGTGACCTACAGGTGACACAGTGGGAGCTCGGCCCCTTTTAAAAGAACATTATCTCCCCTGAAAACATGACTTGTGAAATTTTTGAGTGACATTATGCTATTTTTGACATGCATTTCTATTTTTTCAGTATCTTTATCATAGATCGGGCTGAAAATTAGGCTGTTATTGATGCAAGATTCAAGCACGATTGCAATTCATCACTAATTCCCTTTTAATAAAGGTACCAGCAGGCATTCTATTATCACCACTGAAGCGTGGCGGCACAACATCATGAACTTCACTCACTTTTAATCTGAATTTCTTGACGCCAATTTCAGTAAAGCAAAACAAAAGACCAACCCAACCCTCTGTGGTGCTGGAAGCAGGCACGCCATCTGTTTTCTTAGCCTTATTCATATTTTTATTAATAGGAATAAGGATAAATATAAGCTAAATCAAGTGCTTTATAAATGTTTGACACGAGAAAGTGAAAAAGCGAGCTCCACTTATGTGATATAATGTACTTTATTGTCTCCGCAGGTATAGCCGCTCCTGTAGCGCATCACAGCTCCAGATTGCACATATCCAACGTATTACACAGCCTTTAATAGGAACACAGGGAAGCCGTCACACAACCGCCTGCAGCCTCAATCAACATTGTTTAAAGTTTTAATTGCTGGAGCCATAGATGAGCTTTTAAAGTGGTTTAATTTACTCTGTATCACCTGCCAGAGGACGAAGGCTCATATCTGTGAGGAGAATATGAGATGGGCCAGACAATATTTTCTGTGTTCGTCTGAGAACAAAGTGATCATATACTGACTGGAGGGACTGACGCTCATTCCTTTCACACCTTCATGGTGCTTCTGTATCAGGTAAAGGAGGCTTAGATTTTACTTGTGCAGGGAGATGCAGGGTTGAGTTGTATTAGCAGTGTTAGAGTTTAGGAAATAAATATGTATGAGTTCACACAAACACTGTAACAATAGGAGGCAGTTAAGGTGAGAAACAGGTGAATGTTAGTGCAAAGGATGATGGGTACGGATATGCTAAAGACGATCCCCATAAGTGTATACTTCAACTCAGCTATTTATACAGGTATTTAGACCCTTTTAAAATAATAGAAACAGTTACTTAAAGCAGTTTAAAAGGCCCTGTCGTGTTTTAGTGTCGCTCATTCACAAGGTTTGGAACAGATTTCTAAAAAGAACACAGCAGACGCCGAGTTAACTTGATATTTTTATGTGTTAAGCTGCTAAAAACACTGGATTCTATGTTTTCCCACAATGCAGGTGATGCTGCAGGCTTAGTAGCTGTTGGGTTAACCTGTCAGTTATTTTCTCAATTAACCAATTAGTCTGAAAACGGTCAGAAAATGGTGAAAAATGTCAGTAAGAGCCTCCCAAAAGCTTGTTGTTTTGTCCACACGCCAAAGATATTCAGTTGACTGTCTAAGAAGAGGAAAGAAAGCAGAAAATATTCACTTTTAAGGAGCTGGAATTACAGAAATTAGACTTTCTCTTCTTCAAAACTTACTCATACCAGTTAATTAAGCATCAAAACAGGTGGTGATTGATTAAATAGTTGACTACTAATTGATTAATCTGCTAAATGTAGCATGTCTAATCAGGAACAGTGGAGTGAAATCATGTGTAAAACAACTTTAAGCATAACTAGCAGCTGTAAAAGTGGCATGTATGCACAACTGGTTAGATTAGGGGTTGGTGAATAAATTAAATTAATATAAGGTGTCATAAGAAGGTTCCTATACTGTGTTGAGTTTATTAGCAACTGCACAGATAACCACGAACCATTATGTTGCCCTGAAAGCTGCGTTAAAACTTCTCCTCTCTGATTTAGGAGTAACCTGACCTGTGCATCTGAGCGCTGCATCACATTGGTCGGAACAGCTTTTTAAAAACTGCTTTATGATCGCTGCACGTCAGAGAGGAAGTGGTTCTGATAACGAGGTGACTCCTGAGCAACAAAGGCCTGAATCTGCTTCCATCTGTTGATGAACGCAGATTAAACTCCACTCAGTCGAAGTTTGCATTGTGGTCGCGTTTTTACCTCGATTTAATCTCACAAAAGATCTCAGAAGGCCTTGGCGTCGCACTCCAAAGTCTTTTAACCCCAAAAATGTGACGGGAGACACCTCCCACTTCCACCTTCATTTCAAACTCTCACTTCCTCCATGTCGTTTTGTGATGTACTTTAACCTACTGTCTCCTCTGAGCTCCTCACTCTGGTGGCAGGGTGCTTGGTGTCGCTGCCGAATCTCCTTGAGCTGAATCTCCTCCAACACGACTCCCAGGTAGGCCTGAAACACCTTCCTCCAGCCTGTCCTGCAGCTCATTTACACCTGCAAAACATCTCAGAAGGCATCACATCACCTGTAATACTTGCATTTATTACATAGCAGGTAGGAGAAGATACCAGAACATCACTGATTTGGATTAGGCATCTTTCCAGAACGTGGTCCGAGTTTATCCTGTTCCTAGTCAGTGAATTGTTTCCTGCTCCGTGCTTGGTAGTGTTTTCCATCACAGCAGAGGCAGACAGCGGTTGGAGGCAGATCATTGACATGCATTTAGGCTCCTGATAAAATTAAGGCTCACTCTATAAAGGATTATTAAATTAGGTGCAGAGCAGCAGGAGAGGTCTTGTGATGCACATGCAGCAAAACTCTTAGACGGTTCTGAGCTTGTAGGCGCAGCTGCAGATTTCAGGAAGTAAAGTCTACAAATGGAGGTAAAGCGAAATATATTAAATGTTTCTCACTGGCAGTGCTGAATGATGCATGTTTATTTTACAACTGGTTCTGAAGAAACTTTTAGGTGATTTGAGGCTTAACACTAACTCACTATGCACTCCTGCTTTGGTGAAGGGTGCATTCACTTCACGTGTTACGTTTGCTTCTTAAAATCCGTATTTTAAAGTGTGTATACTTGTGGGAAAATCAATGACAGCACGGGTGTGTGGATGACAAATTAGGAGAGCGAGAGGTTAGTGGTTTTGTTGCTGAAGGATGTGGTGTAACTGCCGCTTTAGCAGCTACCTTTCTGAGCACACAGCAGCCAAAATTTATGATATAAGCAGCCTCTTTGTGCGACATTTCTACTGTAGTTTTGTACACTTGTTCTCAGCATGCACAACAATTTAAGGAACGCGCAAACTGAAGAGAGAATGAGACAGAGTTCTAGCCACTAACAGACTAGAGGAAGCAGTTGTGAAAGCTTTTGCTTCCTCTTTTATTTAGGTCTCCTCTGCCGTGCCTTTCTACCGTGTCGTCAGCCTGATGTCTGTTCATTTATTTCCACATTGGTATCAGAAGCACAAACACAAAGGGACAGTGGTGAAGCTGCAGCATAGTATGAGCATATGACATAGATCTGTTTCCAAGATCGCAGCTTACTTCAGGTTTTACTGCAGAAATCTTGCACCCATAAAATTCTGCTTTTTCACTGAACGCTTGCTTTTTCTCAGTTCACCATGTCCAGGAAGGTTGTGAGGACCAGTAAGTTCCGTCACGTCTTTGGCCAGGCTGTGAAAGCTGACCAATGCTACGATGACATCCGAATCTCCCAGATGACCTGGGACAGCAACTTCTGCTCCGTCAACCCCAAGTTTGTGGCCATGATCGTGGATGCCAGCGGTGGAGGAGCCTTCATGGTGCTGCCACTGAGCAAGGTGGGTCACGAGAGGCAGAACCTGCTTGGCTCGGCGTAACTTCTCATAATACCATGTTTGGATGTGCTGACCACTTCACATGCAAGTTCTTGATTGTGTGTGTGTGTGTTTTTTTTACCCCCAATGCCTCGCTAGTACTTTAAAATTTGAATTCTGCCAGTCACAATCACTCGTTCGGCTGAATAAGGAAGTTTGATGCTGTCTTTGAGTCTTTCTACACGTCACTTGCTCTGCTGTCGAGAGGTTTTCACCATATTAGGAGTTTGTTGTCGGCTCAGTGCGGGAGGACAGGATGTGGCCTCAACCCTGCTGCTCTGCAGTCGCTTATGGAGTGTGTTAGGTGGCTTCTTGATTGCATTTTCTGTCCCTGAAAAAGTGGAAAATTGCCAGCCTTGTGGCCCAGTTAATGGTCATTTGTGTGCGAACTGAGTGAAGCATCTCTCTGGATCACCGATATGTTCCTTTAGACTTGTGAATTTAATACATGTATACATTTGGGGAGGATTTCCAAAGCATGGGATCCTTTCCTTAGAAAACATACTTAAGTATTTTCTCTTAGCTACTGTTAACTGCAAAGTTAAGCATAAAATATTTTTGGATGTGTTTGCAGTCTTTTGGGAGACAGTAGTTTGTGCTGCAGCAGGCTGTTAATGGCCATTCAGCTTCATAAGACCTGTATATCAAACACTGTCACTACTACTCATCAGAGTCCTTCCTGTGATTAATTATGTCATTAGGAATTGATGCTAAAACGGCAAAAGTGTGATTCTTCTCAGCCATATTGTGCCTGCTGATTTTCAATCATACTCTTACACTATGTGAGGTTTTGAGTCTTAAATTTGAACCCTGCGGAAAGCACATTATTCATGGTCTTATCTCACATGTAGGGTATAATTCTCAAAGGACAAAATAAGTGAAGGGACCACTGGGCATAAAATTGCAGGGAAATGTGCTGTGGAAACATGAAAATAAAAAAAAAAGTCGGCCTGTTTTGAGATGCATATTGTTGCTGCTATGCTTGTCTTGTCTTGCTTTAAGGCCCGGTGATTTGTTCAGGGTTTTACCTGCATTAAAAAACTCATTCCGAATCCCCCCAGAGCCAGATCTGATTGATATGCAGGGAATTGGTCAATTTCTTTTTTTTATACTAACATGTAATCGTCATGTTGCCTTTGCATGATGCTTTCCCCACATTGAGGCATGTTAGAACAAATGCAGTTTCACCTTCCAGGCCCTGATCTGCTCTGTAACCAGGTTACAAGGCATTAGGAGTAATTGAAGGCATAGCTGTGGAATTTGTATCACCTGACTTAGGCGTCCTACCTGGATTAGATCACCGTGTTTTCCCTTTTTTCATCGCACATCTGTGTTACCTTGCAGCTTCTTTGCTTTATAAGATCAGATTTATAGTGTTACAGCAGCAAAAGGAGATACAGCAAAGAATATCGAGACATTCGTAAAGAAATACAAGAAATATGCACAAGTGCTTTTGATGTTGTAGAGATTCTTCTATATGTAGAAACTCAGATATTGCAGAGATTCCTTTATAAGTGAAAAAATACAATATTGCACAGGATTTTTCTACATGTAGAAAGACATTGATATTGTGCAGATTCTTCTATGAGCAGACAATACTGATAAACAAATGCTTATTTAGTATATGGCACAAATTCTTCTACATATACGTATTTTAAATGTACAAAACATTCATAATCCACAGATTTAAATGCATTTGTATAGTTTACATTTTCTATTTGCTTTGTTTCTGTGCGGATGAGTGTATTTGAGAGTCATCGTCCTCTTGGTGTTCTCCTCTGCAGACAGGACGTATCGACATGTCCTACCCCACCATATGCGGCCACACAGGTCCGGTTCTGGACATTGAGTTCTGTCCTCACAACGACAACATCATCGCCAGCAGCTCTGAGGACTGCAGTGTCATGGTAAGGCAATTCAGTCTTTCTCTGAAGTATGACGTGACTTTTTTCTTTTGTTCTGCAGTGTGATTTGTAAATTACACACTTCAATGTCTTTGCTGATGGACAGATTTGGGAGATCCCGGACAGCGGACTGACCACGTCCCTCACAGACCCTGTTGTGAAGCTGGACGGTCACTCCAAACGCGTCGGCATCCTGAGCTGGCACCCCACTGCTCATAATGTGCTGATGAGCGCAGGTAAAGCCCGCATTAAACCCCCTCAGTAGCCTGCTAACTGTCTTATCTGCCGCTGTGTTTACATGTTTTGACGGAGAACTTCTGCGTGGAAATGCATCGTGTGTATTGAGGAACCACACGGGGATGAATGACTGTGTTGTTGAGTGACATTCACACCTTTGTTGAAGAGGAAGTTCTCACAGCCTCCACCCTCTTCACTCTCAACGCTGATCAGCCCTCTCAACACTTCAGCTCACAGCATTACACCCTGAAGCCTCAGTCAATCAGACGCTAAATAACTTTACTAACATATGAGAGCTGCTTGGGCTGAGTGGTATTATTAAAAAATGTATACTCATAAGAACATGCTGCCATTGCTCATATAGACCAAATGCATGAATAGTTTTCTGTAACAATTTACTTCAAATCATAATATTTACCACAGATATACTCAGTCAGTAATAGTCATTTAATCAAGATGCACTTTAACTGAAAGCAAGCAAAGTAACGCTAAATAATCTGCTGCTAATATAGTACAAACCTCTGATTCACGAATGTCCCTGCTTTTAAGCCTGACATTAATCTTCATAAAGTACATTTCTACTGTAGGTTAGAGCCTTTTCTCAGTGCAGAGGCGGCTCATCTGTCAAACAGTACTATCAAGACTTTCTCACCAAACTTTTCATGAAGTTCTGTTTTCTGTATATGGTGCTTGTTTGTTCTCTCGGTAGCCATGGCAGCTATCACAGATCTTCTGTTTATCCCAAATACAGTGTTAAACTAAGACATGTTACCAGAAAAATGACACCGAGGACAGTTGTGAAAACCTGAATCAGCTTGAATCACAAATGCCACTGCATTTTAAAATGAGAGAAAAGGAAGAAATTCATTGTGATACTTGCCTAAAAGGCTTTTAATATTGACTCATACTGTGGATTAGGGATGTCCTGGTTGCTGATGAAGGCTTTCTGTAACTGATCCGAACTGGAACCAGTCTAAGTCTGATTCTTTGTTTACATCTGCTGTCACTTAATTAACTTAATTTTAACAATTTTCCTAATATATTCAGCCTTATCAATTAGTAATTGATAAATATGTGACACAAACTCAGCAAAATGGACATTTGAACTCTACTTATGTTGCTGTTTTAAGCCACAGACACATTTTATGATCTGCATAGACAGTTATGTCACATGTCACTGGGATACACAAGACCATTTTGAATAATCCCAACTTTGTTTGCTAAAGCTCCACTGGCCAGAGGTCATTAAGTTTCACAGTAGACTTTGTCATGGTGCCCCTTTACTAACTAAACCCCTACAATGCTCTCAACACAGAGCTGCTGCCTCCTCCTACAGTGTAAAAGAGCAAGAGGCTCCACCTGGTGGTGCAACAAAGTATTACAGCTATTCTACAATACTTATAGAAAGTTTACTTTACATTTTCCTCGATAATTTAAAGTAGATCATTTAAAATAGTATCAAGTATCAGCAAATACTAAGAAAAGCCATGACTGGGATTAACTTCTCATAATGAGTCCACGGTGAGGTCCCTTTAACTCTTCTTTATACCTGCCACTGTTGTGTCCCTGCAGGTTGCGATAATGTTGTGATCCTGTGGAACGTGGCTCGTGGGGAGGCAGCAGTGAGGATCGACACCGTGCACACCGACCTGATCTACAGCGCCTGCTGGAACAGGGACGGGTCCAGGATCCTCACCGCCTGCAAGGACAAGACCATGAGGGTGCTGGATCCACGCAAGGGCACCGTCCTCTTCGTAGGTTTCCTCATGTGATGATCCTTCCTGCTCTAGCACTGAGATAACTGTAGCTTTACAGAACAGGTCAAATTAGATTTTCCCCAGTTATCATCTAATAATAATAATGATAATATATTTTATTTGAAAGCGCCTTTCATGAAACTCAAGGACACTTAACAAGGGAATAAAAATCACAATGATTAATAACTATACAATAAAAACAACAATAACAAGAATAAAACAAGGAACAACAAATATGTGCAAAGCAGTGAAATTAGGATGGTCCATAACCTGTCAGAAAATAATGAATAATCCTCAGATTGTTAGTTTTTTTGTGACTGACTATTTGTTTCAGCTCTAATAATGATATGACAGCCCTAAAAGGTGTATTTATTACCAGAAAATGTGTATCTCAACCCTTTTTGTGCTTTAATCTCTTGGACAAACTGATATTAATGAGAAAAAGACTGCAAATTGATTTCTTTAATATTTTTTAGAGCTGTATCATTTTAATCTTTAACGTTTTAAACTCTAACTCTACGTTTTGTATGTATTTATAGGTATTCATTAAACATTTACAGCTTTGTTCTGTGTTTTACTTCTCACCTGCAGGAGAAGGAGAAGCCTCACGAGGGCTCCAGGCCTATCCGGGCGGTGTTTGTGAACGACGGCAAGATCCTCACTACCGGCTTCAGTCGCATGAGTGAGCGGCAGGTGGCGCTGTGGGATCCAGTGAGTGTCGCTTCAGACTGGAGAACTTCAACAAGATTCATAACACACACTCTGATCCTAAAATCCTCCTGAAAATTATGTGTTATTTATTGAAAGGTTTAGATTTCAGTTCAGATTGGTGCCAGGAATTATTATAAAATAGCACTAGAATTAAATATATTTCCACTTGAAAAGAAGAATATTTTTGTATAAAGTATTTTGTTTGGCAGAGAAGTGGTTGTAGTGTTTGTAAAATGCAGAAAATTGGCCTTTGACATCCCCTCCAGACATGTTTTAAGATATCTAAATGCTGTGTCTGATACACAAACTAAAGCCTTCAGACTCTGTGAAAAGAATGAATGGGATATTATTCTGTTGAATAGTTGAACTGATGAACACAAGATGTCTCCACCTTCACCTTTTTCCCCCTCAGATGAATGTATAAACAACTTTCTGGTGTCAAACTCCGCACAGTGAGGCATAAAAAAACACTTTAAGGAGCACAGTTGGGCTTAGAATTTTAGCTATTACTTGAAAATCTCCACAGTTTGGCTTTTGGGGTGTATTTAAAATGTTATTTTTTACAAGGGAGTAACTTCTATTTACAACACTGATGTTTCACAACAGCCACATTACAGCCCTGAGGGTGTTTGCTCTGCAACATCCCACATCAGTCTCAATTAAATAGATCCCTGGCTTACCTGTCGTCTGCTGGAGCAGCCTTTTTACACAGAATGTTACAATGCTTAATTTTGTGTGTCTGATTCTCTGTTAACAGAAGAACTTTGGAGAGCCGCTGACCCTGCAGGAGCTGGACACCAGCAGCGGAGTCCTTCTGCCATTTTTCGACCCAGACACCGGCGTCGTCTACCTCTGTGGAAAGGTTTGACCGAGATGTTGAAATCTTCCTGCGTCATTCTCACCCACACAGACGCTCACAGCTCACTGGTTTGTCTTCGTCACAGGGGGACAGCAGCATCCGTTACTTTGAGGTGACGGATGAGGCTCCGTATGTCCACTACCTGTCCATGTACAGCAGCAAGGAGAGCCAGAAGGGGATGGGATATATGCCCAAGAGGGGCCTGGAGGTCAACAAATGTGAAATTGCCAGGTAGTGATATTTATGTCTTTAAAAAGCTCAGCGGTTTTAGCCATGATAACACTGTGGCTGCTTGGTCGGTTGCTCCACTACTAATGTTCTCTGGCCCTGAATGAACTTTTCCTTTAGTGCCACAAGCAGGTTTGAAGTTGTGGTGTTTGGTGAAATATCCCAACAACAACAATGCAGTTTGGTGCCGACCTCAGCTTCATCTGTGCTTTATGTCTAGTAATAATTAGCCAATGCAAACTAAGACAGTAAACACAGCATCAGCATGTTACTATGTTACTCACTGTTACATAAACACTCACCTCAAAGCACCGTTGTTCCTCCCTGAACTGCAGCATAGCTGTCGACTCTTTATCTTGTTTATATTGTTTGACATTTTGAGGGCAAAATCTGTCTGCTGCCTCCAAAGGAAGCCTATTATCTCAACCTATGCTGACACAACAACCTGAAATATGAACTAACATTTCTGCCTTTAGGTTCTACAAACTCCACGAGAGGAAATGTGAGCCCATAGTCATGACGGTGCCCCGCAAGGTAAAGGCTTAACAAAGTGAGGTGCACTTTTATCCATTAGAGTGAGTCTGTGGGTCACTTTTGTCTTTTTTCCCTCTGCTTGTGTAGTCGGATCTGTTCCAGGAGGATCTGTACCCGGACACCATCGGCCCAGAACCCTCGGTCGAAGCTGACGAGTGGTTTGAAGGCAAAGATGGGCAGCCGATCCTGATATCCCTAAAGGACGGGTTTGTTACAACCACCAAAGCCAAGGAGTTCAAAGTTCACAAGAGTCTCCTGAAGACCACGACTTCCTCTGCAGGGAATCAGCAGGACAGCAGCGGGGTTCGTCTCTAAGATAGACTTTAAATCATAATAATGAGTTGTACTTTTGTGCCGCTTTATACTTTTTCCAGCATTTCAGAAGGTGATGGTTGCTCTTTTAACTCCACTACATTAATTTGATAGATTTAGTTCTTAAATGAGGTTTTATATGCAACTTAAATTCAACTTAAATGTTATTTATAGTGCGTTTTTTATGGATTAAACCTGAAGTACTTATAGAAAGTAGTTAAAAGTAGCTCCACCTTGAGCCACTACAACAGTGAAATGCTCCTTATATGTTCTTTTTCTGCATATTGGTGCTTTTATTTTGATATTTCTGCTGGACTTCACTGATACTTCTGTACAGTTTGGGAAGCAGGACTTTCTGAAGTATTTTTAAAGTGCAATTTTACTATTTTTGCTGTAAATAATTTGACCGTTATTCTTAATAGCTAGAAAAAGAAATATTTTTCTGGTCATGAAAATCCAACTAGCCAATAACTAATAGTAAATTATGATATCAGACTCACATCATGACTCTTTCTCTGTCTTCTCAGGAGGTTCAGTCCTTGAGGAAGGAGGTGAAAGACCTCAAAGCAGCGATAGAGGAGCTGACCAAGCGTGTGAGTGAACTGGAGAGCAAGCATTAAACCCGGAGAGTTCAATAAACAAGAAAAAATAAATAAATCAAGAGCAGAAGTCAAGAGATAAGCAGTGGAGCAAAGAAAGACAACTAGAGGGAGAAAACTGCTGTTAACTTTTCATTGTAGCGAGATAAAGGGAGAGATTAAGACAGTGGATGTTAGGAAACTATTTTTTTGGGCTTGAAGCTTGAATTTGTTTATTTGGTTTATGTGATCAACTTTTAAAAGTCCTATTTTAATATATGCTTTTAGTTTGAAATAAAGTCCTCTGTATTTTCAAAGTACATCTCTGGCTTTTTTTTTCCTTCAAGAAAACGTGAAACGCACATTTGAATTGGATCAGATTTTATTCAGTGATACTCATCAGCGTACAAAATGAAGAACAAAACAGAATGAGCAACAAGAAATGTCTTATAAAATGAAATGTAATGCGGACGCTAACAACGTATCATCAAGTGCACACAGGAGCTCCCTGAGGCTTACTGAGGCGCATTTGGTTAAAGACTATTTTGACACTCTTTCTGATCCCAAAGATAAAAGAAGAACAGACAAGTGATTAAACATGCAAACTACATGTGAAATATGAGCCACTAGTGCATCTAAAGAAGGCCATTTGGCTCTCTCATCTTTAAACGTTGAGCTTAGAGCTCACAACATCTGATCACAAATACTCTTTTCACATTTTCATGACCTTTAATGTTCTTTTACACTTGTGCGGTTCTTTTAAAATCAATTTTGAGGTCACATATTTCAAGAAAAATAAGTAGAAAGCAACAGTTTGGAGAGAGAATATCATAGTTACTGTTGTATATGTCAAGGCAGGAACCCGAATAAAATGTTTTAATGCTGAGTTTGATTTAAATTTTTACAGCCTTTACTTTCATAGCTTATGCTTTACCCAACACCCAAAGTTAAAACATCACTAGCAAAACTATTAATATGGAAGCAAGTTAGTTTCAGCATTTCATATTTACACTTCTTTTCCAAATAACCCCTGGTGTCATCTACTTTTTTGTGCCTTCCCAGTCTTTTGCCAACTAAATCCCCCTGCCCTCGTTTCTCTCAAACACCGGTCCCTTTAAAGCCACTACACGTAGTTTTTGTTGGGGGCTGAAGCGCTGTTGCTGTAGTACTTGGCGGTTCCTCCACTAGATTTGGGCCTGCTGAAGCAGCAGAGCAGACCTCCGCCCAGAAGCAGCAGCACGCCGGCTCCCCAGCCCACAAAGATGCAGGCTCCCAGCTCCCTCTTCTGGGCCGCAGGCACCTGGGGGTTGTTGAAGTCCTTCACGACAATGTGTGCGGACCAGCTGACGGGGATGATGACCAGCAGGCCGGCCAGCAGCAGGCCCACCCCGGCCACCAGGCTGATCTTCGGCTTGGCGTCTTCGTTCTCAATGCAGGTGGTGAAGTCGGCGCCGCAGAACAGGATGAGGAGGCTGATGCAGCTGAGCATGCAGCTGATGATGGTCATGGCGCGGGCGGCCTGCAGGTCAGAGGACAGCACCAGCAGGGAGTCGTAGTTCTTGCACTGCTGCTGGCCGGTACTCTGCACCACGCACTCCATCCACAGGCCCTCCTGACTGCTCTACTCACACAGACGGAAAGAAAGCACAGAGTCACTTCATGGATCATTCTGAGCATCTTCATTTAATAAAACTTCACAATAAGTCAAAGGTACATGCTGTACTTTTTACTCCACTACATTTATTTCACAGCTTAGGCTACTTTGCAAACTTATCATTCACAAAACATATAATGAACTTATAAAATATGATGCACTGTTATTGTTAAGCTGCCCATGACTATTGTAAATAGGTCAAATCAACTTCACCTGAACCAAAAACACAATAAAATGCAACTTACACCACAATAGATGAGCAATAACAATCCAAGGACATAATATTAAATAGCATAGCACAGTACTTCTGAGTAAGTTATGAGATTTTTCATGTTACATTATCGCTACTTTTACTTTGGTGACATGTCTTGAATACTTTAATAGAATAATCTGCTTTCTTTAGGTGTTCATCTTAACGTGATAAAATCAGCGCAGCTACTTTTATGGATTAGGAAACAAAAACCTTAACAAGTGGCCCCAAAAAGTCATTTTTGACACGTCTTTATTTTATATATATAAATAAACAGCATACATATATTCAACAGGATCAGACATCATCATGTGTTGCTGTGTAGCGTACGTCCCTGTATTTAAATGTTCCATTACCTGTGCGGTCACAATGTTGGATCCTGTGAAAGAAGACACCTTCCAGCGAGGAACTGCGCAGCAAACGATGGCCCCGATCAGGCCGAGGACCCCGAGGGCCACACATACAATCTGAACTCCAACAGATCCCATTCTGGAAAAAAACAGAGGAACCAAAGAGGCATGAGGGAGATAATTAAAGCCTTTATTGCTGCTTCACATCACTCCGTTCACTCTTTATGCTTTCTTCTTTAACTGTTTGGCTTTTAAAGTTTGTCTTCCACCTTTCATCCCAACATGTAAGATTTCTTTCATTTTTTTTCAATTTACATGCTGAAATTCTGCTTTTGATTGTCCTGTACTTCTACTTTATTGCAGTTTGGTTGAAGCTCATTAGCATTTGCTCTTCTAGTTAGAGGAGAAGTTTATATCCTTCCACAAATCCAGGATGTAACAGGTATTTGTGTGTTGTTAGATTGTCTTACTCTTAATCTGTGGGGTTTTTCACATAGCTGAAGGCACACTCAGACAAACACCCGCTCCCTTGACGGGTCCTCACAGAAGATGTGGCGCAGGGCTACATTTTTAAAACAAGCTCATGTCCCGACAGGCCCGCACACCCTGGATCTCCACCCAGGACTTGTTGAACACTCCCTCACAGCTTCTTACTTAGAAAATCTCTGCCCTAACTTCATGGTTCACTTTCATACGGAAAAAAAATTGGAGCGTAATTAAAATTAGCTGGAAAACATGCCGTTGAGAAATCAATTCAGGAACCAGATATGTTGTGGTATCTGTGTTAAATTCACATGCAGCAAACTCTTTCTCTTTGTTCCTCACCCACACAGGCGGTGATAAAATCTTACGCCACAGGACATGTTTTGTCGACCAAACTAACTGTCTCCTGCTTTGCATCCCCTGGAGGCCATTAAATACAGTTTTCCACACTTTAAATTTACTGAAATAACAAAGGCGGGCCAATAACCCAGTCAGGGTTTAAACCAGGACAAAAATATCTGACTTTTTTAGCATTTTAAGCATATGTGACCCGCCCCAGATAGCAAACTTTCAGAGCAGATTAAACACTGAAACCTAATCTGACGTGAGGATTTAAATTTGTTTTCACCCCTGAAAGTTCAGTTCATCCTCAAAATGACTGATTTCTTCATTTCACTGTAATATTGAGCACACACTGTTTTTTTTCTTTTTAAGTGATTCCCATCAATTCTAATGTGGACTCTGAAAAACTGTGAGCACAGATAAAAAAAAATGGCGAGGCTTTCTTCAGTTCTCACAGCTGCTCATTTGCACATTTCATGTTTTTTCCTCGTGTCCATTAATAAAAAAAGGTATCCAACTAATCCTCGACCAATCCTTTCATCCTCTGTCATGTCAAGCTTTTGCAGAGCCCCGTCCCTTTTCAGCACTCAGGCTGTCCCTTTCAGTTAATAGTGGGTAAAAAAAAAATCATGCCTACCTTTTGTGAAAATTGAAAAATTAGACGAGGTGTTCGTTGAGGCTCTTCCTTTGTTTTTCTGCCTGTGAGTAGTTTTGAAGATGCTGTTTTCAAATGTACCAAAGTGTTGTGCAGAAGCTGTGGGGTCGGATGGTGTATTTGTAGAGGAATGTGGGATGTAGGTGGGGCTCAGCTTGAAACAGTGGAATACATAGAAGGGAAGAACCTCAAGACCAGACTGGACTTGTCCTATAGCTTTTCTTATGTCTTTCCCTCTCTTTTCCCACCTTAAGGTGTGGAGCTGAGGAGCTCCTCAGTGGAAAAACTACTGAGTTTATAGGGAAAGAAAGCTACAATATCTGAGCTTCAGTAGTCAGAACTGACCAAGAAACATCTCCAAAGGTTTGTGTGATTGTTGTGATGATGATAACGATGATGGTGGGTGAATCATTTTGGTTGTGTTGATCACAAGATGAAGACCGGTGAGTCACCTGGGAGACTGCTCCATTTTTTTCCCCGCCGTCGACACAAACAAATACCAGCCAGGTCTCCATACCCGCACATCCCAAGCCACCCCCCCACACCTCGTCCCATACACACCTACTTCTGTCGAAACTGAGATGTGACGAGTGGGATTTTTTTTGCGTAAGATCATAAGCCAGGATTCGTGGATCAAGGGAAGGAAAATAAATGAGGAAATGAAGAGGAATGTAGCCTCCTAACACAATCTGTGTCACACTTTCATAGTTTGCATAACATTAAGTTTCAGTGTGAAGAGACACAGAGAGGATTTCTAAAAATATATACAACCAAATACGTCAGACATGAAATTAGGTGCGTTTTAACAGATAATACATACACGATGCTATTTTTACTAGTATTTTGTAGTTTCACATTAAATATTTTGAATGTTTAATGGTATATAAACTTCTTCTGTCACTTAATTAAATAAATATAACAGTTTCACGCACTAAATTAACTCCACTATAAGTAAAAATTCTGCATCAAACTGTTACTTAACTAAAAACACAGAGGTGTTTGTAGCAACATGAGAACGTATTCAAAAAGTACTTAAAGTGAGGCAGAGATATGGCTCGTCTTAATTTTAGACTAGAATATAAAAGACTGGATCAGCATCAATGTGTACACAGTATAAATGCTTCATATGTTTTCAGTAGTTTATATGTTTTGTATGTAAAATCTTACTCTGTAAAATTGCTTAATGCATAAAGCTAACTAAAGCAGCATAAAATAGAATTTTAATTGGGACTCAATATGTTTTGAATGCAAATTTGAACCCTGTATGAAGTAAAGTAGTAGCAGCAAAAAACAGCATCAACTAGTACAGAGGTGTTCATAGCAACATGAATTAAAGCCTTGAAAAAGACTTAAAGTAATGCAGAGACGTGGCTCTACTGAGTTTTACATTATAATATAAATCACTAGATTAGACATTTATGTTTTGTTATTTTACATTCATATATATTTTATTGTTAGCATTTGACATGTATGGAGCATTTTTCAATTTAGGGCATTTTTCACTCATCATGTATTTTACACTTTATTGTGCATTTTATATCTTAGTATATCTTTCTATTATATTTCTGTAATATTTTGTATTTTTTTAATGTGGTGGTGGTAACTTTACTCTTTCTGTTTGCTACTGTAACAACTGAATTTCCCCTCAGGGATCAATAAAGTAATTCTATTTTATTCTATTCTACATGCAATAAGTAATACAGAGTTTACTACTTCAGAACCATTTAATGAAAATACTCTGGTTAAGTGCACAAATATTTATTCAAGTAGAGCATTTGAATAAATGTGCATGTAAACTGAACAGTCAGTAAAAATGGTTTTCTGTTTTTGTGTTTTAAAACAGATGGACAATCTAAAAACATGCATGGCTATTATGCTGCTTTTACATGTAATATTTGCTCAGTGTGCACCAGACATGCTGAAATCCAATACAAGCAAGACTGACATCTAAATGTTTTAAACTTAACATTATGAATTCTAAGTGGGTCCATCTACAAATGGGGTACGTACATTACATAGCATTATAAATTCCTGTCTAATATCAGCTGTAAGCATCTGATGCTTCTTTACAAGGAAAGGTGATGTCATTTTTTCTATTACTTATTAAACTGTATTGTTGTATTTGTATTATTTTTTATCTTTTTAATGTTTGTTTTAACTTTATCTTAGTTTCAGAATATTGCTTTGTTTTGTTTGGTCTTAGTTTGCTTTTTCTACTTCCCACTGTTTTCAGAAGTGCCATATGATTGAAGTTATTATTATTAGTAGAAGTTATTGTTATTAGAATTAGTGGTAGTAGTAGTAGTAGTAGTAGTAGTAGTAGTACAATTTAAAGGATCGGGAAAATGGTACTGTTTACATCTTAATTGGTTGAGGTGTATACCCTATATTTTACACTGTAATACTTGCTTATGTACTATCTTCATCATATATTTTAATTTAATGCGAAATTATATTAAAAAATAACAACTATGGCTTTAAAAAACTATTAGATTTTTTTTTTTGACTGTGCAGGTGTTGCTCTGCCCCCTGTGGGTAGATCAGATGAAATTCCGTAGAGGATATTTTAGGTTTCACGGTGCAGTTCCAAATGTAAACACTTGGCGGCGCGCTCTGAGCTTACATTTAAATCTCCATTGATGCCATTGTCAACGGCTATGGGCGGGGTCCTACGTAAAAGACGGACCCGGCATGTATCCAATCAGGTGCGCTGGTTTGGGTTCTGAATTCAAGGACGGACCAATCAGCTCCCGAGAAACGCGCGAAGAGCTCGGTTTGATTCAGCCTCCTATGTTACCGTAGACGCTTCGCTGGAAACGGCCCTCTTTTAAAGTTCCTGGGGGAAGAGTAGAGCGACCCGGACGAACCAAGGGAGAAGGGCCAAGATTGAACTCAGAGGATAAATATTTACATCTTTTTCATCCCTGGAGGATTGGGGTTAAACCGAAGACAAGGTTCGCCGACATTTTGTGTGTTTCTAAGTTTAATTTTATAGCTAACGTTAGCTAACTAGCCGCGGCTCAGTTGTGCTGCTGCTAGTTTGTATGTGTAGCTTATGTTACTTGGCTAATAGCTACCCAGCTAGCTTGGTTAGCTCAAGCTCGCATAAGCTCATTGATTGTTCCAGCCCTGACGTTTCTTGGTTAGCTAGACATTCGTCAGATAACCAGTGTAAATTATGACATTTATCACGAATAACTGTTAGTGTCTCTATCTTGTTCTTTCTGTTCTTGAAATCTAAGGTGCTACACAGAAAACCAAGGTCTTGACTGCCCGAGAACGTCAGAAAATAAAGAAAATGGCGGAGCCGGACAAATTAAACATCGACTCTATAATTCAGCGTCTCTTGGAAGGTGAGGAGGACCAAACCCACTGTACAGCACAGTGCCTCTGTTGATTATGTGAAATTTTAATAGTAGTGAAATGTGTATTTCATATACCAGGTAGGTCAGCTGAAGTTAAAGGCAGCCACGGTATGTTGTAGTAGCCTACTTAAGATTGCTCTGCTCTTAGGCTCGATGGTTGGATGTGGATCAAAGGTTGTAACCACACCAACACTGCTCTATATAGCTCGTTTAGCTCCGTTTACTGATTGGAGAGTTATTTTCTATAATAGCTATTTCTTCATTTGTTTTCATTGGTGATACACTGTTATAGTGTCGTCTACAAATCAAGGGGAGTACGTGACGTTACAGTGTGATGTAGCACGGAAAAAGAGGGTCATTACACACGAATTTATGTAAGTTATGTCTTTGGATGCATTAGTTATTTAGAGCTTATGGGTTTTGATTCATGCATTAGATTTTTCCATGGAGGAGTTGAAGTAGGCTTAGATTTATTTCTGTGTCTCAGCTCAGGGTAACAGAAACGCCCAGTCTGAATAATTTCTGTGATTAGTTGGAGGATTTGAGTGTGGCTATTTGCAGTATAACAGTGATAGATTATAACTGTGATTTTTAAGTGTTAACTCTCATGGACAAAGGCTTCCTGCAAGAACAGTTTTGCAGTCATAGTTTTTTTTTTACCCCATTAGTCACTCCTTTCCCACTAGAGCTCCTCACTGACTTGGGTGGGTTGTGCTGTGTTGTGTTGTTTTGCAGTTGCATGGTGAAGGATCTGTTTACAATTTGCAGCTCCAGTCTCACCAGAGTGACTTGTTAATGAGGTGTACTAACAACCATACTTTGACTGGCACGTGCGCACTTTAACCGTGTTGAACTGCTGGTTGGCCGTCTTTGCTACGCTTCAGCTGTCTTTCAAGTACAAACTTTCATAATTTCTTTTAGCTACAAAGCAGTGTCATGTGCTTTTGGTGTGTAAAACAGAACAGTTATATAGTTCCTTTTTATCTCGTGACTGTAAATCATTGTGTGTAAAGTACTCGGGCTGTAAAAAAAAATGCATTGGAATTGTTTTTGCAAAAATCTTTAGACACTCTTTAGGCAGATCTAGATTAATTATATCTGTACTGCCTCTCTGTCTGATGCAAAACATTCCTCAGTAAAGGATTTTAGATGTCTCAATGCCAACTGTATACAGTGTGTGAGGACAGATTTGTCATGGTCGGAGGTGTATGAGGGAAAACAGGGCTGTGCTATCTTCACATCCGCATGATGATTGTGTAACAGGAACCCTGAGGACATCAAACAGAAGCATAAATCTCCTCAGACCCAACTGTACAGTTCATTGAAAGAGCACAAGAAATAAGGTTGTGACCTTCTATAGTCGTCCTTGCAGGGTGAGTGCACTGGGTGTAGAAATTGTGTCTGCTTCACATCAACACTTGGCGGTTTTTACAGCAGCAACCCTGTGTATGTGGCTTACTAAAATGAAGCTACTTTTATTCTTATAACCCAATATTTTAAATCACACATTGGCTTCAGGGCATTTATAGATAGAAAAACAGTGCCTTTAGTCACACTTTTTTTTATCAGATGATGTTTTGAGCAGCAAATAGGGAACACTGGACATAGAGAATTTTCTCAGAACCAACATTGTTTTTGACCTTAGCCCTCAGTTTGTTTATCTTCTTAAGTATAGGCCTTGCATGATCAGACTAAGCTGAGCTGGTGGAGGTGATTGGGATTATGCACAAATATGCATATGCAGTCAAAGCGCCTGCTGGGAGTTTGACTTTGACTGTGGGCCATGCTGGCTACTGGAGTGTTTTGTACCTGGATTGTTGTACTTGGGCCGTGATAAGGTTGTCTGCCAAACACAGGAGAAGACAAACAAGCCTGATAGTGGCAGTATTTATATCCTCTTATGTAACTCACTTGACCTTTTTTTCAGCATTTGCAGTTTTATTGCTGGGAATAAGCGTTTGCCAACAAATGTTGCTATTGTTATAGTGCTGCTGTATGCAGGGCTACAGGAGATTCAAGAATAACTGTCCCACTGCAGGTTCTACATTAAAAGATTGATAAATTACCCCATGTCAGCTCAGCCTCCTATGGGGACAACAAGGTAACTCTCCTGCTTGCTGACTGTGTTTCGAGACCAAACCAATTAAATGTGTTTGGATAATGAGCAGTTTCAATTGGATTACTTACGTCGATCTAGAGCTAAGTGAACTCTGGGAGTGTGTTGCTAATAGCATGTCTGGAGAGCGTGACATCACCTAAGCCCAACCAGAACACCCAGCACTGTGTCAGGAGTGTTGGACCAAACCAACTGTTGATTCCAGCACTCCCAACACAGCTTTGCTGTTGCGCTGGTCCAGCTCTTTGTTTTCGGCCTCCTGATCACTGTAGTGGAAAGCCTTTTGTCTGTGCCCCTCATGATAAGCTCATGGTTGCCCACTGGCTATGTGGCTAACTTTGGAGTAAGCTCTGTCAGGGCTTAGCCTTCTGTAATCCAGGTTTAAAGTGACAACCAGCACTGCAGTATTTATATCTACTTTTCACTGCTTTTAGTCGTCGCTTCAGGATAGGGCCTTTATTCTACATTTGTTGACATCTACTCTCGCCCTCCCTCTCCAAGTGCTTTGCAAGCGCTATTAAACCTAGATTAATTTTACTGAGTGATGGTCTATAATTAAGTGTTAGGTGCTGTGTGTAACATTTCACAAGTTGTAAAGGATGTCTGTGACTTTCTAAAGTTATGGGCAAAAATATAAGATTTACCTCTGTCTTCCTCTTGCTCTCTCTGTATATATGACACAGCTATTAGTTGGAAAATTACTCTCAGTATTTTTCTTGATCCATTATCTATGGCTTGGTTATCAGAAAAGTGTGAGATTTAGATGTTGATCCTCATGTAATACAATCCTCCTATTTCTTTATGATAACTTGTCATTAATTCCATAATAATTGTGGTAAATACAGGCATGACTGTGGTTACAACAAGTGTGTCTAAGTACCTGTTCTGGTACATAAAGTCTCAATGCCTTGTTCAGTCAGTGTTTCTTATGAGCATACAGTTACACCATCGTTAGCACAGAGAGAAATGCATTTTCACCTCAAAAGGCTGCTTCCAGTTTTATTGAAACAGTATTTTCTATACAGATATTTATTCTTTATTTCTTTGAATGCTGCACTGGTGGCATTACTATAGAGTCTTTTTTGAATTTGCTTTGCACAGTCAAATTTATTTGTTGTGAATGACATCGGGTACATCTCAAACAGGTTTTAGTAAATAGCTCAGTAATTACAGTGTGAGAGTGGTGGCAGAAATTGTGATCTCAGTATCGACGAGAACTGTTATCTGAACTGTTATTTCAGATTTAATTATGTTGCATTGCATTTGAGGTTGCTTTAAGCTTTGCCAAAACTACGTAGTACAATTAAAGATTTAATGTTGTGAAACAAATATATAGTTTTTAAATGACTATGGTTTTGCTGTAATCATCCACATGTGCATTGGTTTTCTTCATTGGCATTTCAAAGTCAGTGCATGTGTCTGTTAACCAGCAAACACCTGATAACTATTAAATCAGTCCCATAACCACATTACAGAGAGCTCTGTTCACACGCGCCTTGAATATAATTGTCACTCAGATCGTTGGAGGCAGTTCTGTCTCCACTATACATATATTACTTGTGCAGTGGCCTGTGTAGAATTTGCTGGGTGGGAATGAGACTCCTCATTAGTAGGCTTGTACACTTTGTGTTGGGAACTGCTTTGGCATCAAGCAGCACATGTACGAGTGGGGGCGTGATTGATTCTGTCAGTGATACAAACAAACCTGATTCCAAACTCCATCTTGCATAAGGGTGCAGTGCACACACATTCACTGAGATACAGTCGCATGGCACCACATCTATGGCCTACATTTGGCATGTCAATGGACAAATATTTTTATCTGAATTAGGACCAGTAGTCCTGGTTTAGTTTAAGTAAATTCAGCCTGACTGTGAGACTACAAACTTTTTTTTTTTCAAAGGGACCTTTATTACACCTTTACCATTTCTAGCATTAAAGCCATGACAATACATATTGGTGTGGTGGGATTTAAGCAAAAAATGTTGTCAGTAAAATAAACTGGATTAAGTATGACACTCTTTATCATGATTTTGTTTGGCTCCATTCAGTGTAGTAGACTGCATGTAGAATGCATGATAAGGAGGCACTTGACAAACCTGCTGAATTCTTAAGATAGCATCGGTCACGTAGCCAGTAGCTGGATGACAGGAACAGAATATTTTCTTAATTATTGTATTATTATATTTGTATATATACAACTTATATGTGAAGTACTTATCCTATGTCACAATCTGTTTCTTGGCATTATTGTTGATTTGAGACTGTTACTATTACAGCCTGTGGCAAGCAATTCTTTGCTTCTTAGCAGTGGAGAGAGTCCTAATTACGTGTTTGCAGCGTGTTTGCTGCAGCTACAAGGGGAAGTGGGTTTCACATCTTTCTCCTAGCATCGGTTTGAACTGCCACCTATGCAGAAAGACTTGCTTTTGAGGCTGACAACGTCAAGTTACTTTCCACTGATCAGGTTTTCTCAGATGCTGCACATCTTTGCACACTTTACAGGCTTATCTTGTTGTGCTGTGGTTTGGTAAACATTAAAAATGTATCTCGTGTCAGTAGCTTGTGATTTCCAAAATGTACAGTACAGTCTTACCTCTCAGTGATGTGATTACCTGCAGAAGCGGCTGTAAGACTGGACTGCTAACAGAATTTGTCAGCATTTGGCTGGTGGGAGGTGTTAACTTCTCGGTCTGGTGGTCTGTTTCAGAATCCGAGGATCACGTTTCATTGCTGTGCTTTACGTCAGTCTTTCTTACAGCTCTGAGAATAGGCACGTCTTTGTGGTGTTAATGTATCTCCCATAAACTGTCTTTTCTATTATCTCCCTTTTTTTCAGTCAAGGGCTCTCGGCCAGGGAAGAATGTCCAGCTGACAGAGAACGAGATCCGTGGCCTTTGCCTCAAGTCCCGTGAAATCTTCCTGAGCCAGCCAATCCTGCTTGAACTAGAGGCTCCCCTAAAAATCTGTGGTGAGTTTTAATGAGCTGAGGTGTCTGTTGACCAGAGTTAGTCTGCAACATCAAGGCAAAGTATGAAAAACTATTCTAAGTAGCTGCACTATGGACTGTCTCTTGCGCATAACACAGTGATCATCATAGAATGTTTTGTTCATGATTTAGTTAGTTGTTTTGCTCATCTGTAATTGAAGTTTCTATCAGCTGATATATGTGGACTCTGCATGTAAAAGCAGCTACACCCAGTGAAAGTGTGGTGTGTAAATTGCACTTCTCTGCTGCCCCCTGCAGGTGATGTCCATGGCCAGTACTATGATCTGCTCCGGCTTTTTGAATATGGAGGTTTCCCCCCAGAAAGCAATTACCTGTTCCTGGGCGACTATGTAGACAGAGGAAAGCAGTCACTGGAGACTATCTGCCTGCTTCTAGCCTACAAGATCAAATACCCAGAGAACTTTTTCCTGCTGCGTGGCAACCATGAATGCGCCTCTATTAATCGAATCTACGGCTTTTATGATGAGTGTAAGTTCACAAAGGGCCTGTAAATTGTGAAGAAAACACATCTTTATTTTTGACCGTTGCACTAAATTTTAATTTCTCTTCTCATGTTGGTAGGTAAGCGACGGTATAACATTAAGCTGTGGAAGACCTTCACAGATTGCTTCAATTGTTTACCTGTGGCTGCCATTGTAGATGAGAAAATCTTCTGCTGTCATGGAGGTAGGCCTTGTTAATGTATGATTTTAAGAAGATTAGATGATAAGAGCCCAACTAAGATGCTTGTGTGTTTCTTGCGTACTTCTTCTCCAGGCCTGTCTCCTGATCTTCAGTCGATGGAGCAGATCCGCAGAGTAATGCGACCCACAGACGTGCCTGACCAGGGTTTGTTGTGCGACCTGCTGTGGGCCGATCCAGACAAAGATGTGCTGGGCTGGGGTGAAAACGACCGCGGTGTCTCCTTCACATTTGGAGCAGATGTGGTGGCCAAATTTTTGCACAAACATGACATGGACCTAATATGCAGGGCACATCAGGTAAGGTTTACTAGTTATTTTGTATGCTTTAAAAGCAAAGAAACCTTAACTGCTGCTAACTGAAGCTGTGTTTATTTGTCCTCATTATTTAGTTATTTTTATAAAAGGACTGTGATTTTGCACACATTGACTTCTTTATTTGGTACATCTGTAAAATGTAATACAATCCCATTAGAACAGCCCAGCCAAAAATTCTACCATTATGAATATATTATTCAGATTTGATTGACACTGTGAAGAGGTATTAATTTAATTATATGTTCATTACTGAGGTTGCAGTTTGCTGTGGTGATGAATAGAACTGAATTGTAATGAGAGACCCTTCTGATAATTTGCTCATTTAGAAACATGAGGGAGGAAGAACATCAGAATCACATTTCAATATAACACAGTCCAGTACAGCAGCACCTCTAACTACAACCTTACTAACAGACATGTAATTAAATTAAGGTTTCTGTGACAGTGTCAGCAGAAAAAAATCAAACATTTTAATCCTACCAAATGAAGATTTTGTGGCAGGTGTTTTTTCTTGGATTTCCTCAGGTTATGCAGGTATACCTAACATTAATACATAAACCTGTGTGAATTGTTTGCAGCGTGGATGTGCTGCAGACTGTATATTTTGACTGGCTACACCTGCAGCACATGTACAACGCAGGGTTGCTTTAAAACAAGACTTGGAGCTTTCATTCTGGGATTTCTGTATCTTCAGTTTTTGTTCCCAGCACAGCACTGTCAAACTTCCAGTTTCCGGACATCAATAGACTCTGTAAGGGATAGAGTTACTAAGCAACCGTTAGCTGATAGAGGCAAAATAAATGTTGACAGGGAGAGCAAGACCCTGAGGTTGAAGTCCTGTTTGATTCATTGTAGTAATTTCCTGTACACTGTTAGTTAAAATTTAGACTTTATGACCCTTTTCTGTGTAAAAGGGCCACACAGAACTTGCACAAATATTATAAAGAACACTGGTCTATTTTATGTTTGCAGCGCTCATCTCCACGATGCATATACAGCCTTTGCGCCCTGCTCTAATCCTGGTGTCAGGCTTTCATTGATTGTTAGTGGAAGCATGGTGTTGCAGCAGCTGCTCTGCAAATGGTCCGCATACATTAAGTGTTCATTGTGGCCACCGAGTGTATTTCAATTTAACATACTGAAACTAAAAAGCACATTTATATCAGCTGTATTTCAGTAGAAGTGAAAAAAGACATCAGGTTATGTCTACTATGTGAGTGTGAGTATTTAAGATCCAGTACATTGTTAAGCAACATAAAAATATAAGTCTCTGTTGCTTCTCACAACCACCTGGACTACTGTGGTGTTGACTTCTTGCTCATGTTTTGCAATTTGTGTTAATCACAGTCTGTTTTCTATCCAAAGGTGGTAGAAGACGGTTATGAGTTTTTCGCAAAGAGGCAACTCGTCACTCTATTCTCGGCTCCCAACTACTGTGGGGAGTTTGACAATGCTGGTGCCATGATGAGTGTGGATGAGACTCTCATGTGCTCCTTCCAGGTTTGTGAAACAGACGCTTTTCGTCTTGTAATGAAACTAATCTGTATGCCACTATAAAATTATACAGTATGGATCAAGAAACTGTAGCAGAGGGTATTGATTTCTGCCTTTTTTTAACCTTTCGAGTTCATTTTGTTCCGCTGTGTTATTCAGTTCAAACACTGAAAAATGGATTTCAGTCATCAGAGTTCAGTGTGTACGTCTGCCAAGCTAATTTAGAACTTCTTTGTCTCACAGATTCTGAAGCCAGCAGATAAGAAGTTGTATCCTTATGGTGGAGGGGGAGGAATGGGATCTGGAAGACCGGTCACCCCACCAAGAAATTCAGCCAAGGCCGCCAAGGCCAAGAAATAACACCCGCTGGGTCTCCCTCCCACGACCTGCCACCCCCTGTCGGCCCAACGCTCTTTTTTTCCTCTACCTCCCAAACTTGTTTCTCCCTCGTCACCAAACGGCAACAAAGAAAACAAGTGTCCAGGGTTCAATCATGTTTTTTCTCTCTAAAACTATTTCTAACCGTTCGTTTGGCTATTTGCTTGCAATTTTTTTGTGTGCGAGTGCGTGTAAAAAGTGAGAATGATACAGAGGGAGTTGCTGTATTCTGTATGTATGTTTTTGTTGTTCTTCCTCCCGGGCCCTCTGTTCTGTTTTCCTGTCATTTTGTAGAGATGGGTTCTGCCCATCCATTATGTAAATTCACACCTGGCTTCAGGGTAGGAGGGACGGGGGAGAGAGAGGAGCCTTAGCTGTTTATGTTAAGGCTCTGCACTGTTTAATGCTAAACACAAGCTTTTGTACATCCAGTTTCAGAGGTCCGTGTATGTCTGTGTGATGGGTTGGGGTGGGGTTGGGGATGGAATTGCACGTTCAAATGGTAACGGCACATACCACACACTGGGTGCACAGGTGGATATATGTGCAGGTGAATCCATGAATTAAATGGATTCACAGTAAGGTAACTTTTCTTTCTCTTCCATTTTAAAAACCAATGATTTAAGATCACAGTCATGGATGTGAAATAGTTTTGCTTTTTTTTTTTTTTGTTCTTGTAGATACATGAAACCGACATGTTTTCTTTCTTTTTCTTGTTTTTAGTTCACTGAAAGTTGAAGATGAATAAAAACAACCATTTATTTGAAGTATGCCATCATACGGATCACTTTGTGTTCGGCATTGCTTTGTCATATTTGTCAGCGACCTTTGACTCACACAGTGGCTGCTCTTTTCTTTGAGTGTGGCACCTTGAATTGATGATACAGCAGCTTGAAGAGATGTGTTACGAGTTAGGCTTAAAAAATGGGGGGGATAAAACTGGGACTGTAATTTTGGCCCAGTTAAAAGAAAGGGGAATTCTACATCTTGCTTCAGTGTGATTTAGCCAAAGATGATGTTTAATGGAAATTCATGGACTGTAGGAGAGGACAGCACAAAACTGGTTCCAGAGCCAGCTGGTTTTTGATGAGTAATCTCCTAAATGCCTAAATATATATATTTTTTCAAATGATTGTTGGCTTTACAAGCATTGATGATGGTTTAGCAAGGAGACTGACAGGAGCAGGGAGGCTGTGGCTCTGTCACTGGGCTTCTGTTGTCTGTTGTCCCACAAATATTCTCAAGATGCCGACTGAGGAGAAAGTGGCCACGTGACTTTCTGTATATTCTGCTGTGATCAAAAGCTATCAAAGGGAGCTGAGATGGTGACTCATTGGTCTAACCTTTCAGTTCGAAGTGCTCTGGTTAAGACCACTTCACTTGAGTCCATGATGAAAACAAAGAGTGGGTTTATTTAAATGTAAAACCCACACTAAATGAGTGATGCATGCAAGATAAAACTGGGAACAGGGGAGCTATGGATGGGTGTGTGTGGAAAGAGAACCTAAATAAATCCCCCCGCCCCTCCTTTTTTCTTTTGACAAAATAGTATATGAGCAATCTGAGCACAAAATCTCTGTCATGTTCAGAAGAAACATAAATATAAGATAATCATGTACAGCAAAGTCCCTGTGGATCTAGCTTCAAGTTTAGGTTACAACATCCAGTGACTCCCAGGTGAACAGCTAGCAATTCAGTAAATACTTTTCTATGCTTCTTAGATTATGCTATGTAAAATATATTGGCAAGAATGTGGAGGCACTTGCATTGCTGCTTGTGATTGTAATCTTTATTCTCAGTTGCTGTAAGTACGTTCTAATTTTCTTTCAGCAGTTTGCTGTTGAAAAAAATTAGGTTATTCAAGTGTAACAAGTGTGACCCCCTCGGACACAGTTGACTGAATTCAGATTCTAAAAATGTTTTGTGCTAGTTTCTACAGAGTTTTTAAAAACAATAGGAACAATATCTTTTAACACTTACTGTCACAAATGGTCCATTTTGCGTTTCTTTTACTGTGCATTAAGTTCATTTGGCATACAGGGTGTTCCCAGTGAAAGCAGGCCGTAGTTCAGCACAGGCTGTTGCAACTGGTGAAGAAATCTTTGTGCAGTGTTTCAGGGTATCTCACTGCCCATTTCTAATAACCTAAACACGCTTTCTGCCCTATTACATAATTGGCGTGTCTGGTTTTATTTGTCTGCTGCGTGTCCTCATTCTTCAGCCCTCTGTCCAAGTATGAACACATGCAACCGCAGCCCTCCAGATTGTAAAGGCAGTGCATAAGCACGTACTTAAGCAGAGGGCGGGGAAGCTGGACTTCAGCCGTCATCCTGCCACATCTTCCCTCATTCCATTTTCTCTTCTCAGCCCGAGGTTTTCTACTCGGTACCTCAGTCAATTAAGTTTTGTTTTTCTATAAAATCAGTGTAGATAAGGTTCATGCAGCATCTTGTGTGGCTTTCTAACAATGTGGATAATAGGTAGGAGAGAGGGCTGCTGGGAAAACAAATCATTAGTCCTCATTGTGTGCACACGTCCGACTCACATCAAGTAAGACCAACTCAGGAAGCGAAATTTAAATAAATTAAAACGAAATGCAATGGTGTGACTCATATACATGCATAAACAACGTTGTTACAGGACATGTGCGAGTCGGCGTACTTGCTGTTTCTGTTCACATTTTAAAGAGGCTGAACTGAAATGACTTGAGGCCCAAACACAGCATGCTGGTGAGTGCATGGGAGAGAAATGTTCAGACTGATCTGTTGTTTAGGTTATTTCTTTTAAATTGTTCATGACCCTCCTTTTTTTGTGATATGATTTAGAAAGACATTTGGAATTTTGTGGTATTAAAGTGTAATAGGGTAATAAAAAGTTAATATGAAGCTTGAGACTTATGATGTTGTGGAGACGATTGCCAGTTTAGAGAGATCGTCGACGATCCAAAACAATTATGTGGCTCATGTAAGAGATAATACAGAGCTGAAACATTATGGAACTCTGTCTCCTGAATAAATGGTCCACGTTCATGCTCGTTTTCATAGCTGTACAAACCTCTGCTTATAACATTTTTAAATTGCTACTATTTACGGTTGTTACCTCTAAGAATCTGCTCTCTAATCATTTTTTTTTCATATTGTTTTTACAGACAAATTTAACCCTAGATACTGCAAGCTTATTAGTGTAGGATTTTTTAATCAATCAGGGATGTTTTGCACCATGCACTGTCGCTGGGTAGAAATGAAATCATTAGATTATTACAATTAAGATAAAGAAACAACGGAAATTAACAGTATTTTTTATTTGTATTTCATTTGTTTTCAAGTCGATCACAAATTGTCTCTGTTACAAGGTAGAAATAAAACTTAGAATTTGTACATTCTTGTCTGGCTTTCCTTGTATCTTTTTTCAAATGTGACTGCAATGTGAGAAATATCAAACATCTCAGCTTCTCATGAAATGTGAAAGATGTTAGAAACGACTCATACGAGAGGACTGGGAGTGTAGTTTTTATACGTCTTTCCTGCCTCAAGGCTGTTTTTCTTTTCTCTGTTTCTGCTGCGGAGGTTGCCTCTATTGTCTGTCAAACATTTGCTGTATGAGTCAGTGGCATGGGTGGCCCATTTATCCGTGTGCGTGCGCATTTATTTATTTATCTATTAGACGTCAGTTGGCTCAGACAGCACAGAGAGACAAAATCAGATAGAGTCTATCACCGGACCGTGCTCGGTGTGAACTGGCTGATGACAACAGAAATGGCAGCACAGACTCTCTCGGTCCTCGCTGCCAGCCTCTTCCTTCCTCCTCTGTTTTAAAAGTGGGGCAGGGGTGGGGCAGTGTGGTTTGCTTCCGTCTCTCTGCCCGTCTTTGCTGTTTTTTCTCCCCCCTTTGCTTATCTTTTGTCGTTCTTGTGTTCGCTGGAATTAAAAAAAAAAAAAAAAGGGAGTCATGCCACAGCTGCAGTGAGAAAGTTCCAGAGGCAACAAGCCAAAACAAGGGCAGTAACACGTGTAAATTAGTGACTCTAAATATAACCCTAGTCTGCTGCTTTAAACTGTATTTAAGCCACACTCTAATTGCTCTTAATTCATTTTCCATTTTACTAATCAGAGATACAAGCATGCGACAAACTAAAGTAAAAACCAACATAAGGTGTTTTAGTTCAGAACTGCTTCAGTGTGTCCTGATATTGATTCTCTGAGTCTCTGGATCTCTGCTGGAGGAAAAAACACCATTTTTCAAAAGATATTCCCTCATTTGGTGTTTTGATGATGGTGTTGCTCCCAAAATCCTTCATAAATATCCATTAGGGGTGAGAACTGGTGGCTCCAAAGGTCACAGCGTATGATTCCCATCATTTTTTAAGCCATATTGATTGAGCCATTATGATCCTGGGAGAGACCGCTCCCATCAGGATGGAGCAACTTACTATTGATTTGCAGTGACCCTTCCCTAAAAGGGACAAGTGGGCCCAAATAATGCCAGCAAAATGCCCCCTATAGCATAAAAGAGTCACTAGACCCCTTCACTGTAGGGGTCAAGGGTTCTGGTTTGTCCTTTCATTCATCACCTGTCTGTATATGTCCTCTATTTATGTTCTGTAGCAGCGGCAGCACCAGTGTCTTATGAAAAACCTGCTGCGTGGTGACTTGCGATACCTGCAACCTTCACATCAGGATTTATGGTGATGCAGCCTGACACAAACTGAAGTCACCACCTGTCAACTCATAAATCATCCACCTGATTTATGAATCACACTCATGATTAAGGCTTCAGCAGACAGACAGCCAGATAAAACGCTGTGCATGCAGTGCTCTTAATGCCAACCAAAAATAAAAAGCTGAACACGAGCGAGGATGGTGTGAAGTGCAAAAAAAAGAGAGGAGTGACTAAGTTTGCCTCGAAGGCACAGGTGCTGGAGGAAGTAACCGATTGCTACTCCGGGGAGGTGAAAGATACACTGCTAGATAAATGTTTTATCACTGGACTGTAATCTGTGGTGAGTTAACTCATTAAACCACATAGCTGAGTCTTTGTTGTGATGGAGTGATGGGTGCTTTCCACCTCAAGGCCTTGGAGGTTGCCATTTCTGGGTGCTTGAATGCTTTACACCCTTTAAAATATGCAGCACTTTGGATTGTTTTCCAGTTGAAACCTGTCCACGGGATGGGGGTGGAGGGTGCAGGGGGCTCCTTGATTTCCAAGACGTTTCAACACTCAAGATGAATTGCTGGCAAAAATCCAAAAAAAGAGAGAAGAGATTAAGCTGTAGCTACAGTATATCTCAAAATAGACAGGGTGTCAAAACAGCACACAGCGGTAACACAAAACAATTCCAATTGATTTATTATTTTTTATTAAAAAGGATCAGCTTCAAAGTAAAGTTAAATTATTCATGAGAATGTATAAAGAAGTGTAGCTCCTCCATGAAACTCAGGACACAAGACTGCATTTTATCTCTCTCAAATTGATTAGTGGGTCACTGAGCACCGAGACTAATAGTAAAATCAACTGAACGTGTCAGAAAGAAGGATACTGGGGAAACTATTCAGTATTATGGACAATGGCTCTCATCCCCCGCATACTTAACACTGAACAATAACATCAATGTCATTTTCAATAATTGTTGTAGAATAGTTTGTTCAATATTTCTGTCATATTTCACTTTTTGCTGCAATATTTCATCACAATGTGCAATATTTCTTTATTACATCCGTATCATTGCCAGTATTGCTTCCTACTTTTCTATTCTAGTTTCAGTTTTGCTAACTTGTTTTTATTTTTTTACTGACTTATTGTATATCTTATTGCTATTCTATTAGGCACTCCATTTATTCTCATGCAATTGTAATTTTTTTAAAGCAACATCTGGGGTCAGCAGCATTCTGTCTTAATCTTATTCCCCAACCTGTGTGGTATTTGATGTTGTAAAGGTTTGGCTACCTGCAAACACTGTGGTAAAACATGCTTTTATTTAATAGCTGGATAAGCTGAGAAACACAGAAAACTACATATGCCTACATTTGTGATTATTAATGGGCGAAAGCAAACTGCAGCTTGGCTCCTCGGCTCGGACATTGTGATTTCAGCAGTTCAGTGAATTCCTAATTACGACTGGCTTATATAATGATGGATACCCATTGCTTAACCCTTAATTACAGTCTGTAAACTGCAATAAGTTGTCCATCCAAAATTAATTGTACCTCTGTAACACCAATCCAAGTACACCGAGATCCTCACTAATGACAATTTTATGCAAATAGCTGTTTTTAGCCCTTCTAGTATTAAACATGTAATTTACACATGATTACAACATTTTTGTCTCACTCAAACTGATCAGTGGGGCATTCAATACAAAAGCAACTAATCATGTGTGGCATTTGGTGTTGTAAAGGTTTATACACATTAAAGCAGGCTTTTATTTTGAACTGCTATCAGTTGAAAAAACACAAAGAATTGCTTTTTAATAGCTTCAATCCAGCTACCTGCATTTATGGTTATTATTGACCAAATACAAACCGAGACATGGCTCTTTCGCTTGGACATCATAGCCATTTCAGCAGTGCAGTAAGTTCCTAATGACAACTGGCTTATACAGTGATGGATGCCCATTACTTAACCTTAATTACAGTGTGTAAACTGCAACAAATATAATTGCACCTCACTGCACCAGTCCAAGTACACCGAGTTCCTCACCAATTGCAATTTTATGCAAAAAGCTGTTTTAGCAATATGAGTTTTAAATATGTCATTTACAAAAGATTACAACATTTTATCTCAGTGAAATTGATTAGTGGGTCATTTCACTCACATAAACACCTAAGTCTGTGGGGCATTTTATGATGCAATGGTTTGTTTTCATTAGTTATCTACTAACACTCTGCTAAAGCATGCTTTTATTTTGAGCTGTTACAAATTGAGAAAAACACAACAAATTGCTTTTTAATAACTTTGATCCAAACACCTGTATTTATGATGATTAATAGCCATTCCAAAGCACTGAGTTCCTCATCATTTACAATTCTGTGCAGATAGCTGTTTTTTTTTTGTTTTTTGTTTTTTTTTAGCAAAATCAATCTAAAACATGTCATTTACAGTAGATAAGAAAAGCATACGAGGTTTTTCTGCCCTGCTAAGAGGCTGGTACTGGTTTTCCTGCTGGTGACTGCATCCTTACTGTACCCTGGTTAGCTGTTCTTGTGGGAGATTCAGTGAGATGCTCTCCAGCAGCCATAGAAGCCACTGTACCATCCAACAACATGAGTGGCCCCACCCATAAAGAGACCGACCAATCAGAGAGCTTCAAATACGCTGCTGGGTTTGATTTGTAAAATTGACCTTGACCTCAGCGAATAGCGTAACATGTGGGCGTGGTCAAGGATAAGTTCGGTTGCGCTGAACGTCGCTCATCAACTTTTGCTACTAGACGAGCTTTGCAAAGCTAGTTAGCAGCTACTAAACATATACATCTCAACGCTAATTCGTCGCTGGGTGCGGTGCATTTCTGCCGTTCGAAATTCAAACTGGGATTTACAATCGTCAGCAAACCAGCAAATTCCAGAGGTGACGAGGAGACTCCATTTTCGTATGCGGCTGCTCGGGCTAGCCAGCAAGACGGCGGAAAGCTAGCTGGTTATGTTGCTAGGCTAACTTTCCCTGCTAGGCGAACGGGAGCCAGAGCAAGCTAGCAGCTTGCGATAAATTGTCTATCTGACGATACCTTCGTTTACTACAAAAGACTCCCAGGTAGGTTTTTGAACGCTGCATCTGTATGTCACTTTACACCACCGTGCGAACACATTGCTTTACAGGTCCAGTCTCAGAAACTGGATTTCATCAACGGTTGGATGCAGTAATGTTACGTTAGCTGCACACCGCTAGTGCTACTCTAACGTTAGCCTCCTCCCTCCACAGTGTATCTTCCCAGCAAGCTGACACGCTAAGCTAATGTGTTATGGAAGCTAAAGGGAACACTGTCACATTCCTATCTCACGTAACCTTACCAGCCGCTGTGTATTGCCACAGTAGTACACACTGAATGCAGATATAGACCGGGCTGCACGATGGGGTAGTGGGCTAACTTTAGCAAGCGATCCAGTGACTAATGTAATGTTATGTCATTTGCAGATTAGATGTGCAGAAATGCAAAACTCGAAGCTGATTGTGGTTTGTTGTTGTTGCTGCCATAGCGATACTTTGACCCCTGTGATTGCAGCATGCTGATGGTGGGAGGCAATGGACGGATGCACTAGAATGAGTGTGAAGGAGCTGTGTGAGACCGATGACCTGGCCACTGGTTTGGTGCTGGACCCTCTGCTGGGGTTCAGCACCCACAAGATGAATATCAGGTAATCCGTCACTCTAGTAATGCCAAGCCAAATCAAACAGTGTCACAGTCACAGGATCTATGGAATGGAAGGTCTTTTTGGTGTCCACATTTAAACACTGTTGTTTTGGTGTCTTCTATTCTGATGGGTTTTATGTTTACTGTGACATGTGTGAGCATGTCATCATACCCAAACTTGTCCTGAAGGTATCTAACATACAGTTATATACAGGCATATGTTAAGCCTTGTATTGAATCAAATAGCTGTGTCTTATTGCCTTGTGTCTGTTGAAAAGACAAATATTCAGGAAAACGCAGTTCTCGCACACTGTCAACTAGATAAAGATTGATTATGCGCATGACTGATTATTAAATGCGATTACCAATATCATTTTGGCTTTTCTAACCAGTTCCTGATCAAATTAATGATTTAAAAATACTCTGCTTTGGCTCAGACGCAGCTCCCTCTCTCTGTCTGTTGTCACCTCAGGCAAATTTCCCCCCAGTCACTATCTGACTGATTACATGTCACGAGTTAAAGCCTGTCAGCATTGAAGGATGCAGTTTAAAAAGTTCTCTTTTAATTAAACAAGTGTAAAGTATAATAACAGCCATTCAAATGAAGATTTTTTGGAAGCTTCTGTTAAAATCATATTGGTTTATGCCTACTGTCCACTTCTTGTACAAATCAGTTAGATGTTTTTAAGAACTATTACCAAACTTAACAAAACCTTTGGAATTCACAAACTACACCAGCTTTTAAAACTTTACCTTCAGGCAAAGTAGCCTAATTCTCAGGACAGTCCTCTCTATTCACAAGAAAACTGCAACGTGAGTCATGTTTTGTTTGTTTTGCTAATGCTGTGATCGAGGCTTTCTGGCTTAAGTGCATTGTCACTGCAGGCTATCTGTGAGTGATCTAAGTGGAATTTCAGTGGAGGGAAAAAAAATACTGTTGGATGACAGTAATGCAGATGATAATAACTGATCATGAGTAAAGATTATTTACAAAATATCTGTTTGTTTGAATTGTGAGTTTTGAATTTGTATGTATCAGTTTGTTAAATACAGTGTTAAAGTGCACGTTTTCTGACAAACTGGAATATGCTGTATATATAATAGTCTTTCCGGCAAAGATGCACAAGTAGTCATTATCTAAATTTGTAACAACATATTTGTAGTCATGAATTAGCCCTAAACAGTTGTAAGTTTAAGTAATGACTGGTTTTGGTGTTTTTAAATGTAGTATAGTAGTTATGGTAAACTGAAAATGATCCCAAACATGCAAATAGTTGAGAAATTTGATTATTTATGTGTTTTTTAAACCCTACGTCTTCTTATGACCATGCCTAGAAGTGTTAACTGAGCACAAAAATGTTTTGGAGGGAATTCTATATCTAAAATCAATATCAGTATCTAAAATTCAGTGTTAAAAGCAGCACCTTGGACTCACTTAGACTATTTAGAATCGATTCTGTTGCTGCTCTTCTGATTTCGTCTTTGCCCTTCTTCAGTCCCCCACCAGAGATTCGGCGATGGGGTAACCTCAAAGAGACCCTCTTGCGGTTTCAACGTACGCATGACTTCAACGCTACGTTTGAGGCACTGACGGTGGGCGAACTGGCTGGTGACTACTTTAATGCTTTGGGAAGCCATCGACAGGAGTTGCTGAGACAACATGTAAGCATTTGTGCTTGGAGGTCTCCCACTTTTAGTATCTATGCTAGGCTCATAGGAATATGTCACTGACTCTTAAATTTGTCACTTGAATGTGAGAAGACAATCCTAATCCATCTACAATGTCTGCAGGTTTATCGCTACCTCAGTGCCTTCCTGTTGGATAGCGGTGTCAAGATAGAGTCCTGTGACAGATACTCCTCAGAGACCAACGGAGCAAAGATAACCTCAACAAGGCACTGGTAATCACTCACACTTGTGTCATTGTATTTGTCAAGACAGCAGTAACAATAACTGCTACTGTTACAGCGCTGTGTGGTGGACTGTGTCAGTGTTTTTTAATTGTAGCTATGTGACTGTTGAATTGTTTCTCTGCAGGTTTGCAGGAGAGCGGGTGGAGGTCCTGCTGGGCTGCATAGCAGAGCTGAGTCCCGCTGACAGTGCCGTGCTGAGGGCAGGAGTCAATGACTTTAGCGTGATGTATTCCACACGCAAGCGCTGTGCTCAGCTCTGGCTCGGGCCTGCAGCTTTTATTAACCACGGTGAGCTTGTTTGTATTTCTCACTAATGTTTTTTCAGTACATGCATACATATACCAATTCAAAATTTTCATAGCTGATAGGAGTGTTTGCTTATGAGTTTCATTAGCAGATCATTTCACCAGGAGCACGTTTTACTGGCACAGGCTGATCCAAGCTGCTGTCACTTTGAAACTGATTGATGGGACTATTATTACATGCAGTGATGTTACACAACAAATAAGTGTTGCTAAATTGTTTTGTAATGTTTGTTAATTACTGACATTACTAAAAGAGGCCAAGAACTTGAGGGACTATGACATGATGATTTTTCATGTTAAATCAAAAGAAATCTAAATATATTTGCAATTTACATAGTAAAATACTGAAGTATGGTGTCCTCAGTGGGAAAAAATATTTTGTTTATCCTTGTACATATGCTTGAAAGCTGGATTAGCACTGGCTGCCCTTCTCTGTTTTTGATACATACTGTAGATACTTGTAGATCATCCCTGTCAAACAAATAGTGGTATAGTTTTTCTGCTTTGAATAGAATCCTGACTAAATACATCACATTATCTAGTAAGCTCACACCTTTACCACATTTCTCCAGCATCTGCATTTTTCATGAGCACAAGTTTTGTCCAGGCTGTTGACCTTTTTGTGCAATATGCTGTGCTAATATTGCACTTCAGTTAATAATCACAATGGCAAAGATATTTGTTTGTGTATTTAATTTTCAACAGCACAGACTTCTCCTTATCTTTAAGAATTGTTTCCTATTTTGCTCACTCTTCATGGGAATTTAGGTTGTGCATGTTCTTAGTTTTATGATGTAGCAGCACAGTGTTAGCAGTTTAATCTATTCATTAGTTTTCTCTAATTTTTCAAAGATACGATAAGTGTCACCCTTGCATTATTGTATAGTCTATGAATTTAAGTTAATATATATACAAATTGTTTACACCCCAATGATAATGATTCATTCATCATGGTGAATGTGTTTTGTACCCCTGGCTATATCTTACTAGTGAGTATAGTTACAAATTATAATCAAATTCTGCCCATTGTGTAATATGATTTTAATTAATTCATAATTCATTACTTGAACAGCAAAGTCATTTTAATAAAGTCAATAGGTAAATACACACAGAGCTCTTTACAGACAACATGTCAGTCTGAAGTGTGAACTGAATTGCAATTAAACTAAAGGTCCAGTGAAATTTGAGTTAATTGTTCCATCTGCTCAGAGGGCTATTTCTTTTAACAGTGTTTGAAAGTTAATCAGCTTAGCCTTTAAGCTTTTGCAAAATGAATTCAGTATAGACCAGCTGATCAACAAAATGCTGTGTCCTTTATTCATTGTGGTGATTAAATTAATAACTTGAATTCTTTTATCTCTTTTTTTTGTTTGTCCTTCTGGGTTGAAGACTGCAAACCAAACTGCAAGGTAATATGGAATAATAATTCATCATATGCACGAATGATATTTTGCAAATTAAAATGACTTAGTCCTCTGATAAATGCTTAGATGTTATTTTCATAATCTGTCAGGATTTGTCGTTGTGAAATTTTTGCATCTTGAGAGTTATATTCCTGACTGCTTTGTTGTTGTGTTTCGTTCATTAACCAGGCTTTGTCTTTTTCTTTTGCTGTGTTTTTACACCCACCCAGTTCATCCCTGGTGAAAAGAATATTGCTTGTGTTGAAGTCATTCGACCCATTTCTCCTGGGGAAGAGATCACGTGTTACTATGGTGCCAGCTTTTTCGGGGAAGGCAATGAAATGTGTGAATGCTGCACCTGTGAGAGGTGTGTCCATCAGATATCAGACACTGTCTTTAACAAAGCTTGGCTTTTGTTCAGATCTGAAGATTATGTGTTAATGGTGTATATAATCTCATCTGGTTGATGTCTGAACTTATATTTCATTTAGTAATTTTCACTGTTTTTAGGAATGGAGAGGGCCACTTCAAACACAGAGGGAAACAGCCTGAATGTGAGGAAACAAAGGACCCTGTGGGCCAGAAGTACCGTCTGAGAGAGAGATTTCTTCGTCACCACAGAGAAAAAGGTCACTTTCCTGCAAGGCCGATAGCACCAGGAATACACTCGGGTATCTTTAAAGGTAACCAGCTGAGGATTTTCTCTAAAATTATCAAATAGCCATGAAAGCTAAAAAGTAGTCCATAACTCAGAATTGATAAAACTGCTAAATCCTTTTAAAATGAAAATCTCAAAATATTGACTGTTACCTAATTCAAACAGAAGATGTTCTTTGTCGGCTTTGTAAAAATGTAGTTAGCACTACAGAAGTAACAGGAATAATAGTTGAACAGTGCAATTACACTACAAGTTGTGATAGTAAAAACTTGACAGTCTGCTCATAACTTCAGTGGTTGTTAAAAGCATCATTAAAATGAAAGCTTTAAGGACCACTGACACTGCTTGTTCATTAATGTCCACTTAGCATTAAATGAGTAGAAACACGACTGTCATTTCTTTCTTTTAAGAGTTCATCAAAATTAAAACAACAAAAAATCTGTGAAAAATGTGTTTTTTCTTTCTAAAAGATATATTCCAGCACTTGTTCGAACAGATTCATTAAATGCCTCTCTTAAGACATGTTGTACAGACAAATAATGGGTCTGTTTTAATCATGTTGTGACTGTTGCATGCAGTTTCTAACAATATGTCTGTGATTTTTTATGATTACTCACAGCTTTACACAATTCAAACTGCAAAGCTATGATGATGGCATCATTGTAAAAAGACTCAGGGATCTTTTCACGTGTCGACAGGACATTTTTGTATGGTGATAGACCAGAGACAAGATCAGTTTAATGCAGCCAGTTGGCTGTTAATGAAGAACTTTGTCTCACTATTCAGGGGCCAGATGGGAGTTTGGAATAGCTCTATAATCACTGTGAATGCAGTCATCCATAACCTGTAAACACGTCTGAAAAATTGCCTAGTATCTAATATAATCTAATATAAATTGCTTCCACATGACCAAAAGACTGCATGTAATATGGAGTCTGCAAACAAGTTTAACTAAATTGCTTACTCCATTTGCAAAGAATATTGTTTGGTCTAAAGTAGCACGCATGCTTATGTAACCAAGGCAAAACAAAGGATTTAGCAGGTAGGATTTAAAATAATTAGATGGCATCTTCCTTGGGGACAGACGGGGAAGATCCCACACATTAGGTGAGACTCCTCACAAATAAATTAAAACTCTTAATGATAATATTTAGATATTTTCAAAGTTATTGATTCATGCATATAGTTAATACCTGGTGTGTTGTAGTTTTGATCAGATTGCATATGATCCTGCTTTGTATGAAGACTTAGATTGAAGGAGGAGGAAAGACTGTATATATTTTCCAACATGTAAGCTGTTCCTGTGGATGTAGGACATTTCATTTGTAGATGGAGGAAACAGCTTAAACTCTGAATACTGCAGTTCCTTAAGGAGTTTTAATACCATTTAGGTAGTGTGTGGATCATTAACTGAAAACATTCAGTCAAGTTTCCTCTTTTAGCTGACAAAAAATAAGGTGTAGCATTTTTATGCCACAGCTTTCCCGTCATTGCATTGCCTGGTTAGCATTATAGAATGTTTCTGTTCAGTAAATGGGTCACAGGATAGACAGAGTACAAACTGACAATCCTGTTGAAGGCTATTTTTCAGAGCTAATATTTGGTTAAATATGACGGTAATGTTTAGTGCTGAACATGATATTAACCATGATATTAACTGCTGAATAAACACACACATCAACAGAAGAAATTTCTTTGTACAGAAAAGCCTAACTTCAACTGACTCTTTGTTGTCTTTAATTCATAGCCATCCCTTCAAGGAACTCCTTTACCCAGCAGATGAGGAGAAATGCCTTGAAGAACAGAAAACTGAGTCAAACAAAGAAGTGGAGACGGGAGAAGCAAAGACGATCAGGAAAGCATCCACTAAAATCGTCCACAGTCAAACAGCGCAGGACAGTTCCACTTTTGTCCCAAGTTACTCTGAGGGACCTTAGAATCAGAGTACGGCGCCACTCGGTGGACTTTCTGCTTAATTGTAAGGATCCCAAAAGCAAAGAAAGGGCCTTGCTGCAACAGCTGGAGGAAGTGAAGCCAAAAGATAACAGGCTGAACGAACTGAATTTGACTGGTGAAGAAAATGACAGCAGTGCATTAAACCTGACGCCTTTCACTCTAAATTCCTCCATGCCAGTTCATCAGAGAAGCAGACCTGCTGTAAGTAATGCAGCGCTTAATGGGAAGCCTGTCAAAGTGGTGGGCAGGCGGGCGGGACACATGAGGACCTCTTCAAGAACAAAGAACATGGTTCACACCCCGTCCACACACCAGACAGAGTCCACTAGCACGGCTAACACTACAACTGTTTGTCCACCTGTTGAGGTTGACAAAACCTGCAGTGCAATACAACAAGAGAAGACTGAAAACGCACCCACAGAAAGTCAAAGCAGCACCGTCGAATCCTCCATCATTACTGAGGTTCAAAATCCGGCTGCTGAGCAAAATGAGCGCAAGACTATCAAAGCGTCATCCCTGTTAGAGGTCTGTCAGAGCATCACAGATGAATCAAAGAAAGCTGGGGACAATCCACTAATATCTCTGAAGCAATACCTTACAGTCAATCTAACGAGGTTATCTGTACCACAAAGTTTAGAAGCTGGAAAGACCTGTGAAGACAGGAAAGGAAGAATGGACGTAAGAGGAAGGAGCAGGCAGAGCCAGTGTCCTAAACCAGCAACTCTGGTAGAAAAACGAGTGTCCAGATCTCAGCAGAGGCAGGGAGGAAGTTCAGACATCTGTACAGCTGAAGGTAACAGAGGGGTGAGGGAAATGTTTTTCAAGGCCATAGATAAAGTTAATGTAAGAAAGCGGCATCTAGATGAGATTGTTGATGATTCATTCCACAGTGAGAAAAAGAAGAATGACAAGGTTATTGAAATACAAACAGTGTCAGAAGAGGAGAAAGGTTGTGTACAAAAGGAGCAGGAGAACATTTCAAAAGACAAAAGTGAAGGGCAGAAAGAAAACAGAAATTCTGCGTCAACAGTTGTAGAATGTAAAAGTAACAGAGTTCTTGAAGAAGTGAAAGAGTCTGAATGTAAAATTGTGTCCAGTGAAGAAACTAAAGGGCGAAATATCATCCAGTGTGTTAAAAATACAGTCAGGGATGCGTGTAAGCAGAAAGAAGTGCTTAAAGTATCAGCACAAATGACACGGAGTTTGAGTAAACAGGCAGCAAGTAGGCAGGAAGAAGATATTGTTATCAAGCAAGCAAAGGTTCTGCTATCTGATATTTTAAGAAAAGATAAATCCTTAATAGATAAGAGATTGCAGGGAGATATTGTAGGAAGAGGGTTCTCTACCTCAGCCTCTCACGAAGTGCAGAGTGCTGAGGAGGAAGCAGAAGAAATTGAAATAAATGGAGGCAGGTACCATCGCTCAGTGCAGAGGAGGTTTATGCGGAGACGGAAGATGAGGCCCAGAGCGGCGAAAGCAAAAGCAGAAGATAAGCAATGTACAAAGGGACGCCTGAGCAAAGAATTTCCAGCTACAGTTAAGACTGAGTTGAGTGTGGAAAGTTTGCCACTTCAGTCGTCACAGAGGCACAATGACCCACCGACCCCCTGCCTCAATCCACTACCTCACAAGGCACCAGACACCAATCCACAGACCCACACACAGTCCAACATACCTCTGAAGAAACGTACATTTCGCAGTTCTGTGGAAATAGACTCTGGACAAACTCTGAAGTCTGCCTCAGATCAGGTTTCTAAAAAAGCCACTGAGCTAAATTCATCCACAGCACTAACAAAGGACCTCCCTCCATGTTTAGGGGAGAACAGCAAAGTGAAAGTTAGAGCTAGGAGAACAGAAGTCCAAAAGTTAGGTCACAAAAGGATCACAAAACAGATCTTTACCAGAGTGCTTCGCTCCAGAGCTAATGAAGCACAGCGAGGCCATTTATTGAGGAAAGTTCGAATGTGTAAATTAGAGAGGCAAGATGAGGAAGAGGCCGACGAGGCTGAGACACAAGAGACTGATAAGCTAGCAGAGAGCAAACATGCTGATCTGGCTAAAGGCCAGCAGCGGTGTGGTAAGAAATCAGCTTTAAATATATGTAAAAAGAAAGAGCATGTGGATACATTAATGCTCGAACAAAGTGATTTAGAGGAGACAAAGCCCGGCCTTAATTTTAAGATTCGTCTTAAGAGGAGAAGGGGGAAAGTGTGGGAGATGCAAAGTGCTGGATTTCAAAATATGGCATTAAAGACTGAAAAGGGAGATGAGTTGGGGACATACGATCCTTTTAAAGCCATCATGGATTCTGTATCAATTTTAAACATGGAGATGGAGGCAGCTCAGGCTCATGTGCAGGCGAGTAAGAAGTCAAAGAGCAGGCTGCATCGTATGAGAAAAAGACGGGAGAAGTTGAACGATAAGCAAGCCATAAATTTCTCCACAGTTGGAAAATCAGACAAAGACACTGAAAGTGCATGTGTGCCCAGTGAATCTACCAACGACAAAGTAGAAGTTAAAGAGAAAATTGATAAAGAGCCTCCTGTCGCGGTCAAGCAGCTGTCAGAAAAAATCAGCAGTAACAAAAATGACAGTGAGATGTTGGCTTTAGGGCAGGAAACAAAAGTTGAAGATCGTTTTGTGAAGAATTGCTGCGTTTTTGAAAGTGGCTTGCAACAAAAGCAGGAACCGGAATTGGATTTCAATGGTCTTCCATTACCAGTAATTAAACTACGGAGGAAAATGGAAGATATTTGGGAGGTGGACAGCAAAGAGGAGCTCATACAAAGTGGACTGAAAGTAGAGCCCAAGGTTGAGGTGAGGGGTCACATTTTAGGGAAACAAAAGAAAGGATGTCTTGAGTTCAGCAAACTCAAAGAAGAGTGTCCATCTTCTCAGAGGCTGAACAGCCACTCTGCCGCTCTGAAAACAGAACCGCCTCCATTTTCTCTGTCTCTATCACCACTGTCACTGTCATCGCCTCTTAATGACAATAAAGCTGAAGTTATATCCCCGGCTGCTGATAGAATCACAGAAAGGCCAGAGATGAACAGCGGAGGAAGGAAACCGAGGCACAAAATGGACAGAACACGCAAGTGTGGGCCTGTAGAAACTCCCACCACTTGCCTTAGTCACACTCTCCAGCAAATTGATAACAGTCTCTCAAAGCTCTCTGAGGGCTTGTGTTCATCTCAGACTCTGGAAAAGCCCACAGCCTGTTCCAGTGCTTCTAATTCTGTCATCCAGCCCCCATCCCAGTCTCCTCCATTCACAACTGCAGATAACATGCTCTCTGGTGAGCCTAACTTCACTAACTGTTGTGACGATATTCTAGATTTTCAATGTCTTAACTTTGAGGGTTATTATCAGCCACAGAACATACTTCCATCATCTCCATCAGATCTGTGTTCACTGGATCCACCCACAGATCCTTTCAGCAGTCCCCTCTCTCACAGCCCCTCTGATACATGGACCACTGAAACGCCGTACCTTGGCCCTCCTAGTCCAGGAAATAACTTCACCAGTGAGGATCTGCAATTTTTTCCAGGCCTAATTTCTTCCAAGAATGAGTCTGTTCCTCTGGAATGTGAAGCGAAAGATACCTCCAAAGACAGAAACCCACCCAACCCCAGTTTCAGTTTTTCAGCTCTGGGCAACCCTGACTTGATGGTTAAGGATCGAATTATAAATAAAAATCTAGGAATGAGGCTGTCCAAAGAAGACTTCAAACCCCAGTCTTTGTCTGTAGCCAACAAACCTCGTTTACTTGGCACAGCAGCACCATCTGTTACATCTCAAAATCCAGTTACTTTAACTCAACCCTCTATGAACATCAGGCCGGGCACCAGCCAGTCAAAAACCCAGTCCAACTTTAAAACCCAGGGCCCCTTCCATCGAATGACCATTCCAAGTAAATCTCAAACGTTTCCAAGTAGTCAGCCAAACACAGTTAGAGGAGTGCCCCAGAGCTGCCTGACAAAGTCCGTCCCAACATCTCAAATGTCGAATAAATTCCTCTCTCCTCAACTGTTCACTGTAAAAAATCCCAATCCTCCGGAGAATCCATTAAACTTCCATGAGAAAACCTCTACAGTTATTCACAGGGTGCTAAAGTTTCAGGGAGGGAACCCGAGTCAGAACTTGTATAGTGCACCTTGTAAAGACACCATGGCTGCTGGCAGCCCAACCATCATGCCCAGAACACTTGGTGTAAAGTCAAGTGTAGTTGAGAAGACCCAGCAGAGTCAGAAATTTGCTGTTACTACAGAAAGCCATAATAAAGGCAACATTTCTGTACATGGGTTTGGAAAGGATGTCAGCCATCTTGCTTCCTCCGCTAACCTCAGCAGGTCCAATCAGCATTTCAACAAACCCAACTCCTCTATTCCTCAGTCTTTTAGTAAAAGTAAGATGTCATCTGACAAACATGAAAGTAGTGAAGCCAACATGACATACAAAAACTTCTCTGCGCTGCCAAGACCCTTCTTCTTTCCTAGCAAAGTGGTAGACAGTTATTCATCACCACAAGACAAGAGTTTGAAACTGGATAAATCTACTACGCCAACCTCAGACAAACACCAGCCATGCTACACTCAGCAAGACCCTTTTGATTTCAGCTTTGGCTCCTCTCTTTCGCCCATGTCTCAGCACAGCAGCCCCCAAGTGGTCCACAGTACACCTCCTGGTACACCAGCACCAGCAAACAAGAGTCAGTCCTCGACCTCCGCGGCCTCTTTCCCTTATGGCTATCAAGGTCCCCCTTACGTACTAAACTTCAGCGGAGACCATTCGTTGACCTTGGGTCTCAGGGATGGCACTGAGGGCTACCCAGGATTAGGCTCAACAAACTACACCTACCACTGCCTGATGGAACCTTCAGGCACGCAAGGGCGGCTGGTCCTCGAGCCCTGCGGACCCCAGCTGTCTAACCCAGCATCTTTTGCCTTGGGTGGATTTTCAGGGCTCAAAGGTCAGGACGAACACTGCAGGAAGGACATGCAGCAGCAGTGCCAGCCTGGAGAACACCAAGGCACATCACACTACGGACCTGTTCCAACATCTCACTCCATGGGTGCCACAAAACCCAAGCGAGTGAGGCTGGTGGTGACAGACGGCACAGTAGACTTAGATCTTCAGTACTCAGATTGATTTATACCCGCAGGAATTCCAGAATACATTTGGATGTTGTTTTTCCGCGAGGGGGATTATACAGTATCTGCCACAAAAAAGAAAATGTTTTTGTAAGCATTGTAATTCATAGTCTACCAGTTATTGAAGTCAACTGACTGGCATTTTTCTAAATCATTATTTTGATGGACTGTTAATGTACGAATGACTTGTACAGGGTTTATGTAAAGGAGGCTCATTGGAGTGTTTTAATTACTGTATGATTTTTAAAAAGACTAAATATCTAAATACAATCTGCATAGCATACCAAATTTCAAATGCGTCAAGAAAAACAAAGCATTAAATACGTGAGTGGGAGTTTGAACCTACAGGCCCTGTAAACATTGAAAGCCCTCTTACTGTACTGTAGCATAGATGTATGAATTTTTCTATACCATGTATGGCAGTAGAGACAGGAGCCACCATCAATGGTTGCTGGTACTTGTATTGGTGGATTTTAAAAAGGCAGCTTTGTGCCTCAGACTTTGATATGTTCTTGTGACTTTTTGAAGCACCTGTTGACACCCTGTCTACCCTCTTTTTATACTCACAGTAAGGTCTTTTCTCACCTTGTGTGCGTGCAGGTCTTTGTGTGCGAGTGTGTGCATGCATTTAGAGGGCGGGTCTCGAGGGATCAAGTAAGGTGTGTCGTCATACCTGATCATGTGACTGTCGCTTTGCCAGATTTATGTAAGTTCATTAGTGCATAAATGACAGGCTTGTGCAGGAACAGTGTACAGTAAATTGATTTCACAACCTGAAACAATATATTCTAGGCCAACTCTACTGGGTGAAGACACGTTTCATGAACTGCAGCTTTTCACAGCTGCTCTCTTGAGTACAGATGTGGATGAGTGAGTGGGGGGAAACTGCAATATGTTTTTTCAGGCCAGTTGTGCTTAATGGATTGAGGGATAGTGCAACATGAGATCTTTGTAATGGGAGTACTCCCAGCTGGCAGACTACGAGAAACATTAAATAGTGTCATGTTGCATTAAATAAAAAGTGACAATCTTTTCACAGAGTTACTCACTTTTGTTGTTTCGGTCTTGTTTTCAAAGAAAGAACGGAAGGATAAATTGTGCATCATCTACAATACTTGCTGTTGTTTTGTTGTTGCTGATGGAGCTACATGTTCATAGGTGTTTATATTGTAACCAGAGTTATTTGCTGTTGATTGCGGAACTCACGTGAGCATTCCCCTCATGTAATGATGTACTGTATGTTGAACCCATTTTACATCATTGGGCAGGAGTGTTCAGTGTGACTGCACAGCCTTACATTACTACCATGAAATGTACTGTCTTGATATGGAAAGGCCAATTATTTATTTTAATATCCTCATTCTTGAAAAGGTGCTTTAATGTAATTTATATTTCACATTGATTGTTCAAAACTATTAAATGTTTTTTTTTATTATTATTTAATGGGACAAAATACTGAACTGAATATTTACATTGAGTATTTAATTTCAAAGCCTTTGACATCTTATCCAGTTTTTCAGTTGTTACAAGTAAAACTTTCTCTGTCTTTTTTTCTAATTGGCAGTTAGTCTTACTGAAAGTCTGCTGTAGAAATGTACAAATGTAGCCTATATCATTAAAGATACTTAATTCTTTTTGTGCATTTTCTCTCTGACTCTCTTTTAAATACTCGCATGTGCATGTTATCACTAAATTCTAATTGTTTACAATGCTGCTGCAGTTTTACAATAGTACATATATTTTATCCTCAACATAAAAATGACAGGCGCATACATACATGTGTATATAAATCTGACAAAGTATTACCAGAAGGAAAACCACAACGATAATGATAAAGAAGAAATGTATTAATATAAATAACTTTAGTGGTGGCCAGCTGACTGATATGATTTATGATGCCTGTAATCATTCAGTTCATTAGTTAGACATCCATCACATCCTTCTTAAGGTTGTACCACTGATGTAATGACAGTTTTATTTTATTTTCTCAGTAATCATTCCCTTCATGGTCATTGAGACTTTAGGTTGTGATTCTTTTCATCGATAATTAATCAAACAGTGAAAAATGCCCTTGGTAACATCTTCATTCGCTTGTTTTGTCTAACAGCTGTCAAAAGAAATTTAATTTTCAGTCACATAAAACAAATAATAAACAAAAGTCCTCACAACTGAGAAGCTGGAACCAGAAAGGATTGCATGCCTAGAAGTAGCTTTTCCCCAACTTGTTAGGTGACATGCAGGTGTAGCATTGCCCAAAATTTGGGGCAGCAACTAATGATTGTTTTCACTGTCGAATAATCTGCCTTTTTGCTACGTTAATCAATTAGTTGTCCAATATGACTAATATCTTCTGTGCACAATCCAAAGATAATCAGTTTAATGTCAAAGAGAAGTGAAAAAAACGGAAAATATTACAAGAATACAAGAAGCTGCAATCAGAGGATTTGGACTTTAAAAATTACTCAACTGATCTCTCAATAGTCTGTGATTAATTTAACTGTGGAGAACTAATTAATTCATAGTTGAAGCTCTTGCACAGTCCTAAATGTTAAGCTATAAACTGCAAAGAATTAGTTGGTATTAAAAAAAATTAAAGTTTCAAAAAAATAAACAAAAACCTCTGCTATCAACACAGACATAAGGCTTTGTGTAGGATGATGTGTACAAACTGAGTGATAATCAGTTTTTGGCAGAGAATAATTGCACAGGGCCAGTTTAGCTTAAAAAATAGATAATTATATATGTAAATTTTAAGCCTGGGTGTGGCTGTGTATGTCTAGATGAAACCATATGCTTTGTAAAAAAATAAAGTAACCCTACTGTATTAATACAAACTTTGTTTACACTGAGGCTCAGGTAGCTAATGCAGGTGAGCAGCTACTCTGGCAAAACGCTTCAGTGAACAGGCTCTTCGCTTTGTTTTCACATATTCGTGGCCAATTTTTGGTTTAATTTGACATTTTTTTCGACAACAGTAGGAATGTAGAGTTAAATAAACCGACGGAGAAACGACCGTTAAAAAGTTCGAAAGCTGGATATTCGGTATAGCCTTGCAAGTTGTGTTTGGACTCGGACTCGGCTACCAGACTACGGTTTAAGACTCAGAAAAAGGTAAGTTAATAAACCTTTCACCCCCACTTGGACCTTTTTAAGGTAACGTGAGGATTTACACTGAGAAACGATTAAATTTGGTGTTCTTGTTTCTCAAAAAATTGGCCGCGATATGCGCCACAGCCGTTATCCATCTAGCTAGTAGCCTTAGCTTAGCAAGTAGCCGAGCTTGCTAAGCTAATACGTTAGCATCGTATACCAGCGATTCCCAACCAGGAAATAAGTGATGGACAATGGCTTCAATTGAGTAGTAATAAATAAATAATTGATTCTGGAATAGTTAACTAAAATAACGAATGAATTAGGTAGGAAGGAAATATAAAATTTGTGAAATATTTAGCTAGATTAATTTTACATTGATGAAATGTCCAGGTTCTGCCTCCAAATGGTAGTACCTATGTAAACAGTTGACCTACCTGGTAGAAGAAGTAGTCTTTACTCAAGTAAAATATAAATGCAGCAATGTCAAAAAATACCCCACTATAAGTAAAAGTCCCGCATGAATTATATACTTAAATTTTTAAAAAAAAATCATAAATAAATGCACCAAAATGTTAGTAAAGTATTCAAGTAACAGTGCTGGTCTGATCCCTCTGACTGATATACTGTCATAAATAACATCATAAGATTAATAATAATGAAGCATCACTGTGTCAGCAGCACCAGTAGAATAGAAAAGACAAGCTTTCCTTATGAAATGTGGCAGAGTTGATGAATAAAATATAGAATAAAATGGGAATACTCAAGTAAAGTACTTCAGAATTGTATTTATCTGCACTGCTTGGATAAATGTCCTTTCTCCTGTCCCCCACTGCTGTGACTTAAGCTCTGACTGTTCAATAGCATGAAAATGAATTACAGCAATATTTAAAGTAGTTTGCCGTCAAATTAGAACAACAGATTTCATGTTGTGTGTGTTGTCGATGGAGGAGGACCAGAGCTCGTTTCAGAAATGTTTGGAAATCACTGTTTTATCCTATTCTCTATTCCTTCATCTAACCCCAGAAAACATTGCAGGCAAATAAATAAATAAATTATCATGTATAATCTTTCCTATATGGTAATCTAATTTTGCAAAGGGATTACTTTTACTTTTGGTACTTTCTGTTTTCTGGTGCTGCTCTATGTAAAATGTTGAAGGCCAGACTTCTTCTTGTAACCTACTACTTCTACACTGTGGCCTTATACTCGGATCTGAGAACTCCCACCAATGTTAAGTAGACATTAAGTTTGTTTTCTACATATTAGCTGTTGTTGTATGTGATTTTCCCACCACAGCCTACAATCAGAAGAAGACGTAATAATCCATAAATCGTATGTTGCAGCCAAGTGTTCAGAGAAAGTTGTTGTTTACTGTCAGCTGTTGAGGCTCTCCTGGTGATTTCCTCTGTTAGCCTGCTTCATATTCAGTCTCCTCCTGCTCTAATGTAATCATCTGGTTGATTTCAAAGCTCAGGGCAAGTGTTTGCTCTCCTGATTTAGTGCTCAGTCTTTGCCTCCTTCCTCTCTACCTGTGCTTTCATCCTACCCAACCAGCATTCTTCCCGTCTGCCCCTCGATTCCCTCCTCTCCTCCAGCATATGACCCACTTCTTCCTTTCTTTCTAGCTCTCACTACCAGCCGAGCAGCTAATTCTGTTGCCAAGTATAACAGTTTTCTCATAATGAGGACGGAAAGAAAGAGAGGGAGAGATTATGTGTTATAGCAGTCAGGGAATGGGCGTCTTGGAGATGGTACAGTTAAAGGGACAGAAGGAAGGAGAACACAGGAATAAAACTGACTCACATTACAAGACCCAGTGTTAACTAGCTGTCATAACAGACTACACAGCTTGATTCTGCTTCAATTTATGCACCCATTAAGTCAACAATGATTCCAGTTTGGTTGCAGCACATGATCAAAACATGATGTCAGGTCATTTACATTAGTAAAATGAAAATCCATTAAAGCAGTAGCATACAATTCTGGAAAAAGATTGCTGGTACTTATCCAGTTAGCATATTTAAAAGGGCCTAACATTGGATTTGAATTCGAAACAACGCTAAAAAAATTATCCAAGGCTGCAGTTTAGGATGTAAAATATGTTAAATTGCATGTCTGACCCAGGTTTTAAACTGTCATGTCAGTGGTTTTAAACAAATCCCCCTCCACCTTTTGTGACAGGCACGCTTTTGACTGTTTCTCATTTGCTCTGTCACATGTTACTGTACATGTACTGTAATTTACATGTAAATTTCGAACTGTAACTTGACTTTGAAAAATTAAATTGCAAATCAAATTGAAACATCTGTCAGAAAAATCTCAGTTAGAAATGTGCTCCAAATTATTCAGCCCTAATATATTAGCTGGTGCCAGATTTACTTGCCCTCTTGTTCCCACTGCTGTTCTCTGAATAAAAAGTGTATTGCTTTAAAATTGCATATCTCCATTTAATGTAAAAATACACAATTCAGTGCAAGTGTATCAAAACTAAGTAAAAGTTCTGCAGTCTTGATTGAAATTATGTACTACATTATTAAATTGTTAATACGGTACATCAGTCTACAAGGTCAAGTTGGAGTCGGTGTTTAAGTGTGTGCACTTGTAAGGTTAATAAATATGCCAAGAGATGATTAAAAAGCCTAAAAAGACAAATCACTTCTCCTAGCCATATTTGCTTTCATTTATTGTTTGAACTAGAATTTGGTTTTTCGTGAAAGATTCTGTGTTTTGACTTCTGGTCTTTGAGGTGTGCATGATGCGATACTCGGACTGACATTTCAGATGTTGTTACCAGCGCCACCAAATACAGATTTTTTCCCTGTAAACTTCTTACTTTGTTTGATTTCAGTAAATGTTCAAATGATCTAATATCTCACCAAAATCTGACAACATTTGTGCGTCACATCTTTTTTTCCTTCTTTCCTCTCACATTAATCATTTGACGATGATTAATACATTAATGTGCCCTTAGTCAGAGGCACCAAACCAGTTTTATAACTATTTTTTTTAGATATATCTTGCTGCAGTTACTTATGTGCTTTTATTTTAGTATATTTTTCATGCAGGACCAATACTTGTAATGGAGTATGTTTATATTGCTTTATTGGTATTTCCTTCATCACTGCTGCCCACTACTGTGTTTAACAGTGGAATTCCATTTTGTGGCACATTAAATATTTTCCAGCTGTTGTAACTCTGTTCAGATTCCTCATTTTAATTATTTATCGATGCGTCACTTCACTCGTCCTTCATCTTACTCTTGAGTTCATCCCAACTCCATTAAACCCCGACTTGCAGTGCATGCACAGTATGAATGGAGCCACATGACTCCATGTTCTCTCTGCTGAGGACTCTGTGGATCGTAATCTGTCAGGGGATATGAGCCTTGCATGCCGGCTGTGGCACTGCAAAATGGCTGACTGTGTTAAGCTAAGAGTGTGGAATGCTGGAACCACCACTGTCATCAGTAGCGAAGTAGCAAGAAAACACGAATAGTTTCTAACGCTAAGAAACAAGCTCAGGCTGAGAAGAGAGAGGAGAGAGCTTTAGAGAGGTGTATTGGCATTGCACATTATTTCCCAGGTGACAGGTGGCACAGGCTTCAAATGACTGGCTACTGGCTGAGGTGTCAGTGCATTAGTGTAAATTATGATTGTAACAAAACCCTGTGTATCTGACAGAAAGGAGAGCTATAGAAGCTGGGTTATTGCTCTTATCATTATTATGTCGATCTTTCTTTGTTAAGTCTAACTCTCTGCTATTAAGGCAACTCCACTGTCTCTGTATACAAGCTACAGCCGCTTGTGTCATTTTGATGAAGCACTGCAATCCTTTTAGCTTACTGCAGCTGCTCTCTTACTCTCATCCAATTAATACTGCTGGTCCAGCTCGAGCCTGATGATGAAAACCTGTTAAACACAGCCTTCGATCCGAATTGACTCAATCAGTCAAAGGAGAAGTGCCGGCAGATGCAGACTCACAATTCAATGCAAACCTAGTTTAAAGAAACGGACAGATTAGATGGTGTAATAGTTTTAATACTGTGTGTGAAAGTTACCTCCGCATGAGTCACTGACTGAATGAAGAGGTGGACAGCCTCCGCTGTGTGGGGATTCGTTTCATTCACATCCATTTCTAAATGCACAGCTTGGAGCTAATGGAAGCATTGTTAATGATGAAAAATAGAGTGAAGGCTGGTGATATTTATAGTCATTTACACCACTGTAAAGAGCTGGGATGTCAGGGTTTTCCTGTCACCATAACCTTTGAGTTGAAGCGCCGACTGTCTCACCATTCTGAGAAATGACGCCATGACGTGGCATTTGCTTCACTCATGTTTATAGTGTGAACCATGCAGTAATTATTTGTGTGCATGTATTAAGCTATATTTAGGTATCGGGTACCAAGTTCCGTTAGAAAAAAGCTACACTGACTACATTGACATCAGTCCCCTGATTTATAATAAGGCCAAGCAATTAATTGATTTCAAACTGGTTTCACAATTTGAAACAATACATTTAGCAAATTACAAAAGCTTTAATTGAGGATGTGTGTTAAGCAACACATCTGACTCAGGGTTTAAGTGGTTGTGGTAATAACTTTACAAATTCATGCCATCCTCCTTGTCATGCAATCACGCTTTTGATGGTCTCTCATGTGGTAATGCTCTGTCACATCTTTTAAATCTATTACGCAGTGAATACTGAACTGTAGCTTGGCTTTGAATCATTAAATCATAAATCAAATGTAAATATCTGTCAGAAAAAAATCACAATTGTATATTGTCCACAAATCATTCAGCCCTAAATTCTAGTTTGTGCAGCTTTCTTGGATTAAAAGATATTTGTCAAGAAAAGGTAAGACACGGTGTAAAATCAAATAAAATAGCATCACAACATGGGCTTTGGTAGATCCCAAATGCTTAAAATGTTGTTTCTTGATAAGGGAGAAAAATCCAAATTCAGGAAAAATGTTACCACTATATCTTATTTATAGGATGACGTGCAAGATCAAATAGACTGGAAAATATTTCCACATTCTTATATAGACCGCATAAAAAAAGGCATTGAAATGTCAAACAATTTAGTATGTGCAGCAAAAGGAGGCAAGATTTTTATGATGAGCCTTTGAAAATCCACTGAGATAGGGGCAAAATAAATCCAGAGAGGCTTCTGCACTGGATTCTGAATCTGTGATATTTTGTCAATATTTCACATGCAGCGTTGCACTCGTCAGGATCAACTGTAACCAGACAGTTTTCCAGCGAGGGAATTTCTCCAGCACATGTTCTTTTTTTGCTGTAATTCTGGTGCTCTGGGATCTCACTGGAATATCCACAAGAGCAAGCCAGCAGCACAGACTTTATTCTAATCACCCTGAACAACAACAGGGAGATCTGACTCTTGAAAAACATCATTTTTTCTCTTTGATCGTTGCTATTATACACTTAAATGCGACCACTGTGAACCTCCCACCCCACTCCACCCGAGCTCTCAGCTATTAAAGGGGTGTTAGTTCATCAAAGCCTGTTTGGCGAGTTTGACATGCTTCACTCACCACTGATTGGCATAATAGAGTTGATTTCTACTTGCTATTCAATTCAGCTCGTCAGTAGAAAGCTCCTTCTCCACCCACAGTCCTCTGCCCCCCACCCCACCACCCTCCCACCCCACCAGTATGATAATAAGCATTGCAGCAGTGGCTTCCCTCATCCTCTTATACACATCTCTTTCATTTCTTATTCATATTTCTGTGTGTATGAGAATACACATGTTGACTGCTCTGCTGCAGATCGCACTGCCCTGTATCTTTGGTTTGGATATAATTGTTGGATTATGGAAGGAATCTGGTGAAGGTTTTTCGCTCTAATTGATGCGTGCGGTTTTGTTGTTGATATTGCATGGTAATTATTGGATATTCTTTTATGTGTTTGTGTGTGTGAGTGTTTGGTGTGTGTCTCTCTGCACTGTTGGGTGGATCCCACTGTGTTCAGTGGTGCTTTCTGTTCTCTGAGAAGGGAAAAAAAGCAGATTCTTTTCACAGCTAAGAGTCTAACTCCAAAACATCAAAGACACAGGGAGAAAGAGAGAGGGAGAGACAGATAGAAGGAGGGAGGGGTATGCCCTGTATCCGGGTAATGATGGAGGAGAGAGAGAAGGAAAGATGGAGAGAGACAGAGAGGAAAGGGAGGGGGGTGAGGGAGAGAAACCAACCAACCAGTACAAGGAGAGAGAGGGGCCACTCTGAACAAGCTGAAGGGAGGGTGGAGGGGAGGATAGCTAGCGAGGGATGGGGAGATTGCCGGACCGAAGAGATAGAAGTGTTACTACAGAGCTGCTGCTGCTGGAGGACGGGCTGGGAGCCGAGGATAATGCTCCATCCCTCAGCGTACAGCAGCACGCCGGACACCTTGTAATTTCTTGTGGTGGCGGCGGTAGTGGAGGAGGAGGGTCTTCATTGTTGCAGCAGTGATTGTCTTTTCTTTTTTTCTTTTTTCCTTTTCATTGCATCTTCCTGCTCAACCCTACTCACTCCTTATTCCTCTGCAACTGGCAACTGCTGGGCTCCCCCTAATCTCTTTTCTACTTCTGTCCCTTTTTTTTCCTGAGGAGGAATTTCTGTATTTCATCAGGGATTGTAGAAGACAGTAAGAATGTTTTCTGTCTTTTCCGCTTTTCTTTCTTGACATGCATGTGAATGGAGGAGGGTGCACGGTAGAGCTAAGGAGAGCATGTTTGTGAAGGCATAGTGGTGGAATCATAAGGGTGTATGTGTGTGTGCAGCAGGAGGTGGGAGGGGGTTGCATGTTCAAGTTTACTGCATTGATGTGAAACATTAATTCCTCTGTCACATGGCTGTCTATGCATGCAGAAACCTGACATTAAATGAAAAGGTGCAGCAGTTGCACAAAATACTAAAAACTGGATGGAAATAAAATTAAATGAGAAAACCACAACAGTCTTGAGAGGATCTGCTGAGGGATGCACAGATACAAGGAAGGCAAACGAAGCAGAATTTGGCAGTGGATTACTCCTTGATGCCAGCAGATGAAATAGTCTATCCCAGTTTTACAGAGAGGCAAAAGAAGAGGGGGGAAGAGGGAAAGTAGGAGAATAAAATAGAGTAGGACTGGAAAAGATTTGTGGGTGAGACTAACAGTAATGAGAAAGAATATGTGGCATCAGATATAAAAAACACAAATGGGTAGATGTGTGAGATATGCTACTTGTCAGTTCTTACATTTATCATTGTGTCAAACTGATAATCCCACCCACATACACTCAAATACATGCCAAGGAATGCTGATGATTGGGTGCACAGAGCAGCTTTCTGCTCACTGTTCACATTAAAAGGCTAAACAGTGCATAAAATCACCCACTAAATCACACTTTGCCTGCACTGACATATTGACTATAGTGTGTAAAGACAGGGTATGCATGGATGAGCATGGACACAGATGCACGTTAGCATTTAGAATGTGTAGACTGATGTACTCAGGAACAGATATAGAAGGTGTTTTCCCATGCATTAAACAGCAGAAACGGATGTTCAAACTGCTGTCCTCTCACTTGACTGGCTGTCTCTACAAGAAAGGGTCACCCTGTCAGCAGGGAACATGTGTTTGGTCTGCCCCTGTCATTATCTCTCCACCTGAGTTTAGTCTATCTATAGATGCCTTTGTCTGTACTGAGCACAGCCCCACAGAAAGGTGACGGCAGGTCACTTTACAGGGTGCTCATAATTACACACAAGCTGCTTCTGTATTGCAGAGTGTTGCAAGGAGCAGCAGGGAGGATTTCAGCATAATGTAGCACAAGTGAAAGTTTAACTGCAAACAACTTGCTGATCGAGGTGTTCAAAGCTTGAGAGATGTGGCTGTGAGTTCACTTTTCGATTTTAGCAGAGGTTTGGACAATAATACGGCAGAGACATCACCCACACACACTCATAAGAACTTAGAAATGCACATGCTCTGATGTTATATGTCACCTCAGGCACAGGAATGTAGCAGATGTCACATAAAACAAGGCAGCCAACACTGACTTCAGTTTGTAACAGTGAAACTTTGAACTACAACCAGTGCATTAATGGAAGTTATAGAAAGAGGCTTATAGTAAACGTTGATGTATAAAAGTGAAGTGCTATAGTCAGTGTCTAGTGATGGTTCTGTGAAGTGTAAGCGAATAGATGCATGACTTAGTATTTGCTTTAAGTGGCGCTCTTAGGTTCAAACACACTCATCAAATACTGATGTCAAGCAGTTGCTACACACTAACTCATGCTAGCAGCTCTGCATAGATCAGTCAGTGATGCTTCAGTTGCTCACATAAAGAAGTGTGCTAATCTGCCAGAGACATTATATAGCACATGTTGAATCAAACCAATTTGTGCCGAATGTAATTAGCCAATGCACAGTTTTATAAAGCAGATTTATGAGTGGTGCAGTCTCTTTATTTAGAGCTGCAGTCATAATGTCATATCTGGGTTAGTCTCTGTTCCATGAGCTTCTTTGACTTGTTTGAGTATTTTTATGTACTGTCTTCCAAAGTCTACAGTCTTCTAAACTGTCCAGCTCTCTCTGTCCAGCTGTTATTACGGACACGTCTGAGCCAACCACATTCCCACGCCACTTTTGTTCAATCCTAATATTTACAAAAGTCTAGGACTAAAAGGTGTGGTAATCAGTAAAGGTCAGAAAAAACAGAAATACTGGACAAATACCAATATACTGTCCATATCTAAGATATACAGAGAAAACCATGCACCTTGGAAAATGAGATGGGCTTGACATATCTCTCTGTTGAAGTCTCTTTCTGACACCAGTAGCATGCACTAACCTACAGTTGTTTAAGGATGAAAATTCACAACAAGTTATTATGCAAATAATATTCTCTGTAAAATAAGCTTGATTCTCTTCAGACTCCTCTACTATCGGCACGTAATTGCATTCTGCTATGCAGGCGTGCTAGCTGATCATTAATACCTCCTGGCTTAAAGAACTGTTTTATTAAATTTTTCTGGTAGACTAAGTAAGAAACAGGAATTTTGGTTTGTTTAGACTAGTTCACACCATTATGGCCTGATGGTACCCCATCAAAAGACAACCTGTTAAAGAGTAAAGCCATTAGTTCTTTGTCAAATTAGTTTGTAACTGAACATTTTAGTGTAGTTTAGTTAGCAAGACCCTAAATGACATTGAAATACCATCAAGTGGGAGCCTGATAGTGTAAAGTTTGGAGGTTCAGACCGCTTAAACTGAATCCAGATCAGTTATCTTTGGCTCCCTGCTAGCTCAGTTAATTTGGCCTGTGAAAGTTGAGTTGATCTGGTTCAAAAGGCCGATGCAGCCAGCGCCGAGTGTTGATTAACTCACTGTCATGCCGTTTGTGCTGCAGATGTTGTTTGGCACAAAGAGAGTCAAGGTCCAGCAAACAGCTATGATTTGCTGCCCGAGCAGCTGAATTAACATTCAGCTCATGTGAGCAGGGAAATACCATTAATTCCTTCTTGGTTGGAGAAGTATTACTGAACGACACACGTTAGTTCCACTTGTATATACAGAGGACACAGCACACAGTTGACATTTCCACCCGTGCAGATCCCTCTTTGGGGATCAGGGGACCAAAATCTGTTCTCGCCACTCATTCAGTTCAACAAAGCTTGGCAAAAAAGAGGATTTATCAGTGCACCAGGGCAGAGCTTACCTGACTCATGGAGAAAAACGGGCCTTGACTGAGATAAATCTTGATTAGTTGGAATTAATTGGATTATTTCAAGCCATGTTTATTCACAATCCTCTTCCACAGGGGCGTGGGAAGGGAAGAAAGGGGGTAAACGCTGTGCCTTGGACTGATTATCCCTCTGTTCAGTGGCTGTTGTGCTGACGACTTGTCAGAGTTCCATTGTCAGAGCCATATTTTCTCTGAGGTTTTGCGTCTATTATTTTCACTCTCTCCTGGTTTATTTGCCCAAGTGCAGGGAGTGGAGCTCAACTTTCTTTTCAATATTTGCTACACTGCTCTGGGGGAGATGTAGTTCATAACTCCAGATTTAGCCATCTCGTTTAGTCTCTCGCTCCTTTCTCTCTTTTTTTTTTCCTGTCTCACTCATTCCTTCTCCTTCTCTTGCCGGCGGTAAACGACTGATCTGGGACAGACAGGCCTCCCCTGCGCTCTGTCCTACTTCAGCGTTGTCCTTTCGCTTGTTTCTCCTTATTCCTTTTCCTCTGTCGTTTACCTCTATCCACCCATCTCTTAGTGACTTGCTGTGTCTCAGTCTCTATTAATCATTTCACCGTCTGCAACTGTTTCATCATACCAGAGTGATGGTTCTGTCTGGTGTTAATAGGCTGTCAGGGTGTTTGGGAGACAGAGGTGCTATCATTACTTACGGTACATTTTTCTCCACCTGGTGTGATGCAGAAAATTGATACTCCCCGGTCATGATGCTCCTCCCCTTTGATTTGAAGGGAGGACACGGCTAGGAGTAAGTGTAGTGTCAGAGTTTTTGGTGAGTGTTCAAATGCCCTCTGTGGTGGGTAGAAATCAGCCTGGCATGGCTGCTACTTTTCCTGTTAGCTGCAAAGCTTGAACAATATACTGGCAGGGAAACATTATGGGCTAATACTAGCTTATCACAGATATGTGGGTATCTGTGATCATGTTGTTAAACGGAAATGGAAGCTGTGACAGGGGTCCAATTTTATGTATTTTTGAATGTTATTTTATTGAGCCTAAGTAAATATACAGATACTTTTGTTGCATCTGAGCTTTCATTAACCTTTTCCACCCAAAATGCCTCTGTGGTGGAAATACACCTTTATAATTTGTCATTTAAACGCAACCCAATGCCATTTGTAGAAGGTGATCAGGTTTGGCACCACATTCAATGAAGAGGCTGCCTAGTACGACTATGACTGAAATAGATGTGGCATTGTTGTGTTTCATTTGATTTTGATCAAATACGGTGGAACAGGTTCAACATCAAGGTTTCCTGACTCATCGTTTTAAGGCTGTTTTCGCTCTATAGGTTTGATATGGCACAAGCAAAAATGGCAGTTTTTGCTGTAGTGTTTTCCAAATCGCCCAATGGTGAGGACAAGGACACTTGATGTATTTCAAAATTCTCCAAAGTGTCTCTTATCCATAGATCCCAAGGTTGTTCTTTTGGCTTCACAGCTGTGGAGTTTTTAGTGATGGAACTTTGGGATGTTTTTTTTTCGTGACTAAGCCTGTAGCCATGTTGTGTAGCTGTACAAGGACTTTTTGAGCTAAATGCTAACATATGAATGCTAACATGTTTTCAATACCAGTGTTAAAATTCTGATTTTCAGCAGGTGTAATCATGTTCGCCGTATTAATCCACATGCTAACGTTTGTTACTTTGCTCTTAGCACAAAGTACATGATAATGGGGCTGTCAGTGTAGTGATTTCAGTACTGTATCATAAACCAAAGTATATGAAAAATGAGAATTTTGATCTAATTACAGTGTGTTTGGCATCGGGATCACCAAAACCACTGAAGGCATTCAAGGTTGAAGTCATTGTGAGTTGGGCTGTGACATCTTTCTCTAAATACCATTAATGCCAACTGTGAGGTGCACTTGAGTGTTCACATGCTAGTCTTTCCTAATTAGCACTAGAGACAAAGTCCAGTTGAGGCTGATGAGAGTGCGATTAGTTTTTCAGGTGCATACATTATCATTTGTCTCCATCTATGTTTCTCTCTCTTGCTCTCTCTCGCTGCCTTGTCTCCTCACAAACAGATCCCATCTGTCCCATTGCAAAGACTCTATTGATGGTAATTAGAGGGGAGGTTGTTTGGGGAGTTGGAGAGGTGGAAGGCTTTGGCCAGACTCCTCCATGCATCATGAATTCACTCTCAGTTTATTAGGGCTAATTGCGCCATTGAGAGGCGTGGAGGGGGGCTTTTGAGTTCTCCCAACAGTCACCGCTGCATCATCAAAGTGGGGTGGCTATATTTAGCAGCAGCAGATGCATGGCGGCAGTGGAGCAGTACCGGCCCAGGATGATGATCAGAGTGTAGGGTGGGGTGTAATTTGTGTGTGCGTTCGTGTATTTGTGCACGACTGAAGGCAGCGGCATAAGCATCAGCCGGAGGATCTAATGCTGCATTCATGTCCTGTGGGAAAGACAGCAGATATGAGCTTCCTACTTGAAAGCACTGTTTGTATCAGCTTTCAGGTGGTAAATATGGCTTCAGAGATTTGGCAGCTTCAGCAACAGTACAGTAAATTAATGGAAACAATGAAGCATTTGAAGTGCATTAGTATCTGAGTTTTATTTAAATGCACAAGTAAGTTAATCTTTAATGAGTAGGTGACGCTGCAGTGGTTGATTTAACATGAATTCTGAACTGCCATCTGTGATTTATATGTGTGTTACCACAAAAAATGTTAAGGATAATACAAAATCTCCAGAAGAAATCAATTTTAGTTCTTTCTTTGATCTACTATGAGTTCAAATACACAAACACTTTAATGTTTTTGCTGGAAGTCCTAAATGTGTTCACACAGTTATTCCCATAAGCTTTGAGCACAGCACTAGACTGATAGGATCGTGAGCAGCGTTCAGAGTATCCAACCACAGCGAGTGTTTCATGTTCTTTTATCTGTGAGAGGCTTATTTGATTCAACCAAACTGTGAAATGTGTAAGATCTGTGTAAGCTGTAGGAGGCATTATGTTATATGTAAAAGTCAAACTGTTTTGACTAAAATTTGATCTTGTCCAGCAGTGCTTGTTGCTGCATATCACTGGACAATTTAGATAGTTTTTGATCTTTCAGTGAAAAGTTAGTGCCCTTATACTCTGTGTGACTCGGCACTGTTGAACCCAACGTGGAGGCTACTGCAGCTGGTGGAAAATGCAATAAGCATGGTTGAACTTTAGACTCTATGTTTTACAATAAAGTGATTAGCTTGGATGTTACAAAAACAGTTCATTATTTTCTCTTCCTCTCTCTGTGACCTCTTTAAACAACAGTATTGCATCTCAATTTGCTACTGCATTTCGGCAAGAAAGAGTAGAACCTAATTTAATTCACCTCCACTGAGCTGCAGCACTCTGCTTCCATATTGCATTACAGTCTTTTTCAAACTGTAACTGGTCTGTCATCAAGATGCATTGTGCTATTTTTGGTTTTCATGCTGATTCTCTCTCTGTGCCTGCCTCCTCCTTCACCAGTGAACTTGTCATGGACAGAAGTGTGTGTTGGTGTGTGTGTGCAAGCACCATATCTGCTTGTTTATGTGTGTCTGTTTGCACCAGCAGTAGGCAGCAGTAGGTGTTTTTTAAAGTTTATGGGAGATGATGAATCGGCTATGTTCGGGCCAGGGAAGGCTTGGGCGTCTTGCTGCATTAATAATGGAAACACAGCTGGCAGTATTTATAGTAACAGTGGAAGGGGGCTGTGGCAGTGTGAATGGGAGGTGATATATGAGATACAGTACATCCTGCCAGCTTGCCTGGACATCAGACACTATGAAGTGCCTCGCGATAGGCAGTGCTTGACTAACACAGGGAGAGGGCTGACACAGAATTCACTACAACATGCTCAGGCTTACGGCATGCACACATTTGCACTTGATTTTAACACATGTATTGCTGCACTTAAGGTGTTTCATCAGAGGAAGCTAGCAAAAAAGGAGTGCTACTGATGACTAGAAAGTTGTTGAGATGGTTATTCCAAGCAAGAGGAGGAGAAGAAGTAGACATAAGCTGAAAATGGAGGGAAGAACATATGTATAGAGTCAAAGGAGATACAGCCTATAACAGTCGTTTGATGTGAGGCCATATTGATTGGCCTACATAGCTTAGATTAAAACAGCGGACGTGCGACGGCTTCCCCCCTCTGTGTTTGGAGTTTATGAAGTCTGATTGAATCTGTGGCTCGCAGTCATTTGGCTCCTCATCTGCGTTTGTTACTTATCTGTCATTTTCAAGCCAGATAACAAGAAACACACATGACAGTCACATCACAAGAGTCTCAGTGAATTACTGAAGTAGAGGACAAGGAGGTGAACCTGTTTTTGTACAAGACAGCAGGGTTGCTAGGAAATGAAAGGCAGAGATATCATATGAAGATAAAAGTAAAGTCCCATCACAAATTTATGACAATTGCATATCAGCGCACAGATCTGCTGATTTAAATGTGACTGTAGCTCTTTGAGCAGTTGTGGAAGCACTCAGATCCTTTACTTAAGTAAAAGTAGCAATACCACAATATAAAAATACAATAAGCTAAAGTCCTTGACTCAAAACCTTGTTCATGTAGAATAGATCCAAGTATCCCAAGTAAAATTAAAGACTTTTTCACAGGTGTTGCATCAATGAAGCTTTGTACACTAATAAGCACCTAAGTGCGAATTATATTTGTTTAGTATTATACTTCTGTATATAATTACTTCCTCAAAAACATATTTTTTCAGTGCAGTCAGAACTCTATATTCATCTCATTTTTGTTTTACATGGTAAGCTTTAATTGGATCCAGAAAAGAGTGTCTGAGGATTGAAACAAGGACAAATGAATAAGCTCTTAAAGTTATGAATAGTAAAAGTTTATTTTAAAAGAAATTGCAACACGCAGATTTGAATCGGTCAAAACATTTGTTGCACAGTCATATATTTCACTAAACAATGAGTTATATTTAAGAAGCAGACTGACGTTTGCATGAGCAAAACTTATCCTGCAAAGTAGACACCTATAGCTGCTGAATACACATGTTGGAGTAAATAGTACAATATTTGCCTCTCATATGTTGTAATGTATTAGTATGTGTAGCATTAAATAGAATATCAAATATACTGCAAGTGCCTGGAGCTGAATGTCTACCACTTGGTTGTCATATGAATGTTCTTAAAATAAAGAGTCAAGATGTGCGTTTGAGATGTGAGAATGATATAAAATTCAGCTGTAATGATTAACTGGGATTTGTTTAGTCTGTACGTAGGAATCCCATAGCAAAGACTTACCAGGTACAGAGTGGGTAAATGAAGTGTTTAAGTAATGTGACTATTTGGGATGCTGTATCTGTCTGAGGAAATAGATTTTCCATTGAAAAGCTTTGGAACGTGAAACCACAGACCCTCCTGGAAGAAGTGCTGAGTCAGCCACTTCTGGACCACTGGGAGGTTTTAGCTCCCTTCACTTCATCAGACAAGACATCCTCAAACCGAGACAGCTTTGTCCGACTTTTGGCCCCCTGCTCGTTCTACCTCATTTTGAGTGTGTTTAAGTGAGTATGAATCACTCTAGTCCTGTCTCCCGGTAGAAGGAGTTGAATTCCAACCACTGTATGAATCCTGCCTTTACTCTTGTCAGAGCTGCACGCTCATCACAACCACAGCTTTGGTCAACTCCCAGCGGGTCGAGATCAAAACTTCCATTGCAACGCCGACTCTGCTGACGGTTGGCACTTTCTGACAAGACTTCAAAGGACGTTGTTCTGAGGAGAGAAGCAAAACAGAAATCCAGCAGGCTCTTGTGAATGTGACCGACACTGAGACGTGAAATTGGGCGAGCGATTTGCTTTCTTTTGGCCTGTAGAAAACAAAAAGGGACGACCTGAAGGTTGCCACATGGGCAGCCTCCCATTTGGTGCCTGGAGCAGTGAAGCAGCATCCACCTTTAATATTTCACAGCCCCTCATATGTTCAGGCGGTCTCCTCCCCTGCAGCTACTCCCATTGTGGTTTATTTATTCATGACTTTCCCATGCGCTGCCAACTAATAGCCCCAACTTGGCCCTCAGTGAGGCCCTAGATAGCAGCAAGTGGGTCCTGCCACTCGGAGCCGAGTCGCCACTTCAGCTCCGCAGCCAGACAAGCGAGATGAGACTGTGTGATTTAGGATATTACTCAGCTCTCTGAAAAAGGCAGCATATATAGCTGCTAGCAGCAAACATGAACAGATTCTTTGCAGTCCCTCAGAGATTTAGTGGAGATGACGAATAAAGCTAATTAATTAGCAGGCTATTTGAATGTGATCTCAGCTCTCTGGCTCCCCAGCTGATTGACTGTCTTTGTCTCTTCTGCAGAGAATAGAGAAGCTTTTACAAACACAGTAGTCTTATTCACATACATACAGATAAATACTGTTTGTGCCTGTACAAGAGTTTGCTTCATTAGGTAGAGCTGAAAGGATTAGTCCATTGATTAAGTAGTGGATCAACAGAAAAATAGCCATTGAGTATTTTCATAAACAGATAATCATTACAGTAATTTCATAAAGCAAAAATATCAAACATTGTCATTTGTGAGGATGTGCTGCTCTTCTTTCTTTCATGTGATTGTTTATTGAATGTATTTGACTTTGGACTGTTACTGGGACTAAACGAGAAAGTGTGTAATATTCAGTTGAACTTAATTTGCATCAAAAAGTGTTGGAGGTGTTTTTAGTGGCTAACATGAAGACTCTAAGAGTTTTCATATGAAAGTAACAAACTGTAATACTTTCATATACAAGTATTCTTCTTGCACCAACTGATGTGACATAATACTGGTTTAAGCTGTTATCTAACGTTCAATATATAACTTGTAAAAGGTCTGGTAGGTGGGAAAAAAACTGCCAGAATAGAAACCAAAATATCTCTATATTTCAGCTCGTTTGGGTTAAGCAGAACTAGAACTGGTTTCCATTAAAATATATGAAAAACAGTCAAAAACCACCTGATGGCAAGTGATGCAGTGTAGATGCACAACTGTTTGAATCACCAAATATTTCAGGATTAAATAACTGAACCTAAACAGTCACAGTCCAGCTTCCAAGGTTAAAACTGCAACTAAAATATCCTTTGCAGCACTGTCCCTGCCAAAACTTGAGCATTGCAGAATTGAAGTTGCAGCTGGTTGCTCGGTAAAATGGGAGCAGCTTTGTGTGCAGCTCTGACATTCATCAGCTGTCAAGATTTGACAAGTAAACAATCTGACCTCAGTTTGATGAATAGGTAAGCAAATGAACAAACCTGTAACTCAAAGGACATCAGAAACTTTGTAATAACAAGTGACCTATGAGGTCCACAAAAGGGGGAGTGAACGCCAGCTGTAAGGCATACAAGAAGGAGAAATCTTTATAAATTACTGTAGCTAACTATGATTTTTCTGTCTTGGCTGTCTGTGCTTCTAGCTAACATTTATCAAATTGATGTTAATGGTCTGGAAAACATGGCTTTGGCTGTAAAGTACTTTAAAAATGACTGCGTTGGGAGGCTGGATTTGGTAGCCTGAAGTAAACACAATTTTGTACCACAGGGAAATAGGCTACGAGGTCACTCTTACCCCTCAGGAAGAGCTCACACGCTCATTTCTTTCTTTTGTCTTTATGTAGTTTCATACACCCACTCACATCTTCACTATAAACCACTGTTGTCTATATATAGGGAGCCCTCTGGGGGGTTGTTTTATTGCTTTTCCCCAACATGTCTCTAAATCTTCTTCCTGTACTACAATGCTGTTTCTTTTGATGCTCAAAAAGAGAGTCAAAATTGGATAGATGTCTTTGGGCTTAATGTTGGTGTGAAAGGTTTTTGATTTCTTGTAAGCAGGAATGTCTTTCTGTAAGGTGTTTTTTGCTATGGTTTATGCTACAGGATGGGTTGAAGTAACTTTATCATGACGGGGTGTTTGAATGCAGAAAGGCTGGTTGGTGATGATAGCTTGTGGATTTTAGTCATGCTAGCTGCATTGTATTGCTAGTCTGTTGGTGGGTCCACGCTTTGGTCTGGGCTGGAATATCTTAGCAACCATTAAATGCATGCCATCAAAATTTGTACACTGTAACTTGGATTGATTGTCCCATCAGCCTCAACTGTACTTTGTGTTTAATACAAATTCACAAATGTAGTAAACATAGTGGGCGTTACACACCAGCATGTTTGCTTTGTTATTGTGACTATTTAGCACAAACCAATGCTGTACAGCTTTCCAGTGGCATTAGCTTGTCTGCTAGTGTTTTTGTTTGCGTGTCGAGTGTAGATATGACGCGATGAGTGAGTGTCGGGTGCACAGAAGAGAGATTCTGGGACACCAGATGTGCTGGTGCTCTTTTCAGAGGTGTCCTGAGCCTAATTCTGTGAAATTTCCATGATGAGAACACCAGTGACGCTGTTATACACCCCACCCTTTGCTTTCAAACCCAATCCAGGTTCCTCCATCGGCGCTCACCCTAGTTTGATAGCACAAGGGATGGTTACATCAGAACGTGCGTAGAACACGTGGCTTCATTCTCCTTCGCTGAGCTCCCCGGGGTAGCCGGAGTTTAGATTGGTGTTTTATGTGACGTACAGATCCCACGTGGATGCCTTGGTGCTGGAGGATGATTACATGTGTGCGCAATTGACCAGAGGGTCAGAGTTTACACACATTATTAGCTTTTATCCATGTGTATCCACATCCTCGCGGGGGATTGCGGTGGTGAATGTGTATGTGAGTTGTTGTTACGTACACAAACAGGCTGTACAGGAGATTTGTGTCCGTTTGTGTGCATCAGAGTGCCATTTTGTGTGTAGATGTCAAACAAGGAGGGAGGGAAATTGGCCGTTCCAGTTTGGCAGGAAAGTGGGGCGATCTGTTCTTTGGAAGTTTCCCAGTGAAATTTCCTGGGGACCAAGACACTGAAAATATCTATCTATATACACACTATGTCCTACATAACAGAAAGGGTGAACCAGAGAGAAAGAGAGAGAGAGCATGAAGATACATGTGTGTTTGCAAGAGATAAAAAGAGAGGGAGGCAGCGAGGGTAAATGTCACTGTGCTGGTGGGATATCAGTCTTTTGATGGCATCACACAGACTGTAGATAGATTGAAGCTTAGTGGAACCAGGTCAAGACTCTGGCAAGTCACCCAGCAAAGTTACCTCATTTTCCCTCTCACACGAAAATCTCTCAAGTAGAAGAGGAAGTGCTGCCTCATAACCCCATTTTCGCAGCTCATCGTCTTCTGCCACCAGTGGAAAGTTCAAGCACGCTGTGAGTGCATGATTGTACATGAGACAGGATTAATATGGATTACACTGACACCTGGTAACTGTGTGTTGAGTTAACAAACAGAGATCAAATCCATCTTTGCCAAAACGCAAATTTGCTAAACATGCCACCTCCTCCCGTGAGCTTTGCGTCTTTTTAAAACAGATGTTAATGGCTCATCTCGCTTGTTCCCCATCCATGAATATCTTAACATTTCATTTTTGACAAGGGTGTTACTACCAGAGCTGCCAGCCACCTGTTTCATTTGTTGATTTGTGCTCGAGCACATACTGAGTAAATTTGCCACTGGAATTCACATTCTGCTACAAATGATTACAATGCAGGCCTGCACAAAACATTTTAGCACTGCCAAAAAACAACTAATGCTAATGTGTCCTTCCTTTCTGGGCTTTGTTTTTTCACCACATCCTCACAGATTCATCAAACCTAAATGACAACATGTCACTCTGAGGTATTTCTAGCTCAGCATCATCCTCAGGTTTTTGTGGTGACCTAATATTTTATTTTTTTAACATAACGCAAATGCAATCTGTGCTCAAGACTCCCATTGTATAACAAATAATTAGTAATTATTTTGGCTACCATTTGTACCAGGAATAGTATGGATGAAATGATTAAGGAAAAACTGACGCAAAAAGCCCATGAGAATCACATTTATCATCAGCTTTACAGACTACCTAAAGAGCAGAAATGAATTACCAAAATAGTGTTTCACATACTGTTAAAAGAATTTAAGTGGGTGATTAAAATTCAGATATATCACTACTCTATGCACAACACAGTTGCATGCCAACACATCATAAAAAGCAAGATTGACATAGTCTGTGTGTGCATAACACACTGCTGTGTCTGAAATATGAGACTAGACAACAAACACTATTGAAATCGACTGTGCCAACAGAACAGATAGATATGAAAGCTGTCAGATCTTTGCAAGAGTACAAATGAATCTAAAGTAAATGTGCTGAGGCAGGGGCATGCACACACAGCACTGCAAGCAGTCAAACAAATAAAGTTTTCTATTTTCTTAATGTCCCTTAACTCACTACTCTATTACTTAGCCCGCATGTTAAGCTCAGATGGTCTGCCCGACACACTTAGGTTCAGCACTTATTGATCTAAGCACATTTACATTTCAAGGAATAGTTTGGCATTCTAGGAAATTAGATTATGCTGTTTCTTGCCAAGAGTTAGATAAGAAAATTGATCCTGCTCTCATGTCTTTATGGTAAATATGACGCCAGCAGCTAGCTAACTTAGCTTTGCACAAATCAGAAACGGGGGCAAGTCCACCCACTAGTACCTCTAAAGGTCCTTCGTCTAAAGCTTACTTGTCTGCCTACCTCATGCTGATAAGATGCCAAGATGTCACTGCACCCTACCAAAAAAAATCTGCCACACACCTGCCCATAAAACCCACAACTTGTTGTTTTACACTTCATTTTTTGTACAGATACTAATAAAGGAGATGTGTTAATTTGTCAGTTTTAGACATACCATGTACACAGGCATACTGAATACCGCAATACAACATGGTGCTCCATTAATTCCTTCCTACAAAGTTAGTTCACTGGGTGCATACGCTGAAAAAGTTTTTCAGGCTTTATGATTTTCATAGACCTTTTCTTATTTCAGTTGTATTCACTTTGCCAAAATTGCTCAGCACTGTTCCTAGGGACTTTATTCTCCCTTTTCCAGCCTTTGTGCTCAGCTGTGATAACCGGTTGCAGGCTTTACATTTACTGGACAGACTTGAAAGCTTTACAATCTTCTGATCTTTCTCTGCAAGAAGGCGAATAAACATAGTTCCCAAAAGGTCTAACTATTCTTTTAAATATTCATTACAGTAAACTGGTGTATGCTGTACGCTGAAATGACTCATCGCTTGCAGGATGTATAACCTACAGTTGAATCCAGTAATGTCTTGCCCCTTACTTTATTTTCATGCATCGTGGCATCTAACTTAAGTGAATAAAGCAAACAGTGGCTTTACAAAACCAACTTCAACACTTTCACAAAGTGTTCACTGAAAAATATCACATTAACAAGTTGTGATAGTATCTGTCTGCTTAATATTGTGTGTAAAAACAGTCATGTGTTCCCTCATTGTGCAGCTAATACACTTTTACTTTGAAATTCCTTTGACTTGCGCTGTCACTACAGGGTGTTCTTACCTCCCTTGTGGAGCTAACATATCTGATTGCTAGATGAGGTGAGGGTTAGCAGGGTTAATGTAGTTTTAAGTTGCAGAGCTGACTGAAAGTGTTAATGATATGACCTGAAACTGAAACAGCTCTCCAAGGAGAATAGTGTGTGATAAAGATTTTTACAGCCAGATATGAAGACGAGGAGATGATTATCACTTGTTGGCGTTAGGCAATATCTAATCACTCCATCGCCCTCTTCATCATCACTCAGACACACATAAGCTTTCTCTCTCACACACACACATAACATTCATTATGAAAGTGTTTTATGTGTGAGTCATGACTTTTCTCCCGGGAACTGATTACCACGTTCTCTCTCATAATTTTCCCCCTGCCCTGACCTGTTCCAGCTTAATTGACAATGAGTGATTCTCTCAAAAGTTTAGGTTCAGCCTTTTAGCTTCACCTTCATTTTCTCACCTCCATCCCTTGGGATCAGGCTAATATACCTTAAGAAAATGTGAATAAACAGCTAAGAATGCGTGACAAACAGGTCTGTCACGCCAGCCACTTTCAGATTATTATTATTTAAGAAGGCTGATGATCACTGTGCGGTGTGGGTGGATTTTACTCAACAGCTTCAAGGTCTCTGTCTGTAAAAACCTGCACAGAAACCAGCCTCCTTTAAGGAGCTCCTCACTGTAAAATAAATGTCATTATGGCATTCAGTGGAGCATTTAAATGTCCTTTGAATGTCTAGATACTGTCTCAGAGTCTTTTCCAACTTAACAAGGTATAAATTCTGCAAAGAGGGGTGCATGTTACATTCTATTGGCATGAAAATATAAGAAAAAGGGCAAATCTAAATACAATGGATAAATGATTCTGGCTTTTTGCAGTTTTATGGTTCAACCCCACCTTCATTGTCTTTGCTCTCAACCATTCAGTCCTGTGAGTTCACACCTCTGATTTCACAACCACCTCTCACATTCAACTCCTGTCCTCGCTGTTCTCCTTCAGTGTTCTTTTGTTCCATCTCAATATCTCGGCAGTTTTTTCTTTTGTGTCCTTCTTCTCCTTTCTCTCGCTCTTGTTTTATCTTCTCCATCCATGTGTGTCATTTTCCTGTCTTCTTTTTTTGTGATATGCTGCTCTCTCCCCTAGGCTGAAAGCCTCATATTTTTAGCAGCATGGCTCTAGGAATGGCTGTGTTCGTCTGTCGGTTGGTCGGTTGGTTGGCTTACCACTTTTATTTTGACTTGTCAGTTATGAGATGCAGTTGGTGAAATTTTGCACAGACCCACAATTAACTGTAATTTCAAGTAAACTATTTCTATGAACGATGCATTCATTTCTTCTTCAGGATGAACTGCAATAACTCTCAGGTCAAATTCATCCAGGTCTTTCATTTAAGGACCACAAATCAGCCAAACAAATTGCTTTCTTATCAGCCTTAGTGTAATTTGTGATTACTTGTAGCTAGTGAAAGATATTGCCACTAGAAACTACACTACACTGTGTGTGTGCAGTGCTCTGCTTCCACTTCCTGCAGGCATAGTGGGCATGATAACCGCTTTTTCTTCTCTCATAAGCACACTGCAGCTTTCATGGTCACAAAATGAGAGGCCCGGCTCCAAACACAAGTGCTTTTGCCGACAGTCCATGGATTGTCCACGGCGAAGGTGCACAAAGTAAAAGATTGCATTATTTTGCCTACAGCCATTAGTCAGGGCGAGACCACACACACCACGAAACCAGAGGGAGCCAACATGTCCAACCTGGCAAAACATCTCGCCAACAGATATGCAAAATTGTTCAAAAAATTCAAACAGCTACAGATTCAGAAGAGTGATTCATTTTGTGACAAGTGAACCTTTTTTACCTTCAGAGTTTGACGTGACAATCAAGGGCAGTAATAACGGGTTAATTTAGCTGTAATTTTAAAAAAAAACTGATGTGACAAATATCTCTATACGCAAACTAAAGATGCAAATTTTGGACAGATTTCCTAACCGACTATTGGTACCCTTATCAATCAACTATTGATTAATTAATTAAGTTGAAATGATCTCAGAGTCATTCTGTGTAATGATAAAGCTGGTTTAGAATAGGTCATTGCATTAGCTGCTGCAACAGCTTATGTCACATGACATGGCTGCTTCTGTGGAATGGGTTATCTAGCACTAGCAGCTTACCACAAAAGAAACCTCTGTAGCTAGGGCTTAAGCATCACAGAAGACTTTTCATGGTGGCCCTTTACTAGCTAAGCTCCCACAATGCTCTCTGCTTGACAACCCGCCAGTAGTCCTAGCAACAGCCTTCCAGGATCACTACAGTGTTAGACAGTAAGAAGGTCCACCTGGTGGCACAACCAGGCATTATAGCTAATATAAAATGCGTTTTCTGACATGCATGTCCTTCGTCTTCTGCCTGATCAGTTAATAAAATGTTAATTGGTCATATCATGAAAGGCAATTAATCAATTAACCAATAACCAATAACATCACTAATGCAAACACAGCAGTCAGACCGATAACGTTATCTTTACTAAGCTGCTATAAATTAAATAAAAAGCATTCACAAGTCAACAGATGAGAAGTACTACTTACAATGATCAACTAAGTTCCTACAGAAGCATTAAGTCGGTGAATAAAATGTGCATTAGAGTACTGCTTCCACTTACCTCTCCAAGGGTTTATCCTTTTATAAGCAGCAGTGTGAAGTGAAGGTGGAGAGATGAATGTGTAAAGAGCTGATCTGAAAGAGCAGTTTTTCCGGTTCTGGTTAGGTATGAAAATGTACTAACATATTCGACACAGCATTTCCCTCCTGCTGTCTTTTGACTTCCGCTGCACTACATTGATACTGTTAAAATATTACGAATTAAAATTTACCCTCCATGCTCTGCTGTCTATTATTCCAGTACTTTTCCAGATTTTTTTAGGTTGTTGATTTGATATTGTTTTAGCCTCATTATTGATATATTTAGGCAGTTATCGAATCAAAGTCATGATTTTGCTATCGTGACAACACTACCGCATAAGGATAGTACAGAAAGCAAGCATCCATTTTGCTTTTCTAGCTCGTGTAGTCAGCGTGTGAATATGGGTGACAAACATTTGTGTCTCACTGACCCTTGCAAGCTGCGATCACAGTTGTAGACTTTTATTTCTGCTTTATTCCCTCTAACTTTGTCTTATTTTTCCTGTTTAATGTCTGTGTCTCCCTTCTGCTTGTCTTTTCTCTCCCTCTCACACATGCACACCTTGCTTCCTCCCCCTTTGTCCCTCTTCCCTCTCTAGCTTCCCCTATCTTTGATTGCTCAGCACTATGCAAAAATATGGATTGTTCACTTCCATTTATTATCATATCTTCTGTAGGTACCTCTCCCTGGTTGGTCAGCGTTCTGAAAAGCCTGCAGAAACCTCACTGCTCTCTCCCTGTTCGTCTTTCTCTCTCTGCCCTTGTCTCTTTTATTCATCAAATCGCTTATGTTTCCAGCCTCTTTTTCCTCCCTTGTCGTCTTCTCTTGCTGTCTGTTTGTACTCACAAGCATGCTTTAATTTCACTCGGCTTGTTTCATTCCTCTGGCAGTCCTCTAAATGGTCAGAAACAGCTTGATATAAGAGGCCTCATTAATTTTCATTTACATTTAAGTCAGGCTTTTTTAACTTTTACCAAAGATTTAAAAATGCAATAGCTGATGCAGCTATATCAAAAGAGCCTAGTTAATACTCTTATGTTTACATTTGCTGAAGTGTTTTAGGTACTTTAATTTTTTGCATTTTTATGGTTAATATAGTGAACTAATTGTTCCAAAACATTTATCTTATGGATGTAGTGACTATCTACTGTAGTAGATGTAAAAAAAAACTAAATGAAAAACGTAGGATGAGAACTAAATGGGATCTATTGATGTGAAGTTGCAAGACAAATATTCAGAATGGTTATGCTTCAATAATAGCATACAAAGGAGTAATAATGATTCGTTTTCATTTTCTTTTTCTACATTAGTGGGTGATACAATCTGGATGTTATGTACTACAGTTTACTGCACACTTGTCTGCCGTCTCCGTCTTTCTTCATGACTGTGAACAGAAGTTAGACTGCTAATAGGCTTTCAAAAGTTGGAGACAGACATGTTGCCCACATGCCAGTATTTATCACAACCCGTTCTGCACTCACTGAGTTTGTTTGTGTATGTGAGAAGTGAGGAGAAATGGAAAGAGAGAAACTGACATATATTCTCCAGGCAGAAAAAAAAAATCACGTTAACAAGCTGTTTCGCCTCAAATTTAGGTTTAAATTGGTGTTTTTCGTTAGATCAAGTAAAGGTCTGTGGTAAGAATTTCAATGTTCTGTAAAGCAGTAAGTTTATTTGAGGTATTCCCTCCAAACAGCACAAATCAAGGTACACGTTTCTCCACTGGCATCAAATAAATGATACTTGTTTCAAGAAAATTCTTGGAGCAAGGTATAATATAGAAAGGTGTAGTACTTGCCCCTTACTATCACACCTTTATTTTTCCAGAGGAATACCACTTTAATACCAGCCTAAACTACACCTTAAACAGAATATCCATTGCCACATGTTTAGTTCTGTTATCCATCACTTTTTCCTTTTTTTTGCTTGGTGAACTGGACAGCTGGTAGTTTTAGGATAAGATAAGATAAGAAAGCTTTATTAATCCCCGATGGGGAAACTCATATGCCACCGGTCACACAGTCCACTCGTACAATTGTGACATTTACAATAAATAAATAAAAAAACAAATGCCATGGTCATGGAAAACAGGTGCAAAAACAATGGTTCACTGGCTGCCCTCAACACCTACACAGGACAAAACAGGACGAGCAGCACAAGAGCTCCAAGAGAACAGACTTACTCTCTTCTAGGGTCCCACGAGAAAAGCCTCAACATCACGAGTCAAACACATTTTTTTCCATTACAACATGGCTGTAATTCCCCCATGTCTCACAGTTGCCTCATGACACACACGCCTACACACACACACACACCCAGACACCCACACACACACACACACACACACACACACACACACACACACACACACACACACACACACACACACACACACACACATATGCACAACAAGCCGCCTTATTATTCTGTACTTAATATGCATTCACCATCAAATGAAAACAAGCTTGATATTAATATTTTTCTAGATGAATGTTTAGATGAGAAGCCGTCATTTACAATCCATTTTTGCACAAATTCATTTCTGCATACTTTTCTCAGATCAGTGGTGAAAGAGGTATTCACATCTGTATGTAAAATCTGAGTGTGCAAAGTGACTAGTAATTACAGCTACTTGAATAAATTTGTGTAATTACTTTCAAATGAGATGTTTCCTTGGGTTTTCTGCCGCTCTCTCTACCATCTCTAGCTGCTCATTGGTCAGTCCCCCTGTGTAAAAGCGTCATCCCTCCCACCGTTTGTTATTCAGCTGTTTGGTTCTGTGTGGAGCTGTCCAGAATGTAGTGGTGCTGAAAATCCTGAAACAGCGCTCAGAGCCAAGCAGAGGCCTTCAGGGACAGATCTGTTATCCTGCTCACTGGCACTCTGAAGTGGCTTCTCAGCTCTCTCTGGGATGATGGCAAGAGCAAGAGTGTATGGTCTTTTATATGGAGTGCTGTTGTGCACTACGAGTGTCTTGTAAAACAGATGTGCAGTGACAAATTGTCTGCTGTGTAGGGTAAGATTGTGTGTTGGTTTTTTTATTGTTGGACTTTTCACTCAGCTTCAAGGCACTGAAATTGCAAAAATAAAGTAGATTCATAGTATGTATTTTAATATGTTTTATGAGAACAGTGCTTGTAGTAATTCTTTAAAAATGCACAAATACTCCAAAAAACTCTACGATTCTGGAGAAGTATTGCTAATACGTAGCTAATTAGCATGTTTAGATGGTGAGCATGTGCCAGGCATACCTCTCGCTCCGACTGCCCCCATCCCCCTCTTATTGAGTTGTGAACATGCATGAGCTTGAACATGCACAGAACACGCTGGGATAGTGTTGTGTGGATCGATCTGAGACGTTTTGTTTGTTTCTCACTTACAGAACCAGGGCTGTGTGCAAACACACTTTATTTAACATGCACATAGAATGGACAGCGAGCAGAGCATTATGAGATATTCTCAAATTGTGACAAACATATTGCTATTTTTACTTCAGATTGCTTATTTTTATTTTTTGTAATATGTACATATTCCACATCGCTTAGGGATAGTACCTATTCTATTTTATTATTATTATTATTATTATTATTATTATTACTATTATTATTATTATTATTATATTATTTTTATTATTATTATTATTATTATTTTTATCTTTATACTGATTACTCTATTACTTTATTTTATATCTTACTAGTGCTGTCCTTTTCCTCTTTTATTACTGTTCTGAGCTACTGTGACAACAAAATTTCCCTTGTGGATGAATAAAGTCTGTCTAAGTCTAGATAAGAATTGCCAACCTCACCTTTGAAAGCTAATTTTCTGATGCTGCATGGTTTATTACAAGGGAGTGTATGAAAATGCTTGATGTTTGGAGGCTAAAATTGACAGAGATGACTGAAAAGCAAGTAGTGGACTTATTAACGATTGAAGATACCAAGATAATGTTGCAAAGTTGATATGTTTGATTTCACTAATAAAGGCTTCAGGGCATCTTAAAAAGGAAGCAGTAATTTTCTGTGGAACATGAATGTAGTTGTTTAAATGCGGTTAGTTGCACAAATCAGAGACCAGTTAACATGATTATCCTTGAGCCACGATACTATAATAGCAGAAATATCAAAATCAACTTTCAGATGTCTTTTGCATCTACAGAGAAATGTTTTGTCCCTGTAAAGTCATAGTGTAAATATAACTTCAATAAAGCTAGTTCTATCCAGTGCTAACTTACATATTATTCTGTGTAGGAATGTCTTCTGAGGTAGTATGTGTCACACTAGTATCTCCTTAGAAGTCTGTTCTATTATGGTAATACTAACTGGCATGATGCTATTTCTAATAATAGTAACACCAGTATGTCATTGAGACAGAAAGCTTCTAAAGGTTCAGACATCTGGAGGAAAGTCTTGCGTTTAATAGCACATAGTTCATTTATGCGTGAGGTGTGAATAGTATGTCATCATGTGGTGAGGGTTAGAAGTACTGCATGTTTGTAAGTGAAGTAGTCTGTTCCCATAGAGACCAGAATTTAAGTGATGATGTATTAAAAGCTGGAAATAACCTTCTACTTAAAAACTTTTTGCTTTTTCTTTGTTTTGATCATGTTCTCTCTGGTTTCTTTCCCCCCTACAGTGTCTCTCTGGGAATGATGGTGTTGCCACTTGTGCCGCCCTCTCTGTCGCCATGACGATGCCGTTTAGCCCCCTGTCCAGCGACGAGGAGCAACAAAGGATGCTGGGAAACAATCGACATCTCTATCCTGGGGCAGAGGAGGAGGAAGAGGAGGAGGAAGAGGAGGAGGAGGAAATGGAAGAAGATGAGCGCGATGAGGACGGGGAAGAGGAGGAGAATGGCGAGCTGGAGGGGGAAGAGGAAGACGATGAGGAGGAGATGGTGGAGGAGGTCCGGCGAGGAGGTCTACAACAAAGAGGCAGGGGTGAGGGACACAGGCAGTCAGGTAAACTGGCTGGACGACCCACTGGGGACAGACAGATCCGGCCAGGAAACCCTGGACACACTGCTAACCCCTATTCGTCCAACCCTGGACCCACACACCAACAGCCAGCCAATCAGATACAGCAGCAGCAGCAGAGGAGGCTGAAGGATCGCAGTGCCAGTTCGGTGCAATCTGAGGACGCCCACATTGCCATGATGGTGTTTCGGATCGGCATCCCAGACATAAAGCAAACGGTTAGTGTTGTCGCCACACACACCCACAAAAACAACCACCGACAGGTTTGCAAACATGAAGGGCCTCGATCCCAGCCTGCTGTTTTCCCCCATTCGTTTCAGCACCTAACAGCACATATATCAGCACATATATTAGGTTACCCTGATGATCTCAGCGTGGTGTTGAGGTTTAAAATGATAAACAGAAAGCCTGTAGTATTGCCAAAAACAATTCCTCAAATGGCCACTTGAGGCATGCTCCAAAGCGAGTCAATCCCATTTTAATCTCAGGATAAATTGTGTTTACAGCCTTACAGACAAAAATATTTTGGTCTTTTGAGCAAATTTTCCTATTCATGGCAATTATATTTTTTATATTACTTACTGGTTTAAATTGTATAACAGCATTAAGGTATGCATAATTAATTGTGTGGCTGCACTGGGTTCTAATCACACTCCACCTCTTTGCTCTTTTTTTGAGATTATTCGGGAGTTAGGAGGAGTCAGGCACTGCCAAGATATCGCTAACTGAAGCCTCCACAATGAGCTTCAGATTCACTGGTCAGGAAAACTATCACTCACACCACACAGGGTTTATCTGTCTTTATATAGGTGTATATCTATTATACAACATGTGGTTCAACAACTGCCTGTAGAACATTATTTGCCACCATACTAATTCAATACAGGATGGTCTGTGGGCCTTTGGAAAGTGATGTTAGACTGCAAAGAGACATGTTGTGCATCTGTGTCCCAGGGGCCAAACTTCTCATAATCTGTCCATCTGTCCATGTCCGATTGCATGACAGCATACACCGATCAGCCATTACATTAAAACCATCAGTGTATTATTTTGTTGAAGCCCCTTGTGGCACCAACACAGCTCCATCTGGGCATGGACTCCACAAGACCTCTGAAGGGGTCCTGTGGCATTTTGACTTTGGCATCAGGGGAGTTTGGAGCCTTTGTCACTATCTTGAGCTCTTTCCTGTTCAGTTTTTGCAATGTAAGAGGACACCACTGCCATGGGAGGTGTGTCTGGTCTGCAACAAAGCTTAGATGGGTGATATGTGTCAAAGTAACACCCAAATTAATGCCATGATCCAAGATTTTTTTATTGTAACATAATGATCACTGTTATTAATGTCACCTGTCAGTGGTTTTATTGTTGCTGCTGATCAGTGTATTGGGTCAGTTCGGTCAAAATGTGCAATGTGCAGCGCTCAAGAAACACTGCAAGTCTCAGAGGATTGGCCGTATTATTCTCTCTCTCTCTCTCTCTCTCTCTGCATCACCAGCTGAAAAACTGAGAGAAGCGCAAATACTTGTCAGCAAAGTGACTGATCCGGGAGAGGGAGAGAGACTTTCAAGGTGACCCAGCTCCAGAGAGAAAAAGTGAAAGAGAGAGAGAGAGAGATAGAAAGAGCGCAAGAGGCAGAGCGAAAATGCATAGAAGAGCAATCAGGGTGAGAATATGTGGACAAGAATTTGATTTAAAAAACACTACAAGCATGAAAGGATCCAAAGAGAGGGGAATTGAAGTGAACAGAAGAGGGTAACAGTGGGGGAAGTGTTGCCCCTGGCTTAATGTTGCCAAAGAGCTTTTAAATGGTGCAATAAAGTATGCTGTGAAAAGCCCTTTTCGGTGTGACTGGTTTTAAGAGGGCTGTCCTGAATCATGATAGACCGATCTGCCATCGCCCTCCATTTCCCAGATGCAGCGTTACATCACATCAGCACGGAAGCTTCCATCAGAAGTGTGTCTAAATTGGCTTCGCAGGCTGGAGATGTGGCTGCTTCGGTGTACAGTACGCCGGTCTCCCACACTTTAACAGCACACAAAAATTAAGCTGTCACCACTTCCCGAGGCTCGAACATTTTTCTGTCGTTTCCTCCCTCTTGTGTTTCTGCGGTGAGTGATCTGTTAAAGTGAATCATGTCTAGATGCTCAATTGTACAGATAATTTAATTACGCAGAGCAGAGAGTTGCGGATGCGAGGAACTGAGGCGGCATCCAAGTTTGTGTTTGAACAGGAGAAATAAATTGAGGAATAAGAAGGGAGGAGGAGAGGAAAAGAGGAGAGACTGTTTGCTCATTTCTAGATTAAAGCTGTACCAGACTACCTTTGTGCTTGACAAAAAGAAGGCTCCATTCCTCAGACATTAGCTGTCTGTCTCTTTTCTTCATTCTGTAAAGCGATCAAGGCCTCTGTGATGTGTTCATTGGTGGCTTTATAAATCATCAGCAGGAATAAAACTGCAAAGGAAATATATGTATTTGAGACTACTGCCTATGTGTATGCGTGTCCATATTTTATATTTACCATCCCAGTGCACTATAAATGCCTCGCTCAACGCTTCTTCCTCCCTCTTGCTGCTGTGTGATTTATTATTGATCTGTGCATGGGTGTTTTCAGCAGTGTGTGGTTGTGTGAGTGCGTGTGCTTGATTCAGTGTTTTTAAATCCCAACCATAAATAATTCACCGCTCCCTATTTATTCTAACAAATCGGCATCAAAGTTTAATTGTCAAAAGATGGATAAATGGGGATGCTTGGGAGGAGAATGCTCACTCATGCTTGGAGTCAAAACCTCAGAAATGTGCCAGGCAGCAGAGACAGGTAGAGATGCACGGAGGCAGACCGTGGCCCTCAGAGATGGGTGCAGAAAGAGATAGAAAAAGGTGGAGACAGAGAAGATGAAAGTACAGAGAAGATAGAGATAAAGGTAAATGGAAAGGGACAGAGATAGAGGTAGATCAAAGTAGATAGGAGGCAACTAAGAGCTTTGTGTGATCTACGACTTAAGAGATAGATTCAGATTGATAAAGTAAAGCTGACAGAAATAAATAAAAGTGGAATGAGAGTGAAGTACATAGAGATAAAATAGACGATACAGAGCGATGTGGACTTTTATACTGTATTTTATATAGATATTAGATTTGACCTTTTCCTCCCCTCCTGTAATTTGTAAAAGAAGCACTTGCCAAGACAAACACTCCCCTAAAACAGCGTTTACAATACAAGGGTATAAAAATTCCACTTTCATACCAACAATAAATGCCCTCTAATAAGCACTGTCCTCGAGATTAATGAAAAGTTCAGCCTGTGACCTCAGACAATCAGCACAGCATTCATCCCTTACACTAAGTGTGTAACATTTGTCATTTTGTTGCTTTGGTAAAACAGTTCACACACAAGAAAAACATCAAGGCATTCCTGGACTATAACTACTGTTTATTTGAGCCGTTTGGCCTTTTAGTGAGTCTTTTAACAGAAAATATTTTTATGCCTCTCCAAATCTTTGGGATTTTTTTTGCAAGTAGCGAGGAGGTGCAAATTAAATAAATGACTGCATATTTTTCCAGTCATTAAATGCTGAAGGTTTTGATTTTGTAGCCAGTGTTATTTGCTACATTCACACTATTTATTTGACTCTATTTTTAACCTAACCCACTTAAAAAACAGATTAGTCTAAGTGTGCAGGAACTATAATGTCTTTATTTAAGATCTCTTCTCCTTTGGCCGGAGCAGATTATTCATAAAAACTCACGCGCTCAGACGTGCAAATAAACATTAACGTGAGCTAAAACATGACCTTACAACTTACTGCCAACATGTACTGAGTCAGTATATGTTGTCTTACTCCCCAAGGTCATGAGAGTTATAAACCAGTGCCATCCCTCTGACATTTACTCTGTTGTGTTCTCGCTCTCGCTCTCATCCTATCTTGGCTCAACCTCCTCAGGCAATTTTTCACTTTACTTCTCTTATTCTCACCCTGTACTTTCAGAATCAAAAGCCTCTGATCTTCACTTTTTTGTTCCTCTGGTCCATCTCCTGCTCTCTCTCCTCCTCCTCCTCCTCCTCCTCCTCCTCTTGCTCTCTGCTTCTCTAACTGGTGTCGGGTAATATCCCTTTACATTCCCAGTACATTAGGTCTGCTCTACACGTCAGCTAATTCACCCACAATAAACTCTAATTGCTTGTTAATTGTGTTCTAATGAGACAAGGGAGTGACTGTAGTACACAAATGCAGATGTTATGAATTGAGAGAGGAGGATATGAAGTGACGAAAGAACATTTCATCAACCTTTTTTGGAAGAAAAATAGCTAACTAATACTGGATATTTACCAATCAGTGTTGTCCATCGTTTAATGCAGTTTGACGACAGATTTATCCACACCAATTGACTTTGATATGGCAATTTTATTATGATTCCAGTGGGACATCATACATGGTATGTGAGGTAGAAGAAACGTCTTCATTTAGAGTCTGATGGATATTTTAGGGGATAGAAACTCTTCAATAAAGCCTTGCAACAAAGATTTTATGAAAGAAGATATTTTGTCTCAAAGAAAGGAGGGAGGAAGGTAGTAAATGTTTTCTAAATGTCCACAAGTACGAACACTCAATAGCATAAAGTGCACAGAAAAAGGCTTGGACTGGCAGCTACTCTAGACTTTTTTTGTCAGACAACACTAAGCCTCAACCTTGAGCATGAAACTTGAAATGCATTAGTGTTATTACTGAGTGTTTGAGAAGCCTCCTTTCACAGTTTGGTGTGGATTTCAGGGTATTTTAATGAAACATGGCAAAAGTCTGTATTTGTTTGTTTCTCTCCTGAAACATTTCCGCCAAGCGCTCAGAGAGAACATCTGGGATACATCCTCTGCCCACATCTACCTTTGCTGCTTCAAAACTGTCTTAAGAGAGCTGTGCAAGCCTACTGGGGAGCTCGCTCTGAAGTCACTGTCAATCAAGACTGCACTGCAGGTGCACTGAAGCTGACAGAGAGCAGGAGATCCATCAGTCTACGATATTTGTCATGAGGGGATTTGGGGCATTGCTACATGTAGACACAATCTGGGCTTTGTACGTTAGTTGTTATTGGTCCAGGAGAAATCCAGCTGTGCCATCTGCTTGTCATCTCATGTTGTAAAACAGAGCAACAATTCAGGGAGTTATGTAGACTATTATTTTGCATTGTGACAGTCATTTACATTTTATCCGTTAAAGGTCAAGGCACTTTGAGAATATGAAAGCCGTGTTGAAGGAAACTGATTATACAACTGTCAGTGTGCCAAGTAAGCACAGTTTTTGTGTCGTGGCATAAGATGTCGACAAAACAGAGCTTCCTGTGGGCAAAGTATTCTTTAGAGGCCATTATCATTTTCATATATTATTATAACCTTATTTAGATTGAAATGCTGTTATCTACTCAAATGCAGCCCAGTTTGAATGTCTACATATATTTCGACCTGCAAATCACCAACTTGGTGATTATTGAGAAGGTCACTTAATAGTTCACTTAGTGTACTTTACTGTTGTATCTGTATGCAATGTTTTTTTATACTGTATATACGTTATATACTTTTATACTTTGAATGCATCTTAACAGGAAATAATGTATTTTTTAAACAGCTAAAGGTTTTTTAATGTGCAGATTGAAATTTTGAATGCAAAATATAAGATCAGCAAATAAAATATGATGCACTGCTGTAAATTTAACTATTAAACAGTGTGAAAATATGAATCCATTAGAGTATTTCATTCTTTGTGGTGTTGCCTTCCATTTAAATAAAATATCTGAATACTTCTTTTATAGCTATAGTATAGCAGGTGGTACTGATGAGTGAGGTCCTTGACTTAGCTGTGCTTGTGGACCTTGATACATGCTGATCCTTTCTCTTCAACTGGTGGCTAATGTAAAAGGCACTGGTTCATTAACTCGTGTGCACAGCGACAGTCAGATCTGTGTGTCACGAGCTGCTCGTATGATTCCGTCACCACAGGAGGTCAAGGCAGTTTTGGTTGCAGGTTTATTAGATTGTCAAACTCACGGACATGCAGTCAAGTTGGCATTTGCCTGCCGAGCACATTAAACAGCGTGAAACAAATGAGTTTTTCTCTGCTGTTCGACTTGAGCTGAATTCTTGCGAACTCTGAAGTATAAGCAGCAGCCCTCAGGCAGGATTTGGCCTCACAAACACTTGTATGCTGAAATACGCAAAGACACACACTAGTATTACAGCGCCTAGTCAAGATATGTGAACTACTCAGACTACAAGACAAGGACAGAGTCCACCATGCCTCGCTACTGCACCGTAGAGGTTGTATGTTAATGAAAAGATGAGCCCCAAAGGTGAACAGAGGGACTGAGATAATAGACAGGGAAGTACGGGAGGGAGGGCAGCATGTAAGAGTGAGGAAAAGATGATGAAGACAATGGAGAAAAAGAGAACAGGACAGAGAAGTGATGACAGGAATGCTTAAAAGAAATTAATTCTTCTGAACTGCTGCAGAGAGAAAGGGGCTTGTTGGAGTGCTTTAAGAGAGGATGGGAAAAGACAGAAAGTGAGATATGGAGAGGAGAGTGAAGTTAAATGGCGACATGGCTGGTGTGTGAGTGTGTGTGTGTGTGTGTTGGGTGGGGGGCTATTTCCCCATAGATCTCATTAAAGGCTTCTATTCCCCCTGCACTTGGCCTGCAGGAAAAGGCCAGGGGGGCAGAGATAGAGAAACCTAGAGACAGAGCAGGGAGGAGAGACAAAGAAGAGTGACTCGTATCTCTGCATAGATAAGTGACAAAGCTGTTACAGAAAGATGGAGGGAGAGGGAAGGAGGAGGGAGAATAAGATAGAGATAGGCAGGGGAAGATAAAGAGCAGCATGGACAGAGTGAGTGGGCGTATGTGAGTGGGAAAGTGTGATCACAGCGTTAGGAGGCAAGACAGAATTTTTCGTCTGCATAATGATAAAACCACAAGAGAAACAGAAGGCCTTAAAGCCGCATTAACTGTAATGTGAGAATCATATGAGAGCTATAAGTAATGTAAAAGATGTCACATTGAATGCATTGGTAAGTGCACTAGTATCACAGTTATGCTTGCCCATGCAGACATTACATTTCTGTTTTTTTGAAGTCTGGATAAACCCTTCAGAATAAGAGTACATTGATAAAAAACTGTATTCTGAGGCATTTAAACACCTCATGCAATGCTGTAAATGAAGACGAGGACTGACTTTGTAACACAGGGCGTGCATGTTATTGTTGCTCTCATTTACTGTTGCTGATGATCAGACGGAGGAGGCAAATCCAGCAGAGATGTAAATGCAGAAGAGTTCCGATACTCAGAAATCAAACTGTGTTCGTCTTCTGAAACGTGCACCTGAGATATTAATGAGTCAAGGCCCACCTGCAGACGAACAGTCAGAAATCTGGATACTGTGATAATTATGCAAACAAGAACATGAATAACAGGAAAGAAGTGAACGTCAGACCTGGTTTATCTCATTTCTTTGACTAAATGATGATACATCAGTGCTGGGAAGTACATTTACCCAAGCACTCCACCTAAGTACTTGTGCTTCACTCAAGTATTTTTTTGCTGCTTTATACTTCTGTGCCACAACATTTCAGAGGGCAGTATTCTGCTTTGCAATCCACTACATTTCCTTCACAGCCAGGTGCTTTTCAGATTAATAAAGTATAGTAAAATAAATATTGGATTCCTAAAGATTAAACCATTGGCTCCAGATATTTTTGGCTCTTGACCTCGTCCAAAAAACGCTGTGTCTGGCTGAGGTCTGGTTTAAGTACAGGTTGTACACTGATGCTTTAGGATAGAAAGTCTACAATTGTATCTTATAATATCAGGCACAGGGTTTCTACAGTTGCTTTTACTTGTGAAACTTGAAGTACAATCTGCTAATAATACATCTGTATAAGTGGGATTAGGAGTGTTTGTCACTGCTCTTCTTCTACACTTGATATTATAAGTTCTTTATGTAATTTGGAGAAGACAGCATACTAGCATGCATAGACACAAGGACAAAAACATCTTGGCATTTATATCATCCATTTATTTAAACAATATTGCCACTGAAATTGTACACACAAATTTCTTTACCCACTAGAGGGGGCTCCAGACACTCAACTGCAAGTGCACAGTTGGAGGATGTGTTGCAAGGTTGTCTGTGCTGTTAATAAAGCACAGTGTACAGGCTGTACTATTTCATTACCAACAGTACAAGACTGTCTGCAATATAAGGAGAGTCTGTGGGAAAAGTGTCTGTTTAAAGGACCAAGTTGCATTCGAAGATCTGATAAGGATGATGAATGTGTGATGAGCCCTAATTGGCTGGCCATTTAGAACCTTCAGGATCAATAACATTCCTGGTGGTATACAGATCAATAAGAAACATGGCTGCTTCAGTGAAATCGCCAAGCCTCTGAAACATCTTAGACCAAGAGCTCAGATATTACAGAAATTCTCAATAATTTAAAGTGTTTCATAATATGCTATTGTCATGGTTGACTGTGGGAATGCTGTTCCTTTGCAATAACTGAATCCTTAACCTTCATTCCCGCCTGCTGTGATCGAGATTCATTTGAGAGTGTTTGCTTGCTTTCCTTTGATGGGACTGTAAGTGGTGTGTGAAGGCTGGTGTGTGCTTATTTCCGTGTGTGTGAGAAACCCAATCTAATACTAACAGACACACCTCTTCATCCTCTTGCGCTCTCCCATACTTAAATCTTAGACATTCCCCTCCTTTTTACTCTGCTCTATTTCGCCACGCTGCTGTAACACACACACACACACACAGACACACACACACACACACATAGACACACTTAAAACCCATGCACACTGATGCACATGCTCGCACACAAGCACACCCTCCCAGTACCCCATCTCCTAGGGAACACAGGGATGTCTCTATGGCAACAAGCTGCTTGCTCCACTAATGAACCGGTTGCCATGGTGACCGGGTTGGCTGTGCGCGAACAGAGACACTGAATAAAATAGAGGGAGAAAATGTTATGTTACTCCTCTGCACAAAACCCCCGTGCAGGGTTTTATCTCTTTCTTTGTGGGACACACATACACACAGAAATGCACAAACACACATAGAACCGTGAGTGTGTGAGGAGATTAAGATGAGTGACAAAGAATGAATGAATGTTCTGTGTTACAAGAAGCGTTGGCTAGAGACAAGAGCACATGCAGTAATGCAGTACGAGGCAGGGATCCCTGCAGCTGGCAGCTCTCTGCGTGGGCCAATCATCCTGCTGCTGCCTCAAGGTCAGAAAGCAGCCCAACTCCACTCTGGACAAGAAGAGGGAGAGATATAGAGGGAGGAAGAGCGAGGTGGGGGGGAGCGGTGCCAAAAACCTTCTGTCAGCCATCTGTGTAGTGAGTTACGTTCCACTTTGCTGACTGAGCCTCTTAGCCGTTATGCGTGTGGCCATTCGCGACCCCACCAGAGACACTATAAGCTGCACCAAACTGACGCTTGTATCCTGTGTGCTAACTAAGGCAACTGGGAAGCCACTCACTTTACTCTGGCACTGTCTCCCCCTCCTGGCTCAGGGGGGGAAGAACCTCAGTGTGCTGCAGTCAGTGGGAGCACCCACTGTCACAGAGCTGTACTGTAGGACAGTTGTTCCAAGCTGGAGGCCAGGACCTCTCCAAGGCCTCCAAAGATACAATTCTGGGTTCACAAGAGACTACCAGAGGAGAAAAATGTTTTACCCAGACATCTTTGTAAAAAAAAAATCAAGAAAATCCTGAAAATGACACTTAATGTGACTAATGTACTGTATATTAACAGAAAATATTCAGATCTCCTCACTTAATGCAAAATTTATAATGTTGTAAATGTATTTTCTATTTAAGCTACTTGTCATTTTCCTATCACTTTACTGTCAATAATCCATATGAATGCATTTTTTAAAAAATGTATGCAATAAAAAAACCTCTCATTTACAAAAGTATTCAGACCTTTAATTCATTACTTTGTAGAGGCCCTCTTGGCAGCCAGTACAGCTTCAGGTCTTCTTGACTGATTCTACAGGCCTTGCACACCTGAATTTGAGCAGTTCATTTCGTTCTTCCGCATAGACTCTGTCAAACTTCATCAGATTGGATGGCAAGTGTCTATGAACTGCCATATTCAGGTCTCTCCTGTTGGCTTGAAGTCAGGGTTTGGCTCTACTACTCAAGGACAGTCAAAGACTTGTCCTGAAGCCACCCTAGTTTATACTTGGCTGCACACTTTGGTTCACTATCATGCTGAGAGATGAACCGTTCCGCCTGCAGTCTCACGTCTGTGGAGCAGGTTTTCTTCGTGTGTTAGGCTGCATTCATCTTTCTTTCAGTTCTGACCAGTCTTCCTATTCCTGCTGCTGATAAGCAACCACATAGCATGATGCTGCTACCACCATGCCTCACTGTAGGGAGAATGTTAGCAGGTGATGAGCAGCGTCTGGTGTTCAACAGGCGTAGGGTTTGGAGTTCTGATTTTGTCTCATCAGACTAGATAATCTTTTTCCTCATGCGCTTAGAGTCTGACAAGCTCCAAACAGACTGCCTTCTGTCTAGCTGCTCCACAATAAAGGCCTGATTGATGAAGTGCAGCAGAGATAAACTGTCACCCGTCCAGTAGGCTCTTCATCTCTGTAGAATACTTGTGAAGTTTTATTAGAATTACTGTTGGACTCCCATTACTCAGTGTGACTCTAGGAGGAATCCTGATTCCAAACTTAAACCATTTCACAGTTATTTATTTTTTTCTTGAGATTATTTATTTATTTATTAGATAATGATAGCAGAGAGACAGACAACAAGTTGTGACCCAGGGACTTAATGCTTGAGTGCATATTGGGTCACTCCTCCATTTTACTATTATTGAGGCCACTGTGCTCTTAAGAACATTCAAGGATTTAGAAAAGGTTTTAGAAACTTGCCCTGATTAGTGATTCACCACAGTTTTATCCTGAAGGTGTACAGAGAGTCGGACTTCATGGCTGTTTTTTGTCCTGACATGCTGTTTGAATTGTGGGCTCTTATATTCACAGTTGTGTAGCCTTGTAAACTATAATTCATTCACTTTGTCACAAGTGGACTCCGATCAGGTTCTAGAGAGACACCCAAGGATTGTTAAAGGAAACAGGACCACAGTTTAGACCTACAGCAAAGGGTCGGAATACTTTTGTAAAGATACTTGCATAAAAAAGGCTAGAAACAAGTTTTCTCTTTCTCACTATGGGTTACTAATTGCAGGATGATTGAAAAAGGCCAGTTGTAACCATTGAAAATTAAATATACAATGACAAAGTGTGCAAAAAGTGAAGTGCTATGATTAATTTTTTAATTAACAGTATATGACACTATCTGATTGTTATCGCCGACTAATTACACCTTGAAGAGTTATTTAAGTGAACCCATCTTAGAGGTTTATTGAAAAATTTCTTTGGTAGAACTGATGACAACTTAGTTATCTAAGAAATGTGGCCCCAACTATAGACTTCTTTGGAAACTGCTCACAAGCCAAGAATGCTGATTTAATCTTAAAAAAGATGTTGGATTTACAAACTTCTTACATGTTTTTTATGTGAAGTCTTGGCCTAACAAGTAACTAGCAGCAGCTGTGAAATAAATGTTGTAAAATGCCTCAAAACCACACTTGACAGAGCTTTCATGAATTATCTTTGCATGACTAAATGAAACATTGGCATTGACATATATTCTCTCTTTGGTGCATATACTAAAAAGCCCTGTTCCACTCTATCAAGCCAAAACGGATGGAAGCCACTGCTCTTTAACAGGAACCTAGCTGGTTTGTTTCCCTTTGTCACCTCCATCCTCTGCTCTACTTCTGGTTCAGAAAAGTTCAAAATGCCCACATTTTATCATCCATGCATTAGTTACTGTTCATTTTGCAGGCACAGATGGTCTGACAAAATATTACAGGTCATTTCATTCTGTATGAGGCAGACTGCAGCTTGAGGTCCTCAGGCAGGCTTCTGTTTATAGGATTAAATAACTAGTTTATGAATATTTGTGGCTTTTCAAAATGTATGCATATATGAAAAGATAAGACTTCTTCTGGGTATTTTGTCTTTTAGATGAATTCAAAATGTATATTTTTTCCTTCATAGCTCCTTGTGTCTACAGTAATGGGTTTGATAAACACAGTCCAGTTGCATGTTTATGATTTTTTACACCTGTTCTGAAAACACAGCTTTGTTAACCTGATCTCCATTTAACTGTTATTTATTCCATGTATTCCACATCACATTTGTTGCCTTTTGTATGTCTTACTTTTCAACCATTGCTTACTGTATGGGGTCATTTGTTAATGTCTTGTGAATCACAGCTGTTTTTGAAATGCGTCATCCGTAAGATGCAGGGTAATTTATATTGCTTGACCTTATGAGTTTCTCGCTCTAACGGTGAGCTATATGTACTTCTGTATCTCTTGCAGAAATGTTTGCGGTTTAATCCAGATGCCACAGTGTGGAAGGCCAAGCAGCAGGTGCTTTGCTCCCTGACAGAATCTCTGCGAGATGTGCTCAACTATGGTCTGTTCCAGCCCGCCACAGACGGCCACGATGCCAAGTTCCTGGAGGAGGAGAGGCTGCTCAGAGAGTACCCACAGTCCTTTGAGAAGGGGGTACCATATTTGGAGGTACTATTTCAGTCTGGTATTGACACAGTTGCAAGAAACACTTCTACCGTACTGTAGAGCATGTGATGTAGCCTGGATGTCCTGAAGATGTCACTGTGCAACAAAAACTGATTCTGATGTGCTTCCTCCTAAATACATTTCAATAAATGTGCAGTGTGTTTAAGAAACAATCCTGAAGTAGAATTTTGTTGTCTGAATCAGTTAAATCATCTACCACTTGCTATGCTGAGAACATAATGAATTAAAGTGCCAATAATGTATGGAAGAAACAGACAAATCAACAAAGATGCTATATTTTTACAGCTATGAGATCTATTCAGTAGATTATGATTGCTTTTTGCCTCATATTTTGTGTTCAACATTTTGGATTCAGATCCAAAAAGACAGCTGCATGTTGGACTCCATGTACTGTAACTGTCCCTTGAGTTATGTAAGTTAGGTTATATAAATCTCTGGTTTATGAATGGAGTCTCAGACACACTTCTTAGGAGTATCACAGAACTATTTCGTTTCCCTGATCTGTTTAGTGCTACATCCACTAATCTCTTATCCAGCCTTTACAGTCACCTTCTTTTCATGCTACATTACTAACCAGTGGAGGCTCTAAACCGTTTTTAAACTGCTGTAAAGCCAGACCGTTTCTTTCACATTTCTTGTCTTCAGTGAAGTAGAGGAGGAAGCTTGTATAGCAAACCAGATAAAGCTTCTCTGACAATAAATCTGCAGGCTCCATTTTGTGGATCTAGGCCAAAAGCCGAGAGAATTGAGGACAAAGGCCCTCTGTGTTAGGATTAACACTTCGTTTCCTTTTCTCTTTTTCTGTCTCGGGTTTAGTTTCGTTATAAGACCAGGGTGTACAAACAGACAAATCTGGATGAGAAGCAACTGGCCAAACTGCACACTAAGGTATGAAACCCATCTGCCTTATCTCCAGCATGAGATGTGCATCATATAAATGTACCGGTACAGTCTGAGAGAATGAAGATCAATACTATAGCTATATTATGCATGTCAGTGTAGCCATTTGTGCATGTTCATGTGTGCATATTAAATAAAATGCAAATCCAAATTCACTAATCCCAGTTATACCTACAGAAAGTTAGACAAACAAACCACCACACCCCATACCTGAGAAATGTACCATGGACATGCTTTTTGGTTTCTCTGCAATTTATGAACCACTACACTATATTGTTCTTTTTCTAGTTTTCCTAATTCCTTAGTTGTATTTCACTGTCTGTGATGCCCTGACCCATCCTGTACTCTGCTGTGGACATGCAGGCCAGCTTGAAGAAATTCATGGATTACATTCAAACCAGCGCTGTGGACAAGATGGCCAAGTTCTTAGACAAGGGCCTCGATCCCAACTACCAGGACACTGACACTGGCGGTAAGAGATGCTGTAGAACTTGGGGAGCTGTCAGAATGCCTCTGTCATTTAGCACTTGTCCAGTCAGTTCATTCACGCAGTCATTTCTTTACTCAAAACATTCTGTACTTGTAGTGCAGTGTAGGGCTTTGCGAGACAAAATCAACACATTTATTGAATAAAGGTAAAAGGATTAGTAATAGCCGTTCATAGACATTCATAATGCAGCACCAAACCTACGGCATGAATGTGTATTTGTGCTTCAGCATCCTCAAGCACTGAAATTAGCACACTGGTGACCAGCAGCTATGTGACCTGAGGCTCTGCTTTCTAAACTCACCCTTTAAACTGTCTGCAATCAGCAAACCTCCCCCTATGTCTTCCGCCCTCAACTCTGTGGTATGTTGGCGTAACGCTGTGAAGGATCTGAGCCAATGCTGTTCACAATTTGGTGGCTTTCCTCAGATCCTGTTAGTGCTTAAGGGGCGCAGCAGACGGCTCATTTACAGTTTGGGTGTGCTGCTCGGTGTCGCTCCAGCCGTTCTAGGAGCAAGTGTCAAAACAGAAAACGCGGCCTGTCATTATGGGTGTGAAACACACTGCCACCGCAAAACACATGAGGGCAACAGAGAGCCCTGATGGACCCTTCACCAACATGCCATATTCATATATATCCTCTGAGAAAGAAAGTACATTCAAATCATACTCATGAAAATCATATTTCTGGTGTTTAGTGCTACATGGTGCATCACAGTTGGATACTGGATCCTGGTTTTGCAATTCTGTATTAAAGAACAGGAAATGATACAAATACGAAGAACAAAATAAAATTGAAAGTGAAGTTCAGAAGATTTATCATTTTTTTAAAAACAAAACCTTCCATTAACCCTCTGGCCGTTGTATTTTCAACCACACTGACCATTCTGAATCTTCATCCCAAAGCACAAAGCATCACGATTTAACCACTGGAAATGTTTTAAGATCCCAAAACCACAGTGTCAGTAGTAGTTCTTCACTTTGTAGTAAAAGTGCATTCACGGCAAAATTGTAATTTCTTGCATTCTCTGTCATCCATATGAGCTCATCTCTGGACAGTAGTTTAAAGGTAGGAGTCCAGCAGACAAAATATTGGCCAGCTTTAAGCCAGTTTTAGTTAAAAAAAAAGAAGGGCTGGATGTTAAGGGTAAAGAGAGTAGTCTTTGTTAGAAAAGGTGTTTAGTATCAACCAAAATCTACAGAAATTGTCAACTATGCCATCCTCATGGCTTGAAATGGTTTGCTCTTCTTTCTCCTGTCAAGGTGTTCTGACAGTAAGTTCATGAACAATAAATGTAGCATTAGGTCTGTGCAGGCAGGGCAAACAGGTGATCAAAAACCTGGAGAAAAACATGGTGTTCTGTGGTTCTGGGACAGAGATATCCCTCCATTGTTAGCACTTCTTACATTTGACCTGTCAGCCTCCCTGAAACTCTCTCACCATGCTCTCCAGAAGTCTCACAGTGAGTGCCTTTAATAGGACATAAAATAATTCTGCCAGATTCAGCCTGGCTCCTGTCAGTAGGGGCTCACTTCCATCTCTGCCAAGGGACCTGCTAAATGGGCATTCCCTAAGTCATCCTGACATGGTAACTTCAGAGGAACTGCAGTCAAAACATTTCCCCAAATAATTTGTACCTGAGATTTACTGACACTGTTCAAAGATAAAAGCCTGCAGTCTTTTTCCTCTTTGCCAAAAAAAATCTCTTGTCACCATGGCAGCCGGTGCTCTGTACCCTATTTTTACTGGGAACACTTTGAATGTTTTTATTCCTCTAGGTGCCATTGAATTTTCTTGTTGAAGTGGGTCAAGTGTGTGAAGAGTAATGTGACACAGCATTGCTGTTATTTTAAATAAATTTTGTAACACTTCTTTGGTGCTTCATTTGATGTCTGTGTAACAGCAAAGTGCCAATGCATTGGCAGGAAAAACAGCTTTAGCTTTTAGTTGGAGGCCAACATTGCTACCTGTTGGATGAAACCAGTCTTCAAATCTCCAGAGTAGCTTTTATTTCCCCTGACGCTTCAGCAGAAAAGAATATGAACACTTACAACTTACTAGCTGAAATGTCTCTGGATGTCCAGTGGAGTAACTTGGAAGAAGAATGATGCTGGTAGGATTTAGGGTTGATGTGTGATGTATGGAGATGCTGTGTCTTCACATCTGAAACATTCATGTCTTAAACTGTAAAGTAGGGATCTCAGAGTTTTAGACCAACGACTAATTGATTAGTCATTTTAATTATTTTTTTAAGAAAATAAAGTCAAAATTCATTTTTTACTCCTGTGTGACAGTAAACTGAATATATTCGAACTACAGACAAAACATTAGATGACCTCATCTTTGACTTTGGGAGTCACTGACTGACATTTTTAACCTTTTTCTTCATGGCTTAAAGGACTAACCCATCAGTCGAGAAAATAATCCACAGATTAATCAACAGGAAACAATTTTATACAAACATTCATGGTTTCTAGCGGATGATGATGGTGATCTCCTGACTTTTCGTCTTGCACCACCATGAAGTTCACATGCTTGATTACTGTTGGATACGTAGCTACGACATTTGTCAGTTGTTTATACTTCCCTTGGGATAGAGTGATCACTTATTTGTTAGCCCCTGATTTTATCTCAAGTACCAACAGCTGTTCAAAAGTTCAGTTTGTTCAATATGACTAATGTGTCTGCCTCAGCATTTTGTGCAAATTTTAGCATGCTAACTTGCTAAACTACCACCATGTGATCATGCTAGCATTGTGACTTTAGCATTTAGCCCAAAGTAGCACTGTGTAGAAATATTTTAATAAGTCTGTCTCATTGATGTTCAGCAGGTGGTAGCAGCAAATGTACAAAATGTAGCACTGCACATGAAAGACTGTGAAGAAGGAGACTTGGTGTTTTTTTTTCACACATTTTATGTTGAAGAAACTATATCCACCATGTCTGTGAAACCTTACTCACAATGTGTTCTGGTAGGATATACTGAAAGTAAACAACTTTGTCGATTTAAACTGCACCTAAGTTTTTAGCTTTTCATCATAAACAGTTATAATCAGTGGAACAAATGTTTTTTATTTATTTATGCAACACTAACAACCCAGGGGTTTAAGTTAAACAGTGCATTGACATTCCACTGACAGAAATAATAAACAAAGCACATTTATACAGTGTATGATAAGCTTTCCTGCTTTAAAGTCCAAAATGCTTTATCGTATTACTTGAAATCAAAAAAGACAAAAAGATTCAAGAGAGGTGATCAGGTTGTTGTGTTTTGTGGAATTTAAGTGGATTGTTTTTGGTCTAATCTGCAAGGAGAAAACTGCTATTCTTTAGGAATTCAAATGAGGATGCCTCAGAATAATTAGATTTTGAGATGCCTGCTCTTGGTCAGTCCCTCTGACCATTAAAAACTCTATGTCTGTCTCTGTTTTTGCTCCTTAGAGACTCCTCTGTCCCTGGCAGTGCAGTGTGAGCCAGGTGGAGGTGAGGCCATCCGGGTCCTGGTGGAGGGAGGGGCTCATATTGACTTCCGTGCCAAAGATGGACTCACACCGCTACACAAGGCTGTTCGAGGCCACCGCCATACAGCCCTGCTGGTAAACATTCACACATGTTGTTCTCCTTTTGTGGAAATGATGTTATTTAGCAGTAAAATGCAATGGGTTTTCATTTCTTACACCATAAAAGGAGAAAATCTACACCAGAGTATTTATCTGCAAGATGGATATTTGCCCTGAAATTGATACAGCATTATCCTCATTTGTGTTACTGTATAAGTAAACAAGCTGAAGACAGAATAAACAGACCCTCCCACTCAGCAATCCACACCCACCCACACACAAAATGCACGCAAACAAAAAGCTCTATTATTTTGTTCAGCAAGAGTGGAAGAAAAGACATTCACATCCAGATTGCTTGGTTTTTCTAAGGCATGTGGCATATTTACATTTTAGCTGTTTATCCAGGTTTTCAGCTCCCAAATTGCCAAGAATACAGGTAGAAACTCATTCAGAGGGAGATAATTGCATGTGTAGCATTGATAAAGCCCATGTTTTCCACAAAGGAAAGAAAATCGGTTAGACTGCAGAAGGGTTTGCATCAGGCTCTGATTGAATACATAATTTTCTCTAGCCTGAGGTGTTGCGTGACCTCTCTGAACCCCTGGCTATGTGCTCCCATCTTGATTTAAATTCCATGAATATTCCTCGACTTGAAGTTGGAACATCACCTTGAGATATTTGTTCTTCCTGCTTTCTTATTGTTTTAGCTCATAAAAGTTTTAAATCGTCTTTATTTCCCTGCATAATGTCTCAGACACCCTGACTGTTATCATTGCTATCAGGGTTTGAGAATGGCCCGTAGACAAGGTTTCATTTTCTGTTGTCTCCTCCTGCAGGTCCTACTTTCACTGGGTGCGTCTCCAGACTACAAGGACCGACGAGGGCTGACGCCACTTTACCACACTGTGCTGACAGGGGGCGACACCTCCTGTTGCGAAACACTGCTTTACCACCGCGCCAAGCTCGGCATCAGGGATGAGAACGGCTGGGACGAGACACATCAGGTAAGCATATATTTTTAAACGTGTGCTAAAGACCTCACGGGAACCTAAATGGATTTTTAAGGGGAATCTCCAGAGAACTTGCAATAAAATGAAGAAAATATTAAAATATATTTAATGCAAATAATCCTCCATCTGCTCAGTATACAGTTGATATAAAACTGAATCAACAGCAAAACTTCCTAACAGCCAAACTTTCTAATGGGGTCAGTGGCCTAATTTGAGTCCTGCACCAGAAAACCACTTCAGGATGTTTGGGGTTTTTTCGTGTCTGTAGTTCATATTGCACAAGTGTGCATGCATCACTGTTTGTAATGTAGCAGTGTACTCTGTGTTCCAGTGTGTGTCTACGTCAAAACTTACTCACGCCATGAACCACCACACCTCTCACCCTTCATCCTACCCATCCTGCTTCTGTGGCCTCATATAACAGCTGTGAAGTGGACAGGCAAGGCCAAAAGGAAAAATAAAGGTATCAGCCTGTTCATCTCTGCGATCACGCACACTTCATCAGCATCTGTCTCCTCAGCTCTACTTGACAGTCTCGGACTCCATTGTACACTGTTTCTGAGTGTGAGCTTGTGTGTGTGTGTGTGTGTGTGTGTGTGTGTTTGGTTCATAGGTTCACCAATGTAGCAGCTCCATTTTGTATTCTTCAAATTTGTATATTCTCATCTCCTGCATTTGAAGGCTTCAGGGTTTGAATTAGTTTTTTATTGTCAGAGTGGAACCAGAGCAACAAATCTCCACTGAAACTCATAAAAATGAAATTCTGTTGTGTTTTGTATTGCATCTGTGTGCTGATGTTTTTTGTCTGTTTTGTTTAAATATACAGTATATCCAAAAGAAACAAAACAACAACAACAACAAACAACCAGCAAAGTCCAGTTAGTTCAGTAAAGTGATGCAGTGTTTCCAGTAATACTTTATTGTAAGGGTACAAGTTATATGCTTACATAATGCTTAATTAATGCAAGACCCAAAATGATTAAATGCATAAGTTAATGCAGGATTTATTACAAGTTCCTGTTGCTCTCTGTTAACAGATGATCAACTTGCTACTATCACTTTATGTAAACAATTTGCTCTTACTAGATCATGATAGTGGGATTTCAGTTACATAAAGTTTATTTCTATAGCTGTATTTATGTTTATTATGTAAATGTTGCAACATAGAACCAGTTTGATTAAGAAAACATCTTCATATTTTTATAAGAACGGATTCTGTTTGGCTTTTAGAAAGAGCCTGAACATGTTGTGACTGAAATGCAGCTAATTTAGTTGCTTATCAATTAACGTGTGAAGTAACTGTTAAATTAACATCCATTCAATTGATGATCAATTAAGTGTGACCACACAACAAAGTTTTAGTGATTTGATCAATTGTTAATGGTTAATGGCAGCAGGAATTCATGATACATCCATATGTTATCCATGCATTGAAACATCCTGATTTGTGCATTAATTAAGCATTACCTGAACATTTGATCTGTCCTCTAATTGTAAAGTCTTGTCGTCTGTCTTCCTATGAAATAAATAATGGGTGAAGTGGTGGGGAGAAATTCCTCCCTTGAATCCATCACTTTCTTATATTAGAAGACTTTTAGTTCATTATCATGCTTATCACGGTTCCTTATTACTAAGAGTGATGTTGAAATCAGCATTTATTATTTAAACCAGTAATGTAGCATGAAATGGAAAAAGTGTGGCTCTACGTGCAGTTTAATATACTTTACAGACTGATGTAGATTATTTGCCAAGTTGTTACCTCAAAGGACAGCACCAGTCGATCAGAAATGAGTGATCACATATTAGGATTAAAACATAAACACTGATAATTAAAAGGAAGAAAATGTTTTTTGATATGTAGTTGTAACGCAGCTGTATGTGTGTGTGTACATAAAACGATGAGGCTTATTGTTCTCGCTGTGATTATTGTTATTGTGGGATCTCACTTGTGTTCTCTCACTGTGTTCTCGCCCTCTGAGTTCGGAGGTGGTGTTAATTAAATCTGCTGTCACTTTATAACTGTCACCTTGTGCCTCTCTCTGTCATTGTCTTCTTTATCCTTGTTTGCATCTACGCGTCTCTCCTCTCTTTAATAAGCAACCACATAAATCTCTCCCCTTTTAATCTTCCTTACATCTCTCACTTTCTCTCTTTTTTTCGTATTGGAAAACCGTTTACCACATCCTCCTGCGCTGTCTTTCTCTCTTTTCAACTCTCCTCCTTGATCTGTTCATCCTCAGGCCTGTCAGAATGGCAACTCGCAGCATCTGGAGCACCTCCTCTTCTATGGGGCGGATTCTTCCTCCCAGAATGCCTCTGGAAACACTGCCTTGCACATCTGTGCTTTATACAACAAGGTATTTCATTGGGCAGACACCAAATGTCAACTCCTATAAAGGCTATTTAGCTTCTGACAAAACAAATGCTGTGAAATGGGTTTTAAATAAGATACTGACTTTTTAGTTTAAGTTTTCTGAATCTTGAAACGCCTTCTATCCTAAAATAATTTTAAAAATGTGTATGTGCTTGGCAAAGAATTTTGAGGAAGTACACAAAATTATCTACAAAGTCTAACAAGGAAATGTCAAAAGAAGAGAATACTGTATCGTCTAAAGCCAATGTATACTGTGAACAAGTTACATGCTTTTCTATGTGGAGCAGTAATTATACATTTATTGTCTTACATTAAATGCACATTAATCAGTGCTGTTTTCTGCAGGAAAGCTGTGCACGAATTCTGCTCTACCGAGGAGCAAATAAAGACACAAAGAATAACAGTGGGCAGACCCCCTTTCAGGTAATGGCTGAGTGTCTGGCTGGGTAATTATGCGTGTTGGTTGGCTGTATGGTTTAGTGTCTTATTAAGTTAACGTAGCAGAAAGTGCCAGGGCCTAATTTCACTTTAAACCATTACTGTGCTGCGATGCACACAGAGGTCCCAGGTGGCGAGGTTGCATGTGACCCCTTAATCTGGATACATTAACTCTATCTATGCAGAAAATGCCAGCTGAGACAATCTGTTGTTTTCTCTCTCAGACACGAACTCACAAACAGCAGAGAAGACAGCATGGAGAAAGCTTTTAAATGTGCTGGATTGTGTGGTGACCTGTGTAGTTTGTAAAATAAAATATAAAAAAATTACAAAGCAATGCGCAGAAATATGTACCAACAAGAGAGTACAGAGACACGGAAGAATGAAACAATCAATGAAACGATCCATTTGTTTGTATTAATTATGATCTAAACACAACACAGACACAAATCTTGTTTCCATCACTTGTAAAATTGCCTATTTGAGGACCTGCAAAATTAGGCATTTTTCATGTATGTGATTGAACAGATTTAACAGCTACAGTACTTAATATCAACCAGAAATACAACATTGTACATGTGTGTGTTTGTTTTCATCAGGTGGCTGTTATGTCTGGCCATTTTGAGCTGGGTGAAATTATTAAAAACCACCGGGATACAGATGTGGGTGAGTGCTGTAGCTGATGTCTGGTCTGAATTTTTCACGAGGCTTTGGAAAGTTGTAATCATCTGTAATGTGCATTGACAGTTCTAAAATTATACACAGGTTCTCCATGTTGGAATTTCAACTTTTAGTCAGTCAATGAAGGGGAAAGGATTGATCAATTAAAGGAAAGATCAACATAATATACACAGGAGTATACTGTAGCAGCATTTAAAAGTAAATGGTAATATGGCAAGACATGTTTACATGGAAAATATGAAGAAACATGCATCAATGTATGTAGAAGGATGTGTAAACTCACAAAATCACTGTTTCCTCTCTCCCGTCTCCCTTCACCTCCCAGTTCCCTTTGTGGAGTCTCCAAAGTACGCCCCCCAGAGGCGGGAGAGCTCCCGGACGCTGACAATACCCCACCCTCACCCCTTCCTGCGGGCCAACAGTGACAGCAGCATGAACCTGCCAGACTGGATGGCAGTGCCCAACGCCCCGAGCACCAACATCGTCTCTGTGCAGGTTTCTGTGTTTGTCTGTGTGCGACCGAGTTCACAGTCTAAACTCTTGACACTGGAAACAGTTCACAAAGCACCAGAAAGTCAGCGTAACTGCTTGTTAAAGACTGGATTGGAGACTGTGCCTCTCTCGATGCTAAAACTTTTGCCCTTGAAGACTTGTTATCCACGTTGACTCACAAGTGGAGGCTGATTACTGACATTGGAAACAGCAGCTAACAAAACAATCTCACGTCAAGGTTTATTTAAGAACACTTTGAGTCCATTTTAGTAACTCAAATTTTAGTATGACTGCTGTAAAACTCACAACAATTTGCACAAGAGCAACATTACATGAAATTTTTTTAGCCGAACAAGATTTAACACATCAAAAACAAGGATTTTCCAACTGAACTGTCCGTGCTGCTGTGATGTGGTGCTTGTTGTTTTTCTGTCCATGTGTGTGTTTGAGAGAGAGCTTTGAAGGTCTTTAGTAAGTCTTAAAACAGCTCGGCCAGAAAATTGACTTTGAAGTTTAGATTTCCGTTGAGTTGCCTGTTTTATTCTACATTTAATTTGATTAATCCAATAAAGTACAGCTATGGTTAGATTTATCATTTCCTCTAAACCTGACAGCTTGGAGAAATGGTTAATGCCCAGATAATTAATATTTCCTTTGCACAGGAAGAGGGTTCATTGGCTTTATTCCAGCTATTCATGATAGTACAATGAAGTAGATGACCTTTGTCAACCTCTAGTGGTGAACACTGCTAATTGCAGCACCTTATCTCTTGCCCTCTATGTATTTCAGTTATTATGTGCATTGAGGCAGAAAATAAATAAATCATCTGACATTATAATCTTTTCTACGTTGATAGTCCATAAACATGCAAAACTTAATAAAAATACATAATTGATGAGACATTTTACATGAAATTGATTATGTTTATCATATTTTATTCATGTTGATGTTATAATCTGTAAATGTGTGCTCTTAAAGACACAGATAGTAGTAATCAGGACTGCTTTTATGACTAATTATAATTATTATGTAATTATATGTCAGACAAAGGTAATTTGTCAGAGCCAGAGAAGAAGATGTTTAACAATGAAAATTGAAAAGAACAAAAATTTGTGTGCCTTGTGTGAAATTATTTGAAATGCTACAGATTAATGTTTAATGAGCAGACTGTTGTGTGTAGCTGCAGTGGTTGATATCAGCTCTATTTTCTCACCTCTCCTCCCTCCTCTCTTTCTGTCTTTCACAGGGATATAAGCATACAGGAACCCTGCGGAGCTCCAGCAGTCCCAGAGGGGCGAGGACACGCTCCCCGTCCCGTGGGAGGATCGGAGATAAGGAGGACCGGAGCAGGCAGAGTCGGAGACAGGGGTGAGTGGAGAAGTCTCAGAAGAAGGAGCTGGTGAACAGGGATATCTCTTCAACTTTCCAGAATACTGTAGGTTCTTATCGGCAGGTCAGAGTGCATTTGACTCTTTCAGCTGGGTGTCTGCGGGTCAAAGAGTACTGAGAATGCTTTAATGTTGTTTTAATTTTATGAGGAGAGATGGTTTTCTACTGTTAGCTAGGATTCTCTGAAGATCTATAATCACTTAGACCAACTATGTCTCCAAATAATTACATTCCCCTGCAACTAAACTGCATTTTCGATTTCCATTTGAAAGAAATCCATTCGTCTTGGTAAGGTAACGGTGTAACACAGTAGAAAACATGTCCACCTAAACACCTAAATGTTGTTTTTCACTACTGATTGGTAAAGTTTAGGTAACACAACTACTTGGCTAGGTTTCGGAAAATATGGTTTGGGTTAAAATACACCTGTTGGAAGCTTCTGCTCCATTTTCTGGGATACCAAGGTTACAAGTCCCTCTAGTCTAAATTCTAATTGGTTGGCTGAAACTGGAAAGAAATAAAATAAATGGTAAAGGTTTGTTGATTTGAAAAAAAATTGTGATGTGTCATAGGTGTAAACTGAGATAAAATATATTTCCTTCTAAATATAATTGAGAATGCAATTAAATTTTATAGGAATGTTATTTTTTGGAGACCTGAGCCATACAATTTTTCTTTAAACAGAACCTCTGTCTGACTCATAATAAGTTATATTATTAATATTGGTAGGGAGAATTCAATAAATACCAGGATCAGTGAATAGAATTAAATAGAATAGACTGCAATTCCTATTTGATCATTTCATAGCGTACAACGAAAAAAAGCAGCAATCCTTTTATCGCATTCACACAATCAGACAACAGTAAGAAATGTGCAATGATATAGAATTAGAGTAGGAATGTGTACAAATGTAACCTATGAAACAGTGATGTAGATTATTGTTGTATTAAAGCATTATAAAAACAGCAGTGCACCTGATTTTACACCTTTTTACAAATATAATGGCTTATAGTTGTACAATTAAACCTTCAAAATGCACAGTTTAGTCAAAAATTTTAAGTAGCCAGTCAAAGATTTCCCCAGAAGTAGGAACCGCATTTAGCAATAGGGTTACACATACCTACAGGGAGTTTTGAGTTTTAAACCGCAGTCTCAAATCATCTGCTCACCTTCTGTTCCTCCCTGACAGACCGGCTCCTGCCACCACCACTGTACAGACTGCAGGCCAGCGGAGACGCCTCTACAGCGCCGTCCCAGGACGAGTCTTTGTAGCCACTCGAGCACACTCTGCACAGGGAGAGCGAGAAATCAGCTTCAATAAGGGAGACAGGGTCAAAGGTGGGTCTGTGTGTATTTTCGTATTATCTTAGTCAATGTGTGTATGTGTGCAGAAGCATATACTTCACTTTGTCTTCTATGTAAACCCAAGGTGTCTGTCTGGCTGGGAGGCTGTCTGTGACGTTGTATTTCCCCTGGTGCTAACATGACTGGATTGTAATAAAAACCACTGAAGCTCTGCTCTCTTATGTTACCTCCAGAGATGTGTGGAAGAGTATTTACCCCGTAACAGGCTCACACTTGTAAAAATACACTGAAAGCACATTAAGAGACATATAAAGCAACTTTACAGACACCTTTAAAAGATTTAATGCAACATGAGGTTACATGTGCTGTAGCCTGTCTGTGTTTGGGGTTTTGGCATGGGCCCAACCAGCTGCTGGCTGTAGGGGTTTAACATTTTCAGAGGTGAGATTTAATTTACAGCTTTTAAGCTAACACCATTTAGTTAACTGATAAAGTATTTTGGACACAAAGCCAGATGCTGCATACCAGAACACTCAGTTATCCTCCTAGCATTAGCAAATAGTATGCTGGCAAATATCCAGTGACCACACAGCCTTATATGTACCACTGACTAATCAAGGTGTTACTGCTAATGTGCTACCAAGCCAGTCCAGCAGGCACACAGCAATATAAGCATTTAATTGAAGGTGTATTACTAGCCACGAGATTAATTGAAATTCACAGCTTTTCTGTGTTTGTTTTCTGCATCCAGTCTATATGGGGTGATGACAGTGTGAGATCCAGCCACTGTGCAGGCCAAAAAACAAAAAACAAAGGCAATAAATGAGCTAAAGTGGCTAAAAATCTCTGTGAATCTGCAGAGTTGGTGGCAACCCTCTGGTATTCACTCAAGCCTGGAGACTACAGATGGCTGGACTGCTAGAGGCGTGCATTATAGCTGTTCAGCATCCCTTGACGAAACAGTGACATTAGAAATACGAAGAAGACGAGAAAAATAAGAGATTCACCGCAGCTAGTGGGATTCATCTGCTAGAGACCATGAATGATTGAACACAATTTCATAGGAATCTAACCCAATGTTGTTGGGGTATTTAAGTCTGAATCGGGAGATGTTCACATCAGGTTTGTTGGCAGCACACCAGGCCAGATCCAACTGTCTTCAAATGAGTTTGTAAAATGGTTATGTCCTAACATGAGTGTAAGGTCTATATATGTTTGTATTCAATGTCTGCAGGTATGAATATGTGTGTGTTTGTGAGTGAGTCTAAGGTGTCTCCAGGTATGTATGTCTTGGTGAGTATGTAGGAGGTTTGCATGTCCGTGTGCGTGTCCACATTATTTCTTTTCTGTCTCTATAACGTTGTTGTCTTTTCGTGTGTGTTCATTTCTCATTGGTTTTCTCCCTCTGTGTGTGTGTGTGCGTGGTGTGGTGCATGTTGTGTTGCCTTTTCTTAACAAGCTTCTCTTTCCTGCCCCCGCCTCTAGTGCTGAGTGTTGGCGAAGGCGGGTACTGGGAGGGGACAGTCAGGGGTCGCACAGGTTGGTTCCCCTCTGACTGTGTGGAGGAAGTGATGCTTCGAAGCCAAGACAACCGATCAGGTGATCACCACCGGTCGCACACAAACACACACAGCAGGCTTATCCGGAAAGCACTTCTTTAGCAGAGAATTTTGCTAAATGTAAAGCCTGACAACAAGTTAACTGCTCGTGTTGAATTTTTGTGCCTATAAAGATTAAAGACAATAAATGTAAATGTTCTTCTATTGAATTATATATAAGGTTTGTGCTCATTTAACATGATCAGCATTAAGTCTGCGACTAAGAGTGCTATTTTAATTATGGATCAATATATTAATTTTTATTTGGATTCATTGTTTTTTTCACTAAAATGTTTAAAATAATTAAACAAGACTAAGAATTTTGCAGTCATGCTAGCAGCAGCTTAGAAGCTGTATCAAGGCATTGTGGTGCTTTGAGCAAAATGCTCCACATACCACCGGCATGCTACAGTAACAATGATGGTTTAACATGGTGATATTTAGCCTATATAGTGGTTACCATGGTCACAACTTTACCTTGTTAACATGCTAACATATAGTGATTAACACCACGTACAGCTGTTTAAAAGACAATACCTTTTGTAGCTCTGTGCTAGTAGCATTCAACATAAGGGCAGGTGAGAGGACTGTAGACACAGGCCATTTGGTGGCATTTTACAAGGTAAAACTGTATTACTGTAGTCCTGGTATCAAGCCCATGTATTAATGGGTTCATCTGATTTTGCCTCAATCATTTAATTGGTTAATAAAATAGTTTATAGATCAATCAGGTAATCAACCAGTTTTCCCAGACTTAATGTGTGTTTTCATCATTGCTTTAGATGTAGATTACATGTGGCCTGACAAACAAGCCGCTTGTAGAGTAGAGATGCTCCTGTGATAGATTATTACATTGATAGCAGTAATGAAATTGAACAGTCAGCCCTGCGAATAGATTTAATGTGTGTCCAACCATGCTGAAGTCCCTTTGATACTGTGTTACAGAAAGCCGTGGAGAACGAGCCAAAAGGCTGTTCCGCCATTACACTGTGGGATCCTACGACAGCTTTGACGCTCCCAGGTAAGAGTAACAGTAAACTGAGCAACTGCCTGTTTTATCCAAAGATACAGTTACGTGCACAGATTGGTCATGCAGCAGGGGCATAAATGACCCCTATATCACTGTCCATTTACAGGACTGGTGGTGGGGTCCATTTTTTTCATTCATTTATATATTAAAACTGAATACAAAAGAACTTTGGGGCACTTGGATTAACAAAAGAGGCATTTAGATGCTGCAGCTGCCAGAAAGCATGCCATTCTGGTTAAATAAAGGTTTAACCATGACTGTTTTCTATTGTTGTCCTTTGAGCAGCTGAGCAGCTCTTCTCAGGAAATGAGGGGTTAAGTACTTTACTAAAGAGCATGATGTGGCTCATGCATCCTCCCAGTGGGTACTGGAACTCAAACTGACAGCCTTTTCATTATGAGCCTGCTGCTGCACTGTTTAGACTTACAGCACATGCTGGCGGGGGGATTTGTTTGTATGGTGACATACTGTATACATCTACCCAGATAAGATGATTCACAAGTTCCAGTGATACTTTGTGTGATGTAATGTGTTGCGAGTGATTCATGCAGTAGGATGACGATGTGCGAGGGTTCGCTGCCTCCGGTCTAGAAACTGATCTGCCTGCTTTCATACTGGAGTCAGAGGTTTACCAGTTGTGTTTTGACTAGTTGGTTTTGCTGAATTTAACCTGAGCAGACAGGCAGATTTTTTTTTTGTCATATCAGAATTTTAGGGAAAATTTCTTCCTTTGAATGTCTGCATTTTGGCTCCAGGGTGCAGAAGTGCTTTGCTAGATTGCAGTTTTTAGGGTGGGCTGAACTTCTTGGTGCGCTCAGACCACTTTGATGACTAAGCCTGAAATTTCTTTGTGTTGACCACTGTTATGAAATCACCAGATGATCATTCCGGCCCTTGATGACCACGCAGTCTGAAGTTGATGCATATGTATTACTGCGCCGTGAGACCAGCCACAAATACAGCAGCTGAGATCTTTAACTTTTAACAGAAGGTTATTAGGCATTTCTGTGGTAATACAGCTACCATCCACCCACTGCGACTTAATCAGCATCCAATCTTACACAGCTATTCAATCTTAAAGGGCCATTTCACAGATTTTTAACAGGCTTTTTATCTTTATAAAATTGGAAGTATACAGTATGCATATTAAGGATGTTTTCTTCCTTGCTTTGTGCCTGCACTAGGGGTGGCACAACCCTTTTTTCCTCTGTTTTCTCTGGTCATAGTCCACCAATTTAAAAAATTATTACACCTTCCCACAAAAGATCAATAGGTCAGTTTTTTTAAACAGTTTCTACCAGTAAGATTTTATTAATGACAACAGATTAAAGTTAACTAAATATGGGAAGGAATATGTTCATGCTCACCTGGTCTTGGAGATAATATGCTGACACACAAGTAGGGAAAACACTCCTGTATTGACTTTGCTTGTGTGACTTCTCATCATTAACTCAGCCTAATATAAAGTCATTCCCTTTAATATCTTGTGTCTGCATCATGGTGAGCTGCTTTGAGGCAAACTCATTTCAGTGTCCAGGACGTGGACTGAGCAAAGAGAGAGTTATTTACATAGAAATAAAGCCATTACCAATCACATGTATTATTTACGCAACATCATGCCTCCCTCTTCTCCCTCTCTCTCCCCCTCTTTTATCGTTCCCTCACTCATCATCAGTCTTCATAATTCCTTAACTTTTACCTGCTTTTTCCTTCGTAATTTTTTCCTCTAACTGTGCTTCGCTCGCGCACACTTACCCACACTATCATTTATTATTAACATGCTTTTCATCAACAGTGACATTTCATGCGAGCGACACACTCAGCCATGCAAACTTACACACATATGTTTGTACGCACACGCTAGCACACACATCATCGATAATTAAAGCTGTGTTGCAGCATAGACGGAGCCCGAGACTGTTTGTTTGGCCAGGCAGGCAGGAAGGCAGTCAGGCACGGCTGACTCAGAACCGCCCTCACATGGGCCTACTTTCACAGCCTTTATCACTACATGTAATATCTCACCTATTCCTCCTTTCATCCCTCTATATTTGGCCACATCTCCTGACCATCTCTGCATCCCTCCCTCGCTTTCTATTCATCACTGTATTGCTAACCCCCCTGTACTTTTTAATTTTCTTTCTATCACCCTGTCCTCCCTGTGGTGTCTCCATCTGGAGGTCAGACAGTGAAGGGCACTCAAAGGGGAGAGGGGGGTTGGAGAGAGGGACGAAGAGCTTGGATGGAGGAAGAAAGGCATCCTGTGCTTACGAATGGGTGGAAAGGGACATAAATTGTTTCTTGTGCATGCAACAGGAGGCCTCAATAGGGAAGAAAAAAGCAGAAAGAAGGTTGCCCTCCTCTCTATTTTAACTTTCTACATCCTGATCAAAGCAAGACCAGCATGAATCTTTCAGTCTAATATGACACTTTCATTTAATTTTTCAACCAGAACTTCTCCATATTGGCATGACATGATTGGTTGATACGGATGAACTTTTAATTAGAGTGCCTTCCAAGTGTTTCTTCTAGGATTGTGTTTTTCTAAGAGAAGAGAAGAGAAGTCCCTGATAAACAGAGTTGTCTGTTGAGAGAACACATTTTTTAAGTGATCGGTTAAACTAAACTCTGAGGACTGCTGGCAGCCAATCTCTCTCTCACAGATAGAGTTCATAGATATATTTTTGATGTCCACCAATAAAAAGCAGCAGATGTTTTCTGCTCGGTAGCGTATGACGGACGCTTTATATGTAATAGATACGGATTTTCATTCATAAACAGACACTAGCAACTAGAAGACGCTGGTTATTAGGTAATACATTTTAAAGTGCACATCAAAAATGATCAGCTCCTGTTTAGTGTAAGTTCACCAAAGCACCACTCTGACAAATGAAAAAACAGGTCATGTCGGACGATGAATGGATCTATAGCAGCAAATATCTAAGCATAATACATCAAGCCAAAGATGCATTTTATTGCCACAAAGTTTACCTTCTGTTTTTAAGCGGAACAAAGTATATTTTTTTTGTTTTCAAAAGTTTCTCGCCTTAGGATTGGTTTTGTCATATAGCCTGGAATATATAAAGCTGACTGCAATAGCAATGCAGTGTTTTGGAAATTAACAAGACTGATGGGTTGACAATCTGTTTTTGATAAATGCCCCACAGTATCAACATCTCGCTAATGTCTAATGAACAGAGTTGTCCTCTTTGCTACACATTGATCCTCACCTTTTGTCCTGCCCACTGCCTTTTACTGAAAGCTGAATACATCTTGTTGCCTGACGTTTACTGCACCGGACAAGCCATGACATTAATAACAAAGCATGATGAGGGAAACCCAGCAGCCAGCAAGATGAACTGCTTTAACTCGATAATGTGATGTGGCGATTACATTAACAAGAACAAAAGGACTAGGGGATATGACGGCTTAGGAACCATCAGTGACAAATGATAAACAAATCGAGAATTATTATGAACGCATGCCGTGACCCTTCACCTCAGATGTCTTTTTCATCACGTCGCCTGTTGGTCCTCGCCCTACTTCCATCATTCCTCCCTTCTGCGTCTCCTCCTCCCATCTCAGCCTTTTCCCCTCTGAATGGCTGTATTAATATGGTCGAAAGATGTCCAGTGTGCAAATTCAGGTCAGTCAGTCTGTACAAAATTAGAAATGCTTGAATATTTGGATGTGATCATCACAGTTAGGTGAATTCATTTCTTTTCTGTTGTGACAAATGTTAATTTACAGTCAACGTAGCTTTTGCATCTTTGCATTTTAGATGTGTTGTTTCATAAAAACCCAACCACTGATTGTGAAAGAAGGTCGTCACGCATTGCATACAGTGGGCAGAGAGAGCTCAACGCACTGCAGCTGAAGAAAACACATGCAAATAGACTAAACCTTATCACCTCTTGGACAACGTTTACCAAGTATTTCACAAAACTCAACTGCAGTAAAATTAAACACAAGCACTGGAAAACACATTCTCCAATTCTACAGTGCATAAGCAACATGGAAAAACCTGCTGAGCACATGTTTTTTGGAGATACAGAATTAGCAGCATTAACCTTTTTTTAGCTACTAGTTATTGTTGACTCCCGGAAACTGCTGTATACATTTGTTTAGTTATTAAATATGACTTGCAGTGTTTCTCTGTTTATGTGAGATGTCCTGTTACCAACATGTTTTTATGCTGCTTCAGTCTAATCAGAGTGCTGAATGCTTATGCAGCAGTTTTTAGTATGATGTATGTCAAAGTGGTGAAAATGTTTTTGCAATTGCTTGTTATTGCTTCTGTTTTCTTACACTGCAAGGCATTGAGCTCTCTCAGCCATCCCATACATGTAAAAGAAGTTCACTGGAGTGAGAACTTGCGTCTTCTGTTGATACTAAATAACCTTCTTTGATGAACAAAATAGATTACATGTACTGGAGTCTTATAAACCCAAGCACACAAAGCAACTTATACTCTCTTATACTCTTGCTCTAATTGCATTTACAATAAAATATACAGGAGGTGATCAAAAAGTTAGAAAAGATTATGCCTATAAATATTTTCAGCTGCGTATAAATTATATTTGGCTGCCATTCTTGTCAAAGTAGTCTCCTTGTACATCTAGTTCCTGTAACGCTCCCTGGAACTGCTGTCATGTAAATATGTCAAACACCATCTATGATAGGAGCTGAATTTCTGTGTCAAAACAGCAACTCTTCAACTTGAATATCATTTGTGGAAGAGGAAGAAGTCGCATGGAGCTCAATCTTGGGGCGCTGTGGTGGGCAATGTTTAGGTCATTTGGCCTCAACGTTCTCTAACTGACACCTCAGGACGTTGCAGTAGAACTCTGCTTTGACAGTCCGACCCTGAGCTACAGATACATGACTCACAACCACGTGAATGTTAAGAAAACTAGAGCATGCCCTTGCTGCGCTCCTGACCTGATGTACCTTCGCTGGCCTTGGAGACTGCTGGTTCTTCTACTGTGACAGCTGTTCTTTAATCTCTGGGTTGAAGCTGGAGGCCCACCTCAAGTCATCAGTGATGATCCTCCACATGGAGGTTGGATCATCCCTGCTGCTGACTGACACAGAATGTGATGTTTGCTCTCTGCTCCTGCTAGTGGTGAAATTATAAATGCAGACTTACCAGTGGTCACAAAAATATGTGTAATGCAGGTCCCACTGTTGTCGGTCACCTGACTTGTGGAAGTTACTGCTCACACATATTGCACATTCTTTAAATGTTTTTTGGGGAGTTTTTTTTCTCTTTTATTGATAGCAGGAGAGAGACAGGGTAAAAGGGGGTATAGAGGAGAGAGAGAGACATGCAGCAAAGGGTCATGAGCCGGACTCGAACTCAAGACCTGCGCCCACATGGTAACGCCTTAACTCAGCGGGCCATACGGCGGCCCCAGATTGCACATTTTGATGTGCTTCACAAACACACACACCATGACCTACACCAAATATTACAATATTAGTCTTTTCTTAAAGCATTTTCACTGCATTTTCTACATGCTTAGCTTTGAATGAGCATCAAAAACCACTCCTACACTGCTGCTCTTTTTAAAGGAATTAAAAGCTATAAACTGGTGTCATTGCCACAGATGCACTCAACTATACACAGTCTGTACATGCTGCTGCTCCTCAGCTAGTCCCCACGAGCCCAGTTTTTGGCCAACAGTGGGTCAAATAAGGACAAGCGAGTACACAGTTTGGGAGGGAGCTGCAGAGTAGCCTGTTAAACACTGCTGTGGTGGTGGTGGTTTTTGTGTATTGCATTGCCTCTTACATGTGCATGCATAAGGCAAGAGTCGTTTAATGACATCTTTGATATTCTCCACATGTGTTTTAATGAATTTTTACCGATATATAAGAGAAATGTATTAAGAGAAAAACAAAAGTATTAAACAGTGTCTGCTTAGATTTGTCCGTATATGATGGATGCAATGATGCACACACACATTAAGCAGATATGCAGATTAACATAAAGACACAGTCATGTGGACCTTATGTCAACATTTACTTCCTGCCCCACCTCTCTCCCTCTCTCTCTCTCATCGCACATGCTTCCACAGACATACTGTACACACAGAATCACAGTGGTATAGCCTGACATGCAGGGAGAGAAACAAAAAGGCAGAGATGTGAGAAGAGAGAGGACAAGAGCTGTGATCATCCTCGAATGCAGGAGGGAGGCAAGAGGATGAGAGAAAGAGAGGGAGATAGAGAGAGCAAACGTAGAGAGGGAAGAAGGGAGGGAGGGCAAGGCGACGGAGGACAACTTCGACATACGTGGAAGAAGGCTCTGACTAAGAGATGATGTGAGTGCCTATTTGAGAGAATCTCCTCTCTCTCCTCCTCCTCCTCTTCCTCCTTCCGCCACTCATCTGCCAGCTGTTTCTCTGTCCTCTCTCCTCTTCCTGTCTGCATTGATACCCCCACCCACCCCACTCTCCTTTGCTCTACCCTCTCATTCATGCTTTGTTTACAGCAAATGTGAGAAAAAGAGTGTGTGCGTGTATGTGTGTGTGTGTGTGTGTGCATGTTAGAGGCTGGAAAGAAAAGATGAAAAAAGGGGGGTGGGTGAGGTTAGTTAAGTGTGATTTAAAGGCACATGGGGTCAATAACAGCAGGAGGACAGGAGGACAGCAGCAGAGGCTCCAGAAGGATCTGCACAAAGTTATTCTTAAACACTGCATATTTTCCTGTGTAACATTACATAATGATAATTTGGCTTATCTTTAACATTATGTCATATGATGATGATACCTCTTCAGTCACTTGAGAGGCCTCCATCATCCCCCCCCTCCCCCTTCGAACGAATTACTGTATAGCAGACTTATCTCAGTCGCATCCATTTTTATGAATGGGAAATCATGACAGTGATAAATAGGCAGAGTGAATACTATACATATAAACTATAGGAAGTAGAGGAGTGCAGAGAATGTGGATGAAGGCGAAGAAGATAGAGAGCGCATGTGGTTTTGTGTGTGAGTTGATTGCATGAACGCTGGTGTGTTTGGACTGTATGTGTGTGTTTGTGCATGAAGCCCCCCGTGAACAAACCCAATCACCTCTCTCTCTTTAAATTACCTCATTTCTCTCTTTTTTAAAGCCACCTTATTCCCCTTCCTCTCCCCCTCCTCCTCTCCTCTCTCTCCCTCTCTCTCTCTCTCTCTCTCTCCCTCTCTCTCTGTGTCGCAGTCACAGCGAACCATCTCCATCCCTCACTCTCTCTCTCTCCCAGTCCTCCTCTCTCTCTGTCTTAAGTATGAAGGGGCTGGGAGAGCTCGGCCCTCTCCCTCTCCCTTTCCCTTCTTCCATCTCTCTCTCCTCCTCTTCCTCCTCCTCTCCTCCTCCTCCTCCTCCTCTCTCGCGGCTCGCGCTCGCTGCTGTCTCGCTGGAAGACGAGAAGGAGAAGGAGAAGGAGCAGGAGAAGGAGGAGGAGGAGAGGGAGGGGAGGAAATGGCGATGGGGGCATGCGGCGAGGAGGATCTCTCCCTCTCCCTCTCCCTCTCTTCTTCCTGGCCGTCGCTCGGCCCTGTGAATAGGAGCGTCTGGTTCATTTACAGGTACCTGCCATGGCTTTTTATACCCCCCCTCTACCCTCCCCTCCCTCTCTTTCCCTCTCTTCCTCCAGTTGCCGGGGGGGGAGGTTGGGGGAGGCGGAGGGAGGGATGCATGCATGTGGACATCATGGATGGCAGGGCAGAATCGATGAGATAGATTGACAGATGTTGCAAAGCATGCTTGCAGACAGATGTGCTTGATTCAGTGAGTGTGTGATGCATGTGTGTGGAGACGGAGGAGAGCTGCTGCTGCACAGCCCGGTGTATGAGCAGTGCAGTCGTTCTGTGTTTCGCTGTATGAACATGTGTGTGTGTGTGTGTCGTTTTCTTTCTCTCTCTGCTTTGAATCGCTCTCTGAACAAATGTCCTCTAGCAATGCTGCACTGGCAGAAGTGATGCTCGCTGCTTTTACTGATGTGCAGAATGATTGCGTGTTTGATTGTGTGCATGCATGGCAGTGTCTGTGTGGTGTGTGTGTGCGTGCTCTGTGTGTGTGTACGTATGTGTTTGCTGTTGTCATCACAAAAACAAAGGTGTGAAAGGCCAATTTCTCCCCCTCTTCTGGCTACTTCATACATGTGTTCTTGTGTCCTGTGTGATGTGTGGCGTGTTTCTGTATGTTTACCAGTGTTTGTGTGTGTTTCCGTGCGTGTTTGTGAGAGAGGGAGATAGAGAGAGGGAGACTGCCGACAGAAAGGAAACAGCGCATGGTGAGGGAGTTTTAACGATGCAGCATGCATGACAAGTTCCAGCTTCTTTCTGACACCTCTATGGGAGCCTGCTTGGCCAAACCTGTTTAATGCTTTGGCTTCTCACCTATGCAGTCTGTGGCACACTGTACTCTGTGCTGCATTGTCCAGCTTGGTCGCTCTCTGATGACAACTCTGTATCCCAGGACAGTGGCCGGATCCTCTGAAGGATGCAGTCCACAATGTGTTCTTCTTCTCTAAATGAGATGGTAGACCCTCAGAGAGACTGAAACCAATGTTGCGTGCAGGTATCAACTTGAGGTGAAAACAACTTTCAAAAAAGTGCAAATATAAACTGGGACATGTGCAAGTTTGAGAAGTACTTTATAGAAACATTGCAAACACACTTACGTTTTGTTCTTCTGCACAGCCAAACTGCTAACAACAAGTGTTTATAGCTTACTTCCTCGATTTACACCCTGCACCACCTTGCAAATAGTATATTTACTATTGACCAATGACTATCTGAATGCCAATCCTGCTAAATGACAACATTATGCAACATTCCCTGACTTTACATGTTGCCTGAACAGTTTATTGAACCACTCAGCAGCTCATCTTGGACAGAGAGACACTGACGCTTCCAAGGATGCACAGCTTGTGAGCGAATGTAGGCTACATTTCTTCTCCGGGAGCTTTTGAAATGGGACAGGCCTCGTTAGCCCTTCGTGATGTATCCGCTCTCGAAATTTGGACTTCAGAGGATCCAGCCACTGAACTGGGATCGAGCTAATGCCACTTAAAGTTGATGGCATCCTAGTAGACAGCAGAGCCTGAGTTAGAGTTAGAGATGGAGATGAAGTTAGAGTTAGAGTTTGAGATAGGATAGGTTAGATGGGATGCAACCCATCACACTAGCAAATGCTGACACCCTGCATGAGTATAACATGAGCACAACATGCGCAATATCTGACACATCCTCCAACTCTTTGAAAAAAAACATTTTAAAGCAGTTGCCAAGCGTATTTCTTCTCACCGTGGAAGACTTAGCCTGCTGGGTGCCACTCTGTTGACTGTTCAAATGGGGCTAAGTGTATTTACACACTGGTCCTCAAAGTTTTGATCCAGCAAACTCTGCATTTTCTCCTGTTTTTCTATCACATTTCATAATGTTACAGGATGCTGATGGATTGGTAGAGCTGGGCCGGGCAGTTGTAAGGGGCCATTTGTTTTAAATAACAACAGAGTCAAGACCATTACTTCAGAGCTTATTAGTTACCACAGTGATGGATGTGGTAGTTCTTTAAGGGTAATTTTTGAGGCTTTTTTTCCACAAAGTCTCTCAAGTAAAAGTTAAAACTACCCCTGTTGTAATCATAAGTTTTGTTTTTGCTGTGGAGAACGACTGTTTAGCAGCCTAAGCCCTGCTGGAAGGAAAACATGTGCAAAAATATGTTTGTGGATGGTGTTTAAGTTTCCTAAACTGTTGTTTCCATTGTAGTTCAGCTTAATAAATGAATGGATTACAGTGACTTGTTGCTTGAGTTGCCTGCAGGGACAGAACAGGAAACACCTGCAGGGTAAATTTGATGTGTGTCTGCATTTAACAGTGTTTGGTTGAACCATTCTGCAAATTTACTTTATAGGTGAAAAAGTTGCTGTATAAGTGTGTGAATGCTAGTTTTTGCCATTATTCACTTGTAATTTGTGTTAATGTATTAATGTGTGCAGTGCACTGTGTATTCACTTGGTCCTTCAGAGGTCTGGGATGGGGAGCAGCAGTGGACAGAATAAGACGAGAATAACAAAGAGACAGAGCTTTGGCAGAGACAGAGAGGCTCTCACAGCCTGTGGAGAGCATCACACACTCAATAGACTGAATGAAAAAGGAGGAAATGTGATTAGAAGGAAAGTTGGTGTATGATTAGAAGTTTGGAGAACAAGGGCAGGAAGCCAATTTAGAGAGCAGTATGGAGTGGCCATCAGGATGGAAAAATGTAAAAAGAAGAAAAGCCAGTGAAGAGAGAAAGAGAGAGGGATGAACAGATGGAGTGGGCCGGGACTATTTTGGTGCACGATGGGATTATCAGCATGTGGTTACAGTATGTTACAGCTGACACGGTATATATACCTCTCTGACTCACTGAATGACTGAGTGGCTGTTCATTCGGCCTTTTCATTCATAACAAGACCAGAGTCCCTGATAGTTTAGAGATGGTTCCTTATACCCAGCTCGTCCAAAGTGGTTTAAACCCACAGATTCTTCAGTGTCTCACATGTCTGACCTCTAATGTTAGGAGGTCAACGAAGGCCTCTTATTGTAAATGCATGCTGCACAAATATGTGGGTTTTTTTTTTTGTTTTTGTTTTTTTAAACACCTTCCGAAGGACTTGATGGATTATGACAAATGCATTTTGATTGTTTTGATTGTTACTTACAGTAACAACAAAAAAACGGTACAGTAATGTAAAATTACTCTTTACAAGAAAGAGTTTCAGTATTAAGAATCCAAACAGTATTTGTAGCTAAATGTAATTAAAGTATCAAAAGTAAAAATACTCAATCTACACAAAGATATCCCATGCAACTGATTATTAGATTTTCAATACTGAAGCATTAATACTGGTGTAGCTGCTGGGGTGGACCAAACTAATTTATTCAGTAGCTCCCAAACTTGAGCCTGTGCCTCTTTAGGACAAGTCTGACAGGTTGTGAGATACGGATCGAACGGATCAGGAAAGTAAAAAAAACAAAATTCTGCTGCAGAAATTTGAAATGATTTTTTAGTTTTCAGTAGGCTTTGTTTTTCTGTGAATTGTTGGATAACATTACTTCTTTGGGCAGCATTTATTTAAATAAAACTATTTGAGATGTTAAAAGGAGGGGTATTTCTTTGATAAACTGCTTCGCCATGTAAAGCAAAACAAACACCCAACAAGACAAAGGTTTTCATAAGAGGTCACAAGCCAAAATGTTTGGTAACCATGAGTCAAACTGTCATCTATGCATGTTTTTCTAACCTGAGCAAATCATAAGATGAAAAGTAGGTTTTAACTCGTATATTCTTAAATATATTTCCACCTGAAATGGTGCTCCTAGAAGTAAAAAGCAGCCTACAAAGGAAATGCTAGGCAAATTACCTCACTTTAGTACAGTACTTGAGTAATTCTGAACTACTGCATTCCACCACAAGTTGCATATTTCCCATCTGTTTGTTCCACAGTGCAGAACAGAACGTGTACCATGCTATATGAGCTCCACCTGTGAGCATGCAGTGCCTGTTCTCTGCTGTCAGTGACTAATAGTTTACCATTACATAGCTTGGCTCTGCTGTAGACCTACCCAAGTTTCCCTGCGTCCAGTTCTAGCTGTTGCTGAGGCAACAAGCAGCGCCATCGTACTGTATATAGCCTCTCTTACTGAGGTTCTGGTAGAAACCAGCTCTGGGCTCTCTGTCAAAAACATACAGGAATTTGAAGGACAGCAAAACACTGTTTTAAGTCGCCACTGTGCTGGAGCAATTGTGGGATACAATGCAATTTGATGGTGGTTAGCGTTTACCTAATAAGATATTTTGACTGATTGCAGTAGTTTTTAACTGAATCTACAATATTTTTTTGATAATCAGTTTTAAACTTTTAAATTTAACCACTCTGATGTGTTGCTTCTAACTTTACCCTCACTGTTATATCTACACTAAAAATAATAATCAAAAACTTTCATTGTCTTGAAGGTAGATCACAGTCACCTTTCTGTATGTCCTGCTCTAAATTAGGCTTATTGTACCAAACAAATATAAATCCGATACAGTACTTTTTAAAAACCTTTTTTAACAATGCATATGTAATAAATAACCAAACGGCACATCTCAGCAATCGAACATGAGGAAAGCATAAATAAGGAGGCTGTGATTCACAAACAAAGCTTAAAATATAAAAATTGAATACAAAGCTAAACTGTATTTGTTAGTATACACATGCAGATCTATATGTGAATTCCATTATATATACACTGATGTCCCAGTTCAATCCAATATACGGTTGAAGTAAGTTCCTGCCTTGTATTGGTGGTGATGTCATCAAAAGGGGACACAGGAAGAGGTGTGGCTGAAGACAAGAAAAGTAACACAGGCAAGAAAAATTTTGTAATTTACAGGTTTTAAAGCTGGTGTGGAAATATTTACCATCTTGGGTTATTTTAAACACTCTCTCTCTGTCTCTTTTCTGTCTCCTCTCTGTTAGTGACTATATAATCAAGGAGAAGACAGTGCTTCTGCAGAAAAAAGACAGCGAGGGTTTCGGCTTTGTGCTAAGAGGGGCCAAAGGTAAGCAATCGAAATAAACACAACTTTTTCCTCTGCTGTCAAAGGCAGTTCAGGTATGGTAGTTTTTTAATCACATAGAATATATGGTATCACATGCTATGCTAATGCAGTTCATATTTTCATGGTGCGTCCAGCTCAGACTCCGATTGAAGAGTTTACTCCCACCCCGGCCTTCCCTGCCCTGCAGTACCTGGAGTCAGTCGACGAGGGAGGAGTGGCCTGGAGAGCCGGTCTCAGGATGGGAGATTTCCTCATAGAGGTACTGACCTGATTTACCTCTGCGGCATGGGGTTTAAAATCACCGGCAGATTTCCTGTTGGTGTTCCTGAGAGTTTGCAGACATTTTATTCATCCGTTTGCAGGTCTTTTACAGTGAGTCCTTAAGATTAATGTTACACAGACATTGTTCTGTCATTATTAATGCTGAGAATGGTGCAGTGATAATGCATTAAAATCAAGTGATCCAATAACGAACTCAATGTATTCTAGTAGGCTATTAGGTTCCAAAAATGTTGGACAAAAAAAGCTCATATTTTCTTTCTTCCCAACAACTCACCTTTAAGGCATTTTGAACTGTTTCTGTAAAATCAGGAGACTGGACCCTTCATGTTATGGACATGAGTGGGTTAAAAAAGATAGTGGCACAAGGTGATCCTCGTTAGTTAACCAATCATAGCTGGCAAACCTTTAGTGGGCTACTGTAACTGAGCTGATATAGCAGCAGGAGTAACTGTGTTGGACCATATTACACAGGTACTGTTAATTTTCAAAGCTATTAAATTGCGAGGCTTGCCAGTGCTGTTAGATGAACTCACACAGACAAGAGGCAGAGTACCAGAAGACATTAAAAGGTTTCTCACAGCTGGTTGGCTCTTATTGTTGTTACTTCTCTGATTGTGTGACAGAAACACAGCTGCTTATCACTGTGGAGTAAGTTCTAATTGGCTTGTAATGCATTGTTTTGGTGGGAGTGCTGTTTTAAAAACACAAAGCTGTTTTGAAAAATATAAAGTGGAACAAGGTCCAGTTCGTGATGCCTCTGTCATTGAGTCATGGTTACAGACTTAAATAAGTCCTATTTGGTAGATTAATAATACCATGCAAAGACTTGACTCAGCTTTGATGACTGTTCTTCCCATTTGTGTACACATTAAATGCAAAACATCAGCCTAAGAGGTAAAAACATCACTGAGATACTGAAGAATCTGATAGCTGGCTATGTGCTTGAGCACCTGCAATGACTTCAAGTTTCAAAGTTAAGGACCTGTAGGTTTTTCATATACTTTGACACTTGCCTATATAAATACTTTGGCGAGTATGTATGACTGAAGCCCTTAACCACAAGTAATCACTGTTTGATACAAAGTACTGATTTCCTGTTTACCGGTAATTTAATATCACAAATATAGACAGTTAATGACCAGTTTCTGCATATAAGGGCAACATAAACCACTCGTGAAAATACAAATAGAAAACGGGTCTACTTTTATTGATTACAATGGAAGCATAGTTATGCAGCAGCTGCTCCACAAACAGTCCTCATATGTTACATGTTCAGTATAGCCACGGCATAAAACCGTAAATACAATTGAGAAAATATTGCAAAAACATTGGATAACTACTCCTCTGTGTCCGTGTTTCAGGTCAACGGTCAGAATGTGGTGAAGGTTGGTCATCGGCAGGTCGTCAACATGATCCGGCAAGGTGGCAACAGCCTCATGGTTAAGGTTGTCATGGTAACCCGTAACCCTGACATGGAGGAGGGTTCGAGGAAGAAAAGTAAGAGTGTGTCTTCTGCTCCCTGGGGAGCTGCTGTTGATGATTGCTGGTTGTAACTGAAGCTTGTTTTTGAAGAGGTTGACTGACCACCGCTGCCTTTTTCTCTTCAGTCCCCCAGCAGAGTAAGAGACTGAGCACTCCGGCCATCGCCCTACGATCCAAATCCATGACTTCAGAGCTGGAGGAGATGGGTAAGAAACAAGCTTTGGTAAAATTTTATGAGGATGAAAAAGGAAGAATTACAAAGAATGAAGAAACAGGCTGCTAGGGAGATGTAGACAAAGATTAGGGTTGCTTTACTAGGTAGAAACAGACTGAGGTAATGAGGAATGATAGAAACAGTGTGAAACTAGTGTTGGAGGTTGTTAAAGATACTGAAAGTGTGAAGGGGAGTTGAGCTAGGGCTAAATTTAGACAGCAAGAAAGTAGAGGGGAGATATTGTAGTTATTCAGTGACAGAAACAAGAGGAAAAGATTGACTGTCGCCAAGGATGACGGTCTCAATGCATTTCACTGTTCTTTCAGAGGTTCCACACTGTCACTTCCAGCACCCCCACTACAGGTAACCCCACCCAGAAAAAGTGTCGCCATCCACCCTGTGATCCCTCTCTCACTGCCGCTTCTGTTACCTCTTACCCCCCTGCACCCCCTTCTGCTCCCTGGCCCGCCCACAGCTTTAACCCCGGCGCCCACAGAGCAGTCTAGCAGCCCCTCTGCTCAACACACACACACACACACACAGACACTCTGCAAGTATTTGTTGCCAAGGTAACACTGCAGGGGAATGGGCGTCACCTGCGAAGAGTTTCCGGGTGCCACAAACATCATAGCAAAGTATCTGGTCGCAATGTGTCAGTGAGCAAGTTGCAAAATATGTCCCTCTTCTGCTGTTATCATCCTTTGTTGAAAATGTCTTTGATTCATTTGGAAGAAACCACACCAAGGATAAAATTATTGAGATGAGTAATTTTTTAAGGGAAAAAAAAACACACACAACTTTGTTCCAGGTCTGTTGCTATGGTAACAGCATTATGTGTGGCTATGCGTATGCCATCTCTATTTGAGGCAAAATAGTGGGAGGAGAGTGCATGGTGAGGGTCAACGCCCCCATTTGCATATCAGAACGTTGGCCAGTGTTTTATTGGTGATTGGATTATATCTTCTAAACATTTATGGTACTCGCCGCCGCCACTGCTGCTGCTGTTGTCTGGATCTGAGCATGCCCAGTAAGCGGATGGTGATATGTAAAAGCTGATGACATGTGTAGCTGCTGGAGAAGAATCAGCAGGGCTTCGTCAGCTGTTCCCAGATCTGGTTACTCTCTCTTACAAACAATGATAGACACTTTGCCCAACCCTGTAAACAACAGCAATTACAATGAGTCATGTCCTGCTGCTGTAAGTCAGGATCTGACTAACGTTTATCCTGAGCGTAGGGATCAGCCCGTTGCTTCATCCCTCCCCCATCTCCTCCCCTCACCTGCCTTCTCTCTGTGGTGTGACCTCACCTGACCAGCACAAAGCATGAGCACCCACTCTGACACAGGTATTGGTTTCCTGACTCCCCAAAGCACCTTCCTACTGCCCCAGTGCTCACTTTATATTCACTCTATACTCCATTATCAGTATCCCTGTACAGTACGTGTGCAGTGATACTGTATGTATTATCTGGTGTCGACCGTGTGGGTTTTTCACTTGCTGATGTTGATGCCGATCTTTAGAGTATAGGACGACCAATGGCAGATGCTGTTGTTTTTGTTGTTGTTTTGTTTTTTTGCATCTGATAAAATACAGTAATACATCAATGGTAGCAAATGAGACTAAATGACTGAACTTGAAATAACATTTATTTAACACCGTTACCATCTCAAATGCCTCTGTTTGCTTAAGTAGATCCGCACTGCGCTTATTTTAAATTAAAAAATGTATCGACTAAATCAATGTCCATGTTCAAAAAACTAATTTTAGTAAAGAAATAAAAGTTAAAATGAAAAGTAGTATTATACTGCACTTAAAAACAGCATAATCAGTAAGTAACAAGAGATTGCTGTATAAAAATGCCAGACTAGATTTGAGGTAATTTAGAAACATGACACCTTTGCAAAATGTGTCCACTAATGAGCTTTGGCAATTGAAAATGTCAGACTTTGTGTATATCGTTGCAATTCTTAAAAAAATGAAAAAACAGGGATTCGTATCAATATTGTTTGGTTATGTATTTATGTAAAAAAATATATTTTCTTACATGATATCCCCAAATAATGTTATCAGTATCAGCCTAAAAGATGCAGCTTCCCGTCGGGCTATACACAGCATGTGAGGCTTAACTTTTTATTGAAGTTTGACTCGATGTGAAGTGCATTTATCAATAAATATCCTAAGTTCCTTTGGATCTGGTTGGTTAATTTGCAGCCAGACACCTTTTAACAGAGATTCTTGTTGCTTGTGCCTCCTTCTGAACCAAGGTGAGAGGAGCACAATGTGTGATGAAGCCATGTCAGCCGCTGCCATATGCTTATTCTAATGCATTCAAATTCGTTTAGCTGTGACGCCTGTTAAACTTTCTCACCTCTGTGATTGGTGCATTGTCCCAGTTCACCTGGAAGTCATGCTGCAAGATAACAAGGACATTAAAATGGAAATGATCCTGCAGTGCACTTAAGTCGACAAATTGTTGTTTTGCCGACAGTAATTTCATGCAGGTGTTGTTTTAAATATGTTTGGACATGTGTTTCAATAAAACTATGACTTATTTTAGAGAGGATTTGTGCGGCATAGATACAAGCAGGAGAAGAAACAAACAAATTTGAAAACCCTTCACAGTTGGTTTAACCGTTGTACATTAAAAGTTAATTCCTCCTTAATTAAGCTCAATAAACCACACATTATGAAATATAATGGCTTGAGTATGACAGATAATAATATCCCTATTCATTCACACACAAAGTCACTCACACCAGTGGATGCAGTGGGTCACCTTTAATTCCTCCTCTTTACTTCTGGCTGAACTTGTTCCTTTTCTCTTCACCGGTTTAACCACTAATTCTGCCTTTTCTTTGTCTCCTTTGTCCTCACTTCACCGCTGACGGGATCTTAACCATTTAACAGTGGAAAGAGGTGGGAGTTGGCTTCAGACTCATTCCACTTTTGTGTGTGTTAAAGCGAGTAACTGCAAGAAGCATACTGTATGTGTGTGCAGCATATTTACTGTACCATGAGTGTGCATGCTTCAGCTGTCTTAAAGTGTGGGTGTGATGTACGCTCTTTTACATCGAAGATCGAAAAGCCTGACGAGGTGACTCAGTTTGTCAGGCTCCGGGGAATATGATTAGTATTCACTGTAACAACACTATCGCACTTTCACTCCTGCCAAAACTTAAGTCTCCTTTTGTCCTCCTTCCAGCTGCTACCCCTTGGAAAAAAAAATCAGGTATGCTCTGGTGCACTCCCGCTTAAGGCATTGTATTTATGTCTGTCCAAAATGACTTTGCATTTGCAACTCAGTGTCTTACTGGGCTTATGCCGTGTTTCTCCTCTTTTTAGAATTCGAATCCTCCCAAGTTACAGAGAAGAAGAGGACAGTCTATCAGATGGCTCTGAGTAAGGAAGCTCATGTTTGTCAGTGGATGTTTCCTGAATCTCTCCCTCTCTTTCTCATCCACCTTCATCAAGTGTGTCCCTTTCCACACACTGTTTCCTTCGTTTTGTTGCCGTCCATTTTCCTGTTTCATTGCCGTATGTCCCTTTCTCTCTCTCTGTTTCTCCCTGTCTGTCTCTTTCTCCCCTTTTTTTCCTCTCAGATAAACTAGATGAAATTCTTGCAGCAGCTCAGCAGACAATCAGCACCAATGAGGCACCGGGGACACGGGGACAGGGGCCAAAACGAGACAGGGGAAGAAGTTTCTATGGCAATGAGGTGTGTATCATGACACATGCCACTGTTGATTTACATGTATCCCAAGCATGAGTTTTATTTTACAGGGTGGCAAAGTCATAACACGCTCTACTCTGCCTCTGATTGGCTTAGCCTGACATTTTTAGTGAAACCCTAACCAATCTTATCATTCCTAACCAATCTCAGTCCTCACATCCTCATTCATCGAACAATAAGTTAACTCTTTTCCCATTGATATTAATGAGGTTTCTCCTGGCCACCCTAGAAAAACAGAATACATGTTCTGATCATAGAGTGTACATAAAAGATGGACGTAGCCTCCGGGTCTGAAAAGTGTAGCAAAAGTCCCTGAACCCTTAAACCTGCATTTTTTTTCTTCTGACAACTTTGGCTAAAAAACAAAGTCAGATTGTATAGAAGTTTAGAAGAAAATGACTTGATTTATTACTTCAGTAGACATTTTCCTAATCAATTTATAGTCTCAATTGCTAGTTTTGAGTCTCTTTAATATAGTATGGTGTTTTGTTCTTGAAATATGGTCTCATTTAGAGTAAAATAGACAATAAAGCAGGGTTTGTTTTAAGGCAGGGCCATATTTTGATTGACAAGTAACTGGCAAGAGTTTTCAAACAAATTTGCCCCATATGCGTCATGCCTGGTGACTAAATTCCAATCATTGGTGGATACGTTCATCTATACAGGTTATAATCCTGAAGTATGAGTGTGTTCCTGTGATGACTGGTTTTGTTGTCAGATTGTGCCTGTCTAGCAAAAAGAGAGCTGCAGAAGAATATTTGGTACATGAATTTAAAAAATGTCAAAGCAAAACTTGATCCCACTGGTAGTTTCAACAGGAAAATCTGAAAGTTTAGATCTATAATGCTGCATATATATACTGGTATCAATTTGTTTCCATAACATGTGCTCTCTTCAGTCCATCACAGTTGTGTGGGTGTGTGTAGTCCAAAGATTTTTGACATGGTAATGTCTAAGGCAGCATCTTGTGTTTTATTTAAAACACAAGATGTATAAGCAGACAGACAAAGCAAGAAATGGCTTTCAGGCTTTTATTCTTGACTTGTTCAAACCTACATGAAGCTATATTGAAATTAACACTGACTCAAAACTGCGGCTCTTCACAGATTATAATCTCTTCCATTATTTTAAGTCTTCAGTCCTCACATATATTGTATGTTTGATTTCCGTGGCTCTCAGTAAAATGTGTTTTACTCTCCTTCACATGCTCTTGATTTTTATAATTTCAGCCAAACTATGGGGATCAGTCTGGGATGGGGATGATGTCGTCAGGGCTGGGCCTGGGCTTTGAACGTGGACAGTACACCTCAGGTCACGCCCCACAGCACGGTATGCTGCGGCAAAAATCCATCGGTGAGGTTGTCTGTTTTTTCCGTCTGCCCCTCTGTCTGCCTGTCTGTCTGTCCTCTGGGCCAGTAGAGGTCTATGCTTTGCTGACCTGTTTGTCTGTAGCAAAACAATGTCTTGTCTGTGGCCAAAAATGTGTGCACTTTATCTGTAGCTAATTGTATGCTGTACACTTTCGCGTTAAAGTCACTATATACCTATACTGTAAAAATAAGATTTTTGTTTGTCCTTTACTTACCCTACTACTATTTGTTACATACCACAGTTCCACTAATCTCCTTGTTATCTTATTCTGATGGGGTGTTTTCTGGTTTGTTGCTTACTAAGGCTTTGCTGATTTCCCTCAGAAATAGTTATGTCCTCTCCAGTGACCAACAAAAAACAACTGCTGCTGTGTATTGCTGCCTCGTTGCAACCTGTTTGTGGAATATGTAGCACTAACTGACTTATATACTAACAAACATAAGTATCGAGGACAGACTTGCTGGCAGGTACTTGGGCAGGCAGATTTAGACAGACACTCTTACTTATTCCCCAAAAAAACTTTTCTTTTTTTTTTGTTCTTCAGCCTCGCTGAGTCTCTCTTTACTCCATCTGTAAATCCCTATTTCACCCTTACTTGTTCTTTCTCCATTTGTGAATGTTGTAGGGGTACCTGAGGAGGAGAAGCAGTTCCTGCATCCTCCAGCCATGAAGTTTGCACGGAGTCTGTCGGTGCCCGGCCCAGACGACATCCCTCCTCCTCCCACCACAGCTCCACCAGATCCTCCATTCTCCTCTGCTCCACCTCTCGGTTGGAGAACAAAGTCATCCCAGCAGCCCTCTGTCTCCGTGTCCCAGTCCACATCCACCTCTGCACACTACCAGCCCTACTCCCAGGCAGTGCACTTCACCCATGGAGGCAGGGAGAGGGCAGGTGGTCCCAGCACTGGTCCCAGTGGTGGAGCGGCAGACCACACCACCTCGTATGCACATGCAACTGCCCACACTGCTCAAAGCAGGACTGCTTCGCGGAAGGTTGCCTATACTGGGGAGCCTGTTGGAGCTGGGATAGGGGCAAGTGCAGGGGCCAAAGCAGCAGGTCTTAGGAGAGGCTACAGCACTGCCGTCCCCCCATCCAGCATTGCCACTGTAATGCCCCAGCAACAACAGACTACCCAGAGTCAACCCCAGCGTGCAGACCGCAGTGCAGCTGGGGCCGGAGCGGGTGGTCCTAAAGGAGGGGCCCGGAGAGGTAAGGGTCCTCTTGTAAAGCAATCTAAGGTAGAGGACCTGCGCATGGGCCAGGGTACACTGGGGGGCAAAGGCTCGGTGGAGAAAAGCTCCATTCCTATTCCCACCATTATCGTCAAGGCCCCTTCAACCAGCAGCAGTGGACGGAGCAGCCAGGGCAGCAGTGTGGAGGCTGATGTTCCTGCATCAGGAGAGGCAGATGAAGTCAAAACACCCCATGGTCCTCCTCCCTCCACTCCTGCTCCGCAGCCCCCTGCTCCACCATCCATCCCAGCTCCACCGCCTCCATCTTTGCCTTCTATGCGAGCCCAGGAGAACCTGGACTTTACCAGCCAGTTTGGGGCTGCCATTGTTGGTGCAGCTCGCCGAGACAGGGAGCGGTTCCATGAAGCCCGCAGAAAGAGTGCATCCTTGTTCATGTCTGCTGAGGAGGACGTGAGTCTTGGGGGAGTAAGTGATGGAATAGGGGGAGTAACAAGGACTCAGGTGTCACAGCAACAGCTTAGTGCACAGGCTGAAAGTTCATCAACACGGCTGCGCCCGTCAAAGTCCATTGATGAGGGCATGTTTTCTGGAGACACCTTTATCCATCACACTCGCAGTATGCCCCCCGCCTTTGGCCTACCTGAGTACTCCTCACCTGCCCTGGACTATCAGCCCAAGTCTGTGCCTACTGATTTGTACACAGCAGCAGGCAGACAGCCAGCACCCTCCACTAGCACCACCTTCATTCACCCTCTAACAGGCAAGGCTCTTGACCCCACATCGCCACTAGGTCTTGCCCTGGCTGCCAGAGAACGTGCTCTGAGGGATGACAGCAGGTTAAGAAGTCGAACAGAGCACCACTTCACCCGCCAGATGTCAAGCGTGGTGTTTCCTTCATCTACTGTCACCTCTCAGCCAGTGTCATCCGCTGCCCAGTCCTCAAGCTCCTACCTGGTCACCTCCTCTTCCTTGGCTGCCACCACACCCACTGTTGGCCGGCCACCCTCACCCAGAATCCTCAGAGGAGTCGGGAGTGTCTGGGGTGAGGAGGGTGGTGGAGGGGAGAGGGAGCGGGAAGGAGGAGGGGCTCGTGAGGGGCTAAGAGTTCGCTTCTCTGAGGACAAAACGGTCCACACACACCACTATCAGTCTCAGCCGTATCAACCAACATACAAGGAGAGGGAGCGGGAGAGATCGAGGGAACGGGAGAGGGAACTGTCGCGAGAGAGGGAGAGGGACAAAGAGAGAGAAGGTTATATGAGGAGAGCAGAGCAGGCTGCTGCTAATGCAGCTGCTGCTGATAGTGCTGCTCAGCAGGCATCTCAGTCTCAGCAGCCTCGCAGGCCGTCTTTTCTCAGGATGGAAAGTCAAGCTGATGCCTATATATTGTCCCTCACGCCTCCCTCTCCTCCCCATACCAGTACTCAACAGACTGCTAACACTACTGGGAGCACTGGGAGCGGCCTGATGGTTCTTCCTCCCCCTGCCCCCTCAGTTGATGCAGACGACGAATTTGTCTACGCAGACCCCCTCCCACCTCCGTTAGAGTTTGCAAACAGCTTTGACAGGGGAATATCGGGATACTCACAACACAGGATGCTCGCCAACAGCCTGGCTTCCCGCCAACAGCAAGTCCCACCTCCGCCACCTCCTCCACCTCCCCCACCACCCCCACCCCCTCCACCCCCCCAAAAAGAACAATTTGTAAGTGGGTTTCCTGCTCATACACCCCTGCCCTCACCTCAGGCGGGGGACTCCACCGCCTCTAGCCTCACATCTTATGACAGTGAAGTGGCAAATCTGACTCAGTCTGCTCCTTCTCCATCACAGACATCACCCAACCCTCCACCCCCTCCCTCACCCTCTACCCTCCAGCCCACCTCGGGCCCCCCGCCTCCCCCATCAGTCTCACCTCCACCCCCTCCTGGATCCTACCACAGACCCTTCTCTATGTCCCACCACCTTTACAACAGCACACATACACCTGGGCGCTCCTCCCCCACACCTCCCCCACATGCAGTCGCACCTCCCCCAGCCTACCGTGGCCCCCCAGCGCCCTCATCCACTGCTGCCACCTCTGTCCCACATAGGGGCACTGCCTCCCATGCCACGACCGCTAGCTGTGCTGCTACAACCACTGCTGCTGCCACCACAACAAGCACCTCCACTCAGCTCTATCAGGAGCGAACACATACAACATCCTCCACCGCCATCTCGGGAGGCCGTAGGGCAGGGGAGCACCACCGTGCTCTCCCCAATACAAAGAAAGGAGAGTCCCAGGAGACAGTGGTAGACTCTGGCATTGAAGAACTGGACAGCCGCAGCAGCAGTGACCATCACCTGGACAGTATCCTGGGTCTAAGTGGAGCCGGTGTTCGGGGAGACCGACTGGACCGAGGAGAGAGAGTTGGAGCTGGAGGACGGATGGGAGGGGGAGGTGGCACAGGGGAAACAGACAGAGGAGGAGATTTTCTGGAATCTTACATGAGCTACCTGGATGGACAAACCTTTGAGATGCAGAATGCAACAGCAGCAGCCTCCACTTACCCTAAAACCAACAGGTACAGAGAGGGAGGTCGTTCCGGGGATCTACACAGACAGACCAGCACTGCTCCTGCGTCCTTCCACTCCCACAGACGAAGAGACGAACAGGAGGATGACGAGGTCGAGGAGGGAGTGACAGAGGATGAGAGTGGCCAGGATGGTTATGGTGTAAGGGACATGCAGAATTTAGGACGTCCCACTTCACCATACTTTGATCGGCCACGCACTCCTGAGATGAAGCCTCTATGGGGCGAGGGTCAAATGTCTGGTGACGGAAGCAGCCAGTCCGGGGCGCTTTTGGAGGGGAAGAAGATTTACCCTCCAGCATCCAGTATGAAGCCCAGCATCATCAACGAGCTGAACAGCAAACTGCAGCAGAGAGGCAAGGAGAGCTGGAGCAGCCAGAGGCCTTTGAGCAGACACAGGTACACATTAGTTAATACTTGATAGTATCATGTTGCTTATGTGTCTGCGTAAATTACATTTTTTGTTGCTTTGGACATTGTCATTCTGTTGATGTTTCACCTGTGTGAATACATCAGTGTGGCACCTTCAAATTCTTTACCTGCCACGACTGATGTTCAAGCCTTCAGTGAAGAATCTGTGGATTGTCTGTTCATGTCTTGTGTTGTGTCTATACTGTGTAAACCTCTGTTTTATTTCTCTGGCTTTTTCCATGTGTTTCACTCAGAAGCAGAAACAGGTAATAGAGTCACTTCCACTCTATTTTGCTTTCTGTCTGGAAGAATGTAAAACTTTGACCTGCTTGAATTTACAGCCTGTTGTGAGACAGTAAGGAGGGAGAGGAAACCATGTTATACTTAGAAAATGTTGACAGTATAAAACAATTTCAACAGCACAGGTTCCAAAAATAGCTGGACAATGTTTCCCTTAGTGTGTGTGTGCATGTTTTATATCTCATTGTTTTCTGGTTTCTGCTTTTCTTTTGCAACTATTTCTCTCTGGTTATATTCACAGATTTTCTGAAGACTCAGCCTCAGCTTTGAGCCCTCCTTCAGCTCGATCCCAGTCACCGTCTCCAATTTCGTTATCACAGCCATCATTGTCTCCATCCCCCACCCCTGCCTCGCAGTACCCCAACTGGGGACGATCCCCGTCTCCTCAGCCTCCAGCAGCCGTTCAGCCTCCACGTTCACATTCCCCACTGTCCCCGACATCTTATTCCCCTTACCCTACCTCCCCCAAACACAGACCTGTGTACCGGACCAAAGCCCTAGAATTCCAGTTCATTCCCAGTCGTGAATCCCGTAAAGCAGAATCACACATGCTCCAGCGTAGGCGAGCACCCAGCCCCCTCATCTCTCCATCAGAGAGGCCCAAGCTGGGCCCACCACGCCCATCGTCCCTTCCCCTTCTACCTACGACACCTCTGTACAGTGCCATCTACGACCTCAGAGGTTCTATCACCCCACCATCACCTGGAAACCCTCTTGGAGATCCTTACTTCTCACCCTCTCCTCCCTTGTTTGCCCCCTCTGGTGCACCTCCTCCTCCAAACTCCACCTTAGTTGTTTCTCGATCCCTTTCTCCAACTCATTTCCTGTCTGGGACCTCTTCTCCACCCCTGCACCCCCTCCCACCACCTCCCTGCCTGAGTTACCCCCATCTACCACCCCCTTCCCCTACGAAGCCTTTTGCATCCAAGCCGCTGCCCTACTGGACCAAGTATGATGTTGCAGACTGGTTGGGATACCTGAACCTGGGTGAGCACAGAGAGCGTTTCCTGGATAATGAGATTGACGGCACCCACCTGCCCTCCCTGACAAAGGACGACTATCTGGATTTGGGTGTGACACGCGTTGGGCACCGCATGAATATAGAACGAGCCCTGAGGACAGTAATGGACAGGTATGGCACCTGACAGACACATTTGCAGGTTCTTAATGAGCCAATATTATTCTTTTTATGGATTTCCCAGTCTTTAATTATGTAACATAACTTTTTTGCACATGGTGACGGTCTGTCAAACTTACAAAGCCTATGCCAAACTCAAAAGTCTCACAGAAACATCAGAATTTACTATTTCGTCCAATGTGGCACAAAAACGTCATGGTTTAGTATGTCGTCCAACATGGGAAAAAACTTCATAGTATAGTATAGTATGCCGTGCAACATAGCAAAAAAAGGTCATAGTTTAGTATGTTGTCCAAAATTTGAAAAAAAAACATTATAGAGTAGTATGTTGTCCAAGATGTGAAAAAAACATTATAGTGTATAGAATGCCAATAAAAATGTGACAAAAATGTCATAGTATACTGTTGTCCAAAATTTGAAAAAAACGTCATCGTTTAGTATGTCGTCCAAAATGTGACAAAATGTCATAGTATAGTATGTCGTCCAAAATGTGAAAAAAACTTCATAGTATAGTATTTCGTCCAAAATGCAAAAAAAAAGTCATAGTATAGTATTTCGTCAAAAATGTGAAAAAAAACGTCATAGTATAGTATTTCGTCCAAAATGCAAAAAAACTTCATAGTATAGTATTTCGTCCAAAATGCCAAAAAAGAAGTCATAGTATAGTATGTCGTCCAAAATGTGAAAAAAAACGTCATAGTATAATATGTCGTCCAAAATGTGAAAAAAACGTCTAAAGTTTGAAAAAATCGTCATAGTTTAGTATGTCATCCAAAATGTGACAAAAACGTCATAATTTAGTATGTCGTCCAAAATGTGTACAAAACGTCATAGTATAGTATGTCGTCCAAAATGTGACAAAAACGTTTAGTATGTCGTCCAAAATGTGACAAAAACGTCATAGCATAGTATGTCGTACAAAATGTGAAAAAAACGTTGTAGTTCAGTATTTCCTCAAAAATGTGAAAAAAAGGTCATAGTATACTATTTCGTCCAAAATGCGAAAAAAACGTCATGGTATAATATGTCGTCCAAAATGTGAAAAAAAACGTCATAGTTTAGTATGTTGTCCAAAATGTGAAAAAAACGTCATAGTATAGTATGTCGTCCAAAATGTGAAAAAAAAACGTCATAGTTTAGGATGTCGTCCAAAATTTGAAAAAAACATCATAGTATAGTATGTCGTCCAAAGTTTGAAAAAAACGTCATAGTTTAGTATGTCGTCCAAAATGTGAAAAAAACTTCATAGTTTAGTATGTCGTCCAAAATTTGAAAAAAAAGTCATAGTATGTCGTCCAAAATGCGAAAAAAAACGTCATAGTATAGTATGTCGTCCAAAATGTGACAAAAACGTCATACTATAGTATGTCGTCCAAAATGTGAAAAAAACGTCATAGTATAGTATGTCGTCCAAAATGTGAAAAAAAGTCATAGTATAGTATGTCGTCCAAAATGTGAAAAAAAAGTCATAGTTTAGTATGTCGTCCAAAATTTCAAAAAAACGTCATGGTATAGTATGTCGTCCAAAATGTGAAAAAAACGTCATAGTATAGTATGTCGTCCAAAATGTGAAAAAACGTCATAGTATAGTATGTCGTCCAAAATGTGAAAAAAACGTCATAGTATAGTATGTCGTCCAAAATGTGAAAAAACGTCATAGTATAGTATGTCGTCTGAAATGTGAAAAAAACGTCATAGTATAGTATGTCGTCCAAAATGTGAAAAAACGTCATAGTATAGTATGTCGTCCAAAATGTGAAAAAAAAGTCATAGTATAGTATGTCGTCCAAAATGTGAAAAAAAAGTCATAGTTTAGTATATCGTCCAAAATGTGTAAAAAAAGTCATAGTTTAGTATGTCGTCCAAAATGTGTAAAAAACGTCATAGTTTAGTATTTCGTCCAAAATGTGTAAAAAACGTCATACTATAGTATGTCGTCCAAAATGTGTAAAAAAAACATCATAGTTTAGTATGTCGTCCAAAGTTTGAAAAAAACGTCATAGTATAGCATGTTGTCCAAAATGTGTAAAAAACGTCATAGTATAGTATTTCGTCCAAAATGTGTAAAAAACGTCATAGTATAGTATTTCGTCCAAAATGTGTAAAAAACGTCATAGTATAGTATGTCGTCCAAAATGTGAAAAAAACGTCATAGTATAGTATTTCGTCCAAAATGCAAAAAAAAAGTCATAGTATAGTATGTCGTCCAAAATGTGAAAAAAAACGTCATAGTATAGTATTTCGTCAAAAATGTGAAAAAAAACGTCATAGTATAGTATTTCGTCCAAAATGCAAAAAAACTTCATAGTATAGTATTTCGTCCAAAATGCCAAAAAAGAAGTCATAGTATAGTATGTCGTCCAAAATGTGAAAAAAAACGTCATAGTATAATATGTCGTCCAAAATGTGAAAAAAACGTCTAAAGTTTGAAAAAATCGTCATAGTTTAGTATGTCATCCAAAATGTGACAAAAACGTCATAATTTAGTATGTCGTCCAAAATGTGTACAAAACGTCATAGTATAGTATGTCGTCCAAAATGTGACAAAAACGTTTAGTATGTCGTCCAAAATGTGACAAAAACGTCATAGCATAGTATGTCGTACAAAATGTGAAAAAAACGTTGTAGTTCAGTATTTCCTCAAAAATGTGAAAAAAAGGTCATAGTATAGTATTTCGTCCAAAATGCGAAAAAAACGTCATGGTATAATATGTCGTCCAAAATGTGAAAAAAAACGTCATAGTTTAGTATGTTGTCCAAAATGTGAAAAAAACGTCATAGTATAGTATGTCGTCCAAAATATGAAAAAAAAGTCATAGTTTAGTATGTCATCCAAAATGTGAAAAAAACTTCATAGTTTAGTATGTCGTCCAAAATGTGAAAAAAACTTCATAGTTTAGTATGTCGTCCAAAATTTGAAAAAAAAGGTCATAGTATGTCGTCCAAAATGCGAAAAAAAACGTCATAGTATAGTATGTCGTCCAAAATGTGAAAAAAACGTCATAGTATAGTATGTCGTCCAAAATATGAAAAAAAAGTCATAGTTTAGTATGTCATCCAAAATGTGAAAAAAACTTCATAGTTTAGTATGTCGTCCAAAATGTGAAAAAAACTTCATAGTTTAGTATGTCGTCCAAAATTTGAAAAAAAAGGTCATAGTATGTCGTCCAAAATGCGAAAAAAAACGTCATAGTATAGTATGTCGTCCAAAATGTGAAAAAAACGTCATAGTATAGTATGTCGTCCAAAATGTGAAAAAAAGTCATAGTATAGTATGTCGTCCAAAATGTGAAAAAAAAGTCATAGTTTAGTATGTCGTCCAAAATGCGAGAAAAAAGTCATAGTATAATATGTCGTCCAAAATGTGAAAAAAAAGTCATAGTATAGTATGTCGTCCAAAATTAAAAAAAAACTTCATAGTTTAGTATGTCGTCCAAAATATGAAAAAAAAGTCATAGTATAGTACGCCGTCCAAAATGTGTAAAAAACGTCATAGTATAGTACGTCGTCCAAAATGTGAAAAAAAAGTCAGAGTATAGTATGTCGTCCAAAATGTGTAAAAAACGTCATAGTTTAGTATGTCGTCCAAAATGTGAAAAAAAAGTCATAGTATAGTATGTCGTCCAAAATGCGAGAAAAAAGTCATAGTATAGTATGTCGTCCAAAATGTGAAAAAAAAGTCATAGTATAGTATGTCGTCCAAAATGTGAAAAAAAAGTCATAGTATAGTATGTCGTCCAAAATGCGAGAAAAAAGTCATAGTATAGTATGTCGTCCAAAATGTGAAAAAAACGTCATAGTTTAGTATGTCGTCTGAAATTTGAAAAAAACGTCATGGTATAGTATGTCGTCCAAAGTGTGTAAAAAAAAGTCATAGTTTAGTATGTCGTCCAAAATGTGTAAAAAACGTCATAGTTTAGTATGTCGTCCAAAATGTGACAAAAACGTCATAGTATAGTATGTCGTCCAAAATGTGAAAAAAAGTCATAGTTTAGAATGTCGTCCAAAATATGAAAAAAACGTCATAGTTTAGTACGTCGTCCAAAATATGAAAAAAAGTCATAGTATAGTATGTCGTCCAAAATGTGAGAAAAACGTCATACTATTGTATGTCGTCCAAAATGTGACAAAAACGTCATACTATAGTATGTCGTCCAAAATGTGTAAAAAAAACTTCATAGCTTCGTATGTCGTCCAAAATTTGAAAAAAACGTCATGGTATAATATGTCGTCCAAAATGTGTAAAAAAAAAGTCATAGTATAGTATGTTGTCCAAAATGTGAGAAAAACGTCATAGTATAGTATGTCGTCCAAAATGTGAAAAAAAGTCATACTATAGTATGTCGTCCCAAATGTGTAAAAAAAAGTCATAGTATAGTACAGGGGTGGCCAACCCTGGTCCTCGAGAGCCACAATCCAGCATGTTTTAGATGTTTCACTTTTCTAACACACCTGATTCAAATGATCAGCTCACCATCAAGCTCTGCAGAAGCCTGGTAATGATCCCGATCATTTGAATCAGGTGTGTTAGAAGAGGGAAACATCTGAAACATGCTGGATTGTGGCTCTCGAGGACCAGGGTTGGCCACCCCTGGTATAGTACGTCGTCCAAAATGTGAAAAAAACGTCATTGTATAGTATGTCGTCCAAAATGTGAAAAAAATATCATAGTATAGTATGTCGTCCAAAATGTGAAAAAAACATCATAGTATAGTATGTCGTCCAAAATGTGAAAAAAAAGTCATAGTATAGTATGTCGTCCAAAATGTGAAAAAAACGTCATAGTTTAGTATGTCGTCCAAAATGTGAAAAAAACATCACAGTTTAGTATGTCGTCCAAAATGTGAAAAAAACATCATTGTATAGTATGTCGTCCAAAATGTGAAAAAAATATCATAGTATAGTATGTCGTCCAAAATGTGAAAAAAACATCATAGTATAGTATGTCGTCCAAAATGTGAAAAAAAAGTCATAGTATAGTATGTCGTCCAAAATGTGAAAAAAACTTCATAGTTCAGTATGTCGTCCAAAATGTGAAAAAAACGTCATAGTATAGTATGTCGTCCAAAATGTGAAAAAAACGTCATAGTATAGTATGTCGTCCAAAATATGAAAAAAAAGTCATAGTATAGTATGTCGTCCAAAATGTGTAAAAAACGTCATAGTATAGTACGTCGTCCAAAATGTGAAAAAAACGTCATAGTATAGTATGTCGTCCAAAATGTGAAAAAAACGTCATAGTATAGTATGTCGTCCAAAATATGAAAAAAAAGTCATAGTATAGTATGCCGTCCAAAATGTGTAAAAAACGTCATAGTATAGTACGTCGTCCAAAATGTGAAAAAAACGTCATTGTATAGTATGTCGTCCAAAATGTGAAAAAAACGTCATAGTATAGTATGTCGTCCAAAATGTGTAAAAAACGTCATAGTATAGTTTGTCGTCCAAAATGTGACAAAAACGTCATTGTATAGTATGTCGTCCAAAATGTGTAAAAAACGTCATAGTATAGTATGTCGTCCAAAATATGACGAAAACATCATAGTATAGTATGTCGTCCAAAATGTGACGAAAACATCATAGTTTAGTATGCCGTCCAAAATGTGTAAAAAACGTCATAGCTTAGCATGTCGTCCAAAATGTGAAAAAAACGTCATAGTTTAGTACGTCGTCCAAAATATGAAAAAAAGTCATAGTATAGTATGTCGTCCAAAATGTGAGAAAAACGTCATAGTATAGTATGTTGTCCAAAATGTGACAAAAACGTCATACTATTGTATGTCGTCCAAAATGTGACAAAAACGTCATACTATAGTATGTCGTCCAAAATGTGTAAAAAAAAGTCATAGTATAGTATGTTGTCCAAAATGTGAGAAAAACGTCATAGTATAGTATGTCGTCCAAAATGTGAAAAAAAGTCATACTATAGTATGTCGTCCCAAATGTGTAAAAAACGTCATAGTATAGTTTGTCGTCCAAAATGTGACAAAAACGTCATTGTATAGTATGTCGTCCAAAATGTGTAAAAAACGTCATAGTATAGTATGTCGTCCAAAATGTGACGAAAACATCATAGTTTAGTATGCCGTCCAAAATGTGTAAAAAACGTCATAGCTTAGCATGTCGTCCAAAATGTGAAAAAAACGTCATAGTTTAGTACGTCGTCCAAAATATGAAAAAAAGTCATAGTATAGTATGTCGTCCAAAATGTGAGAAAAACGTCATAGTATAGTATGTTGTCCAAAATGTGACAAAAACGTCATACTATTGTATGTCGTCCAAAATGTGACAAAAACGTCATACTATAGTATGTCGTCCAAAATGTGTAAAAAAAAGTCATAGTATAGTATGTTGTCCAAAATGTGAGAAAAACGTCATAGTATAGTATGTCGTCCAAAATGTGAAAAAAAGTCATACTATAGTATGTCGTCCCAAATGTGTAAAAAACGTCATAGTATAGTTTGTCGTCCAAAATGTGACAAAAACGTCATTGTATAGTATGTCGTCCAAAATGTGTAAAAAACGTCATAGTATAGTATGTCGTCCAAAATATGACGAAAACATCATAGTATAGTATGTCGTCCAAAATGTGACGAAAACATCATAGTTTAGTATGCCGTCCAAAATGTGTAAAAAACGTCATAGCTTAGCATGTCGTCCAAAATGTGAAAAAAACGTCATAGTTTAGTACGTCGTCCAAAATATGAAAAAAAGTCATAGTATAGTATGTCGTCCAAAATGTGAGAAAAACGTCATAGTATAGTATGTTGTCCAAAATGTGAAAAACACGTCATAGTTTAGTCTGTCGTCCAAAATGTGACAAAAACGTCACAGTATAGTATGTCGTCCAAAATATGAAAAAAACGAAATTTTTAAAAAACTTCATAGCTCAGTATGACGTCCAAAATTTGAAAAAAAGTCATAGTTTAGTATGTCGTCCAAAATGTGTAAAAAAAAGTCATAGTTTAGTATGTTGTCCAAAATGTGAAAAAAAAGTCATAGTATAGTATGTCGTCCAAAATGTGAAAAAAAAGTCATAGTTTAGTCTGTCGTCCAAAATGTGACAAAAACGAAATTTTTAAAAAACTTCATAGCTCAGTATGACGTCCAAAATTTGAAAAAAAGTCATAGTTTAGTATGTCGTCCAAAATGTGTAAAAAAAAGTCATAGTTTAGTATGTTGTGCAATATGTGACAAAAACGTCATTGTATAGTATGTCGTCCAAGATTGCAGAAAAATGTCTTATTTCGATGTCAAAAGTCTCACAACAACGGTTTTCAATGCAGTTTTATTCAATTTTATTTATACAGCATCAATTCACAGCGCATGTCATCTCATAGCACTTCACATATTTAAAAACAACCAGAGGATCCAACAATCCAAAGTTGCCTTTGGATTCCTTATGAGCAAGCAGCGGGAAAGAACCAGGGTCATTTGCCTCGATTGGCTGGGGTGAGAGTGGGGATGAAGGGGGTGGGGGACAGTAGGATCGTGGATGGAGAACAGAAAAACATTACAAACAAAGCAAAGAACATTTTGGAGGTCGGTGAGGCCAGCAGCTGCAGATCAGAGACATGTCGCTCCACATCCAGAGATACCTGCAATGAGAACAAGGACAGCACCTCGGGGGAAACAAAGAGTTAGTGATATGTAGTGGTGATACATAACTTTGTAGAGAAATGGAGAGAACAGAAGACAAGAGGAGCCCAGTGCTAGTGTGTTGTTGGAAACATGACAAAAATTCCATGGTTTAGTAAGTCGTCTGAAATGGCACAAAAACATCAATATAGTATGTCGTTCAAAGTTTGAAAAAAAGTCATCGTATAGTATGTCGTCTAAAATGTGGAAAAAAAAGTCATAGTTTAGTATGTCGTCCAAAATGTGGAAAAAAGTCATAGTATAGTATGTCGTCCAAAATTTGAAAAAAGGTCATCGTATAGTATGTCGTCCAAAATTTGAAAAATACATCATAGTTTAGTATGTCGTCCAAAGTTTGAAAAAAAGTCATAGTATAGTATGTCGTCCAAAATGTGACAAAAAAGTCATAGTATAGTATGTCGTCCAAAATTTGAAAAAAGGTCATCGTATAGTATGTCGTCCAAAATGTGGAAAAAAGTCATAGTATAGTATGTCGTCCAAAATGTGGAAAATACATCATAGTTTAGTATGTCGTCCAAAGTTTGAAAAAAAGTCATAGTATAGTATGTCGTCCAAAATGTGACAAAAAGTCATAGTATAGTATGTCGTCCAAAATGTCACATAAACTTTTCTATTATACCATTTGATCCAAAATATTGTAAAAAAGTCATAGTATAGTTTGCTGACAAAAATTTGATAATACAATATCCTTCCCAAAAGTCACAAAAAACTTGGTAAAGTCATTCTCTACATCAGACATCAACGTTTACCTGTGTGAAATACCTAATTTTAACTTAAATCACTGGAATTAATTTTACATATTTAAATTAACAACATGCTGACTCAAAAAGATCTCCCATATAAAGCAAGTTTAAATATTTAAAATAAAACCCTACAATATTATGTAATACAAATTTATCTCATTAGTTTAAATATTATGGTTAATGCTCTGCAATATTGTTTATTATACAAATTTAACTGACTAATTTAGATATTAAAGTTAACACCCTGCAGTATTAAATACGGTGCCAAATGATATGACTACCCTACAAAATTATAAAGGGAAAACCAAAGGAATCCAAATATTCCCTATGAGCAATATGCAGTCCTGTACCTTAAAGGGATAGTTTGAGTGGATTACCTACTACAGACCAGAACCCTTGTTATTTTTTTGCCTCGTATTACACAAAGACCTTGAGATAGACTTTTAAAAAGAAAAAATGTTGCAAGTCCAAGGAATTATAAGTAATAAAAGTAAATAAATTAATTTAAATTTGTATTTCTACTGTGCCAATTCATATCATATGCCATCTTAAGGCACTTCAAATAGTAAGGGGAAGACTTGCCAAAATTTATGCAGAGAAACCCAAAGAAAACCCAGAAACCAGTGTCCCTTTGAGTGAGCACTTGTGAAGTAATAGAAATATTTACAGTGTGAAGGAATGTGTAAATTATTCCCCTGTGAATGAGCGAAGATTGACGGATGATAGATGGCGGCAGGTTCGCCTTCACTTTAGAGAAGCAGATGGAGGACCAGCGAGGATGCCGAGCGGTGTGTTGGTATGGACGGCGTCGGCACCAAAACGCATTTTTAGCCACTTAATAAAAACCCATCTGAGAAAAAATTAACATAAGTTGAAGTTTACAAGCCTTTCTAGCAGGAACTGAAGCAGTTAAATTGCTCATCAGAGCCACGAAACTGTTGACCAAACGATCATTTTACCTCACAGAACAGAGGCGTTGGTAACTTTGGGGTTTTATAATGTTAGTTCTGAACTGACGTGTTAAAATATCAAAGTCCCACAATGGTACAAACTAATCAACCAAGGCAGAACAATTAATTACAAATCAAAATTGTGGTCAGAAACAGTTCAATTACCAAATCACAAAGGCTGCATATATGTGAAGTAGCACATCTGACCCAGGGGTTAAGCTGTTCAGTCAGTGGTTTCTCCTCCTTCACTTTTGATGGCATCTCTTGTGGTAATGCTGCACCACATTTGAAACCTATTGCAGAGTAAATCAAATCACAGTGTCTGTCGGAAAATCAGAGTTGGACAATTCTCCCAAATCGTTCAGCCATTGGCAGCAGTAGACCAGCCACTCCTGTATTTTGTGAGGTAAAATTGCTGTTTTTGTTGCTTTGATGAGAGCAAGGAGCTCCATAAAAGCTTCCACTGGACAGGACTGTCTGACGGCCAAGTAAAACTGTAAAAATTGTTTTAGTGAAGCGTCAAACAGTCAAACTGACAGTTTCGTTATTGGGTGGCTAAAATACATTTTGCTGCCTCGTCCACAGCAGTTCACTGCGTAGCTTGCATGCTGGTCCTCTTGACTATTGATAAGTTTGACACACAACCCCATGTCAACGACACTGAACTATCCCTTTAAAAGCTTTCACTGAACAGCAGCACCCTCTTCCTGAGCTTTCACCACACTCAGTTCAAATACAGAGGACTGATGAGTGATTGTCTCGTTAGTTTTTGGTGACGGTACTTTTTCTACCTTAAACTGTGCATTGACAAATTCTAGAAGCATCAAGTGTGTGATGACCAACATGTTCCCAGTTTCATTACTCACGTTGCCTGTAACAGCACAAACGTCACCGTAGATTCTTAATGGACAAATTATTCTCTCTGTTTTAAAAAGCATGACTCATACAATGGAACAACTCACAGCTATGCAACGAAAGAGCAAACACATTTCATAGTCATCTCCCAAATAGCCTCAAACATCACACGTGTCCTGTGTCTGTTCCTTTGTCCACAGGCTGTCCAGCAGCCCGTTTCCCATTTCTGTTCTCTCACCTCGGGACGGACAGGCTGAGAGGAGGAGGGACGACGGGAGTCGAAGCTGAGGTTGCAAATGCAGAGACAGACAGAGAGGCACAGAGGGAACGAAGGAGGGGTTGAAGTCAATGAGGGAGGAAGACACAACTGCTGCTATCCATGGTGGATTCACACAACAAATGAGGGGGGAACAGATTTCACACCGAGAGCAACGATAAGAGGGAGTCGAGTCCCAAAGGGAGATGGAACACGGGGATGGAAGAAGGACTGACGATCCATAAAGACACCGTCTGGCGCTCTCTAGTTGTGGCAGGCTGATTTACACAAGTGCACTCCCCACATGCATGCACGGTCACACTAATCAACACGAGTAACACAAACACCCTCTCATCCAGAATGTGTATGAAGACTCTATGGCTGCAGCAAAGATTACGAGAGATGAAACCGAACCAAATACTTGAGAGGAACAATAAAAGCCAGTTAGGTTTACTAGAAACCTGAGCAGGTTGTATTGTTGGCTAAGATGAAGGCGTCTTCTGTCTTGCAGTCATCCTCTCACCCCTCAGCCGGCAGGTTAAATCTGTTCAGGTTTAGGAACAAGAATATTTAGCGTGCAATCACTGACCACCCCTCCCTGTGTGAGTGGATGCTGCTTTTAAAACGTGAGTATTTGAGGGTGAATGTGTGCAGGCTTTATTTACCGTAGGGCGACGCAGGGCAGTATATCACGACAGCTTCCACGTCTTGTAGAGGTGACGAAGGCGCAGATGGAAAACTGGTGTCCTCGGTTCAGGCCGAGGCGGCTCGCTGTGGCTTTGATCGGTTACGTCTTGTTTTTACCTCACCGCTGGTAGGGCTCTGTCCTCACTGCAGATCCTGGCAGCAGGGTCATACGTGTTTCTCTATAGCTCTTTATCATCTTAAGTCTTATAATGGCGTATATACAGACTGGTCACTGTATCACAAATTTGTAGCAAAAATAAGTGCCCAGACCAACAACATAAAAAATAAATAAACACACTGATATGCACACACAGGCACCCAAGTTACTACTATACATGCCTGCATGCATACACCAACACGTAGACACACAGATAAACACAAGCACTTACCAGTGTTTGTGTTAGAATTTATGGGACACCTTATATATAGACACACACTATGTTTGGATCCAAGATGTACTTACACTAAAAGGAGACAGACTGTGCTTTCAACTGTTAGACGGGGATTTGTGACAATGCGGAGAGAAATCTTCCAGAGGATTTTATTTACCGAGAAAGAAAGACTCTCTCGGCGTCAAGGCAAATGTTGTACACTCATTCAGAACCTTCTGTGCGAGGGAGACTGGAAAGGAAAGGGGAGGGGAAGAGTAAAAACTGCCATTTTCTTGTTCTTTCCCATCCAATCCCCCCTGCTCCTTCCAGGAGTGGCCTCCCTCTCTCTCTCGACATAATCCAGGAGGAAACACGCAGCCACCCGGCCGAGGGGGATCCGAGAGAAACGCTTATATCGAGTTTTAATACTATGATTGTTCTTACAATTTTTAAACTTTAAATGGGAATACTGGATATTGATATGAAGAGATTTATTGTTACTTTTTATCATTACTATCATCGTCCTTACTGTTATTACAGCCTCAGAGAGTCCCGCTTTCTGCCTTTGGTGGCTTTGATCTTGTGCGGTCAGCAGAATCTCCTGACTGCGAAGTGAAGATAATCGTCATGGTTATATATATATAAATAAATAAATAAATAAATGTATGTATATGTAGGTATTTTTTTGAATTGAAGGATGCATACTGTGTTATTCGGTGCACTGTACCCTGAACATTGCTTCTGCGTGAAGAGAAGCACTGCAACTAAATGTGAAGCACATTCTCGAATATCCTTTCTCCTCCTCGTTTTCTTCCGTCGTCGAACTGTGAAGCTTTAAGATCACATGCGAAGGCCTACGAATATAGTTTTCCTCACTCGCTTAAAAAGTCAACGCTGTAAAATGTAGCAACCGTTACTAACGATTCATACAAGTGAAGATTTTCCTCTAAACTATTATTTATTTAAATTCTAGACAACAGCCAACCCCCTCCCCCTCTTGATTGATCACCAATTTAATTACCCTCTTCGTCACCACATTGTTCTGAAAGCTTTATTTTCCCCGTCAGCTCTCACGTCCCATCATACGCCAAGTCCTGCTCGTCTTACTGTTGCTGAGATCAAATATAAGGGCTCTCTCATGACCTCTCTACCTTGAACAACGCTTCACCTCTCCTGCTGCTTTTGAGTCCATGAACACATATCAAACGTGCATTTTACATCAGGGCGTCGACGGGGAGCTCGCGCCCCGCCCGCCTCTGCTATCCTCGAGTCTATTTTTGCCGAAAGATTAAGAGATTTCATAGATCATGTCGCTTAACGTGCACATATATAAATATATACACACACAGGCTATAAATGTGAATCAGAAAAGTGAAACTGGAGGTGATTTGTTTTTGTATTTGCTCTGCACCGACGGTTCAGGAGAGATTATAATGGGATGCAAAGGGAAATAGCAATAAGGACGATGAAAATAATGGTCACCTAACTATGGTTTAAGATGTAAAAAAGAAAAAAGAGAAAAAAAAGTCTCAAAAGTTCTAAAGAATCTCTGTCTTCCAAATAATGTTTAACATGAAAAGGTACAATGTATTTATTTAACTGTTCTGCTTTCTATACAGTCGGACCAGTTCTCTGCGTCTGCCTCATCCAGCGTTCAGAGCTCCACCCAACATCTGCATCCTCCCGTTTGTACAAAGCACCTTCCGCAGTCGCTAACACGTGCCAGTATGCTCACAGCTCATTGTTTATTACCAGCATATTATGCAATGACCCTATTTCCATTAGCAACCGTGACTCTTGGCGTTTCCCTTCAGAGGTTTTGATTTTCAAGAAGCAAGCAGAACGTGGCTCCAGACTCCACCTTCAGCGTGTTTCTATCAGGTCTCTCAACAGGTTGTTAGTGGAAATAGGGCCAGTTAAGAACTCCGGATAAGAAACTATAAAAAAAACACATCTCTCGCTGATAAAATATTCTTCTAGTGACTGGTGAGAAACTTTTATAATCCTTTCTTTGCGTTTCGTAGTCGTAGTCAGGAGGGACGGCTCGTCGCTGGCGTCAGGAGAAAAAGCTCAGATCAGGGGGAATCGGTCTGACTCTATAGAAAGCATTTCTTTTTCCTTTAAGAGATCTTTTAAAAAACGAGAATATGAACTGATGAAAGGTAACTTACAGAATATATATGTATATGTGATACGCATATACACACATTCATATAAATATATATGAATTTCAAATGTTTTAAGAGATAATAAATTGTTAGAATTATAATAAAGATACAGAAACAAAGTTCTAATTGATGGTCTGGGGCTCGTTTTTGTCTGATGTCGTCCTGATGTTCTTAACCAAAAATAGTTATTCCATCTCAAATCATCAGGGGCCTTCTGCTCAATCAGCTCTGATTTGCTCGAAGCTTATTTTTGATCATAAACTGTGGATATTTAAAATGGTATCTGTGAAATATTAGCCTGATATGTCAAGTACTGTCCAAGATAAGCAGTTTCTGTTAAGAAAAAGTTAACGACCCACTTAAACTCCTTCGTAACTCATCAGTTCTTTTAAAGTATTTTTGCTCAACCATCTCTGATTTGCCTGAAAAATTTTAGAGCATCAAATTTGGGTGTTTATACAAATATTTGTGGAATTTTAACTTTCTTTCTTTTCGCACAAAAACATTTGATGCTGCTTGAACATCATCATCTCTGGAGTTGTTAAAGATTAAAGCCTCTTTCTCTTATTTCTCTTCATGACATCGATTCAGAATCTAAAATGTTGGGTAAGTAGAGCAAAACGTCTGATTATGTGTGAGATGAAACATGAAAAAAGACTGTAGCCGTCAACGCGTGATGCTTTTATGAACCACTTGCAGTTGTACGTCCCAATAATACAAAACAAAGGATTCTCAAATTGTACCACAAAAGCAAAACTACTGCTCGAGAGCCTGATGGAAGTAAAAGAAGAGGTCTGGAGTCTCAAAACGATTCAGATTCCAACTCACCCATAATCAGAGATTGTTTGATCTGCATGCAAAATACTGCGGATTCTGAATCAATGTCATGACGAGGAATAGCAGTGAATATTTCAGGTTTTTATCTTTGAAGAATGAACTCCCTCACACTGTCTCACTTGCAAAAAAAGTTATTTAATTAGCGCAACGTTTCAGTCTATACATTTTTGAATTTGCACTTTATGAAATCATCATATCTCTTCTCTGACTGTAGTATTGTGTTTGTCATTGTTGATTGAACCCTTGTTTCTGTGTGGTTCAGAATGCTCTTCTGGTTTTTGTTTTGTGTTGAGTCTCTCCCCCAGGAGGCTGATGTTTATTATCTGTGTGTCAATTTGTGACTGATTGGATGCAGGTTCGTTTGTGGTGACTCCCTATTTAAGATGACCTGCCCTTTTCAAAAACGTTTGCCTGACGAAGGTCTATGACCGAAACGTTGCGCTAATTACTTTTTTTTGCAAGTGAGACAGTGTGCGGGAGTTCATTCTTCAACTTCATGCGTTTTTCCTCTCCTACGCACCTGTTGTTAGTGGATGTGCGAAGGTTTCTCTTCTTTTAGGTTTTTATCTTTAACAGTTCCTGAGGTATCGTCCTCCAAACACGGCCTCAACTTTCATGCATGTGCTGAAAGAGGGTCGACATTTTTTACTTCAAAAAAGTAGAGAATATTTGACACATCAAGCTAATCTCTATTCTTTGAGCTGTAAAAACTCAAAGCAAATCAGAGATGGTTGAGCTGAAATCACTGTGGGTCACTCTGTCTAAAAAAATGTGATGGGTTGAGATTGAAGGACCAAAATACTGCACCGTTTTAAAAACCTTGTCTGCACATTTAGTCACTTCAGGGCTTTAATGTTAAATATAGTCCTACAAAGTAAAGAGTACCAGTGAAACACTTTTGATTAGTAGGTACAGATTTGTTGTTTTTGAAGGTGGCCCAGTGTAAACTCCTCCTGCTGCTTTACAACCAACATCAGGGGGTTAATAAGGACGATGCATTTCACACATGTTGCTGACAAGAGGGAGTCGCCCTCCCTCAGATCACCTCCAAGGGAAAACAGGGAGGCGACAACATTTTAAATGACCTGCTAAATATTAAATCATCACAGGCTACAGTCAGCTAACAGCATTAACCTGCAGTAAATGTTCTTCTACAACCATCAAAATGAAAGCAAACTGCTCGAGTTAACAGAAAATAAACGTGAACATGATTTTCAGAGCTGCACACCAGAAGGAGGTGCATGGTTTACCGTAATGTTCCTTATAATGGAAGTCATCCAGTAAATACAGTTAAACTTATGTTTTTGAATTAAAGTACATGTGGATCTGACTTTGATCTAATCACCGTTTAACCAGCAAATACTCTAAAGAACACAACATTAAAGAGAAGCTGATGTTTTAAATTTGCAGTTTAACTTTTAAACTAATCATTTTTAAATACAAACCCTCCTGCAATATAAATATGACTATAATTCACATTTTTACTGCACTCTGTAATTATTAACTACTCAGTACTTTAAACCCTGTTCTTGTCTCGTACAAACACAAACCCTCATTATTTCCCAGACACTCATACGTCACATATTAGCCTCAGTAAAAAGTAAATATTTAAGTTTGTCATTTCTTAAAAACACTTTTACTGATTTTTCCTGTTTCATTATATTAAAGATTATAAATAGTAAACTCATTTATATTTTAGTATCAGTGTAACCTGTAATCAGGCTAAACCATAAATAACATCCATAAAAATTATCTGTATTTTTACAAATGGTAGTTTGTTCTTTTACATTTCACTGTAAAATTATATATATATATTGCTGTATTTAAATAAGCAAACAATATACACACATTTGCTGTTATCTGAAAGAAAACTGCACAGTAAGGATTTACAGAAGAGTTTTGCTAATTTAGATAATTTGAAAAAAGGTTTTTACACATTAAGGTCCAACTTTAAATATCCACATAAAACAACTTAAAAAAATCAATCTTGCAGCATTTAACTGGAAAATAATGGTATTTTTTACTGTATTTTAAAATCAGGAAAAATATTTTAAATATAGTTGCTATTATTTGAAAGGATTGCATAAGGTTTGGAAAATGCTTGATATTTTTAAAACTTTTTTTAATAATTATTTTACAGATTTTCTATTTTGTTTAAATGTGTACAATTATTAAAATCACAGAAAAAAGAATTTACATTTTGACTGCATAAAGAGGCCAAATCTTCTGTAGTTTTATAAACAGCAACTCATTTTTTTTTACATTGAGTCATAAAACTAGTTTTATAGTTTTAAGTCAGCAAAAAATATAATTATCCAGGCATTTACACCTTCAGTCTTTGAACCTTACAGTATTCCAGTTTGTGTTTCCTCGGGGACCCTTGCTGCCAGATTTAGTTCTTTTTCAGTGCAGTATTTTGATGCTCTTATAAACTAACAATTTTCTATTTATTTATTTATACCATTGTAGGCTAAAATCTTAGTGTCATTTAGAGAAACAGCCAAACCTGACCCAAGTTAAGTCTAAACATGTGGTGCTTTTCAGTTTGCTAACGTATTCCTCTTCATGAGTTAATCTCCCCTCCAGCATCACAGAAGATTCTCCAGTTTCTTTAAATGTTCTCCGACCAGTAAGGAGGATTCTGGAGGAGCTCACAGTGAGAAAACGGTAGATCTGACCTCCAGCATCACTGGGAGGAGCTGAGGATGAGCGAGACAAGTGAGGAGACGCTTGCACAATGAAAAGCACCTCGTGTGTTCACAGCTGTGGGTTTCGTAATTTGATTCACACTTCAAAACCAGAATCAGGACATTTGAGGATCAAAATCTCGCTGAAGAGTCTGAGAAACAACCGAAGCAACACATTTAGAAATGCTACACCTGAATCACGTCCCAGTGACAAACCCAAACTGGAAAACCACCATCGCAGTGTGAGATTTGTAAGAAAGTGAGAAACAAAGATTTAGGATGCAGGAGGAGTTTTATTTGGTTGATCAGAGCAAATACAGGATAATGTTAGAATTAGAAAAAACATCACACTATCATAAATATCAAGACGATGATGTCTGTGGGAAAACCAATACCTGAAATAGAGAGAACAGCAGTCAGACAAACTACTCGTATTAGATGATCACAGTCCTGCAGGCCTAAACACATGTTGTCAGAAGCAGAGCTGCACTTCTGTCACCACTGATTTTCTGAGCCCAGTGCTAAACATCACCAGAGATTCACACAGTTTGAAATAAGAGAAAAGCGTTGAATGACACGAACCTGATTCATGTCCAGTCTGAGAGTTTTCACCTTTTGTTTACAGACCTGAAAATAGAAAAATAAAAAAGAGTGAGTTATTTTGTCTTCATGACCATCTTTTCCTGCTACCTTGAATTTATTTTCTCCTCAGAAACTTTGGCTTGTCAGGGCCAAAGATGCACGTTGTCTCCATACAGACTCAGAGCCCAGTGCAGGTCATCAGGGGAGGAACTACTTTAATAAACTCCAGGAAAACGAACACTGACATTTAAGTTATCAAAAACTATGAAATGCAAGTTATTAATCTTTTGCTGCTACTTATACTGTATTTACTGACTCTGAGTAGCTCATCAGACTGTTAGCCACAATGCTAATCCACGTGGTAAGACTTTCCCCACGTGGGCCCACAGTGCTACTGATGAACCACACTAAACCAAACTCACTTAAAAAACAAGTCAGTTAAACTTTAACGTTCCAAACACCAGAAAACACAAGCCCTGTAAGTGACCACAGGCTTTGAGTCGTAGCCAGATGTCAGCGTGTTAAATTCGGCATAGACTTTATCCACCAAAACTGGCTAATATTGGAATAAAAACACGATTTAGCTAACAGTGTTCGTCGTTACTGCTAGCCAAAAGCAAACCGAATCTGAGTTCAACGTTTGAAGCACTTCGCAGCTGCTTGTTGAGTCACAGAACGGCGGAAAGTTGTATTAGCTCACGTATAACTCCTTCAGATAATTCATAGTGAAAAATAAACTTAACAGAGGTGAAATATACAATGTTATCTTACCTTTTCAAACACCAGTGAAGCCTCCGAGGTGGAGACCAGCCGGCTACGGCGGAAGGCGCCGCTTCTTCTGCTCAACATGGCGGCGGTCAGCGCGCTTTAAATTGCATTACCGCCGCCTAGTGGACGGAAGTTGAACGAGGCGCAGAAAACAACCAGGGTCTCTCTGCTTTTAGCTTTAACGACATCATTAAACGGTACAATGATTTCTAATAAACGTGATGTTATCTTTACCTTCTTTCGGAAGTTATATACGAAAGCTGAACTACATCAGCAGCTACGTTTGGAATGATATACAGAGTTAAAGATAAAAAGTAGGCTACTGTGTTTAACTTTATTATTATTAACACTAGAAATGATGAAGGGATTTGCAAATATGGTAATAAAAAATGTAAATCAACCTTTTTCTGTTCATTTTTATCTATTTACTTAAAGTTGACTGTAGCTCTTGTTTAAAAGAAAAAAATACAAGACAAAAACAAAAATACCAAAATACCAAAAAGCTCAGATAGATAATATCAAATCGACTTCAACATCAAGACATGATTAAACTTTTTAGATATTTTAAAATAAATTTGTAAGACGAACTTGAATAGTATAAAACACTGAAACAGGCATAAAAGAATGGACTCTTGTCAGACTGGTTTCTTGAATAAAACAAATACTGAACTATTTAGACGATGATGAGCAGCCAAAAGCCAGTTAAACAAGTACATCTTGAAATTTACCTTGAAAATATCAATTGATGACGAGCATTTGATTAAAAGAAGAAGGCTGTTCCAAAGCTCCTCGATCGTGGAAAAGTCAATAAAGTGAAAAAATACACAATTTAAATATATACAAATCTGGCTTTGTATCTAATAAATATTATCAGACTAAATAAAAGGCTCTTAGCTGAAAATAATTATCGGTTTGAATTTATTTATTTTCTCTGTTAATCTTACTGTTACTGTTTTCGGACCGTGACAGTAAGATTTTCACTGTTTCAGATGACTTGCGTTTATTTCTCCTCTAATTACCTTCTATCAGAGTAAACCTGCACATTTCTGCCCTCTGGCGGCCACATTGCGTAACTACACCAGTCATTGTACATATTTACTTTGAAAGCACTAACCGGAAGTACTACTATAATATTGCCTTTAACTTTACTAGTACAGTTCGCTTGCAGTATCACATTATCGCCACAAGAGGGCAGAAAAGAGACAGCCAGCAGATTATTTTAATGGCTAAAATTATTCAATTAGCTGAACTATCAGGTATCACCAAGAAACTTCACCAGTTGATGAATTAAAATATATATATTTTTGAATACAAGCTTTTATTTAAAATAAATGTTTTGAATATACAAATTAGGTATTGTAGATCTAAAAATGCCCTCATTTTTAGTATTTTCCTGAACAGAAATTTTAAAAACGGGATAAAGTCAGCTTCAAAATTCTTCACATTTTAGAGTCAAAGGTCTTTACAGAAAAAAAAATAATAATAAAATAAATATTTTTTGAATCACTGTATAAATCAGGGGATACTGTCAACAGCCAGAGGGGGAAAAATCTATTTTCACCATGTTTTGTTAGAATAAAATGTTCTCTATATCAGGCAATGAATGATACATGAACAAGCCTCTCTCAGAAACCTTCAGAATATAAATGGGAATAAAACTAAAAAGTTTGGTGCTTGCAAGCAATACTGAAGTGAAGTTTTTTGTCTTAAAGTAGGAAAAAAGTCCATTAAAGATATATATATATATTGTAAATATTGTACTGGAACCCACTACTTATGGGTTTAAAAAAATAGTTATGACTGTAAAATCTCCCAGACTGATTATTTACATTCAGGCAATATTTTCTAGGATTACAAATATTTGGAAATTGTCTGTTTAAACATGCAATCAAGATATTTTCTCAATAAATATACGTTTTAATTTGTAAAAATAGAAAATTCAGTACAATAAACATCTAAATGTGTCAGTCTATCAGATTCATAAACTCCAGTGAATTCATCTGCTTTTCTTTTTGCTCTTAAACATTAAAGCAACTGTTAATTCTGTGTTAAGTTAGACACAATAACTTCCTACTTACTTCCACTAAAAACTTTCAAAATACAACTTTTAAACCAGGCAGAGGCGTGGATGTAAATAAACTATGACTACATGAAAAGCCGTCTTAAACATGAAACAGATGGTCCTCGAACACACCAGGAAAACACATTGATGCCTTTAAATAGCAAAAAATCTGCCACAGAACTTAAAACCAGAGCTGTAAACTCCTTTTTAGAGACTTCAGTTCATTTAATTTGACCCAAACTGAACCAACGGAGACGACAACAGACAGTGACTGGTATAAAGTTTGGACTCACCTCCTCCAGGATGTTGTGTTTAGTTGTTTTAGCAGCAGATTGTTCAGTTTTTGGCATTAAATATTAAAACAATTCTTAACTTTAAGCGAATTACTTCATGTAGTTTAGTGTTTTTACTAATTTCCACATGGGCACCAGGTGAGAACAGAAAGGAGGACCCCACAGGTGAAAGTGGACTGGGTGTCTGAAGATATGCCTTTTCAAAAAGCTAATTCTTAATCCTTTATTAACATGTTTCACATGAAATTTTAAGTTAAACTGAGCATATAAAAATCCACATTTGCCTTTTAAATAAAGGCATTTTAAAGTCTGGTTTTGGATTCATTTAACAATAAAAAATCCTGATATTTCCGGGAACAACTGAGCATCTTTGCCTTGAGACATTTGTTTTCTGTTACAGTTTGCAGTCCTGCCTACAGCCGTGGAAAGTATCCAAGTATATTTACTCAACTACTGCACTAAAGTAGACATGGACATACTTTTATGCTTCTGTGTACTTCTACTTCAATACATTTCGCATGTCTGTGTGTCGTCAAAAGCTCTCTAAATGTCTCACACGGTTTCATTTTAACAATTTCTCAAATGATCGAAGAGTTTTTCTCTAAAAGTCAAAGATGATGGGAAAACTGACAACAGATGTGTGCATCATAATTTAGTTTTTTCCTTCTTTCCTCAGGTTTTTCTGCTATTTCTGTGTCTAAAACGGCAAATAAAGCAGCTCAAACCTGCAACATGCTGCCGACAATCTGATGCTTCACTATTAAATCATCTAATAAAGTCAGTCAGACGGGACCAAAACGTTCACATTTGCATGGTTTTTCATGCAGGACTTTCACTTGTGATGGAGCATTTTTACTTTGCTGTATTTGTATTTAAGCGAAATATCTTCCACCGCTTGTGCAAGAAAACAAGACGACGTGGAATAAGTTAGTAGAGCCGAGCATTGTGGAGGAGAGAAGGGATGAATTATGTATTTACAGAGCATCCTGGGAAACAGAACTGAAGTTTGGGGAGAACGCTCTCAACAACACTGAAGTTCTGCAGACTGAAGAGCTGACGTTTAAGTTTTATGGTGGTAAATTAGAGAACTGGAGAACAAACATATGGATGATGCATTTTATTGGTGATTCATACAATAAAGTCACTCATTAATTTGCAAACTGTTATCAAGTGTTACATTTTCTCTTATGCAAAATCTATTTATGATAGCTGAACCCTCCATGAAGGACTTGGACTTGCAAGATACAGCAAGACGAGCAACATGGTCAAAGCTTAAGGTGCAATGTAACGACTGAGCATCACGTCTCGGTTGTATGGATGTTGCATGCAACGGTACGCACTTTGCAAGGGCAGCTGTAGTGTGTGCTGAAAGGAAAAAGAAGAAGTATGGAATTTAAAAAGTGCAGGGTTAAAAGAGCCACCTGGAAAGTGCAGTCGGGCTCCTCTAACTTCAGCTGAGATCATTCTGCACACATATATTTAGGTTTCAGGCTTAAGTTATGAGGATTTGACACATACTTCTCAATCTTTGAAGCCCTCTGACAGCCTGCAAGTAGAAAAATACAAAGAAATGCTTCACAAAATATCAGAAACAGCACAAAGTCGAGTGGAAAGTACAATCAGGCTTCTCTAACTTCAAGTTTATTTCATTTTATATATATTTTAAGCTGTAAGGTTACATCTCATCCTTTTAGATGAGGCTTAAACTGATTATAAAAACCATGAAACCAAATATAAATGTGGGGCAGCCACCTCCACCACGGCAGCACATCACTAAACAAACATGACGGCACCAACGACCTTAAACATACAGAACTTTAAGCCTTAGCACAATTCAAACAGATGCATTATGTAAAAATTCACCATTCTCCTGAACAGCTGCCATGGACATATAAATTAGCTGTAGAGAGCATAACTGCTTTTGTACGAGGCTGTGAACATGAATAACTCTGCTGTAAAGTTGGACATTTTAACACTGAGGTCTATGGGGGTTGACATGCTGTTGGTGCAGCCTCTAGTGGACGTCTGAGGAACTGCAGTTTATCTTTGGCTTCACTTTTCAGTCTTGGAGGTTTCTGATTAGTAAAGATGCACTTGCGTAAGTATATTTTAAGAAAGGGGGAATTTGTTTTGTTCCATCATCATCTATACACCGCTTAATCCTCTGTAGGGTCAAGGGGGACTGGAGTCTATCCCAGCAGACTCGGGACACCCTGGACAGGTCTCCAGTCTATCACAGGGCTACATATAGAGACAAACAAGCACACTCTCATTCACACCTACGGACAATTTAGAATCATCATTTAACCTCAGCATGTTTTTGGACTGTAGGAGGAAGCTGGAGAACCTGGTGAAAACCCACGCTGCACAGGGAGAACATGCAAACTCCACACAGAAAGATCCCAGACGTCCTAACCGGGATGTGAAACGGGGATCTTCTAGCTGTGAGGCGACGCTGCTAACCACCGAGCCACTGTGCAGCCCTTTGTTTTGTTCATCTATTTTAAAAAAATGTGTTATAATCACTAATATTTCTGTCTATTTCCCACAGAAGCCTCAATGTGAGGTGAAGCTATCAGCACCTTTATTGTTGACACTTCCTCCCTCTCATATTATCATTTTAATTACAGGATCTCACAGCTCCGTCACGATGCGTCTCCCGTCCTTCCAGGTTTGATTATAGGATCGCTAACGCTGGATTTCCTGAAGGGCAGGTTGCAGCGCCGCGACGTACAGCTGTCTGCTTATTGTACGTGACGTGTTCTGGCACGTTTCACAAGTTCAGCATAGCAGGAGGCGTTATGTCACCAGGGGCAGGACGGGTGGATGTGAGCTAGTCTTCCAAAGGGGTCTCTGACTTCAAAAAAACAAAAAAAACCTCTGCCTTCAACACACACCCACCGGATGTGTCCTCCAGCTGTGGAGGCCGAGCAAAATACCCCCAGGGAATGTAAGGGGGGAGTGAAAAGGGGGGATAAAGACGAGCAGAGAGGGAGGAAGCTGCCTCTTTGTAAAGTGGTAAAACAAGAGTTAAGAGGCCTATTAACACACAGAATACATAAACAGACTCCGTTGGGTGACTCAGCTCATGTCTGATTCTCTCAGACGTGCACAAAGAAACACCCAAAAGACACCAAAAAGCAGCCCCTGATGTGGCCCAGTTCATTAACAGTCCTCTGAGGGAGACGAACAAGCGGTGACGCACAAAGAACAAGAGAATAAAGTCTCCTGCAGCTGTTTTAGAGGCCGAAAGAGGAGGAGAGAGACTTTGGGGGGAGGGAGGAAGGAGGAAAAAAAAAGAAAAAGAAGCCAACTCATCTGACACAAACAGTGGGCCAAAGAAAGGGGAAGAGCAGGAGCAGCCAGCGCTGTCCAGGACGAGTGGAAAACCAAAGTTGGAGGAGGTGAAGAGGACGAGGCAGGGAGGAGAGAGAAGCAGCAGAGTCTCCACCAAGAGGAGAGAAAGTCTGAAGAAACAAAAGAAGAAGAGAAAAAAGGGGTTGAATCAAAGCAGCCCCAACTTTCCACAGAGGTAAGGAGCTAGTCGCCGCTCCTATTTCTGCTCTCTGTTCACTTGTTGCTATATATTTCCTCGATGCAATGTGTGCAGAGTTATGTGTGACAGATGAAACGGGGGCAGAGGGAGGAGGGGAGTCCAGAGTCTGAGCAGCATCGAGGGGTGACGGGGTTTGGTTGGCTGCAGGCTGCAGGCTGCAGATGGACGCCAGGTTTAGCTTTTCAGCTGCAGAGTTGGAGTTTCAGACGCGGCGAGTCTGAAGTTGTGCAAGTCACCGGATCGATAGTGGACTTTCAGAAAACCGGGGGAACAAATCTCCCATCTGACATGCTTAGAGATTCTGAAAAGTCTGGAGGGCTCATGGTGGATATAGATCTGAGCTTGTAGGCGGTAAGTCATATATTAAACTCTCTGCTGTGAAAACACAAGTACTTGACACATATTTTACCACTTTTAGCAATTCTGGAAGCCTGCAAGACAGAAAATACAAAGAAATGCCTCGTAAACAGCAGCAAAAAGTACATTTAGGCCTTTTTTCATATATAATTCAAGCTGTAAGGTCATAGTTCTAAGGATCTGGGCGATGGAAAGCTATGAAATTTGGATGCAATTTACTGGATTCATAGTTGACAGGAAAGAAACAAGTATTAGACACATATTTTGGCACTTTGTGAACCTCTCTGAAGGTCTGCAAGTAAGAAAATGTAAAGATACGCCTCGCAAATGTCAGAAAAAGTACAATAAGGCCTTTCTAGCTTCATTATATTTTGCTTTTATCTATAACTCAAGTTATTCTGTCATAGATTTTGCTAAATCTGGGCCTTTAAATGATGTTTAAGTTGATTATAAGTCATGAAATCCCAGTTAAAAGTGAAAGTTTTAGCTACAAGTGACTAGTTGGCGGTAAAAAATAGGACTTGACTCTTTTTTAAACCACTTCTGATGATTTTGAAGCTCTCTGGAGGTCTGCAGGTAAAGAAGATATAAAGAAATGCCTCACAAATATCAGAAATGACAGAAGGTCAACCAGAAAGTAGAATAAGGCTTCTTTAATTGGCGTATTTAGAGTTTTTATATATATATCTCATGTTGTAAGGTCACAGTTAAAAGGATTTGGCAACATAAGGGCCAATCTCACCCTGTTAGAGGAGGCTTAACTGACGAGAAAAGCGATGAAGTCATATTTAAAAGTGCAAGTTTTAAATGCAAGTTGCTGGATTGATAGTTGACACTTAAAAAAAAAACACATTGACACGTATTTTGGCTCTTTTTCAATCTTTACAGCTCCCTGAAAGTCTGCGAATAAAGAAAACATGAAGAAACGCCTCACAAATATCAGAACTGACACAAAGAGAGTCGACTGGAAAGTCCAGTCAGGCTTCTCCAGCTTCAGTTTATTTCATGCTTCATCCATATTTCAAGTCGTAAGGTCGGAGGATTTGGCCAGTCTCGCCCTTTTAGAGGAGGTTTAAACTGATTATTGAAGCTATGAAGTCGTATTTGAAAGCTGAACTTTCAGATGCAAGTTACCGGATCGATAGTTGACTTGTAGAAAACTGGGGGAACAAATCTCTCGTCTGACATGCCAAGAAATCCTAACAAGTCTGCAGGACTCATGGTGGATACAGATCTGTCTGTGTAGGCGGAAAGTCATATATTAAACTCTCTGCTGCGCTTAAAAAACAAGTACTTGTCACATACTTTGATTTTTTTCTGATCGGCAAGTAAAGAATATGAAGCAATGCCTCACAGATATTCAACATGGCACAGAGAGCCAACTGGAAAGCACAGTCAGGCTTTTCTAACTCCAATTTGTTTCATTTTTTACATATATTTGGAGATTTCAGGCTTAGGTTATAAGTCTTTGGCAAAATCTGGGCCAACCTCACCCCTTCAGATGATGTTTAAATTGATTCTAAGGCTATGAAATCATGTTTAAAAGGCCGACGTGGCTAACAAATTGATTGCAGTGGACATGGAGCTGCACAGCACGCTTTCTCTTCCACACGGAGCGGAGCTTAACGCTTATAAAGAGTAAGAAACCATATGTGAGAGGCATGAAGGCAGATCACAGCTGAGCCAGACTGGAGGCTGAAGTTTTTACCTTCCTTTGCTTCTACAGGCTCTGCGCCGACACAAGCTGTTAGGATGCAACCTGTAAAACTCCCTGGAAGTCAACAGGTTGTGGTAAATCTCAGCACATTATTTAATACCAGGCCTGGACAGCAGAGCTCCCCCACCCCCTACGTTTCTCTAAAAACTCCCCCGAGGAGACGCCAGCCAGCGCGGGGACGGGAAGTGAAGGTCAGGGGTTAAAAGGGAGGTGATTCATTATTTTTGTGACCTCCTGCAGATCTCCGGGTTGTGTAATCTACGAGGCCTCAGCGGCAGAGAGAAGCGAGCTGAGGGAGATTCAGGCGAGGAGAAGCATGACATTATTCTGCTGGTGGAGCATGTGATGCCCTGTGAACGGCAGGATATGGAGGCAAATCACTGAATCTAATTGTGCAGAGCCGTGAGCAGAGATGGCTGCAGGGAGGAGACACCGAGGCTTTGTCTGGGTGGAGTTTAGCGTCGAGTGCATCCACGGTTTGAAACACCAGAAGGCAAAACTGCTGAAATATTTAACTGGAGAAGTTTGCTTTTGAAGTGGAACCACTTGAGCTCAACGCAACACTCGTTCTGACGCAGACTGATCCGTTTAAGTGTCTCTGAACACGTGGATTTAAGAGCGTGCTGTTGTTTCTGTTTGCAGTTAAAAGACAAGGCCACCAGCATGGGAAGAAAGCCTGTGCATGATAGGATGTGTTGACCCTTAGCCCCTGTTTATTTTGGGAAAGCTCATGTTTCAAAGCTGGGAATGCTGGGAGAGGAGCGTCCACGCTTGCTGGTGTTGTCATAGCTCGTGATAAGCAGCTTCCATTTACCGTACGGCTGCTGGTTCAAATTCACTGTACACATCAGCTTCATAAAGAGATGCCAACGCTGTAATGGGCACAAACAGCCGCCATAACACGATTCAGTCGCTGACATATGCTACACCTGCTGTATGTCCTCATATTTGTCCTGACAAGTGTGCGCTGCTCCTTGTGTGAGGGGATATCAAATGCTTTTATATCATACAGCCTCAAATAGATACACAGTAGAGTATTGATTCCAACCAAGGGTACCCCAGAGGAGACTTCTGCTGCTGCCAAGAGGTACATGGGAAGTAGAGTCAGCTTTAAAACATGAAACAGGCTGTTTATAAAAGCTGGATGTAGCCTCCGAGTCTGAAAAGTGAAGTCGAGCTACAGACGGGTGTAGGTTTGCTGTTTCTGCTGCGCACTTCATGTGGTATTCTTCCTTTAAAATCCTCTTCCTCTAAAGAAACAAATCCAAGCAGCAACTGACAGGCTGAAGATTTTCATCAAGCATTGAGGCAAGCCTGCTTTGTTCTTTCAGTGAAGCAGCCATTTTAAAAACAGTGCCTACGTCACTGTGCATACATCCAACAAAACAGTTTCCTCCAATGCTATTTTTAAGGGGCACCATCCCTGCATCCTGGGCTTAGCATCCCCCAACATGCTTGTCATTAAATTAAAGGAATACAGCCAGAGGTTTTTTCCAACCTACAGCAAAATGCCAGCATAGCACTGCGGAGACAAGTCTGACTTTGTAGGACTAGCTAAGAGGTGCCTTAAACTTGCTTTCCTTCTAATAGGGGTGTAACGGCACACAAAAGTCACGGTTCGGTACAAAACCTTCTGGAGTCACTCACCAGCACGTCAAAATGACATGACCGATTTAAGATGACGTAGCAGTAAGACGCCTTGCTGAGTCTCCGTTTCAACTTCTGTCGAAAGTATGGATTTCAAACTATCTACAAGTTTCTGAATTGTGTTGATCGGCCAAGTAAAACCAGAGTTATGACATATAATGAACACCATACTTTTCTGGCACGTTTGGAGCGCCTTACGGCTTTCGTCTTGTCCACTTGTTTATTCTTTTGCATACTTTACCAGGAAACCAAAGTGATCCCAAACTGGTGATTTTAACCACGGCGGAGCGTCTTCCAGCTCTGGCTTCTTGCTGTTAGCATTAGCCATCCCATTAGCATTAGCCATACGTCACAAAAGCACCGGCAGGAGAATAAATGGTCCGACTGGAAACTCCTACTGGTTTTTAGTTCCGCAATACAACTGTGGGCACTACGAGGTTCACAATTAAAACTGACCATTCTCAATAGTCTTAAAATTTTGAGAACTGACAGTGCCTGTACCAAACGGTTTGGTTCGGTGTGTTGTTACACCCCTACTTTCCAATGGTCAGCAGGGGGCGACTCCTCCGATTGCGAAAAGAAGTCAGATTGTATAGAAAATGGCTTGATCTGCTACTTCAGTAAACATTGTCCTGATGAGTTTATGGTCTCAATTGCTTGTTTCAAGTCTCCTTCAATGAAGTATGATGTTCATTTAGTAAATTATGGTCCCATTTAGGGTAAAATAGAAGATAAACCAGTGCATGGCTGTTGCTTATCATGTCCAGTTTCAAGAGAACAAGATGAAAACGGCCAAAAAGGTTGTGGAAGGTTCCCAATTGAGTGAAATGACTCAGACATTCCTAAGTAGCAGCCATGATGATTTTAAATTCTAAGGAAATGCACTTCAAAGTTTCGTTTCTCATCTTCTGCAGCACTGGATAAACTGGACCATCCTTTATGAAAGGAAATGAAATAATGCCATCCCACAATTACTTGTGGCGGCAGCATTCATGAATTCTCCTCCATGTCTTTCCTTGAGCTTGTGACATTTTCCATTGAGGTTAAGGGAAAGTGTTTAGGAAAAGACATAAGACACAACTTTTTATCCTTCAACTGCAACCAGTGTGTCAAAAGGCAAACCACTGAGTGAAATCATTTTGGCTACGTCCATGTTTTTATACACTTTATGACCAGAACGTACACTAGCATTGAAGCAAGAGTTACGCTTTCTGCACCTGCGAATGTGCAATAGTCTGTAAACGTCAGAGTTAATTTCTTTATCTTCCCAAGTGTGCAAAAGGTCACAATGCGGCCACTATGCTACAAGGGGAATAATGTTCAATCAAAGAGTAAGTAGATGTCAATCTACTGCAGATCTACGGAACAAGTTCTCCAAGCGGACTAGAAAGTTGTACAATTCAGAACACCTACATGTTTGTGGTGCCTGTGGTTGTCCATGCGTACATCTGCAAGGGGAGTCTAATCAAGGTTTAAGAGTTCTACGACGACCTAACAGGCGAGCAGAGAAGCAAAGAGAAGCAGTTAGTTTAGACTAATCAGAAGTTGGTAGCTCAATGAAGCTGAAGAAGCCTTTTAACAGCTGGGAGGAGGAGGAGGATTTGGATGATCACCTTTATGGATGCCCGTCTACTTCCTGTTCACCACCTGACCTGCTCCAAAAGTGACGACTAGAAATGGGTTTGGTTTGTTGTACGACTGTCGTAATCGACATCGTACTTGTGCTAGGAGTGTCTTGGAGTTTTGCCCTCTATGAAAACAAAATGGTCCATCGATGAAGTTGTTCTGTCACCTGTAAAAACACAAGAAAAGAACATTACACATGTGTAATACATCCGATTTTCACAAACGATGTCCTGAGAAAGCTAGTTTGGTCAGTACTGATGACAGAAACTAACTGGTATTTACTTTTTAAAATGTACATTTAAATTAAATCGCTTTAGTCTGTGTCAATTAAGTTTTAATTTCAGATTAGGTGTAGTTTTTTCTCTCTTTGTAATAATGTTGGTTTGGGTATGTGAATACAGGATTTTTACTATGGTATTATGAGTCGCTACCAAGCCCTAATTCTGTGTGCTTCTGTTTTAGTCTATTAATGTATATATAAAGCGGGGAAATTGCTATTTTTGTACTTTGCATGATGAAAGTTGGGGGGGGAAAGCTGAAGAAGTTTGCTGAAAGTAAAAGATTTCATAGTTATGGCCAAAAGTAATGGATATATGTGTAGAAATATGGCTGAAGTAACAGCTGAATCAGTTAATAATGGACAAATGGCTTAAATATCCATGTGGTAATAACACAAATGCAAGCTTAACCAAACTAATCTGTATGAAAACGTGTAGTAGCAGCGTACTATATCCATTTTTCTCATTTATAATTAAATATTCAGCTCTAAAAAGGGTTAAAGGGTACCTGAGATGATCTGTACAGTAGCGGATTTACATCACAGGTGGGGAGATAACACAAAAACTGAATGTATAATTAATTCTTTACAGGGACCGTTCAGGCATTTTAATACTTACTTACATTCTGACACTGCAGCTAAAAGCCCCAAAGCCTTCATTACCTGCGAGTAAGGGATGATTACATAAAGGTCAGTGTGCAGATTAAAAGACAGCCTAAACTAACCATGCACTCTTTACTCTCTCAGAGAACAGAATGTCGACGCTGCCGTCAGAAAACAGCCCTGAAGATGTCAACAACCGCAGCTTCTGGATGGTATGTGAACTCCATGTGTGTGTGTGTGTCTGCCTCAGTGTCTCATGACGGTAAATGGAGTCACACAAGATAGCGTTCCCCTCGGTATCTCAAGTCTGAATGACCTCCCAGTCAAAACACAGCAAACAGTTTAGTCGTTGAGGCTTGCGTATCTCTGTAAACAAGGCTGTGCTTTCATTTTTTAATGTGAGCTGCTGTACTCTCCGGACAGCCTCGCCCGGATGTCAGAGAGGCTTTTTGGGAAAGTGTTCGGCTAATTAGGTATTTGATTGTGTGCATTTGCTCGACAAAGTGGATTGTAAAGCCCTGGGGGTCGCGTCTCTGAGGGATCCAGGACAAGTTTTTTCCATTTCCACTGCTCTCTGTGCCAAATCGCTGTTAAACTACAATACTGCAGCTTGATGTTTCTATTTGTGCCGTCTCCTGCAGTGTTAAATAAATAAATCTTTCTGCATTATTAGGACAGATGTTTTATTCTGTGGCCTAAAGGAGCAGTTGTTGAAAATATTCTTGATATTCTCATGTGCTTTCCTGCAAACAGCCAGCTAGGCTCTGCCCGAACGCTACCAGCGCCTCTAAATCTCTAAATAATTATTCTGTACAAAAGCAAAAGTCTGTAGTTTTACATGGAGTTATGTCCCAGACTACTTCCTGAGCAGGTGCATTGATTTCCTGGAGTCTCCACTGACAACGAGGCCTCCATTTCTCAGCAGTAGAAGTGTTGGTATGCAGATTTTGTTCCCTTTGGACGGAGCCAGACAAACTGTTTCCCATATTTCCAGTCTTTGTACGAGGCTAAACTAACAGGCTGTAGATTCACATTAAACTGACAGATCAAGGTGGCTCACATCCTGTCATTTTATTACATGTGTGTAAAACGAGTCAAATTATTTCTTGAACACACAGAAAAAAATGTATAATTTTAGAATTTTTTTTCTTTTACAGACTTCTTTCCCATATTTTAGAAAATATCAATAAAATTGATTATATGGATAAGGTAAAAAACATACAAACCTGTAACCATACATTTTTTTTTGTAATTTTATAGATATTTCTTTTTCACTTAACAGATAAAACTATCAAATTCAAGTTTAATACTGAAAATATATTTATAAAACTAGATGCATTTTTTAACAGAAAAAGTATTGGTTTTATAGCTTTGTATAGATTTTCTTTGTTAAATGAGGGATATTTGATATTATTATTATGATTAATGTTAACATATTGTTAAAATATTACTAATATATTAATATTAATAATAATTTGACACCTGATTTTCCCTTTCGGGGATGAATAAAGTATGTTCTATTCTATATCTTGTATATTTAAGGATGTTTTCACAACAAAAAGTACAATGGGTGTGGTTTAATGTGTATATAATATCTATAAGCATTGGTAATTTGTAAACATATCTATATTAAATGTAATCATTTTTTTGAACAAAAAGTGCCAAAAAGTACACTTCACCTCTTGTAAAAATTTAAGCTAGAACATTTTTTTTAAATTATGGAACAATACTGTATGTTTTCGTTTATTTCCCATTATTTTCCAGTACTTTTTTGGCACCCTAATATTGCTTAAAAGCGCATTGCACAAACGAAAGGACTGTTTGTGCACAACTGGGGTTAAGTTCAGACCCTTTGCAGCGTATCTTTGCAGGCTACAGTCAGTCCGAGAGGCTACAGCTTTCTTGCTTTGACCTAGAGAGGAGAAAAGAGATAAAGACAGTCATACATAGTAAATGACATGGTAAATAAATAGTGTCGTAATGTGCATATGACAGTTTTCACAAATGACTGTAGTGTTATCGTTCAGTGAAGCTTAGAAGCATCTACACAGCGTCTGACAAGTCCTGTCAGCTGAAGCTCTGGTTCAAAGCTTTAGTCTACTTTATTTGTTCGTGACCTTTCATCTCCACCAGAAACAATCTTCTCACCATTGTATTTTGTGAACGAGCATGCACTCTGTTTACAAGGCACAGCCCCCGTTTTGCCTCCATGTTTTAAAGCTGTAAACACTCCCAGCATTCACAGTTGCTGACTGTCTAATTTGAGTGCGCTGCCGCTTTAACACTGGCTTTGTCTCCTGTTGGCCTCGATGGGCTGCCCCACTTTCATCTCCCCCCCTCTGTAATTTTGGAAGCCTCCTGTTGTGCTGGATGTGTTTCCAGGCCAGTTCCTGTCTGTGTCATCCTGCCGCCATGCTCAGGGGCTGTCTGTCATTATACTGCAAACCTAAGCTCTACTGTTTCTGTACTTGCAAAGTCACAGCAGCTGTAATAAGTCTGCAGTTATGATGAATCCCGCAGAGTTTATACATGAGCTGGTCATTCATGCTGCCTCAGACACAGAACAGGCCCTCAGATTACACTTTTAATGTCCTATTTACTCACAGACCTGGCATTGTATATGCTTTTATAGATTTATCTATTATATGAGGACATTCAGTGATCACAGACATAAACTCTAAAGTGAATCACTGCGTCCTCTGACAGACACCTGGAACACGTCTTTTTGCTTCTTTCAAAAACACGTCATTAGGTTTCAGGGTTTTTATCCTGCAACAGACTCTGTAACATTAGATTGGACTAATAAACCCTTTAAAAGAAAAACATTTCTGACAGCCATTCTCTTAATCTGTAATTCAGTGCTGTACTGTGACTCATCAAATCGGTATGTTTTGCATTTCAAGTGTATTGCGCTGGCATAAATCTGGCATATAGTTGTTTTTTTAAATAATACCTCTAATGCCACGTCTACCACTTACTTTTTAACTATTGCTGTTACCATTCTTACAGCCACTTGTACTCTTCCACTACCAATAGTACTACTGACTAGCAGCTACTCCTGATGGACTTTAAGTTCCAACGAGTACATTTGCTTCTGAGCCACATAAAACACAAAATCTAAATACACTGAACACAATATGCCAATACAAATATGCAATAATAAATGCTACAACACCCACACACAAGCTCACATAAAGCAATGCACATCAGTAAAACAACACAAAATCTGGTGCATATTCAGCTGTCATGATATCATCCAATCACCCACCAGTATTACATGGAAAACTGGTCATCAGCTCACTCCTCCTGAGCGTTTAATGGTTTGAGAAGAGATAAAAGACTTTCTGCTTCCCAGAACTCTTCCAGTCCACTGACATCCTTTACTCACAGTCTGAATATGATCAGTTATGTATGTGAGATGTGATTTTTCAGCACAGATCCGTAGCCATTTTCTTCAATACTGTGTTTTGTTGCTTGGACAGATTCTCTAGTAGCGGATTTGCATCAGCCTCAGAGATTGGCCAACTGGGTCTTTGCAGCGTTGCCGCTGGCCTCAAACTGGATTCCTCAGCTGTTTCTGCTTAATTCGCAGACGAGTGCGGAGAGTCAGTGCAAACCACAACAGAGGCAGAAAGCAAGAAAGGAAGAAGGAGAAAGGAAGAAACAAGGAGGTTGCTGGTGTGAAGGACCCCAACTGATTCTGATTAAAGCACTTAAAAATAGTGTTTCATTAAGAGCACACTGAGTGCTGTGATTGCTTTTTTCTGAGGGGCTGTTAGTATGACGATAAATCACTTTTACAGCCTGAGTGCACATTTTCATACTCTTGTACTCTTATTTCTAACCACTTGAAATTATATGGCAGCCAAGTGACACTTGAAGCCTCAAAATTTAAGCAAAAACATTTCTTTAGAAGTTTGAAAGAGCGGAAAAACTATTCACATTAGAAACATTTATTTACAAGTAAGCAGAAACGTGTTGATAAATTCTGAAACGAAGAAAATGAGTAATTGAATTAAGAACCAATAATTTTACATTCTATTGAGGATGACCCACATTTTGTATTTGCTGCCAGAGCTACCAACATGTTTAGACATGTAAACACTGCTTGACCTTTCTGATGTGAATGCATTTAATTAGCCACTAATTAAGAGTCCCAGTAGTGTCGAAGACCTTGTCAATTAGTCGTAAGAGCAAAGATTTAGGTCTTCGAATGCGCTCACAAACACAAGTCACTGTTGAAGGAAAGGTCTGCTCACATACGACAGTGAACAGTTGTTGTTACCGTGGAGAATGATAGATCATCTTACAGACAATTTGCCACAGAAAACAAAAAAAGAAAAGTAAGAGCATTGTGGCCTGTGAACTCAAAAAACATCAAGAAATTGAGAAAAGCTGTGCACTGTCTCGTGTATATAATACACATGAAAAGCATGCAGACGGTGTTAGCTTTAGTTATATGACTGAAATACAATATGCCGTCTGATATTCTCCCTATTAAGAGCTCTCCCAGTAAGCCGTGTCAATGAGCCAACATGCACAACACCAGTAACAGGAGCTGCATTATTGATGTTACTGGTTACCACTGTGTTCTACAAGTGAAAACCTCAGCTTTGGGACCGTCCTTATGTCTGCTATGTGTATTTATCGAATTCATACAAAGTGCATTGCCTCAAACGATTTAACACAACATGAAAGCATAAATGGTGTCCAGAACCTTTCTACCAGCTGTCTAAATGTGTCAGTGAGTATCAGATAGAGCCTGACAGAAAGTGAAAAAGAGAGTAGGAGTGAGCAGGAGCTGACGGCAGCTGCCAGGAAAATTGCAGAGATTTCCAAATTCCACATCCACAAACAACACACTTGCTTCAGATATGTTATTACACTCAGGACCTCGCCTGTGCTGTCCTCCTGTCCTCACTCTGTCTGGATTTGTACAGCGAGGCCTCATCCTTGTGTTCACCGAACACACCCTGTGCCGCACAGTTTACCACAGGAAACCTAATGCCACTAAAATGTCACTGGTGGCACGTGGAGCCTGACCTCAGACGACTGCAGCACTGTCACAGCTGTGGAAGGCATATGGGGCATTATTAAAGTGTGGAACGATGAAAAGGCTGTAGTTCTTTTAGTAGGAAGAAGAACAGTGGGCGAAACAGTAGCACTAATTGAAGTTTTACAGGACAGAACTTGCATGGCGCACTGTCAGGATTTAATGTTAGAAATGTAGGAAAGAAATAAGGCAGATATGATAAAGGCAAGACAAAATGTATTATTCCCTACTGGGGAAATTCACATTACATCAGCTACATAAAAATAAAGCATATTAAAGAAAAACACGACAAATTTGTACCCAAAGTGTAGGACAATTTTACATAAAAGTCATAAAGATAATTTATTATTGCACTTTAGAAGTTATAAGAGAAAACCAGTGTTACATCATTTTATTGCACTTGAGAAGCAACATTAACGTTATGTTAAAAAGCCTGACTGCTGAAGGAAGGAAGGAACTGCAGTAGCATTCACTAAAGCACATTTCTGACATCTTAAGAAATACACTTTTACACCGTTTCTTGCAGAAATAGATGAATTAGACACTGACACCACTCTCATGTATGTGAAGTAATCACGCAGCAGGAGCCAGCTGCCGGCTAGCTTAGCTTACTATAGCACAAAGAGTGGAGCAGTTGCCAGGCAACATCCAGAAAGTTACAGGCCAAGAAATATTCTGGCACGTACCCATGAAAACAAATTATCGTTTTAAACTTTGATCTTTTTATGGATTAAACAGATGAGATATAAGTGTTAATTAGTGAGTTTTGGAGGTGCTGGTAGGTGGATTCTGTTACCTTTGAGCAGAGCCAGACTAAGTGTTTACAGCTGCAGTTTCATACTCGGTCAACAGACAACAGAATGGTTTCTCTCTCATTCATTTGCCACGTACAGTAGTGAAAAACTGGCTTTGAGTGGTAACAGTTGCAATAATTTAGTTGTAGTAGTGGTTAAAGAAGCAGCAGAGCAGCAGTGGGATGTAAATAAAGGGATTGTAGTTCAATTACTGGCTTCTCCTGTCCATGTCCACTGAAGTGCCCTTGAGCAAGACACTGAACCACAAATTGCTCCTGATCACTAGCAAACAACTAACTGCAGCAGTTGTGTGAATGAGTGACTGAGAGGCACTAAATGAGGTTCCAGCAGTAGTAGTAGTTTAAACACCGAAGCTCATCACTAAAGGAGATTATGACTGTGGCACCACAATTCCTGAACTTTACAACCATTTCCCTCAAAATCACACAATTTTTTAAAATGAAAATTTAAATTAAATGTACCGAGGGTCACTTCAACGTATCTTCTTTGGCATTTGGTACAAAACACCAACTATATATTTTCAGTTTTGTATGTGTTTATACATTGGGTTTCTGTTGTTAGTCTTTGTGTTGTAATGCTACGTATTATTTTTTTGATGTGGACCATTTTTACACTGTGAACATGTGAATTAATTTTCTGTATTTTAACAGCAAAACAGGAAAAATCTGTAAAATTACACTCAATTGTTGAAAAAATTACTGTTTAAAAAATATGAAGTGGTTGTATTTGTAGTGAATATGTCAATATTGATTAAGGCTAATACTATAATAAGTCAAAGTACAGTCATACATACTTCATGCTAACAGTGGTAGCAACATGAAAGGAGAAATAGAAGACTTAGCAGTAGTGTAAATATATCAGTGACTCTATTAGTAGAAGCACTATTCATACTAACAGTATGATAACAGTATAAATATTATAGTAGTAGTAGTGGTGGTGTTTTCAATATGCTTGTGGCATTATTAGTAGAAGTGCTATTAATACAAACAGTACTAGCAAAATGATGTCAGTATAGCCAGTAGATTTGGTAGTAGTAGTAGTAGCAGGAAGAAGAACAAACAGAAGAGTGATGTTGGCATGAAGAGCTTCACTGTTCACTTCTAGTCTCTAAATTAGTTTCTCTAATTCAGTTTATGGTCCACATGCTGGTCCCACTCTGCCAGGAATAAACCGTGAACAGATGTATTATTCTGTATTCTCTGGCACTGAAATGGTGAATCTAAATATAAAGGAAAACCAAAAGACTGAACTGGATGCTGGAAAAAATGTCGACCACTTCTGACATTTGTTCAAGCTAAAAGTTTCAGGGTTTAAAGCATTACGTCCATCTAACCTTCTTCTCCCCCCCTCTGTTCATCACATTAACAGTAGGTCTTCCTCTCTCTTTGTGTCCTGGCAGCCTGGGAACTATCAGCGCACTGTGAAGCGAACAGAAGATGCTTTCCAGGCCTGTAATGACATCGTGGCGTGTTTCCAGGAGAGGGCTCGCGTGGAGAGGCAGTACGCCCAGCAGCTCAGTGAGTGGAGCAACAAGTGGAAGCCAGTGGTGGACTCCAGTAAGTACAGTGACTCCTGCACCAATGATGAACATGTGAACTATCATCATCTAATCTAGTAATAATAGTTGGTCTCCTAAAGGACTTGTTAAACACAAAGGGAACACTACAACTGTGTGGTCCTCCTCCTCTTCCTCCTCCAGGTCCTCTGTATGGATCTCTTCTGAAGGCCTGGCAGTGCTTCCTGTCCTCAGCTGACCGGCTGGCCTCCTTACACGCCTCCATCTGTCGCTCCCTGGTGTCGGAGGATGGAGACCGGGTCAGGACCTGGCAGAAGGACACCTTCCACAAGAAGCTATTTGGAGGCTTCAAGGAGACCCAGGACATTGACACAGGGTTTGCACGTGCTCAGAAGCCGTGGGCCAAGCGACTTAAAAAGGTCAGATTCAAAGACCTGTTTCTGTGTTGTTTCTCGTCACTTTTTAATTATTACGTCAAAGCTCTGCTCTGACTTCTCAATGACTTTGCCACATTTAAAGACACAACATGCCACTTGAAAGTCAGCCTAGTGTGTACTGTAAATATTAACGGCATAATTAAAGGAGTCTGCAATTCTGGAGAAAGACTGTTGATATTTAGCTAGTTAGCATATTTATATAGCTGGCATGTGACAAATTTACCATCCCTCTTGCTCCCATTTCCTCCCATCTCCCTTCCCCCATGTGCACGAGCTCCAACGTGCACAGGACACAATGGAACAGTGTTTTGTGGCTCAATCTAAGCCACTTACTTTCCCATTTACAGAGCCAGTGCTGTGTACAAACACTGGAATTCTTTTTAGTGCAAAGAGAACGGACAGCGAGTGGACCGTGAGGACATGTTCACTGAATTTGACAAAAACCATATTGGATTAGAGGCACATATTCTAGCTCTGAATGTAGGATTATTTGCTGAAGCAGACACTTAAGCACTGTTTTTCATACTACAAATATAGTACACGCAATTTATATGCTCTGCTGCTGCTGCCTAACACACTATTTTATGCAGCTATTCTTTGGACCATATTGCTTTACTAGTCTTCTTTGTTCCGTTTCCAGTTTGGTGATTTTTCCAAACAAATCCTTGATTTTTTTGCATCGAAAAGCACTCAGCTCAGATGCTAAATAAACACACTACAAGCTGGAAATAACATTCATTACCTGCTTAAATAAAGTTGTCTCCTGCATTTCCTATTAGCCTCACAATGAGCACCATCTCTTGTGTGCGCACTGGATATGATGGTAATTATGCTTGAACCTTTTAAAATGCAGTTATGAGCTTGGCCTCTTTTGACACGTACGTCTTTGCAATTTCCTGTTTAAATGTCAGACTGGTCTTCGTGATAGCGCTCACTAAGCTGCAGAGATAAAAAATAGTAAAAATGCAGGTTTTCTTTGCAGCTGTTTTGTTTTTTTGTCAGTTTTGTGTGCACTCTTGCTTTACAGCATTGAGAGCTTTTGTCCCCTCAGATGTTTGTTTGATTTAGCGACGATAAACTGGATGCATTCCAAAATTTGGTACTAAACCCCCTTCCAGCCCATATTTAGACTGGTGCTCTTTCCCACAATTTTCTGCTCACATTAATTCAGTTCCCCACGTCTACCCAGTGCAGCTACAGTCTTCTATTGGCGTTTGTTTATGGGAGCATTTTTCTGTCACATTCCCAACTCACATTTTCCCATCAAGTCCAGGATTTCAGTGACCTGAAAGGAAAACCTTTAAGCCTCAAAGTCAGTTCTCGAGACGTTGTCCTATGCATCTGACAGCAACGAGCCACTTGAATCTGTGCTCTACCGTGATCTGAGAGCGGCCGGGAACATCCATCAACGGCATAATTACTTATTTGCATCAAAAATATACACAAGCCCCTCAGGGAATCAATTTTTCATACATAATAGAAGTGACTGCAGCATCACAAATGGGTGCTCATTAAGTAAATGGCCCCAATTCAAGGCCTATATTTAGAAAACAGAGTCCTAATGTACTGCTATTTAGGAATGAGTTTATTCTGGGGGTCGGTGCTTTTCAAAGTCAGGTGCATCTTAGCTCAAGTGCTTTTAGGTGGATTGTATGGTTGTCGGCGATATTGTGGAAAGAGACTACTTCTAACTGGGCACTTTTCCTACTACATTCACTACTGTATATGGACAGTGGATAGTAAAAGCATGTTTTGGTTTGTCCACAGCTGGATAAAGTCAGAAGGGCGTACCATAAGGTGAGCCGCAAGGAGCAGGCAGCCAGGGAGAGGGAGGCACACGCTCAGGGAAACCCGGACGTCGCCATCGACAAACAGAAGAAGATTCAGGAGGAGAGAGAGGTGGCTCAGCAGGAGGCCGAAAAGGTGCCAGACATCTCACCTCCTTTTTATTTTCAGTGGGTTTTCATTTGGTTTGGTCTCAGGTTAAAGGTTTTTGACCATGGGCAGCCCTTCAGAGCCAGTTCCTGATTTGTTTTGTATCTGTCAGGGTTTTTCTTGGCCCTGAATGGCCCCTTGGAGACGACTACTCATGAAAAAGATCATGAAGAGACTGTGTTACCGTATTTGAAAAAAAACCATGTCGTTTCCTGTTGTTTTTGACCATTTGATAAACCAGAATGTCTATTATCCCTGTTCAGTTGAAACCCTAATTAACAAAACTAGCTAATAATAAATATTTTCTTAATATTGATTCTTGTGGTTTGGTGCTGGCTGAAGTAATTCATTCAGCATCTCATTCAACTTGAAATGTGTTTTGGGTTTTTACTTTAGTTAACCTCATGACCGAACATGGGTAAATTATTTTGAATCGATTTTGTCTGGTAAATGAGGAGGTAGTTTCACAGTTAAGTTCTTATTTTGGTTTCTGAATGAGTCTGCATGGTCATCATTTTTCTAAATAATCCAGGTACAGAAAAATGTTTTTTGTGGGAAATTTAGCCAGATTTGTTGTCACAACCTTCACATTAAAAGCAAAAACTTTGAATATAATTTATTTTTATGTCTGATTTTTAAATTTAGATAAGTTTCTCACATCTGTCCGTCATTTTGGATTGAAATGCCTACAGGTTCGCGCCCGCTACGAGAAGGTCCTGGAGGAGGTGAACCGCTACGCTCCACGCTACATGGAGGAGATGGAGTCCATCTTTGACCAATCGCAGGACGAGGAGCGCAAGAGGATTGTATTCCTCAAACAGGCCTTCCTCTCCATCCACAAACACCTGGACATTACCAACAATGAGAGGTGAGCCACGGTGCTTTGTATGTGTGTGTGGTTGTTGCTGTCCTTGCTGATTAGATAAAGATCAATGTATGTGATGAAACGGGTAGAACGGATTACTGTTATTAGTGATCTCCGCAGCTCGTGTCTGGCTGTGTGTTGAGAGCTAAGCATGCTAAAATCAATGATCGGACTTAATTTACCCCTAATTAAAAGCCGTTCCACTACATATTAGAGCACATGAGTGTTTCTCAGTGACTCACTTCTACTCTAATAAAGGAAATAATAGCTACGAGGGCAACTTAATTACTTTATAAAATCTGTTGGAGCCACAGGGGGATATGGAGTAGATGAGGGAAATTATATAGTCTATTAATCTGCTTAATTTTGGGGGTAACGCTTTACGTAAAATGTCCTGAATGACGGTGCAAGCAGATTATTTGGCAATTAGAAGTGTGAATAAACTTTTACTACAGCATAAGCATCAGAGAAAACTACACTGTTAAGCATCCAGATGTCACACAGAATATGCAGAGTATGTTCTGCTCATTGTGTTTTTTACATTATAACGTATAAAGCCTGATGAGGACAGCTGTTAAAAACAATTTTCTGTCTCAGACTGACTGTTTTCATATATTAATATAAAAATATAGCAACATTTAGACACAAACATCTACACCGAAGCTAAAAATCTTGTTGGGAGTGTTGTTGGAAGATAATAAGCATTTGATAAATGAGAACATGAGAATTAAGTTCTTTCAGTGAGCATTTAGGAAAGTGAAATAATCACCTTGGACATGAGTGACAGCAAGCTGATTAAAATCTAATTCTGGGTTCTCTTATTTATTCACCACTTGTTATTTAGTGTGAGGGCCGTGTACAATGAGCTCCACAACACACTGATGGCCATCGATGAGCAAGAGGACCTTCGCTGGTGGAAAAACACCCACGGGCCCGGCATGCCCACTGATTGGCCACACTTCCAGGTATTTATGTTTTTTTCCGCAGTTCCTGTCATTCTGATTGATGCGAAGCCAAATTCTGTTGTTTATTCATGTGCGGTGAGAAACATTTGTTTTATTCCAATTGCTTTCAGGAGTGGACACCTGAAAAGAAAACCAAAAAAGGGAAGAAAGAAGTGGAAAAGAAAGGAACAATAGAGAGGGGGTGAGTGGATGTATCCCAAAGTACACTGTAAATGCAAACTACATTGGTTTAAATGTGATGTTGAGTGGCTGTAAATGTGATTAAACGTTCATGTGTCTTTTGTCTGTTCTGTATGTCTCTTTTTTAGTGTTATGATCGGAGGCGTGAGAGTAAGAGCTTTGTATGATTATGTTGGCCAGGAGACAGATGAGCTCTCCTTTAAAGCAGGTAAACACACAATATAACTACAAAACTTAAGTGCACAACTGTATGTAATAGTAATCGGCACAGTGTGCAGCATTATGAATATTACTGTATGTAAATGTATTTAAAAGAAATACTATCTATGCATATTTAAACTATAATTCTTTCAAGCTGAAATTATTACCTTGAACAATTAACAACTATATTGATAACCGATTGACCACTAATACATTTAGTTCTATATGATAGTAAATCCTTGTGATGTTTTCTCTTCTTGCCCTGCTGATCGGACAAAACAAGTAATTAGAAGATGCTAACTCGGGCACTGGATCAAGCCACACAAGAAATGGATTAATCAGGGGAATAACTGGCAGTTTAATTAAGGAAATGACTGTTAGTTGCAACCTTATGTTTTTCAAAGACATGCTTTAAGTTTTAATTACAAGAATGCAATCTCTTTTCTTCCTGCAGGTGAGGAGTTTTTGAAGATCGAGGATGAGGATGACCAGGGCTGGTGTCGGGGGATGAAGGATGGTGGGTGGGAGGGACTTTACCCAGCCAATTATGTAGAGGTGGTGTAGTTGCAGCATGCAGACTGAATACAAAAGATCTTTTTACATCTTGTACTTCATTTCGCAGCCTGACTAAATGTCTAATGTCAGAGACGTAAAACCAGTGCTGTAAAAATCAACACGGAGTAGCTGTTAGCCAAAGATGAGAGTATGATCACACTTTGGTGGATATTTTGACATACAGATATTTTTTCAAACCACCCAAGTTTGAAATCTCTTGAAGGATTTTGATAAATGTTTTAATATATACAGTATGCATACACCACTTGTATTGAAGCCATATGATAAACAATGCTTTAATGTAAAGTACTAAAAACAACAATATGCTGGACTCTAAAGGTACACTATATAGCTAACCATTTGGTGCTGAAGTTGCAGTACAGAACTGCTAATTTCTTTGAGATGTTACTTTTTTGCACATCGACACATTGCTATTAAAATTGTCACAAAGCCTCACAACATACAAAGAAAGTGATGCTAACACTGTGATTATAATTAATCCAAAACAGCTGTACGATTGGAGTCAGCTTGATAGACGTAGTTTGCTTCATCACCTGTATTTCTCTTCTGTTTGTGTGGTTTAAAGGAACAGGCTGAAGTTATGAGGAATATGGTTGTTTGCTGTCTAACTCTCAGTTAGATGAGAATTTGATATCAGTATTATCTCTGTGTATTGAGCCCAGAGAGAAATTGCTAACGAAGCAGCATCAACAAACATCCCAGAGGCTCCAGTGCTGTCTTAGTTTGTACTTTGTTTACCTAAAGTTGCTTTCATATATATTTTTCTGTGAACAATTCATCAGTTGACTATGTATGTAAAAGAAGCCGATCATATAACGAGAAACTCAGAGACAATCATCTGAGGTTCCCCTCATCCTTACAGAGCGTTACAGGATATATCAGCTTCACTGCTTTGGTCAACTCTCACTGCTCTCAGTGTTAGTAGGTGTTTTCAGTGAAATGTTCTAAAAATCCAGCATAGCCATCAGACCAGCACCAAACTGCGAACAAACAAATTTAGCAGCTAGCTGGTAAACACCGTGGAGCATTTAGCATGTAAATCATCAAATGCTTCCATCAGAAGTTAGTGTAGACAAGAAGGAGAAGAACTTTCCGCCTTACTTAAATCAGGTTCCCATAAACACAGTTCCAACAAAATGCTCAAAATACAACGGTCCCTAAGGACACTATACAAACAGTAGAAAAGCAATCAAAATCAAAGCATGATGGAGATAATAATACGTCAGTGCTGTGTGTGGATTGTTTGCTTCCTTCAATCAGTAAGTCCTGGTTTAACCCATAGAAACTGAACTTCTGAACAAAGGTATTTTGATTTCAGAAATGTTTTATGAGAAGTTATTTTGTTCACTTGCACTTACCAAGCTGACCTGGTGACTACTCTTAGCCTCTCAGATGCCGTGTCCCTCACTGCTGGTTGCTCAGTTTTGTTCAAATTCTGTGAAAACAAAAGTCAGGTGACTCCTCGATGTAATTTTGCTTGTTAAAAAAAACCCTAATATACTACAGTCATTAAGTAGCACTAATAAGCCACAACATAAAAACCGACTGGTAAAGTGAATATCATTAATTATCTTGGCACCTGTCAAGGGGGGATAAATTGGGTAGCACATAAACAACCAGTTCTTGATGTTGATATGTTGGGAGCAGAAGAAAGTGAGGATCTGAGTGACTTTGACAAATATGACGGCTAAATGACTGGGTCAGAGCTTCTCCAAAACCACAGGTCTTGTGGAGTGTTCCCAGTATGCAGTGGTTACCAAAAGTTGTCCAAGAAGGGACAACTGATAATCTGAGAAAGGCTGCCTGTGTGATCTAATCCCACAGAGGAGCTACTGTAGCAGAAATTGCTGAAAACCTAATAATAGAGAGGTGGAATAAGGTGGCCCAGGAGTCATCATGATGTTATGGCATACTGCAAAAATGGTGTAGGAATGGTTTGAGGAACATGGTGTGTTCAAGGTGTTGACTAGGCCTCTAAATCCCCCAGCTCTCAATCTGATCGAGCATCTATGGGATGTGCTAGAAAATAAAAGTCTGATTCACAGAGGCCCCATCTCGCAATCTCAAGCATTTGCTGCTAATGTCTTGGTGCTTGATACCACAGGACACTGTCAGAGGTCTGTGGAGTCAATGTGCCAGCAGGTCTGAGTTGTTTCAGTGGCACAAGGGGGGCCTTTACATTTTTAGTCAGGTGGTTTTAATATTGTGGCTGATCCAACTGGTGAATATTAAAGTATAGGTAAATATAAAAGCACCTAGTTTTCATGCAAAAGTATAAGCTTGGATAAAGACTGAAAGATTGCCTCCTGTTTTCTTTGTTAAGGGGCCAATGTATGATCACAATAAAGTGCTGACAAACTATAATGGGACTTGATGAAAAGCGCACCTTGATTCAAGTCATGGCCCTTCTTACCTTCACTTCTACATCCAACATGGAGTATAAGATACTGCGTACATTATATACTCCTATAGGTTGTTGCACATTATCTTCTACATAACGTACAAATAAGGAGTTTTTGGAACAAATACTTTGGCGCAAGACTAAAGCAAGTTGTCTCTTGATTGCACAGTTGGTGGTTCAATCAGTGGATTACACTGAACCTCAGAATTGGACCTAATGACCAGGCCATTGCCTTGCAGGGGAGCTCCACCACCATCAAGTGTAAATGGGTGGGTGAATGAGGCACATATTGTAGAACTATTTTTCGGTTAAGGTAGAAAAGAAAAGTCCATTTATAATTTTTTCAATTTTTGATGGAGTACAGCTAGGCGAGTTTTTCCAATCTTGGAGTCTTATAAGCCAGGACGCATTATCCACAATGGGTCAAGATGATCTTGACTTTGGTACTAGATTCATATTTGGGAAAAAAGCCCAGGTCTAAACATGTCCTATATGTAATGTTATCTCTGCACACAATGTTTGGAGATGAAACTGATATCACTCTTCTGTATGAGATGCTCTGTTTGACGCCGAACAGACATATTTCTTAAAATGTGTTCCTTCAAGATAGGTGCTGCGGAACAAATAGTTTTCCCGTCTGTCTGTAATATCTAGCCATCTGTTGTTATACTGTTATGTAAGACAACTATCATGGAAAGCATCTTTATGAAAGTAAGGAAACAGCTTCCAGGTTTGCCTTGTCCATAGCTTCCTTCAGTATCTCTGTATGTGCTAAGTGTCTTTATTTGTCATGTAAAAACTATGAATTTGCAAACTCCCTGTCTTTTTGGAAATAAAATTTGAAACTGTTACACAAACAAAATACGTATTATTGAATCTGGGATGGAAATAATGAAAGTGTTGAGTGAGACAGAGAGAGAGAGTGTCGTATGCGTGTTTGAGTTCGTGAATCACCATGGCGTCATCGTCTCGAGTGCCAGAGTTCTGCCTGTGGATGTTATTACATGTACGGAGCTGTCGTCTGTCACACACACGCATACACATACACTCATACATCAGTCACTTTTCAGCCATGCATCCATGTCAAGAAAACCATGTCGAGGTCAAACGCTGCTCTTTATCTTGATGATGCCATCGTAGACTCAGATGTAGCCTGACATCGGTGCATGGCCCTCAGCCAAGCAAACAGCCCCACAGTGTGTATTTTTAAGCAAGCCGATAGCAATAAGTGCAACGAAAAGAGGTGGTATATTGTTACAGTCAGCACACACACACACACACACTCATGCTGTTTTGCCATGAAGAGAAGCAGAAAAAGATGCAGGAATGTCTGTTTCCATAGCAGTAATGGAGATAATGATGTCACCCTGGAAGGAATTTCCTCACCTGATGACAGTTTTGTTGCTTGTAGCAGACATCTATAATCACAAAGACAGTCTCAGCTGAGCTCGGACAGTCTTCCCTCTGCAGCTTATAACAGTCCTGATACAGCACTGGAAACCTTAAAAAAAGAATATAAAGTATACTGAAATGTACTGTCATCAATTTCATCAATGATTTTGACAGTCAGAAAAACTTAGACAATATTTTTGGTTAGATTAGTTTTAACAAACACCAATAAAATCCTGTATTTAAAACTGGACTTTAAACACTGACATTCTTCTTACTTACTGAATTTTGATGCTCAAAGGAAAGTAGACAAGTATAACAGCTTAAAAAACAGCAACAAAGCCCTGCATTTACATTTACACCATAAAACACTGATATAAACTTTTACTTTGAATTGATAACTTATTGGCAAAAATGAGCTTTTTACAGTATGCACAGCGGTTTGTAGCACAACCCTCCTAAAATGGGAGACCATTTAATTTGAAAACATACAGTATTTCTGTTGTGTTTGTTCACACATAAACCACATAACACAAAAAAGTAATTATTTCATTGGCACTTCATTTACTAGCAATGATTTATAGTAATTTCTCTTTCATCAAATATGACCATAACAGGCCAGTTTATGGTTTCGGCATCCCTGTGTGTTGATGTGAGATGTGCCAAGCACTATGAAATGGGCTTGTGACAAAGTTTGCCGTCTTCCAGTCCCGAGTGGGAGGAAAATTTGGAAATTCCCACTGTGTCTGGGCACCTTCGATGGAAAGCACGTACAACTCAAAGCAACTGCAAATTCTGAGCGGGACTTATTCAATTACAACTCTTACAAAGGTGTGGATGATGCTGAATCTCCTCGCACAGCCTCCCTTCAAAACAAGCATTTATTTTGTGCACCGTGGACACACGGAGGCAGAAACATGAACTACCCTGAACACTTTGCGTCAAAGACAAGGGTCATGACTTCAATACTTGCCCATGTATTGGACTTTAGTGAGGCTAGGAGAAGTTGTACAAACACGATGTCAGTTATAGATCGCTGCTTTTGCCACAAAGTTTCACCTTAGCCTTCACCGATACCTGAACACTGTAGGAATGAAGATGCAGTTTCACCCAGAACAATCTGTCAAAAACAAGTTCACAAGCAAATAAACCCTGCATGACACCAGAAAACATACTTTAGCGAGAGAGGTTGCACACAGGCCATAGGCAGTGGTCGGCTGGCAAGTGTGAAAAAGTCATTTGTCATGAGTCACCCTTTATCTTGTTTTCAACCAGCGGAAGAGTACATTTATGGGGAATGACAAACCCAGTCCATGACCTGAGAGCTTGTTTCCCGCAGTGAAGTGTTCTGCCAGCTCTGCTACATTGAAGTCTCTATTTTGTCTTGGCTTTCGTCCACAGAACCCTTTAAAAGAAAATGGTTATTACCAGTAAATACAGTGCCATCCAGAGCAATCACACTCATCTTCAAAGAAATATTGCTGGTGCCGGTGGGAGCTGAACCTTTCATGATGAAGCTGACTCTTGTTCATACTTTGATAAATACAAAAATAATGGAGACAACAATGAGAGGAAACAAATAATGTGAAAGTCATGAGCTCTCACTAGACATTTTATTTGGCAGCTTCACCGGTGGGCCACTTTAGACGCGACACAGAAGCTTGTAATTGGTGATGCAGAAATTTGATCTGCATCCAGAGCTCAGTGTCTTTTTCTGTCACATTAGAGAAGGAGCTGAAGGGCAGCAACTTCTTTTTAAGCTTCAGCCGCTTTACAGGGAAATAATGAAAGGGCAAGAGCAACACTGACAGAAACTGCCTTCTGCAGTTTACATCACGTATCCATCTTCTTTCATTTCTGACATTCCCTCTGAACAGTTAATTTTTACTTTCACGTCACCAAAAGCAAACTGGTCGCCCCTCACCACACTCCACTATGAACTCTGCTCATTTACATTCATTAGCTCTAGCTCATTTCGTACTGTAGGTGCAATGTAAACACACACCCATTAACAGACGCTTGTTTGTCAGAACAATAATGAGTGGAAACAGCTCATTTGCATGCTAATAGCCTCGTGATATTCAATTTGATGCCACTGAGCTCTCAAAATACAAGATGCTCAACAGTGTCAATTATTGATCTCAGTGAGGTCAACATGTGGACACCCACTCGCAGTGCGGGAGCGCTGACCCCTTAGAATCAACCTTACTTACCAGACAAGACTACCTAATTTGCTCCTAAACCTAAACATGCGATGATGATGTTGCTGTTCTGCTAAGGCCAATCATTAAAGTCGCAGTTTCTGCATCTTTATACAGAGCAGAACTGACTTGACATTCTTTTATTTTTCAGCAGAGGGAGCTAAAAGATCAGCAGCACAACCTTCAGCAGGCCTGTCTTGAGGAGAAATATGCACGCTGGGGTGGCAGCATAATGGGAAAATGTCTTTATTCCCTCATCTCTCATGTGGTGACAGGCAGAACTTTAGGTTGCCATGGAGAGAGCTGCTGAATCGGGGCCATAATTAACAGAGCCACAGAACTTGGTTCAATGACTCATTACATTTCGAGAAGTTAATGAGGAAATCACACAGCTCCTCGAAGGCAAATGACTCCATATGTGTACAACGTGCACTTATGATGAATGTTTGAAGTCACATCATGAGGTAAATATTACAGCACGATGTTGCAGCCGTTTCTGCAGGGCTAATGATGAGCATGGGATTGCATGTAATCTGGTCTGGAACTGGATGTGTTTGCATATATGAGAATGCGTGTGTGTATACGTGTGTACATGTTCAGATGGATGCATCAGTACATGAGTGTATGTTTGTGTCGAGGGAATGACTCACCTCCTTGTCAGGGAGACACAAAACATATGAACATTTTCTCAGGCTGTCAGACATACTCACGTACACTCCTCAGCTCTTTTCTCTAGATGCACTCTGGCATTCCTCTCTACCAAATCCTCTCGTTTTCTTCTCCCTTGCTCTATAAGCTCAGGCTGCCCTGGGGAGGCTCCTGTCACAGCTAAGGGCCAACATGGGCCTGCTTGGGGGTTTACAGAGTGGCCAACAAGGAAGGAAAAGCCGCCCAACCACCTGTAGACCTGCCAAGAGCTCTTAAGCGAAAACCGTCTCTTACAATTTGTTTCAAGGATGTCTGGAAAATCCCACTTGACTCTCTCACTTAACAACACCGAGGCCACTGGCGGGGGATGCTCCCTATGGAAATGCAGCGACAAAGGTGCAAGGAGTCACAAGTGACAAGCAGGTGACTTCATGCCATGCTGTGGAGAAGCCAAGGCCAAGAGAAAGGCTGCCGGGCCCCGGTCTACAGAGGCCAGACTCATCCGCACCAGACATCGGGGTCATCCAAGGAGAGAGGTAAGAACCGCCTCTCTTGGCTTCTGCATGTATAAGCATGCTTTTCATTTTAAACTGCCCAAAAATAATGAGCAATCAAGAAAATGGTTATTCTCGCATTTCAATTAGCCTAATTAAAGAGAGGGCAGCGGGCTACTCAGAAGAATGGCAAGCACCAGAGTAGTGTGTATTTGTAGGTGTGTGTGTGTGTGTGTGTGTGAGAGAGCGAGAGAGAGAGAGAGAGGGAGTGAGAGAGAACGAGAGACTCTCCAAGGGGTTCAGCTGGAACACTGCATCAGCAGTCAGAATGAGAAATTAACCATTTGCTTTCTTCCCTCCACAGCCTGAAGCAGATACACAATCTGGTCAGCGTACTGCTGCCAGAGAAGATTCAGTCACACACAGCATCTCCATCACTGTATCATCAATCATTTATATCTATGATTCTGCGCTCTACACTGCTAGGCATTTCAGTTTATATGACAATAATGGCAAAAACTTGCTTAAGTCTGTCTGTTCTCAGCGAGACAAATACGGCATCTGTTCATGGGCATTTTTTAATGTATGGATGTGAGGGAGATGTGGCAGTGAGGGAGTTAACTGTAAGATCAGCATCCAGTCTGACAGTGAGAGCCAGATGGTCATGTAGAGCACTTACAGTGACATGGGCCTACACAGCTCCCTCTGCTGGAACACACATACACACAAAATCCCATCAGTACACACACACACACACAACTCATTTGCATGCAAGTGCACACATGAACATCCCTGGCAGATAACAGCGGCTGTGATTCCCAGGTCATTTAACCATTCCCCCCCTCCCTCCCAGCTCTTTCTCCTTCTCTCACTTCCTCGCTCCTCCTCTTTTCATTTCCCTCGGTCTCAGTCTGATGGCCAGAGTTAATTGGCTGCTGTCTAATTGCTGCTCATTAGCTCAAATAACCAAACATGTGAGACGTAGCAAACAAACCTTTTCTCTCGGTCGGCTCAGCTCTGTGTTCTTGCAATTCCCACTCCACGTCGTCCTCATCCCTGCTTCTAAAGGCATTCTTCGCATTGCTTGCCTTTGTTTCTTTCAGTTTGTTGCTTCACTCACCCTGAACTAGAAAACATCTGACAGACAGAGACGAGTAAGTTCAATGATAAAGTATAAACATAATCACATAACAGCAAGGGAAAACTTCAGGTAACAGCCTTGAAATTCAGCAAACATTGTTGTTCATGCCCGCGTCTTTCTTCTAAATGCCACTGTCATCAATGCAATGTTCTGGCTCTTTATCACCTCTCCACATGCATAACACACACACTCACACACTCACATACACACACAGACATAGACATGTGCACAGTTTTACCCACATTCTAGAAATCCTCATAATGCATGCATGCAACCACCCCCATGTACAGACACACACATCAGAAAGGCCGTCCTCCTCGCCCACACCCTGGTGGCATTTGGCAGGTTCTCTATATTTGGGTAGTGCCCCTCCCATGAGCCCAGCTTTCTCAGCTCCCCTCCCTATTTAATCTATCTTAGAAAAACCTCAGGGGTTTAATTCCTCTCTCAAGGCAAAGTGCTTTGCTGGCATGGCAGCCAAATCCATACACAAGGAGTGCATCAAGCTTTAAAGTGGACATCTCAACAGCGGAGCAGTTTAGTCAGAGTGACATGAAATATAGACCATAGTGTGTCACTGAAGAACAAGACCAAAAAAAAAAAATTGAAAAATTTGGTCTAAGGTTGCTGTTGTCCTCTGGGGATGTAGAGGACTGCGGTGAAAAACACTTGAAGGAGCGAGGTGGAATACTTGCAAATGTACACACATACACAGAGCGACAGACGCACTCATACACCCACGCATATCTACTCACAAACCTTGTGATATGCCAAGAAAATTATTTACTACTCAAGAGCAGAGCCTAAATGATTAGATTAGTCTCCTGGCTTCGTGGCTCCTGTAGGACCAAGAGACAGGATGGGATGAGACATTACTAACATACACAAGGAGCGACAGAACAGCAAAATGATAAGTAAGAATCGGAGAAACAAAGTAAGAAAAAAAACAGCGTACATCTCAAAATATATCACTAAAATCACCACCAAATCTCCGCAGAGCTTAGCGTGAGTCAGACCCTCTTCTCCCACCATGCAAACTGACATTTGCAGCCCCCAAATATTCATAACTGAGACAAAACCATTCGCTGAGATAAAAATGTACATTGCCCAGCCAGAAGATGAGAGGCATGCAGAGCTCTATTTCTTCCGGAAGGTCTGCTGAACTAATCATCAATTAAATTAAGTACAGGAAGGTCTTTTTGCTAAGTTTAGTACTGTTCAAGTGATTTACAAGTAGACGCAAGCCTGACAACATAAGTAAATTCAAACAAGGGGAGCTGATGCTCACAGTTTAAAGCAGCTAAAATCAATATTTTTATAATACCAACATATCAAATGACAGTGTGAAAACAAGGCGACAGTGTAAACGGGGTAGTGATGAACTGCAGAGAATTACCACCTGAAAATAGTGAGTTTCATCTCAGTGTTTGTCAGACTGATTCCCATGTTTCAGGTCATTCAAACTGCTCTCATTGCAGGCAGCTGTTTTCATTGAGAAAGCTCTCTTCAGCACCAAAGGCCAGAAAAACACAGTTAACAGTGAGCTGGTGAATACAGTGGATCATTTAGTAGCTTAAGAGCCAAATAATTCCATCTGGAATAGATGGAGATCAAGAGTAGATCTAAAAGAAAGTGAATATTAGACTTAAATTCACCAAGCGGACAAACACGTGTGAGTGATGTATTACTTCAAACCTAGTCTGACTCAGATTTTTGGTATGAGCCTGCCATGTTCGCCCCTTTTCATTATCTGTGTGTTACCATTTTCAAAATCACCTTCAGCTACGGAAATAAAACAACCTCGAACCAGCAACCTATCTGCTGAAAATGCCAAGTTTTGTAAAGGATTTGGCTTTGCAGTGATGCCTGGTTGTTTCAGTGAATCACCAACAATGTTTGCTTCCCTGTGCGGAATATTCCACCAAATCGTTCTACTTGCATGATTTCATAGGGTAACTTCAGCAGCCCCAAGATGATTGTGATTGGTTTAAAGAAATATAAACACACCACTGTAACTTACAAACTCTGGTTTTAAGCTCAACATACCTCAATAATCTGCTTGTTTCAGGTGTTAAATTCACCATATGATACATTAATGTTGTACTCACATAAAAGGAATGTTGATACATGCAAAAAAGATCAAAAACTATGATTTGTTTCAACCTGTTTCATGTGATTTTGGTCACTGTGTTTCACCAAAACAACCTTTTAACAAACTGGGGCCCATTTTATAGACACCTGGCTAATGAAAGTTCAGTATTCACTCTCTTTTAGATTTGTGATTCTCTCCACCTACTCCTAAGGGAAATATATGGCACAGCTGCAAAATGTTCACCAGCCAGTCACGAACTTTGTTTGCTGTTTGGGGATGGGTATTTGAAAGATTAATCTGAAAGATGTATTTTGCTGAAAAAAACCTGCCTGCTGCTACTGAAAATGACAGTGATGATTTGAAAACACTGACAGCAAACCAAATTAGTAAAGATGCAGTGTAAGAAAGCACATATAAATCTCCATAGAGGTGTTCCATTGTTTATATATATAAATAAATTATAGTATTCAAAATACAAATTACTAAATAAATTGATTTATGAGTACAAGTTAAAGATTATCGACTCCCTTCAGATCCTCTTTGAGGCTATTCCAACTGCTTGAGGAACACAGGAGCTCCGTGCTGCCTCACCAAATGTTCTTCTTGTAAAAATCCAACTTGGACACAAAATTCAACAATGAAAGCCTGTCCCTAAACCCATCACTCAGAACACCCAGTTCCCCAAAATCACTCTGTAAACACACATGGGCATCAGATTTTGACAGCTCTGAGAAAGAGCACACTGACCCAGCACTAGCGATACCAACTGTCTCACTCTCATGCACTTTATTTCTCACTGCAGCTCCCTTGACCTCAAGTACCAGCTTGTGTTAGACTCTTCTTAAATCCTCGGCCACTAGCTCGTGCCACTGAGGTTTGCTGGAGGACTTTGAGGTTCTTGACCTTAACACATACTGCATACGGGGCCTGTCTAAATCGCTCCAGGCTAAGGGCAAGGAGGTTGGAAAAGCCCCCAAAGAGCCTGGCCGAGGGACTGGACTGACCTCTCTGAGGTTGCTGGAGGGGTTCTCTGCCAGATGCTGTGGCTGTGCTGGCTGGTGACGCTACAGTAATGAGAAGCAAAGCTACTGGGTTTTTGCTCCATTGAAGATATACTATCCAAGAATGAAAAGTAAAGAAAAAGAAAAATTAGGTAAAAGGAGCGAGAGGAATCCTCTGTTGAGAAATTAAAGTGGGTGACGGCAGTGGCTGATGGGAGCGGGAGTCACGACGAAGAGCAATAGAAGAAAGAGAAAGGGAGAGACAGCTAGGGAAAGAGAGAGAGAGAGGTGGGCGATTGGTCCTATGAGAGAGTTGTCATGGTAACAAGTGATCATGATGAGGTTGAGAATGATCAGCGAAGACTTTTGGAAAGAAAGTGCAAATACATACAGAAGACACATAATTACATTAGGCATGAAAAGCCAGTACAGGAGAGCATTACGTCAGTGTGGGCAACGTGCGATGTAAACTAATTCAAAAGTTGATTTTTGAAGTGAAGTTGGAAACTTTTGATTTAACAAACAACCATTTAATTTACACTGGATTAGGCTGAAATACAGCAAGCCAACTCTCACGAGAAATATTGTTTTATTAAATAATCAAAGGCAGTTTCATTAATTAAGTGGGCTGTTTGTGCAAGTCTTTATTGCTGAATGACATGGCTGCATTTGCAATCTGATATAATGATGTTAGCACAAATAATATGTCTTTGATAGGTTGCAAGCAACGCCTACAGTGTGACTGGCATCCCTTTGTAAGCCGCGCTCTTCAAGGCCAACTGCATTCCTTTGGTCTCTCATATGCAATGACTTTGCAGTTTGCATTCACACCAAACTTCACACCATATTTACTTCATGAATAACAGAGCGACAGGCATTAACCTCCTGTTAAAACATCCTGCTCGAGCTTCTGGGACCAGTGCTGAATCATGTGGCGATTCAGAAGCAGTGGCCAAAGTTGAGATTGTGACATTTGTTGCCCCGTAGGACCCATTACAGATTAATTCCCCTGCACATATCTGACAAAATCCACCAATCCTGCCCCCTGGAAATTGTAAATATGTTTTGAGGAGACTATAATGGTGAACATATTTCATTTTTATGAATAGAACATGGTGTTAATTAACATATCTGGTAAGACGCTAAATACTGATAGTGAACAAGTTTTCAGATCGTCCTCCAAAATCCTGTTGTTTCATTCATTTTGTTTCAATAGCTGCTTTTGCAATAAAATAAAAGCCTGCAGCGATGAAAGCAAGGCTTGTGCTTTTTATGGATATGTTTAGACACTCACAGATCATGGTCTTGGTTTAATACCGAATTAGTGTCTTGAAGTACGAGGCACAATATGCTTACTTAATTAACATTTACCAGAAATCATAGACCTAACAGCTGGAGCTCAGGGTTTGAATCTCAGTTTCCTTCTGTGGTTTAACACTTCCCCCTCGGGCTGCAACTAAGGATAATTTTCATTGTTGATTAATCTGGCACTAATTTTCTTGATTAATCGATTAGATGTCTGGTCTATAAAATATTGGAAAACAGTGAAAAGCGTCAATCAGTGTTTCCCAAAACCCCAAGATGGCATCCTCAAATCTCCTTGTTTTGTCCAAAATCCAAAAATATTCAATTTAATGTCATAGAGGAGTAAAGAATCCAGAACATATTTAAATTATAGAAGGTGGAATCAGAGAATTTTCCCTTAAAAATACTCAAACTGGTTAAGCAATGATCAAATTAGTTGGCAAATAATTTAATAGTTGAGAACTTATCGACTAATCTTTGCAGCTCTCCTATAAACAGCCAAGAAAACTTACTAGTATATAAATGTAACTGTTGGCAGAGCTGCTGACATATTCAAAAATAATTAAGTATTAATGATCAGATTCACGATATATTTAAAGACTTTGAGTTGTGAGTGCTGCAGCTGTTTGCCAGAGCAGTTTGTTCATATTGTGGTAATCGCTGACATAATGTTCTGATGACTGTTTGACATATGAAATAAATCTGTGTGCTCTGTATCCTGCGTCACACTCTTTACAGTAGGGAAATCACAGGTTAATAAATGATGACTCTTCCACTTAGACGACCTGCTTCCGCGTATCCCGGTTCACTCTCACGGTGTACTGGGACTCCTAATGAAACTGAGCCATCATTATTTCCAACTGCACTTTCCCTGCTGTGACAAGACAAATGTCTGCCGTGAAAAAATGCCTATTCTTCAGACAGATAGCTGTTCCACGCCCTCCTAACTAGTCTGGAATGCAAAAAGAGGAGTAGACATAAAGGTCGCTGATGTGGCGGCTTTCACAATCACCTGACCTGGCTTGACTTTCTTTCCCTCTTTTACTTTTTTAGTGATGCCTTCAGATCAGCAATATTAACAATTACTTTGGTGAGCAGTTATTTTAGCCAATACAACTGATCTTCAGAGGTGCATAAACAGAATGAAGGTGGAACAAACTGTAATTGTCTTTCAGGATCCTGTTGTATTGCTTTGCCACACGACTTTATTTGGCAGAAGCTGAATTCTACCGATGTTGTGTTTTGTTGGCACAGGTGAGGAAGTAAAACTTGGTGAGCTATGGGCAACTTTTAATGTGTGTCCCCTTTGGCCCGACAAGATCGAGCAGACAGACAAAGTCACTACTGATGATTGTGTCTGTCTCCTCTGTCTTGTCTTGCCAAAAGGGACAACCCCTGTCCTCTTCCTGTGAGAGTCAGAGCGCTCTTGACTTCTGAAATGTGACTGATTTAAAGGTGAAAACTAACACTATAGAAAAGCACTCAGTCAGCAGAGGCAGCTGCTGGAGGGAAATGATTGTCTCAGGGTCAGTCAGCTCTCAACAAGTTACAGTACTAATTCCCTGGTGATAATAGCAGTGCAGAGCAGCTGCTTGAGATGATAACAGGTGATAAAGCTACAAGAGATTAAAGTCAGAGAAGAGGATTTACTGGCTCATTTCCTATTGAGGCTCCCAGTAGGTATAAAAGGGTAGACCCTAACTTGTGTTGGGTTAGTACTGCACAAGTGAGGACCTTGGAAAGAAGGCCACAGCTAAACAAAAGAGAGGATTTAATGAGCACAGGTCTACAGAAGAGAGTTATTATTCTACAAATTCTGAATGAACAGAACCTGTCTTGTTCCTGTTCAGGTGAAGTGATGGGGATAATAAAACAATCAATCCTGGACTGACGTCACCCAGCACATATGGTGTTTGTAAATGATGATGTGAGCATACTTTGATTTAGGGAGTTAGCTCATCATGTTGTCTCAGGCCTAATCAACAAATCACAGAACCAGCTCTTTAAAATCAACAACAGGTGTCAGCTTTAAGAGAATCTTCATCTTCACTGCTGCTTGAAACTATCTTTTGTGGAAATCTTCTAGTACAGCTAAGTCACTGAATTTCTTTGCAACTGAACACAGAAAAATGCCAGCCCATAGTTTGGCTCCTTTTAGCTTGACAACTAAAAGATACCAATTGTTGTCGCTGTTGACTCCAGTTCTCAAAAGTCAGAAACAACTCCCTGAGATGATTTATAGCTGAAACCAGTGGAAGTCATCTTGCGCAGGGCATTGCACTACTTTTTCCATGGAATAGGGCTTTCTGCCATTTCTTAATGGTAACACAGTCCTGTGATGTCTACAGTGTATATGAGACTTTCATACCCTAATATTCTACTTTAACACAGACTCTCCATCAGGTAATTGTAATTAGTTCTGACAAATTGTAGTGAGTCTAATCTATTACAGGGCTGCAACAAACAATTATTTTCATTGTCAGATCATTTGTTGATTACTTTCTAAATCAATTAGTTGTTTACCGTGTTTTGTCCACAACCAAAAGACATTCAGTTTACTGTCATAGAGGAGGAAAGAAACCAGAAAATCTTCACATTTAAGAAGCTGGAATGAGAGGATTTTATTCAAATTTAATTACTGAAACTGATGATCAAATTAATTGGTGATCGGTCGATGAATTTAATAGTTAAAAATTAATCAATTGGTCAACTAGTTATTGCAGCTCTAATGCATTACGAGAGAAACAAACAAGACACTTGTAGCAGCAAAAAATATATCAAATATATCGTTAAATCCATCAGGGATGCGCACATAAAACAGACTGAAATAAAGAAACACACATTTGCATTGTGTGATATATGGTCATTAAACTAATCAAAAATCAACTTTCAAATTTTACAAATGGGTAATATTACAAAATGCACACTGTTAGTGTTGAATGACACACAAACATAGATATGGTTTCTTGTAAATAATTTAAACAGCAACATGACTTTGCATCTTAAGCTATCTTTTTGACTGTATAAAGCCTGTACCTGAGTGTGATAATACTATTTCAAAATGGCAAAATGGTCCTTCATTGAATTATTTGTTACAGGCAGCAGAAGCTGTGTAAAGCATTCAGACATTTTTGAAACAGTAAAACCACAAAAGCAGAAAACACAATATTCAAACTGCAACTCTTTGAACTCAGAATTGGCACATCATGTAAAATCTTTAAGTACAATATAAGAATTCAAGAAATTGGAAATTTAATACGTTTCATTATCACAGGATCTATTGTTCTCTTTAGCCCTTTGTTACTGCCATGGCCTTTTTAATAATACGCCTGTCACACCTGGCCATTACCAGTGTCATATTTACCTGTGTGATGTGTCTCCTGATGTCCTGATGCTCAGCGTGCTCTCCCAAACTCTCTGGTCTGGAGCCTCATGGCTGCACCTCATCTTAAACTGAATTAGCAGAATCAGAATTAAGAATACTTTTGTTTACACCATTTTTCATTCAAAACTGCTTGTGTATGCTAGAAGTACGACTTAAAATAGAATGTCTTTTATATACTGCACTTCAATAATCGGTACCTTTAATCATTTCAATTCTAAACATATAACTGAATCGTCAGCTTTCATCTCCAAGTGCAAAAAAAAATGCACAAAGGCAACTGAATGTTTCAGCGCAGCCTGCTGAATTTTCATGGACGTCATGCTGAGAGTGACTTGACTCAGTGATTCCTGGTGAAGCCCGGGAATTAAACTGAAGTAGGTTACATCCAGTTTTGAAGGTTAACATATAATGTAATAGAATACAAAACAATTATAAAACGCCATTTAGGATTTCATGAACATATTTTTTGACCTTACCATCACATACTCCACCACAGCTACTAGAAGTACAGTGGTGTTTGAAACCTTTCCTGGCCTGATAAACATCAACAATTCTTTTCCTGATGTCCTCAGAAGTCTCTTCAATTTCTGCCATGATAACCTTCCATAAATTTGTCGTGAAAAGCAGGTTCTCTGAGCTAGAGTTTTGGGGTAAGCTCACTACAGAAAGCTCCCTCTTTAACATTATGTGACAGACAAAGTCACAACACTCTGCACAGACATAATTTACTGTGTACAATTAGCTAGTCTGTAGTTAGCTATTAGCCTACTACCAAGTTAAAAAAAAATAGGCCTAGTTCAACAAAGTTACAAAGTGCTTTACATTAAAACAAATGTCATATCAGACAAATAATGAAAACAAATTCAGAAGGAAAATGAGGCTGGAAACCTGAAACATTAAAAAGACAAAACAGCTAAGCCAAGACAACATTTTATAGCACATCCAAGACAACAGCCGCTGCGCTGAAGTGCCTTCTTGTGTTGGATTAAACCCAACACAAATGATCAAAAATACTACTTTACTTGACTATAATACATACTAGGGATGCGGCCCTACAGAGTTATTAATTACAGAGAACAACCTAGCTAACTAACTAATATTACTTCTATATTGTAGCAGAAAAGAAAATAAACAGTCCTTTTTCCCTCCTGGCAGGAAGTGTAGAGAGGAAGTGAGGTGTTAAAGCAGACACACCTCTGAGCTGAGTGTGGCAAACAAATGAGGCATGGAGAGTAATAGAATGAAGTGAGAGTTGGGAACAGGGGATTTCAGAAAGACTAATCCAGCTTCTGGTCATCTTCGCTTCAAATTGGATGTATTAAAGTAAATGGAGTGGCTGTGGAGCCGCGACCCAGCTGGATATGTGATATGTGGTCCCTAAGAAACTGTGACTGTGAGCTGATCCCGGGAGCAGGACTGGATGCACCTCATTCTACCACCTCTGTGGCCTGCTTGGACGGCGGCATGGATGTCTGTGCTTTGTTGGACCGTGGTAAAGGTAAGACTCCTTTATTTCCTGCCTCAGCTCAGGGCTACCTTCTTAGCCTGAGCCCCACCAAAACTCATACCTCATATACACTCCTTCCTTAAAAACTGCTCTTTTCTTCATCATTAGACTAACATAGAATTAGTTTGTCTGTTACTGATTTTTACTTGGTACTATGTTGGTTGAATTGACTTTTGCCTGAGACATTTACTGCTTGATTTTGACTGGAGATGTTTAAAAATTAAGTTGAAATTGATAACTGTGGTTTTAGTATTTTTTGGCTATCCCTTAAATGAGTTGTGAAAATTAATTTTGAAGTGACAGGTGAAATATTACCGTTAGCATCTATGGTGCCCAACTCAATTAGACAGATTTTTAACATAAACAATACCTTACGTAGGAAAAAGGCGCTTGGCATTTCTGTCATAATGCTTCACCTGCTGGTTGTATGAATTGAGTTTGCAAAGTTTAGCTCTTTATTTATCTGTTAAAGTATTCTACTTTTGGAAACCGGTGTTTCTCATTTAGCTACCTGCTAGCCCGCTAGCTAGCTAGCTAACATTTGTTCCCGTGATAACATAATATACGGTAATAAAACGTGCAAAGTGATGCTACCGTGACAAATTGTGCATTGTGGTGAGGTATATGTTGAGATTTGCATTCACGGGGAACACCAGGGGTAATACTATTATCTATAAATCATTTCCACAACTTTACAACACTCACCTGTAGCCGTCACAGGACGCTAACAACAGGTCAGGGCGCTACAGTGTCACGTGACAGGGGGCAAAGGTCATCGTCTTGCGTCACTATTTTTATTTATTTATTTTTTTGAAACAATTTTTTTATGGATGTGGCGGTTTAATTTAGTCTCGCTTTGACAATACTGACCTACTGGTATCTATGCAGCTACAAAAACAAAAATAAAACATTTTTATTTTTTCTTCAGGTCAGCTCAGCCAAAGAGGGCAAATGACCTTCTGCCTCTTCAGCACATCCTTCATGTCTATTATGAATATTCATCCAAAGATGAATTCAATTTAATCTGATTCATACAACATTTCACATTTAAATACAATTTTTCTAAAAGGTCACTGGAGCTGGAGGGGATTAAACAGACATTACGTGGATCCACACTCAAAATTTACAACATACGGCAGCTCCTCTTTAACCTCATGGAGACACAGCAGTTCCAAATTATACCTCGGTAAAGCTGGCTGCCTGTTTTTCTCTTTTGTCTTCTTCTACTTCATTTATTTATCTGTTTAAATATTAAATTCGATATTAATTATTTAGTTTATTGTGGCTCCCCTTTTTCATATTGCTCTTTTGATTGATATGACAGCACTTATTTTCTAATCAAGTAAGTTGACATACATTTCTGTCGAATTTTGCTTACTGCTTCAGTTACCATATACCATATATGTACGTCTACGTTCATTAATGTGTATATTTTTCTTGCATACCTGAATGGCATTTTATTTCGTTTTTAAACATACATTTCATATATAAAACCTCTCAGTTTCCAAAGCACATGGTTGGAAAAAAGTCAAAGTCGACTGAGAAACACATGTGACCTCAACAACAAGAGTTCAGAGAAAAAAAGGGTCACGTTTCAATTTCTTTTCAACAATAATTCTCAGATTTGTAAATAAAATCCTCATAAAGCATCCCTGTCAATCCCACAGTTGGTTAAATAAGTCTTCAGCTGGCAGCGAACATGCAGATTAGCTCATTAATGGTGCTAACATCCCATGAGACTTTCTCCATCGGTAATATTGCCCTAAAATGCAAGACTTTATGCTTCCGACCACATGAACCGCCCCCTGTACGGCTTTTTTTCGGGCTGTTTTTAAGGGGATGGAATTACCTACTCAACTTCTGATTGGACCTGAATAATGCTATGTGAGTCTCAGTGCTAATTGCTTAAACTCAAAAAGCACCATTTTTTTCTGCCGTCCTCTTGGTGAGTAGCTCTTCTTCTCTCTAACGTTGTCAAAATTCACCATATAGACTAACACAACAAACCTCTATTGCTCTTTTCCATTATTTATAGATGCTCATAGACCTGGAGGTATGTCCAGTAACTACTATTTGGAAACAGAAAGGCTGAAATGGCCCATTACTCATGCCTGCGCCATGTTCCTGCAATGAAAACCTTCCTCGTGCTTTTACGATGAACTGACATCCTCCAGAAGCTTTGTGGAGAGAGGGTTTCACAAGTGTTGTTGACCATGGTTACCATAGCGAGCAACACACTCTTCATCTGCATTTTGATGTCTACATGATGGATAAGTTTGGGACACAAGAGGCCCTAACAGTGAGAGCCGCCGTCCCATGATCCCACTTCAGCACCTGAATGATCCTTAATCAATGTCAGCATGAGGCCTACACTGTGGCTCCGCTCGCCGGCAGTTAAGATACGACAAAACATCTAAAATCGTTTGTCACCAGAAACTGTCATACCTGTTTTGATCCACAAAATTTCTGAGAACTAAAGACTCGAGAAACTAGAATATTTTATGGTCAGTGCAATAAACTATTAGGCTGCTTGGTCCCTGAATGCTCCCTTTAGCACTATTTTTCTTTGAGGGTTGGCAAATAAACCTTGTTTTTTTCTCTTTTTATGACTTAAAATATATTTGAATTTGAACTCACACAAATTTTGCCCTATTGAGTTGACATAAATGGTCTTAGTCACTCTTAATCTCTCGCTTCCTCGTCGCCTCCAGCATCTCTCGGTCTATTTTCCTTAATACGTCTGTACAGTTGGTGTTTACATGCATGCAGCCTGAGTGCCTTCAAGTGTGCATGTGTGAAACGAGTGTCTTAGTGTGTTTTGTGTACACTTGGAGGAGTGGATAATTTGTGCCATATACTACAGATATTGCTGTGCCAGCTCCTGTTTTAGAGGGGAAAAGGTGGCTGTTCTGACAGTAGCTGCCGCCGCCAGCCCAGCTTTTGCTTTCTCTTCTCTCCATCTCATTTGTTTGACTTTTCTCCTCTCTTCTCCTCTCCTCTCCTCTCCTCTCCTCTCCTCTCCTCTCCTCTCCTCTCCTCTCCTCTCCTCTCCTCTCATCTCCTCTCCTCTCCTCTCCTCTCCCTCTCCTCTCCTCTCCTCTCCTCTCCTCTCCTCTCCTCTCCTCTCCTCTCCTCTCCTCTCCTCTCCTCTCCTCTCCTCTCCTCTGTTTATCTCCTGGCTCCCTCTATGCATCCCTGTCCTCTTCTGTTGCATGTCTCAGCCTCTCTCTGTGCTCTGCTGTGACAGTTAACAGAGGTCACTGTTTACTCTCATTTATCAGTCAATCATCGCTCGCTGCGGGGTTCCAAACACAGCTATTTTTCCATCACCCATCCATCTCTTCCCGTCACCATTTCCAGAACAATGCCGAAGACGGCGACATGTAATTATGAGGTGTTAATTTACTAAATTATGCAGGACAAATATTCTATTTATTGTAATTTCCTGCTGAATGTCAAGTCCAGTCCGATGTAATTTCTCCCAGAATGTGGTGACTGACAAGATATTATTATTTCTGTCAGTGTGACAAGCTAGTAATGGGCAGGGGATATATTATTATGTGGTCACTGTAATAAATCATCAGACAAAGAGACTCTGGAGATATCATTTTGCTCATTTGGTAAATTATTAGACATTGAACAGTGACAAGATTTGATGGTTCTGATAAAATCTTTGATGATTAAATGCTCACCGGGAGTCTTGAATGCACCCTTAATTTCGTTTCCAGATGTTTTTCTATATCTCTGTCTTGATCCTTGTTCTCCATTATCATAATAATAAGCACAAGATCAAATTTGGATTCACTTAAGCTAAGGTAATTCAAGTGACCCCCTTCTCCTCTTCCTTTACCAAATCCATCTGAAGCCTGCGATTAGCATTTTTATGAATAAATAACAGTTTGATCTGTGCTATATATTTTTTTTAAAGAGCAAGCATTTAGATTAGTTTCTGAGCCAAATGCATGGAGGATTTCCATACCAAAGTTTTTCTAACAAGGCCTAGATGTTCTGTGAGCTGTGTGGCCCATTAGGTGTTGTTTGGGCACACTCTGGGAGAATGATTAATTCATCAGTGTGCTGTCTTTAAATATGAAGGTGCCTGCCTCTGTCTTGACAACAGAACTCGCAGTAGGAGGACTTTTCTTTTTTGACTGAAAATGATTAATGCACAAGCTTCCTGCTAATTATAAACATGACCAATGACTAACGTTGCTGTGCAGTGAAACTATAACACAACAATTTAAGCACAGATATCTGCATTGAAAAGAAGTGTACAAAGTTACGAAACAGCGGTCTGAAAAACTGAGCCATACATCAGACAGAGAACAAGAAGCACACTCTGCTCACCATTCTAATTTAATATGGCAGCAGGCCCATATGCAATGAACATCTTGAGGGGCAGAGGGATGACTTGCCTTACATAACTGTTAAAGTTGGCACCGTCTCAGGAGCGAGCAGAGCGCAAACCTCTAATCCAGGGGTTCACACGTGTTTTTTAAGTCGTTAACCCGGAGGATGACGTCCCCATTAGGCCCACAGACCATCTCCTAATTATTTTATCTCAAAGATGTGATTAGATTTCTGCAGATGGATGTGATGCGATACAGACTGTGGCATCTAGATATCAAAACCACATTCCTGTTACATCCTCCCACTGCTTGATGTACAAATTCAATTATAATTGAATTACAGCTGTCCTCGTTTTGTTGGCCGACTCCCCTCCCCCTCCATGAAGAATAAGCCGCGGACCCCAGAGGGCACCCTGAGGGACGCCAATTTAAAAAAACAACCGCTATGATACAAAAGCCTAAACCGATTCCCGACCAACCGTGGAGGGTCCTCGTTATCCTGCTGGTGATGTTACCATAAAACAGAGAAACATTTTTATGTGCCCCCTCTCTGCCTATATGAGGCCTGCAGGAATATCATAATCTAATCATGACTCCAATAAGACTATGTCTCATTCTAACTAGATCATGGCCTCTGTATACCTCAGCTGCTCCTCTTGTTGAAGGTTTCCATGGCGCACACATAAGAAAAAACACAGCAGTGCACATACAAACAAGCTAGAAGAGTCACGATCTTTTTTAATTTTTTATATTTTGACCCCCTCCATCCCATCTCCGCTCACCTGACATCCAAGCAACACCTCCTCCTCACACTCCTCCTCCTCCTCCTCCTGATGCTGCCATAAAAACAGCAACATTTTGTGTACCACCCCACCTCCCCAAACGCACCCTCCACCACCACCACCACCATCACCTCTCCAGGGGCATCTGCAGGAGTATTATTATCTAATCATGGCTCTAATAAGACCAAACGAGATCCTGGGCCCTTCTAACCCACCCATGTACCCTGCAGAGAGGCCATTACCCTCCATGCCTGCTTCCCACCAAGACTCACAACCAGCACACACACACACACACAAACACACACACACACACTCCACCTCTTTTTTCCTCTACACGCCCCACATACATCAGTATGTCTTTAGCACTGGCCGGGCTGTACAGGCAGAGAGAGGAGAGACAGAGTATTAGTATTCAGAGCACAGGGAGGGAAAAAAGGAGAGGGAGCGAGCATCCGAGAGAAAGAGTGAGGGAGGGAGGGGATAGTGAAATAGAGAGGAGGAAAAAACACAAGGAGGGGGGAAAATATAAGAGAAGAACACAGGAAACGGGAGGGAAACGAGGGGAGGGGAGAGATATCATATTGTTCATTTCTCCCTCTCACTCTGCCATCCCGGTTGCGGGGCTTATTGCTCGGTGCGTCTTGGAAAGAGAGAGCAGAGAGGAGGAGGAGGAGGTGGACAGAGCCTAAAGAGGGCGGAATGCCCCTTTACAAGCGTCGCATCTGACTAAAACAGCGGAGAGGCTCGTAAATCGGAAATTGGTCAAGAGAGGAAGGAGGACAGTGGGTTTCTGCAACGCCAAGGTAGGAAGATATCCCCTTTTCGTTGCTCCTGAAGCCAGCAGCGGCTCTGTGATATCTGCGATGTGAGCCTTAATCGCATCATATCTCCTTTGATCCTGCATCCCGCACTGGGCTCTGCTGAATATGCCCTAAATCTAGCAGCATGTGTCTGTTTTCCATCAATATTTAATGTATATTATTCGTGCATCACCCCGGCTCCTCTACATTGCATTCTGCCGTTGCTTGGTAAATATTTCGAGCATACAGTGGGATGCATGTTGTGTGGAGGCAATGTAGGCTGCACTGGGCTGTTCGGCACATCACAGGCTCGTGTTTCCATTACAGGTGTATTAATGTCAGCTTTCCCCCACTGGTGACAAAGATTGAACTTTTTTCGCTTTTTTTCTCCCACGCGAGCCTTATTAGATAGAACAGACAGTGGCGTGGGGGGGGTTACGCGCACGGGCACGCAGAAAAGCACACAGAAGACAGGTTGACGTGCGTAAGACGTGCGTAATTCCCCCCCCCTCCACCCACACCCTCACACCCCCACCCCGCCCCGCTCTCCCCCCCACCATCACCATCACCATCAGAGGGGCTCCTGGCTTCCCACCACACACAACCATATTTATGCAAATGGTGAGAAAACACAGAGACACACTGACTCACCGACTCTGACATAGCGCTAGGTGAAAAAAATGAAGTGCAGGCGGCCCGTTGTCTGTGTGTGTGTGTGTGTGTGTGTGTGTGTGTGTATGATTGCACTCCCTGTCTGTAAATAGGTCCCACTCTGCAGCTCCACTGGCTGTAGAAGAGACAGGAAGAGCAGCACCAGTATCCCAGGGTTCCTGGCTATAGCCACTTGCTCTCCGTTTCCTGTCCCATGTTATAGATAATTTAGACACTTGCAGCTTCCAAGAGGCCCAGAGTGGTAGAAAGCTGTGAAAGCCTCAACAGCAACCCCTGGTATGTGTGAATGTGGGATAGAAATAGGTGCAGATAAAAGGAGACAGTGTCTTCTTGGACGTGAAGGGGTGTTTGATTGCATGTTTATGGAGATATATGGTCTTAAGCAGATATTAACGCTCGATCTCACCCACCTCGTGTTATTTATTTGCTGAGAGGGTGTCCAGGAGCTATTATAGGACAGGCTAAATTGGAACAACCTCGAGGCTGAGGCTCAGCAAAGCTATTACCTCTAGTCAATAGACATTAATATCCCCATGCTCAATCTTGGCCTCATACAGCGCCGTCTCCGTCCCGGCGAAACACAGTGCCGCTCCACTGGAGTAACCAAAAAGATGTGTTGTAGTAGCCCTATCTGTTTACCCCGTGCATCATTCCGTCACAGCCGAATGAGCAGAGTGAAGCGATGATAGCATTGTCTCGGGCAGACATCGCCGTGGCCTCAAAAGGAAGTGATGCAAAACAAAAAGGAGGATATGCCAGCACTGGTGGAGAGAGGTCATGACCTCTATGAATCAGGAATAGTCCTGAGGAATGGCGGATGATCTGAGGCTACACGAGTACATCGATTTGAGGTGGTACACAACATGATACGGCCCAGCAGGGTACAGCAGAGCAGACAGCATCAAAGTCTGGAACAGAGAGGAAGAGGTCACAGGGCCAAGTCGCCAGTCTGCGGAGTACAGCGGACTGGAAACGACTCGTTCCTAAAGGAAACACCACCGATGTGAAAGCTGCAATGAAAGCACAGACATTAGAAGTGTGAAATTCGCTTAAACACTTAAGCAAATTTGCAGACTTTGAAACTAAAAACACCAACAAAAGCATTCAGGGCAAGAATGAGAGGTTCAATTAAAGATGACTTCCAGGTACAGATGAAAACAAAGGAAAGAGCGTGGCGGCAGATAGGAGGACTTGAAAGCAGGTTCAATGAGATCCGCCTGAAACATCCTATTAGGTATATCCAATGGATTAGTCTGCTTTGTCTACAGAAGCATTATGTTCTTACACAAAAAGGATCTGACTGTTCTCAGTTAAAATTTTGCAATTATGAAGGTGTTCAGTTTCTCCCTCATAAAAATAGTTAGACGTTTTAGCAATAAACAGTCATTCCCATTAGTCCAAGCCTAATAAAGAGAGTGGAGGTGAATCGGTGGGGACTGAAAGAGATTTTTATGAAGAGCAAATAAGGATACATCTTAAACCTCCCTGATTGCAGGTGAACTCTAAAATTAACTTGAGAAAAACCTCAAGGTAGTGCTGCTATTTTTTTCCACTGGTACAGCTGGTATAATTAATCCAGATACCTCTGAAATGCAAAAGCTAGAACTGTAACAGACTCGCATGTAATGTATTTTCTTCAACACAAAGACAAATGTACGATCTGTCTAGAAAATGAAACGCCAAATGATGATATGGGGTTGCAATAGATCAGAGGTTTGTAGTGCGCAGCTGACTGACTCCTACTTCTCATTCAACAGACGGCAGCGTTTCAAATGCCTTATCACTGTAATTCCCAAACCCAGCTGAGGTGTGTGATTCTTCCCTCAGAGACAGATTCCACATGCAGATTTCAGATTTCAGTCGCGCTCTCTAACACGATGGTTGTTTCTGGGGAAAAAAAAAAACCCCTGCCCCCCTGGGTTTTATCAAATTCAAGTGCTCGAGGATTTTTTTTTGTGTGTGTTTGTTTCGGTGGAATTTCTGACTGAGGGGTGGAATCCTTGTGTGAGAAGTGCTGCGCCAAAAAAAAAAAAAATCCAATACAACTGCTCAAAAAAAAGTGAGGGAGTGCATCCAATATTAGATAAATATTTATTAGTGTTTGCCCCAGCAGTAAGAAGTGCCGTGTGCTGTGTTGGGTTGCTTTCACATTTTCGCTGGGCTTCCTCACACTAATTTGTACCGGAGCATTTGGATATTTTATGTCTCGGCTCGCTGTGCACCTGAGGGCTGCTTCAGACCTGTCCTCCTTGTGCAAATACAAGAAAGATCCCTTCATTAAAAGGGGATACAAACATAAATGCCTCATCTGCTTTATCACCTATAAGCTAGATTGGGGATGTAACGGCTAGACTGAGCCTTTAAAAATGAGTCATTTAGCTGATGCTCTTATCCTAAGTGATTAACGGAGGGGCCAGCGAGGGGCTCAGTATCTTGGCCAAGGACAACCGTCTGAGTCTGAACTCTCTTTCTTCCGGATATACTCTTGATTCTGGGTTTATATCCATTAAAGCTACAAACGGGTGTGTGTGGTCGTTGTTTCTGGCCAGATTTAGCCCCCCTGATCTGATCGGCTCGCTTCTTCCTTGATTGGAGGCCGATCTCGTCCAGTTCCCATCTTCTTCCTGCGATGTGATTGGACAGCACTGATTCTTCCTTTCTCCGCGGTGTGATTAGACCGTGACCTTGCACCGTGTCCCGTCTCCTCTTGCCCAGCCGGACGGTGACCTTACTGGTCGACTGGTCTGTGTTGTGGCGTATTCGCTCCCTGAGAGTATTGATCCCAGGCAGAATAGCAGTCAATGGAGCGTCTGTGGGAGGTTTAGTGTTGCTCTGTACACTACAGGCAGGAAAAACGTGTGTTTCTGGCCATGGTGCTATCTGAGTGAATCCTCAACACGTTTCTGAGGGCATATTTATCTGTGAATAACCATCCTCTGTAAATATTTTGCTTGTAGTAAATTGCATCCCCAAAACCTTGATTACCATTGTTGCTGTGTCACCCTCGCCGCCAGCTTCCCTTATGTTTTTTTTTCCTGCCCTTCTCTGCTCCAATTTTTTCCCTCCCTCTTTATCTGTCTCGCCTCCAATTTAATGTCAGCATCTCTCTTATCCCTCTCTCCCCTCCGTCTCCCTCTTCCTCCGTCTCTCGCTACACAATCGTTCTTTCTGTCCGTCTGTCTCCTCCTCCATTGCTTTTTCGCCTCTCCCTCCCTCTTGATGCTCTTACAGGCCAGTTGTGTGCCAGACAGCCATTCCTCAGATTGAGATATCCTGGGTTTTAAAGTCACTCAGACAGATTTGCTATCTTACAAGGGAGGGCCGAGGGGAGGGCTGGTGGAGGATGCATTTTGGATCGCATTTTGATGCACTAATTTTGGATTAATTTCTGCAATAGGCTGCGCCGAGATGGACAGGTAAATAGACTCCGTGTTATCTGAGTTTCCTATGCGCTGACAGAAAGTGACAATCAGTTTCTCCAAAGAGACGTGAGGCGAGCAAGAGAGGACAAGTGTGTCTCCCCCTTCAAGCAAAGAGACGGAGGACTAGAAAGGGAGTGGAGGCATTACTTGTTTCGGATCTTGTTCGGAGTGAAATATGTCTTTGCCTAATGCTGTGATTGATTGATGGCTTGGAGACAGATGGACACATAAAGAGCACTTTGCTTGGGAGGTGCCACTCAGTGCACAAAGACTGACGCTGACATTTCACAGAACAACATACATCAAATGATCAATAGTCCTTCCCTTGTCTGACGAGGCACCTTGCTTGAGAAATAGGTCCGGTGCTTCACAAGGACGAAACAGCTCAGTGGAAAAGTGAGTTGACCTCTCGCCATGAACGTTGCTGTTGCCAGTGATTTATTCTCCAACCGGGCCACGTGGACGAGATCTTTTGGTGATACATATTCAATAGTAGCAGGTTTCGCAGTGGATCTGTACTGTGAGACACAACATTGCATATATTCTCAGTCACCATCCCCGGAGACTCACAGACTGCGAGAAACTGGAGTTTGGGCATTGACCTGTTTTTATTTTGACAGAATGAGATCAAAAATAAAGACAGTATGCTAAAGAAGGCTTGTTTCCTCTTGGATGAAAGGACAAGGAATGCGCACATAAGGGAGCCAGACTTAATACATCTAATTATATCTCAATCTGATGTTTGGGAGAGTTTGTAGTCCTCTGAACACTGCTGTAGGATTCAGTTTATTATTAGTCTCCTTGCTGTTGTTTGTGTCTCTGCTGTAATCGTCGTCGTGCACCTCATTGATCGATTGATTCATATTGTTTTCCAGGTGCTGTTGGAGAGCTTAGAAAAAGAGTCTCCGCAAATCTGACGCTGATCAGCGCCGATGTGTTGGAGAGACCAGGGACACCGATGCATTCCACCAAATTCTGTCGGAGCAAAGTGACTAAGAGCTAAACTTTGCTTGCAGCGAAGAAAGGAAACACGTGTCTGCAGGTCCCGTCTCTGAGCTGGGAAATATTAGGAAAATAACAAGCTAAAGGTTATGCATACACTGCAGGCGTAGCTCTGCATTCCGAAGCCAAATCTGTTTGCAAAGACATCTTTACATGTAGAGAGTCTCCGCTCTGGCTTGCAAATTCAACATGGCCCAGAACCACGGGAGCTGAGTGCAATAAAGGTAAAACACACAAACTGCATCTTCATTACATTATTACAGCTAATGAAATGTTTTAATTTGGATTCTTCCTTCAGTACAATGGATCTAAATCTAAATTAGCTGATAGCTTCCCTCAGCCAAGAGGCTTGTCCATTAATATGACTCTGGCATTTGTTACGAAAGATAGAGCCATTACCCAATCTCACTCGTTCACTGTTTTTTGTGGTTTCAGTATATTTGTGTTTTGGAGACTCAACACAAGAGAGCTCATAATTATCTAAATGACTCCGTAATTACAGTAAAAAGTGTTTTAGTTGGAAATATTACATGAAGCTTCAAGATGATCGACCCATTGGTCAGTTTCAGACGCCACAATAATCACTGAAATCCCCAGGAGGTAATTGACAGTAGGGCTCTTTGCAATTATGTCTGCACCGTGTTGAGTGAAGGATCTGGCATTATTCAAAAGAAGGTTAATGTTTAAGGATTAGAAATTGAAAATGAGGCCTTCACTATGTCGTGTACCTGTTTATAAGTGTTGAAAATGAAATATTGACTCATCACTGTAGCAGAATTTGTATAAGGTGCACAATTTTACCTGTATAATGTTGCCCATCTTTCACTTTCTTCATTTCCCAAAGTGGTAAGCAAACGTACATTTACCTGTTAATTCGAAATTCAATTAAATGCAATGTGAAGTGGTTGCTTTTAGGGCTGAGAGAATTAGCATCAGCATCCCACTGTGCATAGCTACACAAAGCGTTTAGCCGCCTTTTAATCCATTTCAATAAAAAATACTTTATTTATACCTCAACAGGTAATTTAGGACTCATTAACTCATCCGTTTGGTTCTTCCTGCCATACATAGACTATATGGTGCCTTCATTTACCCAGGAGCTTCTACACAGCAGAGTTAATTGGAAATTCACTTGTGATTCTCAAAGCATTTGAAAAATGCAGTAGCAAAGCACAATGCCTGAAGGAATGTCTGCTGTTAATGTTAGCAGTTTTTATGGGAAAGAATTGTCTAGCAAATGCAAAAATGTAAAAATTTACCAACACTTAGGCCTGATGTAGTGACGGAAGCCTCGGTGTGAGCAGTAACCGGTTAGGTGGTGAGTGGGAAAAATGTGCCAGACGTTATCACACATCAGGATTCTTAGAATTCACTTGCTGTTTGAGACAAGATCAGATTTTCTCACTTTTACATAATGCTGGTTTCCTAGTATCACTCCTCATGGTGTGTGCTGCTGAGGCAATATTATGTAGCACCAGAGCCAATGATCTATCAGGGACACGCTGATGGTTCTGGCATCCGTGTTCTCACTTAATGGCTAAGGTGACCAATCTGCCAGAAACTTGATTTGTACACTTTTATGTCCTTACATTCACATTGCCAGTTTCTCTCCCCTTATCTGTCTCAGGGAAAGCGAGCGGGGAGGGTGTTGCTCAGTCACACGTGAGCATGTCACGCTGGTCTCTGTGATCCAGACCAAGACGCCCTGCCGAGCCCCTCGTGTTCCTCCTTCGGCTTCCTCTGCCTCGTCTTTCTCGGCTCACACCTTGTAAAAGGTGGACGGGCCGACACTCTTCTCACCCGAGCGCCGTCCGATCGGTGAGGGCGGCGAGGGCTGCGCTGTCATTGGCTGACTGCTGGTGAGAGTGCGATGCGGATTGGAGGATGTCGGGGGACTGGGATGAAGACCTGTGTAAGAAGGCGCTGGTGTTGGTGGAGGAGCTGTGCTTCAACTCTCCGAGGGGCTACAGCCAGAGCGAACGCTGCGAGGAGTTCAGCTACCTGCTGAGGGGCCGCAACAGACAGCTGGACGCAGGTAACTCACACACCTGGAGTTTGTTAGGAAGTATTTTGGAGATGTGTTGATGTGTAAAGATTGATTCTTTTCTCTAAGAAGCCGCAGTGAAACCTGCCTCTCTCTTCACCAGAAAAACACCCTTTTAGTATCAAAGACTTGCACTTGAAAGGTGGCTTGCAGAATGTGATAATTTCCTCCTTGATACACACCAGGAGCCGTGGTCAGCTTGAGTCATGTCAGTTTAAATGTGCTGCAATTATAACAAGCTCTCACAGTGGAGAAAGTATCAGAACTTCTCAAACATCTCCCGCAGAATAAATATCTCTTCTGCTGTGCAGCCATATGCTCAGTGTGCTCCAAACACTCACAGTTTCAGCAAAGTGTTGCTAAGTATGCAGAAGCCTGACATGCCTCTCTGTATGTTATCATACTTTTCTCCCACCATGAAGACGTCTAAAAATAGCTTTGATTTTCAATTTAATGTATTCAGGAAGACCACAGCAGCTGTACTGTGTTGGGGAAATGTGAACTTAACTAACACCTTCCAAGCCTACAGCGAGGGAATGTTTGAAACCAAAGAAGATTATGGGGTGCTTCTGTAAGAAACTGATCAGCCACTCAAAATGTCTTCTATCTAATATGGGCTACATTGAAAATTTGAGTGTCCCATTATGATCTGAATGAGACTTTACACCTGAAAGAATAGAGAAAAACGTTCTCGTAATACTTAAAATATCTTGCATATTTTGTTATGAAAGTGGGAATTTCTAGTATGGACTATTCACAGCACAACAAGATCCATTCTAGACTTTAAGGTATATAAGAGAAGTGTTACGAGTGCTCATATTTAAGGGTGGTTAGAGGTAGTGTGCACTCAGAACAAAAACCCATGAAATATTCAGGGCTAGATTGAAATGGCTGTGGGACAACAAGTCCATCCCATTTCTTCTATGATCCCCAAGAGTTGCCTCAGAGCTGGATTACTCCGTTTGGTTGGAAAAAAATTAAAATGACAAAAAAATCATACTTAATGTATACATTTTTTTTCTTATCAAATTGAGTGGGTCTATTGGAGTGGGTTCACAGTGTACAGTATTGTGTGTGGGTTCTCATTGAGGCGTTTTGGAAGTGCTGTGTGCTGTTATGCAGATTAGCGTGGATCTGTGGCTCAGTGTAGATTAGCCCGGATTGGCTGTGTGTCGTCTCCGGAGATTTGGATGGCTCTGTGAAGAAATGTCATGCCATGGTTTTAGGCGTTGGCCCCCCTCGCCTACCAGCTGTGATTTCTCCGTGTTTGCTGATGGAACCCGGCTATCCCTCGGAGGACCGCGGCCGCTGAAAGCTGTCAGTGAATGGCTTGTGTAAGCAGCGGGGATGTGTTTGATGTGGAGCGATGTACGAGTCTCAGTGGGCTTGCATCAGTCGCTGATTGACAGGGAGTCTCGGTCCCTCTTCACCACGCACTTCAGAGGCCTTCTACCCACCCACCTACCCGGCTGCTGAGCTGCTTTTTTTCATGCTTTGTGGATTAGCGATGGATCTTTTGGCAGGATCTGTGCTCGGGAAGGTACGGCTACTGCCCTAAAGAGAGACAAATGGAGGAGAGTGGTTTGGCCCCTGACAGTCCGTGCACACGTTTGATCACAGCCGTGTCTTATCAGCGCACCCTGATCTGCCAACCCCACACAACTGACTCCACTGCCTCCTCGCTTTGTTTTTCCCCCTCCAGATCAATACATTAACCTTTCTCATCCTTAAACTCCTCCCCTCTTTAGGTTTCACTCTAAATCATTGTCAGCTTGTTTTCTTCCATCCCTCTGCTTCTCCGGCTCTTCCTCCCTCCACCGTTGCCTTTTTGGTTTCCACTTGTTCACACGCGGCACATGGTAGTTGTATCGACTTTATCAGCCCTCCTCCCTCCCTGCTTCCGGCTCAGGAGGAGAAACAAAAAGAGGGGAATAGACTCAGTCAGCTTATATGTCTCTTTCAACATGTGCGCCAATCTGTTTTCGACCCTCTCCCTCTGTCTATCACGGCCCTGCTGGCCATTCTGTGGATCGAATCGTTTTCTCTCTCACTCCATCCCACTTCATCACTACTGTCCTTTTTCTTCTTGATGTTTCCTACCTCGCTCCCTCTTCCTTTCCTCCATCGCTTCCCCCCTCCTGATCACCTCGCTCTCTCTCGCTTTGCTTCCTCTTCCCCCCCCCCTTCCATCCCTTGCTCCTCAATTCCCACCCCATCTTGTTCTCCACCGCGACAGATCGATGTCCCCCTTCGCCCATCCCCCCCACCTCCGCAGCCCCCCAATCATATCTTTTGAACAAGTGCTGATTAATGACATACACAGACTGATGAATAATTCACCAAAGAGAGAGAGGGAGGAGGCAGAGGGGAAGGCAGGAGGGGGGGAGACGAGGAGAGAGAGAGAGAGAGAAGGTAGGGGTGACGAACAAAGACACAGCCGCTGAGGAGAGCATGCAGAGGCAGACAGCATGGGAAAAGAAATGACAGCGAGGAACAAGGGGTGTTTGAGGGGATTATATAGAAGAGAGGGAGCGAGGGAGGGCGGGTGGAGACAGAAGGCAAGCCGAATTCCAGAAGATGTAGCCCAGGGCTGGAGGATTGGCTGCTGTTGTCTTGTTTTCACTCATTTGCCGTCAGTCTTGTTGTCAGCCTGCTACAGATAAAATTTCACTCTTTTTTGTGTGATTTAACAGTGCTTATGTCTTTGTCATGCCCATAAAGACACTGTGAAGGAAATTAAGGGAAAAGGGGGAGGGGGTAAAAGAAAACAAGGCCTTTGTGTGAGTTTTGTGGGGGCTCGGGAAACCTCTGACAGCGAGACAGCTATTTTCTACACAAACGACAGGAGAACAGTCCTAATCGGCGGCTCTCTGGTTTGGATGGAGGGCAAAAAGACGCTGCAAGGTGGAGACGAGCACACAGTCTGCGAGGTCTGCACACCATGTCGTCTTCTCGGTCTACTTACAAACCATGAATATTCATGCTCAGGGCTCTATAGTTCATTGTGGGCTCTGATTGGTCCTTTTGTTAAGACACTCATCAGACCAAAAGATGCTATTTATAAAAGGACTTCAAATGGTCCAGGATGATAATAAATATTCATTGTATATTTAGTCTCTTTATTCATAAATATTTATAAGGTATTTACAAATGTATGAATTTATCATGAATTTACAAATCAGAGGGTCCGACATGTGCAGATGTGAGCGCTTGCAAACTACAGAGGGTGCCGTCGACCGTTTCGTTAACGCTCACCGGCTGTTACCGGAACTGTCCAGCAGTCTGGTGCTGAAACTGTCCAGCAGTCTGGAGCTGAAACTCTGCTTTTCCTTTTTATTCTGTACACTTTTTTATTCGGATGAGTCATACTCCACCCTCCCCAGCACCCACACCCTCACCCCCACCTACCCGCACACACCCTCAGACACAATCCTTGAGCCGTCACAGATTAAAAAGCTCATAACCATGAGGAAATGCAGGATGACATTGCATAGAGACATCACTGTGGATGTTGGTGGGGTTTTTCTTTTTTCTCTCTTTCTTTTCTTTTTTTTTTTTTAATTGTTTGCCCGTCCTCCTCCATCGTCTCCTCTCCCTCCCTCAGAACATCCACTCTGCCAGCGTTTGCCCCCATTTTAAGCTCAGGATTCAAATGTGGATATGAGCTTCGGGGGATGGCTGCATATTGCAATTTACGCCTACAGCAGGTTCCCTCTCCTGCTCCGTGATGTGTGATTTGTAGATACTGTGGCGAGGCTGGTGATGGCATGTTGTGTGAAGGAGGTGTGTTGATCGTGCAGTGGTTTGCTGTTGATTTGTTATCCATATGTATGATGTGTTAAAGTGTAAATACCAGGCGCATACTGATGAAGTTGTTGTGTTTATGCCTGCTGGTGGCTAAAAATAATTCCGATGGCATTGTAGGTCTTTGTGTTGCTCGATCACTTAAAGTAATTTTTGTGCGAACATGTCTCCACCATTTGTGTTATTCACTTAAATGTCTCAGCAACCATTAGATGGATTGCTGTGACATTTTCTGTACGCATTCATAAGCCCTTCAGGGTTAATTGTAACTTTGGTGATTGCCTGACTTTTCTTTCAGCTTCTAAGTTTTAATTTGTGCAGTATTCTGGTTTGTGACTGAACACCTAAAGACGTTTCCTTCCTCGTCAGCTGTAGCTTGAGTTTTGTACTAATTGGGAGATGTTAGCACGCTGCCACACTAAACTGGGGAACACTGCAAACATTATATCTCCTGAACATCATCATGTTAGCATTAAGCTCTGCTGTGCCTAAGTGGAACCTCAGAGAGCTGCAGTCTTGTTAAAACTACATTGTCTTTTTAGTTTTGACTCAGTTCTGTTGCTTAAATCTCCTGTTTTTCCTCTGCAGAGATTTCTGTCAGCCTGCTGTCGGTCATTGTGACGTTCTGCGGCATCGTCCTCCTATCCGTCTCCCTCTTCGTCTCCTGGAAGCTCTGCTGGCTGCCATGGCGGGACAAGGAGGGCGGAGGCCTGAGCCTGACGTCGGGGCTGCTGCCCGGAAGCGCCGGCGTCGGAAGCCTCGGAGGCGCCGGGGGCTCGTCGCTGTTGCCCCCGCTGCTGCAGAGGAAGGAGGGCCACTCCTCGTCCTCGCTGTATCCCACCCTGGGCCAGCAGGGCCAGCACCACCCACACTTCTCTGACCTGGTGGGGCTGGAGAGTGGGGGGGTCGGAGGAGTTGTTGGGGGGCCACAGGAGACCCAGGAGCACTCCTACCTGGACATGGACTCCTACCCCAACAACGCTGGTGAGAAGCAAGAGCTCCCAGACACGAGACACACTTAATCCCACTCTGCTCGTATGAGTAATGCAATACCTCCATCGATAACCTCTCATTTTAATATACTCAGAGTTTAATACATTTACGTACATACTGTGAAAATAATTTGTTGTAGCTGCACCAGTATGATGAATGCTGACCATTATTGTACATATAAATGGGTTTTCTTCCAGTGTTGCCACATTCAGCGAATCGTATTTTTCATCTTTCTGGCCTTGTCTCCTATAAGATACTCAGTCGTAAACTCAGGAAAGGGGTTCATGTGTCTTTCAATTACAGCAAACATCAGCAGCATTTTCACTTAAGGATTAATTTGTTCATTCCTTCAAGCTGCATTAATCAATTTTTGGCAGAGGAGCAACTGTTACAGGCTACATGTTTGCCACCAGAAGATTTTCAGAGTGCTGTTTCTGGCCAGCTGGTGAATTAGTTTCATTCTGGGGGGAAAATTTTCGCTCCTTAGCTGCTTCTTCAGCAGCTAGTTTTATTATCAGAGCCTGCTTGCAGGAAGCAGCTGCTGGGAACGAGCGTCGTTATTAAAAATAAATACAGAAATCTGAGCTGTTACAATTAGTTGATTAGTTGCAACTGTTTCAAGTCATCTTCAAGAGAAATGATGTTTACAGCATCTCAATCAGCTGGTTTTCATTGTCTTGCGTTCTTGTAAATTTACTAACGCTTAAGATGAGATCACCTTGAGCTCTAGGAGGGAACTCAAATGGAATAACTGGCATTTTTCACAGTTTTCTGATGGTTTTTGAGCAACACAATTCAAAAAATATTTACAAACACAAATACAGAAAGATATTTGTTCAATGCAACTTTAATACATCAGGACAATCAATCAACCTCAGTATTAATCGAATAAAATCACCAATTAGATTGACAACCTCAGATGAAAGTGTTTTTCTGATGTAAGAGAGATATTTTGGATGTGATATTTTAAAAAAAACAGCTCACATGAGTTCTCATTCTGACGATGTGTTTGCGTTGGCTGTCAGCTCTGGCGCAGGTTGTTTGTCATTATTCAAAGTCAAATGTTTGCTGGCTGCCTTTATTGCAGTTGGATGTGCCCTTCTTTCACATCCCTTTCATGCTGGCTCAAGTTGCGCTATTGTAAATATGTCTGCTCATTCCTCCCCCTCCTCTCCTGCTAAATCACTGCCTGTTAAATCAAAGTAATACAATCAATGAGATCAATGATGCTGACAAAAACATTGGTCTTTAGTGCCACTGTTACGACTGACACCACAGCAGTATTAAAAAAGGAGGATCAGAAAGGAGCCACTGAAGATTAATTTAATTTTTTTTTTACTCTGGTAGGAACTCTGAAGCTGAGTCAGACGTCACCAGATGTTCCCAACTCAGAGGGTGGAGCCCACCCCCAGAAGGACCTGCCCAACGCCCACTCCCAGCAGCAGGTCACCTCACGGTCAGTGTGCATGTGTTTAATCTCCATTTACGTCTGGAAGTTGCTGGTGTGTTTGGCGCAAAATTCAGAGATGCATAAGTGAAAAAACCATTACTGGCCTGGCCGATTATCATGGCGGGTATTTGGCATTTTTTCAGAGTATCTGTATCAGTATTCTTATTGACTGATTATTGATAGATTAAATGCAGCTTCCTCTCTCTGTCTGTCGTCACTCTCAAGCAGAGAAACACAAGCCGTTGCCACAAACCAGGAAATTAGCTTCTCTCACAGTGGCTAAGGCTATGCTAATACCTAGCGGCTAAGTCAGAAGGCAGCCACAGATTAACCTGATTAACACAGTCTGGAAAACAATAACTAATAAAGCTTTAAGATCTGGACCTTGGTGGGCAGTGAAAGTCATAGAACAGATCAATGTGACTGCAGGAGACAAACTGATCGAACTCAGTGACATAAACAGAGGAGAGCGTCCTTATTTAATCACTCCTATTTCTACTTTTCATTTTTAGTTATAGTCACCCTTATTAGTGAAGGAGCCTAGTTAGGAATAACAGGTTCTCTGCATTTAACGTGCTGTTAAAACATTACATTTAATATATATAAACATCATATTGGCCTTTCTTGATTACCAATAATTTGCATCAGAAGCAAAAAATTCACATCAGTCGATCCCTAGAGTGAACTTCTCCCTCCAGCTGGTGATCATTAAAGCATGACTGATTAAAAACGTAGATTATTAGAAGAGAGGCCCTACCTGTTAAAATGCTGCTTTTGTAAACACACTGAAAAAAATCATATGAGGTCCCTAATATCGGCTTTAATCTTGCTCTCCTCTAATGAACACTTCTGTAAAAGCAAAGCCTCTTGGACTTTGCTTTGAACCATTCCATGCTGGAGTTCGTCTTGAATAAAATGAGGCTGACATTTTCAGATTTTCACAAAACACCAACACAAATGCAGGTACGAATAGAATTGTTAAAAAGGTGTGGAAACTCTGAGGCAATTAAAAACTGTGGGTAAACCGAGTCTCTGATTAGGCTGCTGAATCACCCTGTTGCATAGCGGCTTGTTTTTTTTTGTGTGAGTACCATATGTGTGTTCGGTGCTCAATATTTACCCTCTGAGCTCTTACGTGTCTGTTTAGGCCCAAGCCCATGACTCACCAGCTCTCCAGCCCTGATTTCCACGGAGAGGAGAAGGAGCAGGTAACCAGCATCGGGCAGATCAAACCGGAGCTCTACAGACCCAAAGGCGACCAGGGCGAAGGCAAACAGGGCGACAACTGCGGCAAGATCAGCTTCCTCCTGCGCTACGCCTTCAAGTAAGTTCACACCGAAACAACCTGCTCGCTCTGTCAGCGTCCTCTTATGTAAAAACTGGAGAATTAATAAATCATTTAGGTTTAACTGTAAACACTGAGGCTATTACATCACCAGCAAATTAGCCCAAAGGTGTGCAGCATCTATTTGGGCCCCTCATTGATTTGCTGTCTGTAAAACTGCACATCCTGCACCTCGATCAGAATAATGAAAACACTCGTTAGTGCATTTTCGTCCCCCATCTCATTTCTCAGTTTGTGCATCCTCGACTCCTCTCAGAGACGCGAGCGGAGGAGGCAAGAAATAGACACGAGGAGAAAAGAGTCGAGGCAACAGGCATTTAACAAAATGAGACATCTTTGGTTTCGGAGGCGTCGTTTTAAAGCCTCGTCAATTAAATATGACGTGTAGCGCAGCTGCATCATCTGTCCATTGTTTTGTTGCAGCCGACTGCTGTATTTTATGATCTCTGAGCACGACGAGTGTTCACGACAGCTTACAGTATGCGATTACTCATAATTCAGCTTGGAGTGTGGCAGAATGTGACAAGAATGTGCAGATCTCATACATTTTGTTGGGGTTTTAATTCAGCACTCACACATACATGTGCTGTGAGGTATAAAGGAAGCATGGCACACATAAGGATACTGTAAAAACAAACAGTAACATCTCTTAATCTAAAAGCTTATCTTATACAAATGACATACTCCTGACATGGTTTGTATATTTCAGCTATGTGTCACCTCTTTTATACGTCACAGATGTTGAAAAGACTTAAACAAGTTCTTCCAGCAACCTTCCTCCCTCCTCGAGATGCATTTTAGGAACTGAAATATCCTCAAAGATGGCGCTCTAAGATCAAATTCCAGGTCACAGGCGGGAGGACAAAGGACAGAGGAGAAGAAGGAGGCTCAAAATAGAAAAATTAGATGAGCCTATGGTTTCAATTCTGAGAGAAACAAATGCAGAACAGAAGGCTGGCGGGTTGAGGGAACAAAAAACAAGCTTTAATTCCAAGCTGATGAAGTAAAAGCAAGAAATGAAACCTCAGGAAGCAGTTGAGGTGAAGTCTAAGAAAATAATCCAACAGGTAAAGAAAAGACGCAACAGAAAGGCTAAGCACACGGGAAACTAACACCGATGACTTCAGAGCTGGAAAAAAAACATGGACTGAATACACAGGGGAGGTAATGAGACGCAGGTGAAAACCGTCAGGGACGAAGAGAGAGTCACAGAGGAGGGAAAATGCAGGAGGCAAAATAACCAAAGTCACAGGAGGAAGGTGATTTCAGAATAATCTGGGAAATGACAACAAAAGTGGCATGAGACAAGGGAACTTTAACCAAAGGGGGTGGACGGGACAATAGGGCAGGAGAGGGGGCAGATACAGGAAGGACAGGATAAAAACAGTAAGAAACACAAGGGAGGAACAAAAGAGAAACTAAGGATAGTACAGAGACCCTAGGAGGCTTCCACTGCAAGAATTCATGGCGGGGATGTTTACTGGCCCTGTAATCAGCACTTTCAGCCCTTCTGTTTCCATCGCTGCTTCGACCGTGATGTCAACTTGGAATGTTCCAAAACAAGAACAAATAGCAGTAACTGGACATAAATCTAGTTGTATGAGCACGTAGCGTATAGAACAATGAACAGTGTGCTAGACTATGTGGTAAATTTTATGTTAAAGGTGTTGAAAATGAGAAGATTTCTACTTGACAAGGATATAAAGAAGGCTGAAAATGGCACTTGTGGTCCTCTCTGAGTTAATCAATCAGCATTCTTCTTCTCTGAGATTAACCAATCAGCGTTGAGATCTACACAGTAGTACCTATACAGGTGTAGGTACTATTTCTCCTCCGTAAACATCCCGGAAAAAGGTTCTTGCAGTTGAAGCATGCATAAAAGTACACTAAAATGGCTTGTAAGTTGCAGTGGAAAACAGCCTAATGACAACTACACTTATAAAGTACACAGAACTTATCTATTCATTCCTCCTTCTCCAATAGAAGCAAGATTTTTTAAGATCTAAATTCTCTAAACTGTCAAGTGTCGCCACAGATCTCCACAGAATGTGAACACATGCCATTATAATGCTAATATTTGCTAATTAGTGTTAAACTCGGCTGAAAATCTTAAATTTCATGGTAATCTGTCCAATAACTGTGGAGAAATTTCACTCTGGACTGACTGCCGTTCATAGAGCAACACCGCTAGAATGGCTAAAAGGAAATACATTAAGCGTTTTGTGAAGTCTTTTGATGTAACATTGCACCATGTGGAAAATTTAAACCTCAAAAACAAGACCTAAACATTGTCTGAATAATCCAGCGCTGGGTGGAACCACCACACTGTAGTTTGTCTCCGGTGAATGTTGATGCGTCTGTTTCTGCACCACTTTGATCGTAGCGGCGGTTGTGAAGTTCTTCAAACACTTAAGTCAGAGGGCTGCAAACAGACACTGGTTTGCTGGATTTCTTCATGGCTCAGAACAGAGAGAGAGGGGTGCTTCTTGGGAAAATATCTTCCAGCGTGTTTATCCTCTTCAGTAGACACAAAGAGAAAACCTTCAACTGAAGTAGAAAATTGAGTTTGTGACAGCAAGAATTGGGTTTATCCTCATTCTGGAGAACAGAAGCTAAACATACCACTGGCATGAGATGTGAGAGCTGCTGCCTCAACTGTGGGCTCATTTGTTGTTTTTTTTTTTTTTACAATACTACTTAAATATTAATGTAAAAATAGGAGCATTAAATGTTAGTCTTATGCAGCGTGTGGCACAGATTTGTGTAGTTACTTTTGCTCCTTGGACGATGCTCAGTTGAATGTTCTCTGCTGGAGGATCTTGGGTCCTGCTATGTAATTGGTGGGTGCCGTGCTGTGAGGACTGAGCGATGGGAGATTGTGCATGAATCTAAGTGAAAGTTGGGATGCTGGTGGGGTGTTGGGAGGAGTGTTCGGCTCTCTGTCTGTCGCCCAGCTGGCGGTCCCCATTTCTGCCTGCCCGACATGTAGAAACATTACAACGGGCGAAACTGCTGATGGTCAGAAAAGAAAGGGAGAGAGAGGCCGCTCCGGTCATGAATTATATATGGCGAGCCACTTTAAACAGCAACCCTGTCAACACATAATAACACCAGACTGTGTTATAGTGGAAGTTACAGATACAGAGAATTAGCAAAGGGAGCTGGACGGAGAGGGAGGGTAATGATGAAAGCTATTCATGTGTCGCTTTTGCCCATTTATAAAGCCGCCAGATAATTTATGCCGTTCCCTAGTCGCCTGTCATTACACTGGAGGGAAAATTGTTTCAGCCAGAGGAGTGAGAGGAAGTGACTGGAGAGTGAAGAATAAAGGTTGGAGACAACAAGCATGTGTGGAGATAGACACACGTCGTTGAGGATGTTGATAAGATTGGTATGTTAATGTGTGAAACCTGCTGTTTGGAGCGTAACAGTTCGAACAACAATGTCAATCTTCCTCAGATCCTCCGGGAAAGGCATTTCTATTGACAATCCCATTAAAAGCTGACACATTTCCTCTGTGGGAATAACAGCTAGCTTTCGGGCATTGTCTGCCAGGAATAAGGCCGTGAATTTCACTCTCTGTTCAAGCAGTAATAGGTATATTCTCTGCAGCATGCCTCGGGGATTGTGTTAAAACCTGGGTTTTGGTCCAGGCTCATGTCTTGTTCTGTAATAAGACACGTGAGTGCAGGAAAAAAAAGACCTGCAGCCACGTCTTTGTACAGAATAACAAATACAGGAAAATTCATCAGGATCAGGGAGAGGAATTTTTTTGTTTGTTTTCTTGTGCACAAGCTTCCTGTCACTTCCAGTTATTGTATATCTGAGCAGCACAATGAACTGGACTGGCTTGTTGTGGGGATTGCAAAGCTTCCACCGTAAACATATCGCAATATGATACTGGATTAAACGTAGATTAGATACATGTTGAAATTAGTCAGTGCCTTTCCTGCTGAAATACTTATTTGCCTGGAAATGCAGTTTACCCTCTGCATCCTGTCCCTGATTGGATGTGATTGCGGAGTAGGCATGTTTATCCGATCGCCTTAATTGGATGTGATTCAGAGGTAAACACGTGTTCGGATTGACCACGGTTGTGTTGTCAACAAGCGTGTCGTCTGTGTGATCGGTGCACACGGACAGAGGACGTTATAGCTTCTGGGGTCGCTGATGGTATTTGCCCTGTGGACCCTTCCTCATCCCCAAGTTCACAGTGTTCCTCCTAAAGCAGCTAATGAAGTGCTGACACACTGCTTAACACGGGGAGACACAGTCTAACGAGGTCTGATTAAAGGCCTCCGAGCCGTCTTCATCTTCATCTGGTAATTAAATACATATTAAACGGCGTGGGAAATGCAGCCATGACACTGTGATGGAGCGTTGAGATGTACAGGCGTGTGCATCCGCCCGCTCATGTGTGTGCTGCATGCTCGCATGTTTGTGTGCGTGACAAAGAATAACTCAGAGTCCTGCTACACTGCTTACATGTGCATTTGTGAGTGTGTGTCTGCACGGTTTGTTGGTATTTAAGGGTTAGTAATGCTGTTTCTGGGCCAAAGCTGCTGAGAGATCAGTTTCTCACTTATGTTTGTACATGTTTATGCCTTAAAATGTCAAACTACATACACGCTAAGTGTCTTGCCATTTTGGCATTTTATCCTTAAGTGAAGTAGCACTTTGAGCTTGTGATAGTAAAGCTATGATCTGTAGTTTTTTTGGGTCACATAAAGTATGAAATCAAATAACCAACAACAGTTTTGACAATTAACAATTTATTAAGTAAAAGTACTAAAATATTGACTATTGCAGCTTCACAAATTTGAATATTTGTTGATTTATTGCCTCCGCCAAGGAGGTTATGTGATGGCCGGCGTTTGTTTGTTTGTTTGTTTGTTGGTTTGTGTTCAAAATAACTCGAAAACTCATGGACGGATTTGGATGAAATTTTCAGGAAATGTGTGAAATGGGACAAGGAACAAATGATGACATTTTGGGACTGATCTGGATCACTGTCTGGATCCAAGAATTTTTTTAATGTAACTGTAACCAGGTGGACAATTAAATGTGGTTTCCTCTAAAAGCCACCAGAGGACACTCTTGTTTTTGGGGTAACCCACATGAGAATTTGGGTCTCCATGCGACAGACAGCGACAATGACGGAGTTCTCTTTTCTTCCTGAGCGACATACGCACGGTTGGACCCCCATTCTTATCTCTGGTTGTCAGCTGGGAGGCTGCCGCACTAGAGGCTGTGCCTGTTCATTAGGTCGGATGGGGTGAAGGCCGCATTGTCGGTAGGACATTTGAACTGTATGTAATTACATTTGTATCTGTTATGTTCCATACAAAATATGTGAATTGGAGATTGTGTTGGGGGTGGACTGAAGGTCCTTGGCGGAGGTATGTGCTCTCTGAGTGCTTTTCTAGTTCTGATTTATATTATGGTAAACTGAATATCTTCAGGTCTTTGATTGTAGAACGAAAAAAGACATCTGAAGATTCAAGTATACTGTTTACTTACATTTAGATTAATCAAGAAAATAATCCGCAGATTAATTGTTGCTAAAAATTATTGCTAGTTGCAGCCTTTTATGTACACCGATCCGCCACATTATGACCACTGACAGGTGAAGTGAATAACATTGATCATATTGGTACTATGTGGTGTTCTGATGGAAAACCTTGGATTCTAACATCCGTGTTGATGAGATTTAGACACCCAAATAGACATTGTAAACAAGCACACTCCCTCATGCAAATGGAAATCCCAAATGTCACTGGCACTACCCCTGCAGGAAAATGCACCCCACCACATGGAAAAAACATGAAACAATCAGGAACATGTTGAGGAACATGACAAATGTCCAACATGTTGATTTGACCTCCAAACTTCCTACACCCCATTGTGATCAAGCATCAACAGGATGCAGTGGAACAAGTTTGATTGACAGAGGCCCCACTGCACAAGCCAGAGTACCCAAAGGATCCAGTGCCAACGTCCTGGTTCCAGACCCCATAGGACACCCTGAGAGGTCCTCTTGTCCATGTCCAATGGTTCAGAGCATTTTGGACCACATAAGGGGGACCAACACAGTATTAGAGAGGTGGTCATAATGTTATGCCTGATCGGTGTACATTGCTTTTATAACTGAAAATACAGGCTTGTCTTGCTACACAGTTTATACGTAACACTGAATAAAACAAACCTTCTGCATTAAGGGCATCAGATGATAGATTTATTTGCTCTAATAAAATACCTTTTAATCAATTTGGGAGTGATGGCACATGAAAGTTGTATTTAAATTTTGATATTCGAGCTGCACTTCTGTTTACAGCTGGATTGCAGATAAAATAAGAACAAAATGAAACACATATCATTTGTGCTGCTCTTGAAATCAATTCAAAAGGCTCCATTATAATCAGTTTACCTTCAGGACTTCTTTCTTTAGACCAGTGGTTCCCAAACTCTGATGCAAAGCCACGTCTCCGATGTGATCGATCATAACAGGCTGCGGATTATTTTATCCAGGTAAATTTAGATCCCTTAAGAAGCAGAACTTTGTAGTATTAAAAAAAGAAAAAGCATCAAACATTAAATGAAACCCCCGAAATAGACACATTTATTGTTAGCAGGATTTAGTTTTATCATTTGAAGACCTCTTTAGATTCATCTCAGGACCTCATGTGGAGCTGCAGCTACTAATTTGGGAACCGCTGCCTTAAATAAGCAGCGCAGTATTGATTGAAATGTACAAAAAATATTAATAAATGTTTAAACACTGATGGCACCGACGGTCCAGTGCTTTCACGGTTTGGATTTTCTGTGTGTATTTTGTGTGTGTCTCCTGTGTAAGGCTGCAGCTTTTAATTATTATTGATTTACATTTCTCTCTATGATTGACTGTCATCGTGAAACGGCTTTCCAAACACGGCACCTTGAAATCACGTGTTTTGTCAGACACGCAGTCCAAAACTAAACAGGAAATTTACTATTACATGTAACAGAAAAGGTGCCCTTCCTCGCATTTTAGAAGCTGAAATCAGCAAATTGGAAGCATTTGTGTCCGACAAATTAGCAACATGATACATGAGCATTATTAGTATGAAACAGTTAGATTAGGACTATTACTCAGTAGTCCTTTCTGCTCCTGTGCACCCACAGCTCTGTATATTTGACCCAAGTGACTGGAGAATAAAGGCTACTGTGTTAAAGGTAATTAATGAGCTCAGCTTCGGACAGACTCTGTCTCACCGGCTGTACATCTGTGCTTACTGTGCTTACACTAAACTACGCTGAGAGCCGTGATACAACTGCAGGGATGACACACAAACACACACATGCTATTCTGGCTGCTCCAGAGACACACAGCCCTCCCACGTTATTGTGTGTGTGCAAACTCCGCACAGGTGATGTAAGAGTGTGTGTGTGTGTGTGTGTGTGTGGGCTGATCTCGTCTGTGTCTCGAAGAATATTTGTGTGAATTTGTGCGACCCCTGGCTTTGTGCCTTTCTGTTTTTTTTTACAACAATGTGAAAATCTAATGGCGTTTTCTGTTTGTGTGTTTCGTCTCAGTACGGAGCAGCTGGTGGTGAAGATACTGAAAGCTTTGGACCTGCCAGCGAAGGACGCCAACGGCTTCTCCGACCCGTACGTGAAGATTTACCTACTGCCAGACAGGAAGAAGAAATTCCAGACGAAGGTGCCTCCCACTCTCACCACACTCACCTGTACCCTCACAAGTGGAAAACTGCTCTCTTCATGTTGTTAAAACGAGCACAAAATGAAGAATCCCCTCGATATTTCTGTTTGCTTTCTGCCTGTTTCCTGCTGCTCTGACGACCCGGCCTCCTCGTGGAGAATCATTACAGTTTCGCTAATGTAATCTAATCTAATCTGGGGCATAATTTATTCAGGATAATGTGCTCGAGACAGGGCACCGCTACTCAACTCCTGTGTGTTATTCTGGTGTTGGAGGACAGTTGAGTCAATATTTGAGCACATTTCGGGACGTTCTGTACCAGGAAACGCACCCCTAGCCCTTAAAAAAACCCTGCTCTCGTCTAATTTATTCTCTGTGGAGAAGCTCAAGACTTACGAGCTCAGAGGCCTTACAAATGTGAGTTATATTTCTGTGTTCTATCCATAAATATCACCAGTGGTTTTGTACAGTATTTGGATAAAACAGAGAGAAATTCTCAGCTTTAAAAGGGTCAGAATTGAGTACAGAGCTGGAAAAGTGTAAAAAGTAAGCTTTCAGTGACAATGAAGCTGTACCAGTTGGAAATTTCTCCCCTTTGGTTTCCTCTTTTGTGCGACTGCACATCACAAAAGCCCCTTCAGCCACTGAAAAGAAAGAACGCTTCAGTCATTTGCATAATACGGCTCCTCTTTTGTTTGGAGTGTAGGTGATTGTTTAATTTCAATCACGTCCTCATTAACATTGAATTTTTACACCACTCGTGTTTTGCAATGCTTTTTTTTTTTTTTATCCCTGCGAGTAATTTCAAAAGGGAAACAGACATCAAGCGGCCGTCGATGCTGGGGCTTCGAGGTTCCTAAAACTCGCCTCCGTCCGCCGCACGTTTAATCCAAAGCTAACAAGTAATCATCAAGCGCTAATAAGCTGGAGTGACGGAGCCACTCATGCAGGGACCAAAGTTGGATTCGGAAAATCGGGTGTGTGTCCCATTTTAATTATCACATGCTTTAGTGCATGACAGGACTGATATAAAATGCTTTCCTAGCAAATAAAAACCAAAGGTAGATCAACACATTTTCTGTTGGACACTGAATGAGGCTGAAGACAAATTTGCAAATGACGTCCACAGTTTGCTCTCCTTTGCTTACGTTTGCTTCCCGCCCGACTGAATTCTTCCACTTCTGCACACTCGAGGTGACCTGACTTGGAATAAACATAGTTACACATCGAAAATATGTCAGAAACAGTTCAAAGAGAGGACTTCTGGACCTCTTGCATGTTCCAGGCGAAATTTTAAATTTAGTTTTAGGTCTTGATTTCATTTCGGCGGGTTTGATTTGATCTTTGGTCTCAGAGGAAAAGGCAGAAATTCACTTTCCTCCCTCTGGCGAAGGAACAAGGTCAGCCAGTGTGTTGGAGGTTAATTATGTCGCCCAAGGACACTTCAGCAGGTTCGAAACACTATTAATCAAACCGCTCTCTGATGTTATTCTGTATCCTGATACGTCTCGTTTTGGAAATAATGTAGATCAATTTCTATGACAGTTCCATGTAATGATGTCTGCTTCTCCGTTTCCAGCACAATGTGATTCATCCCGCAGGCAGTTAATCAAAGCCCCGACTGTCAACAAGTCCCTGCTAGCTCGTAGGTTTGCTGGTGTTGACGCCTTTTATGTTTCCAGTTTGTTTGGGGATAAAACTGGAAATGAGCGGGGCGGTTCGCAGGAGCAGAAAACAGGCACATCCACACAAAAAAGCAGCAAAAATAAAAATAAAGAAGCAAGAGAAGACACTGCTGAAGCTCAAATCCGAAAAGAAAAAGACATGAAAAATATCCTGTTTGTCTGGCTGAAGAAATACAGAGTTTGCACTTTGTAAAAAAAAAAAAAACAAGCTGAAAATGTTTCCTACTTTGCAGGAGATTAGTTTTTCATAGCAATAAAAAGCGTAAGATTTCTTCAGGATTCTGGATGCGGCTTCAAAACAGCATTAACTGTTGTCAAACAACCTGCTGGGTTTCCTGAATTTATCTGTGTGGAAGCCTTGGCTCATGACTGTGACTGGAATGCAGTAATGAGGGATAGACTCAAATATGAAATTACTTGTTGTATTAAAGGGCAACACTGTAGATTACAGCATACAAATTACTGTCTAGTTATTCATGATACACACTGCATTAATAATATGGTGCCTATACAGAGACAAATATGAAAGGAAGCAGATAAGAGGATTAGCAATAAGGGGGTAAAAACCTCCTCATTTTTATCTTTTTTAATTATTGGTTCAGCCCAGAATTATTCATACCCATGCAAAATTTTGATTTGTAGCCTTTTTTTTATGAATAGCTTCTTTATTTGGCTTAAAATGACATAAACAAGTGGCAAAGCACGCTAAGACAGCCTGTATGAGATATCAGTGATCACTTTTAGCTATTTAAATGTTTTGTGTTGTTTCATTTAGTACATTTTAAATAACATAAACATGTTTAACTCAAGATCTCAGTAGCTTTTGTCCCTTGTTTGTGCCATTTCCAGTCAGAAGAAACCTGCTTACCAGAGAAATATTGGCCATAAATCAAAACTTGGCATGGTTACAAATAACTTTGGGCTTAGCTGTATTTAAAAATTGCAGAGTGCAGTAATATTATTTCTCGGTAACATGGCAGGGGAAGTACTGAGAGCTCTGACGCTGCAATGGGATGAGTTATGGCAAAAATGACTTTAAAATAGTGACATGTTAAAAGAAAAATACAACAAAGTTACAAGATAAAAGCAAAATTAGCACCGAGAGGGTGTTGTAATTAAGCTAAAGCTAGTTATGTGTGTGTATTTACAGGGATTATACAGCACTGAGAAGCAATATTTCAGCTATGGAATCCAGTATGAGAGCCATGAGAAGACATTAGGCTTCAATAGGCAGCAAAATCATCAGGTCACAAACAGCTAAGGAGCCGATAAACCTGGTCAAAGCCACATGCAAGCCTTTGATCAGGTTTACTGGACAACATAAAGTACAAGTGCTACCATGGATTGCGGGTGTTTTGAGTATTTTTTGAGTGATTCCAGATGAGTTAATGCAAACCTTTTAGTCGCATATACTATGAGGAAAAAGCATTGAAGATGTGGCCGATAGTCCAGGATATGTGGGCTGTAAAACATAAGTAGCAGTCCCTTGTTAACCCCCCATCCCCTATAATAACACAACTTTATCTGTCCATTAAGTCTTCGTATGTACACGGTGTTAGACATATAATTTGCAAGCTACAGTCTAAAGTGTCCCCATCCATCCTGTGTCCCTCCCAGGTTCACAGAAAGACCTTAAACCCAGTGTTCAACGAGACGTTCCAGTTTGGCGTGCCGCTGAATGAGCTACATTCCAGGAAGCTGCATTTTTCTGTGTATGACTTCGACCGCTTCTCCCGACACGACCTGATCGGACAGGTAGTGGTGGACAACCTGCTGGACTTCAGCGAGGGCAGCGGGGACAAGCCCGTCTGGAGGGACATCGTGGAGGGCACCGCGGTAAGAGATAACCCAAAGTAGCCACGTCCATTTGGAGGAGATGTCCGCCTTAGATTAGATTAGCCGGAGTTTAAATGAGCCTTCTGGTGATTTTGGGCCGTTGCAGGTGGAAATTATGGGCCAAATCTGTGATGAATGCAACTGAACCAGGAGTGGAGCATATTAAACATGACACAAGTGACAGTTTCAATCTGAGATTTCAAGTGGAAATGCTTCCCGTGACATAATGAAAATGAATCTGATTTACAGCTTGGAGGAAAGGGAAAATAAATCAAAAATGAAATCACATGGTGTAAACACTGAGCATTTCTAAAAGTAAATACTGTTGAATGTGAAAAATCTTTCCTGTATTCATGTTCATAGTTGGACAAAAGATGCATCATGCTGTGATACAGTTTCAGACATAAGTAAGTAAGTTCAGTTCAGTAGACAGAAGAGCTCAAATCTACACTTGGTGTGACCGTCCTTTGCCTTTAAAACTGCACCAATTCTCCAGGCAGGCTGTTCAACATTTAGAGGCTTTGTCGCAGTTCTTCAGTCTCAGGTGCTTCTGTGTCTTAATATAATCCCAGACGGACTCCATGATGTTGAGATCAGAGCTCTGTGGGACCCAGAACATCTGTTGCAGGACGTCTTGTTCTGTTTTTTTGCTCCTGAAAGTAGTCCTGTATGGCTCGAGCTTTGTGTTTGGGCACACTGAGCTGCTGCAGTATGAATCTGGAACCGATTCGATGCCTCCCTTGGAGACGAATCTTCTGAAGACACAATACTATACATGCATATGTGCATGTCTCAACGTACAGAATTACAGTATGTCATAGTGCAGAATTATTTACATTTAGTTCACAAAAACTGAACATTTACTACAACTACAGATGTAAATAAGGTGCAGATGTTGCTGTGTTGAAGAGTCTGTTAACCTCATCGTGCAGCAACAAATGTAAAATACTGAAGCAAAGGAGAGCTCGACTAATTTGAATCCTACCAGCAAATATTCACATAATAATTTGGGTTGAAATATTTTACCTTGAAAACTATCTGAATCCTCGTGGTTTGAATTCCAGTTTCTGACACTGCTGGAAGGTCATCTAAACGTGTTCAGTGTCAGTGACAGTTTCTTGAGTTTCTATTATCAGGTTTCACAGATCACATAATTTAAAAAGCTGTTTTTGTGTTTGCGCTATAACAACGGACTTTTCTCCATCTGGAAAATCAAATCAAAGCAAAAATATCAGGTTGATATCAAAATTTATGTTAGATCGTTCAGATGACCAAGAATAATCAACCAAGCTTGCGTGCAATCAGATTTTCATTTTTGTTACTTTCTTTTAAATGACTGTAGTGTTCCTTTGCTTTGATAAGACTTTAAAGAAGCATTTGCATTGTCATCTGGTGCCTGAAGATTGCACAGTATGAAATAAAGATGCCCAGACTGGAAACTGCCTGCAGTATAGATTAATTCAGAGTCTGGTAAAGTGAAAAACCAGCTCAGGAGAGTCCAGATAGATTACTGGAAAAGGCACTGCAGCCACATCCAAACTTTATATTAGGCAGCGTCCAAGTAGATTTATATGAAATATTCATAGAAGGCTATTAGCAAATTAGACAGAGCAAAGTCTTAAAAATTTTTGGCATGGCCGTTTAATTTATTAAATAAGTTTAAAGCATCAGCGTCTCAGTGCTTTTCGGTGTTTCACTTAGGGAAGTATTGATTAGTGAGCCTCAAAGCCACTAAGGAGTCATCACACCACAGTGTGACCTGAATACCACCAGTGTCATTACTGCGGTGCCACTGAGACCACAGGCAGCGAGAAGATCAGTAGATGGGAGTGGAGGGGGAGATATAAAAAGCCTGGAGAATCATCGCCTCTACTTAACACTTTCCTGCACTCGGGGACTTCGACAGATTGGCATATGATTCATTTACAGTGACGGCACTTCCCCTCCGTCTAAACACTCTGCCTGTCCACATTAGGACGCCTGCTGTCACCCACCGTCAGTCACAGATGTAGCTCTTTTCAGGCCACAGACAATCATGGCAAACCGAAGGATATCTGTCAGTTAGTGTTTTTCCGAGCTGTCTCTCTGTCTGATGTCATGTGTGAGATCGCAGAGTCCCGACTCCACTTCTGATCCCTGTTTGTGTGTATGTGGTGACCTACAGGAGAAGGCTGATCTCGGGGAGCTTAATTTCTCGCTGTGTTACCTGCCCACTGCAGGCAGGCTCACCGCTACAGTCATCAAGGCCACCAACCTCAAAGCCATGGACCTGACTGGTTTCTCAGGTAAAGGATTAACACACTCGCACACATCAGACCCGCAGCAAGCAGTCGGACTGGAAACTCATTTACAGGAAAAATATGACAGAAAACGGCTCTGACGATGCTGCTAGTGATGTATGCTGCTTTTAGGTTTGTACGTTACTTTGAGTGATAACCGGCCAAACATGAAGCCGAGTGGCGATGTTTCTCTTATATGTGAACATCACTAGGAAACATGGTGCCAGTTTTACGCCATTTAGCAGCAAAAGAAGCAGTTTTCTCCAAAAGGAGTGCAGTGCAGCTACAAGATGCAGTATGTTGCCTCCTATTGAGGCAGTAAGTAAATAAGTTTGCATACAAAATGTTAGCAGAAAGGAATTTCTTCAAAACAGAGGTAGATGAAACATGCTAAACAGAAATGCTGAATAATTCCTGAAGTAGACATCATCACCATCATCAGATTGATTGTTTCTATCTGTGGAAGGCAGAGTTTATCCATTATGAATATATTTCCTGAGCTGGTTTTTTCCACAACAGCCAGTAAAAAAAAAGTTTTGCAGGATGTGTTGTCGCCAGCAAAATCAGCTACAGGTGAAGCTCCAACAACTTCTGCAGCAGGTCTGCAAATCAGTGGTCACTAATGCTAATATTTAATTAACAAATATCGCATTGCATTATAAAGACATTTTATTTCTTACCATCCTTCACTTAAAGACTTGATGACTGCATCGGCAATGCCCTGGGATTAAATGGGATCTGGAATGATAATGACCACACGCTGCTATTATTGCCACGGTGATCCCAGCGTGATTGCAGCGCCTGAAAGATGCTTAAACGCAGCATAAACACCGAGTCGTGGGTGTGTTTTCTGCCGGCTGCTGTCACCGAGCTGCACATGTTGAATGGATAACTGGAGTTATTCAACCTGCGCTGCTTTTTCTCCCTTTGTTTTCTTAATCCAGCTTTGCCAAGGTGACTTGATTTTCATGCCTTTTATGTGTTACAGATGCGGATACCTGTGAACATAATACCTATCAGCGTTCGCAGGAGTCAGCCCTTATCTTATTCTCTCTGCTTCCTCCCTCCTGTTTTTCTGTCTCGCTCTCTTTCTTCTGTGCTGGTTCTCATCCAAAATCCCTCTTTTTCTTGCTTTTGCTGCCACTCGCTTGTTTTCCTTCTCGTCTGCCTTGTTTTTCTCTCACTCCTGTTCTCTCTCTCCATCTTTCTGTCTCTGCTTCAGACCCATACGTGAAGGCTTCTCTGATATGTGATGGCCGAAGGCTAAAAAAGAGGAAGACCTCCATTAAGAAGAACACCCTGAACCCCACGTACAACGAGGCGCTGGTGTTTGACATTCCCAATGAAAATATAGAAAGTGTATCCATCATCATTGCAGTGATGGACTATGACTGGTGAGTAGGTTGAGGTGTTATTATACGCTAGCATGCCCCGGGGGCTTTAAGATCAAACCGATCATTACTGGGAAGGAGCTGCTTATTGAATGTGTGTTTTCCCGCATACAGTGCGGTGTTGCTTTTGGGTCGTCGCATTTTGATGGTGTTGTGGTGTGTGTTGAACACGATGAGGGCCCTCTCGTGAGTCAGCCTCCTGGTGGATGTTCCCTGTTTTACATAGACGGGCACCTCATGAATAAGCATGATTTATGCTAATGGTGAAGGAAGAAGTGTAACCCTGCCAGTGTTTGTCTGTCTGCCGCTTGCAGCAACACTTGGCTGGTTGATGTGTTTGTGTATAAATGCACCGCCTCCCTATTATGTAGTCTGCCCTCCATTTGGCATCTCTATAGGTGTGTGCTTTTGTATGTTTGTACTCGTGCCCGCTTCCCCACTGACATCAGGCTTTTATACAGGACTGTGTGTATTTGTGAGCTGCTATTCAATATCCTTCCTCAACTGCTGTACTCTTTTCCCAGTACTCAAGGTTGATAAATGAGACTCTGCCTGTTTCTTACAAGCCCTGTCTCTCTCTCTCTCTCTCTCTCTCTCGCTCTCTGGTTTTTTATATCCCTCTCTCCACCCCCTTCCTTTTTCGGACTGTCTGCTTTTTCCTCTCCCTCCGTCTCTCTCGTCCTTGCTTCCTTCCCGCCGTGCCTTTGCCGCGTGTCAGCATTGGTCATAATGAGGTTATAGGGATGTGTCGTGTGGGCAGCGACGCTGAAGGTCCAGGGAGGGAGCACTGGGCAGCCATGCTGGCCAATCCACGCAAACCAATAGAGCACTGGCATCAGCTTGTGGAGGTAATGAGCATATGATCATGTGTGTGTTCGTGACTGTATGTGTGTGTGCAGCCATGTGGCCCAACTGTGACCACATTACACCACGTTCCAATTTTTCTGTTGGCGCTGAGCACGGCAGCCAAAATGATTTTTATCCTGTGATGATTAGCATTGGAAGTAGTGGTAGCAGAGGGAGCAGCAGTAATGATGGAGGCAGCGGTACAGTAACAGTAGAAGGAGCAGCAGTGATGAAATACTTATTTATTCCACTATGAGTTAAAGTCCCTTGTATATAATTATGAATTTAAATGTACTTAATATGCAGGACGTGTCATTGCGTGCAACAACTTTTAATTACGTTGTATACTGTTGTTTGGAAATTAATCTGCACCATTGCATCATATGTTAAAAGCTAATTATATGATTTGCAAGTCTACCTTTAATCACAGAAATGTAATTATAGCTGCAATAAAGTTGTAAATATGAGGTTTACCACTGACATATTGTAGCATATAGTGGAAATATCCAAACTGCATTTAAAGGAATAGTTCATGATTTTGGCCAATATGTTCTTTTTTTGGAGATTGAAATCAGTTTCCTGTCCGGAAGGTAAAAATGAAGCTATGAATGGGTAAAAGAAGCGACATATTATGCAAATTTATGTATAGGTAAGCTCAGATTAACTGAAGAAATGCTGGTAGGCTGAGTTTTGTTATATTCCTAAGATGAGATAAGGTTTCATTAATCCCAAAGGAAATTCTTGTGCCAGGTATTGCTCAGAAAAAACTAAATTTCATAAGAATAGCAATAACATCTAAGTGCGATACATTACTGGAATAAAATAAGTGAGCTAAAAATAAGGCTAGAAGGTAATGGTACAAAGCAATGCTGACGATTACGCTGAAGTAATAAGGAACACATAATGGTGAAATATTGCGCCTGAAAATTGAGATAAAAATGAAATACTGTACATGTAATCAAAACGCTGCACATGAAAATGAAGTGTTGCTCATGATACTGAGCCATGTTTCACCACATTGCTAGTCTTTATGCCTGCTTAAGTGGCTGCTGGCTCGAATTTAGCACAGACATGAGGGTGTGCGTGAGTACTTTTTCACCACGGTGCACATGCAGGTAGTGAAAACAGTAGTATTGGTGTTGCTAAAAGTGTTTTTTATTCCATCTGAATGCATGAAAAGGTTGTTATTTTTGCCATGCATAATTAACAGAAGCAAAATGTCTCCTTCCTTGCAGGAAAAAGCGATTGGTACATTTGTGTCGAAGCCTGCTCCATCATCCTCCCCTAAGCCGCACATCGTGGTGGACAGTCCCCACTCCGATTAAAACTGTAAGCATCTCCTCCTCCTTTTTCCAACAGCATGGTTTTAAGCGCGCTGTTGCTCTCCAGTCATTGGCATACTGTGCTGTATTTGTATTCCGCAAACAATCCAACGGCTGCCTGATTCCTGCTCGTAAAAACGTGCGCACTTTACTGGAATCTTAAGCACACATCCGCGAACCGTGCGGCGGATGCTCTCCAGCCAGATTTACACAAGAGGAGCAGTCAGGTCTTTAAAAGCATGACCTAACTGTGAGCGTGTGATAAAGTGGAGGCTGTGGAGCTGTCAGATGTAGGAGCTCTAAGGCAGAAGCATCTGTATAATCTAGATGTTATGGGTTATGTAATGCTTCTCCCCCTCCTCCCCTCGAACTTACAGTACTGCATGCTGTTTATATATTCTCTCGCCCCCCCTACTGTCTCTCTCGTGCTTAATCTGCCTCTTCTCCCTTATTCCCTCTTTCCTCAGGTCATTATCATCTCTACAGCTCCAGACTTTCCTTTCTTTCCTCTCATCTGTGAATAATTCTCTCCATTAAAGACAGAGAGACACGGAGACACTGCTAGTGTCCAACTGCTAGTGCTGTTTTGCTCCTGCTAACGAATCCTTCGACTCCTGCGCTGTCTTTACCGAGCCGGGGGGCAAAAAAAAAAATCAACTACATCCATCACGAGCTACACTTTGAGCATCAGACTACACATTTACAAACACATGCGGACATTAAACGGTACTGTAGGACTGATATCAGGTGTAAATTTGGGATCAAGCAAGGAAACGCACACACACACTCTCTCTCTCTCTCTCACACACACACACACACATACACACACACACAAATACACAAATACTGAGTTTGTAGTATGTGCGTAGTTCATGTGTGCTTCAGATTAGTGTAGTATTTCATCTAGAAGGCGTGTGATGTGACAAACTTTTCTCTCTTGAAAACAAAAAAGAAAAAAAGAAAGCCATCATAGAATGGTCATTCCAACCAGGACCAAAGGTTCATGCCCTTGTATAGACTATAAAAGAAGAAAATCCCTCTGTCAGTATTTTTCTTTGCGACATTTGGTGTACAGTATTTGCCGTACTGTATTGGAACACATCTCACGTAGTACTTTAGCAGGACAAAACATCTCCGGTGGATTCTCCCAGCCATTTTGGACACCGTCTCCAGGGTCCGCACCCTCTGGTTTCAGAGCTAACTCGCTCATTTTCCCCAGAGGATGGACGACGGAGCATCCGGTGGTCTTTACTGATGTCAGAGGAGCGAAAATGAGGACAGACTCATTGGTCTAAGCATGTTACGCAACCTTGAAATGTGTCCCTCTTCCTCATGCTTTTTGTCAGAGTCCTCATGGTGCTCATTAGTATTTTTTAAATTATTTCTCTGTTATTTGTGTGATACAGTAAACATACATGCGGCCATCAGGAATGGAGTTTATTCATGTTATTTATTTTCCAGTCCACTGAGGATGAGACAGTGTGAGCATCTGAGAGACATGAACTATTTGAGCATCTCCGGCTTTCAGGCCAAACCGCCAGACTTTTCCTACCGCAGGACTGAGCAGGTTGAATGAAACCTGGGCTTATTGTTGGACCAGCATCTGTTTGGAGTGCACTCGCTGGAGGATGTATCCCACAGGGACGGATATCACCACTCTACTTTATTTTTCTATCATTCCAGGACTTTATATTTTATTTCTCAAGAAGTCATCGTCGAGCTTCAACAGACAAAATTGTTTTGTCCACGTCCATATCATGTCCCTGACAAGACTCTAGAAGGACACACACGTCCGTGTTGCTTTTACTAGTGTGTGTTTCTGTGTTTGTGGGCGTGTTTGTTTTGTATTTGTGCGCGTCTGTGTGTGTGTGTATGCCTGTGTGTGTCACTGTGACCTTGTGTGTGACACGTTTCCGTGCTCACCACCTCCCTCGTCCTTTTTTCCGTCTTTGCCTCCCTCACTCCCTGAATCCCGGCATCCACAGACTGAGAAGCTCGTCTCGGAGCCAAACGTGTCTTCTGTCTTGTCTTTACAAGGAGCCATTTCGTGTGCGTGTATCTGTGTGTGTGCGCGTGTGCGTGTGCGTGTGCGTGTGTGTGTGAGATTGTATGTGTGTGTACTACACGTGCCTCATTGCACTAGGTGGGGAAACACTGTCTTTCATAGACATTAGTTTGTATTGTCTATGTCGTCTCTGAAATCAGCTGCCAATCATCCAGCCCTCCTCTCCTCTCTAACCCTTTGCCTGATGTAAGTAACTGTGTTGATCGTGTACTTCTTTCAGTAATTTGTGTACTGTATGTCCGAGGGAAAACTCAGATGGCACAGCGATAGAAAAATTTAAATTGTTGGGTGTGTTTTGATTACATTTATGAGAAGAAACACAACAAAAAAGAAGAAAAAAAAAAACGAAGAAGAAAAAAAACTAAACTGCAGAGGCTCGTCTCTTACGGCCAACAACAGATCATGACAAATTTAGATCCCCTAAAGCAAGACAACAAGGAGGAGGTGTTGTGAGAAAACAAAGCGCCTGGAAATTTCTGCACTTCCTTGTGTAAACCGATACAGACTTATAAAGCCATGTCTGTCACCGCTACTACAACTGTAACCTCAGCAAAAACAGTACAACACCTCACTACAGCTACTTGTATTGCTATTGTTGCCATTCTTTCCCTCTCATCCTCTCACGCGCAAACACACACTTCAATGGAGGAGTGTGTCGGTGCGTGGGAGGGAGGGGGATCCGGTTTCATTCTCTTTACCTCTGGATCAAAGGAAGTTACAAGGAGGTTACAAATTCCGCATCATACCTGCAAGTATTCTGTGTAGTTTGCCGGTCGGAGGGTTATTGATCAGCTTGTATAAGTAGATATGGTATTGATCCATTGGTCTTGAGGCTCCATAATTCTTTCCTTCTTTCCCAGCCCTCTCTCTCTCTCACTCTCTGCTTGTGTCTACCCTATTTAGCCCTTGTGTTACTGCCTTGTGATAGATTACAAAACTCATAGTGGAACCAGCACATTCCCTCATCCTCTCCCTCCCTCCCTCCGTCCGCCGCCTCCCCCCCTCCACCCTCCTCTGTTTCTGTCTGCCTGATTACTGTCTGATTACTCATTCTCTCGTTCCATCTCCTCCGGCGATCCTCACCTTTCCTTCCCTCCCGCCCCACCACCGCCGCAGCCTCACCCTCACCCTCACCTATCTATTTCCCGCTCTACCCCCCTCCTCCTCTGACCTCCTCGATCCCCCGGCTTCCTCCCATCCCTCCATCTTGCCCTCTTTCTTTCTCCGTCTGCGTCCGATATCCCCGCTCCTCTCCTCCGTCCTTCCTCTCTACTCTCCCCCCCTCCCTCTCTCTCTCGCTGTCTTCTCTTGTTTGTGCAGTTCTGAATGGTCATGGGGAAACATGTTTGCATGCTTATATTAACATGAATGATGTCAACTTGATGCAATGAAAATTATATAAGTGATGCTTTAAGCAAAATCTGACAATGAACTTGATACTAATACTACTAATGACGACTAAATGGAGACCTAGCAATTGTTTATCTCTGTGGTCAAAAACAACAATGATGAAATAACATTGTTTATGCTGTATTTATCTTTCTCGAATTGGTATTCTTTTTTTATTTTCAATTCTTTGTTTTTTTTATATATCATTTATTGAAGAGGTTTACTTTTTTATTGGTTAATGCTGAGAATTTGAGTGAGGGGTTCAGTCAGGGCAATTGTTTCAGTCAGGACAGCTGTACCAGGTCGCAGGATGTCGGTGAATGTGTAAGTAACAGTGTGGCTGAAGCAATGAAAATGGAAATAAAGGATATGTATCATCCAGCCCGGTGTACTTCTGACTTCTTTTTAATCCAGAAGCAGAAACGGCGGTGGAGCTACTGTCACACATGCCAGGCGGTGTGCTATATATAAAATGCAAAGCCCTGAGCGTTTCAGATGTACACACTCTATTTTTGGAATGTAAGACGCTCTACCTGGACAGAGGCTGCCTGAACTTTTTTTTATTTTTTATCACTGAGCTCTTTCTGCTGTGCATTAAGTCGTGTGTAATTATTCAGTCACTTTGTCATGAATTCTTTATTGTGGCCGCATTTTGCCTAAATGCAAAATGGAGCACAGCTGCCTGCCCTGTGTGCTTCCCCCCCCCCACGTCTGCCCTCCTACTTCTATTTAGTGTCCCTTTTATTTTTAAATCGCTCATATTATTTGTCATGTGGTTATTATCCCTTGTTACGGCGAAAAAATGCCCACCAGTGGCAATCTGCAACTCCGGCAGAAAGCCGAGCGAGGAGGAAACCTCGGATGTGCAGGGGAGTGACAGGGAAGGAGGAGTAGGAGAGGATTAAACAAATGAAGAATGATGAAGAGCCAGCCAGTGAGGAGGAGGAGGAGGAGGAGGAGGAGGAACACGAATGGGAAAACCTGGAAGAGGAGAGCAGATAGCTGCATGCAGGATATGTGTGAATGTGTGCAGAAAGTGGAGACAGGAGGTGGAGGAGGATAGCTCTGTATATAGACACACTCATCATGGGGGCACCTGCAGCATACTGACAGTGTTAGCAGTTCAAGAAGAGTGAAACACACTCTTCACACACACACACACACACACACACAGACATCACAATCACGCGCACACACACACGTGACAACGCACCAGTTAGCACAGCTTTAATGCTGGAGACTGAGAGAGGAAAAATGAGAGGAGGGGCTGGGGGGGGGGGACTGCTGTCTCCATGGCAACTTTCCCACCGTGCAAAAAAAAAAAAAAAATCATTTAGTCGGAAAGACATTTCACTCAGTTCAGTGAGCTGAAAGAGGCAGAGAGGGAGGGAGGGGGAGCAAGTTAGACACTGGGGGTGTTGTGTGCAATATAGAGCTGTTTGTATCACGCTGGAGGGATTTATCTAAAGGTATCTAAAAGCTGACAGCAAGGCATTAACTCTTATTGCTAATATATCTGATTATTACACACTATCATAATGAATTCCCTGGCATCATTAAAGATGAATGCAATAGCTTTGGGTGATGCTTTGCTGTTACAGTTTTCTTGATAGGACCATCTGCATACAGCCGAATCCACGTCTTTATGTAACAGTCACTTTATGTCATGGCATTAAACCTGCCTCACCTGCACGCTGGAAAACCTTCCGTGACTCCAAACTTTTCTTTTTCTCATTCTGAGAGTACTGTGCAAAGGGACGCCGACCTTTTTATGCAACCACTTATTATGCCACGTATACAGTTTTTAACATTTTATTCCAACACTATAAATAATACCCCAAACCTTTCAAAATAATGAATTCAATGAATGCATGCAAGTGGAAACCTCACCCAGCAGGAGTATTAAAGGAGCTTGCCTCTGCGGGGGAACGGTGGATTTATACAGGAGCTGAGCCCCAGGATCTGACCTTCTCAGTAAACCGCTTTCACAGAAGAACTTGATATTCATCTAATGAACAGAAACTTCAGTGGAACAGCCTTGACATTACATCTCTGCTATCATGGCTTCAAACAGGGGTTGCTAAAGAGGAGCTTGTGGATGCATACTTCTTTACAAACTGAATAAAAGAAACTGAAACGGAAGTACAAATCCATATTTAAGTTTCTTTTCATTTCCAACTTCTTCTCCAGCTCAGCACAGGTGCCAGACTTCATAGAAAACGCTGCTGAGACAGTCAGGCTGGGATACTATCAGAGTATCCCAAAGGCTCTGGGTAGCTGTGGGAACCCATTTGTGTGGATGTCACTGTATCAGCATGCTGGCTGTGATTACCTGTTGTGAGGAGACCATCTGGCCCTCAGCGTCCCAGCTGGGTACCTCGGTCAGGAGACGAATTGTCTTTACCACACCACCTGGACCTCGCAGACATGGAGCGCAGAGGCACCCACCATATTTCTCATTCATATTTTATTATGTCATTCTCTGACCAAACCAAAAAAACAAAAAGAGAGAGAGAAACAGTGGCACACTCAGAGAGCAGGCTTTCTATATTGCTTGGCAACTGCTGCCATTGTGTTTGCTGAAGTTCAAAGCAGAGACAGTATATCCCTCTGAGAAGCAGAAAAGTAAAGGGGTGCCTACGCAGGCACATCTACACCTATACACAAACATCCACAATCCATTCTGTCAGTTTAATTTGGCCACGTTGCTCAGTCGGAATAAAAAGCTCTGCGGGGGATTTAGTGTTTGCATCCAGGGGGTAGCCTTGGGCGTAAACCCTCCCTGAGATGAACTCTCCTCAGGTCGCTGGAAGCCGCCTTGCTCGCTGATGCCCAAATGGAAAAGCTGCTTCACCCCACAGTTTGTTGCCCTTCCTAGAATTTGGGTTAAATTGATACTGAGCGTTGTTTCTGTGGGAGGTTTTGAGTTTGATGAGCTCTGAAGCCCTTTGCTGAACGCTGTGCTGAGCTGACTGGCTGTCGTTGCCACAGGGGAGTGGATGCTATTGTTGGACTTGGAGAAACGGTGTGCCGAAGTGTTACAACTACAGGTTAGCCGCTGGTGTACTGCACTGATCTGACAGCAGCTAACATGCTGATAGCTGCTGTAGTAGGGGCGCTCCTGCCTTCAGCACTGAGGCTGTAAAGAGAATGAGTCTTTTTATGGAAGAGCAAGGTTATGAAAACCTGAAACGCGGCTCAACCTGACGACTAGGTTCACTCTTTCAAGTATCAAATCAAATTTTATTGTTATGTAAATTTCACCAAGACAAAAACCAGAAGATTTATTTTCTAAAGCAATGAAAAACAGTATCCTATGGCTGTTTCCTGTATGTCATTTATTCCGTCTAAATATATCCATCCTGTCGATAAACCTTCTCAAAGCTTTCTGGCCTTGAAGTAACAATCTGTAACCTCGTCTCTCTGATAAAAACCAGGCGCCTACTGTACTTACTGTAGATATTTGCTGACATCTTCTGGAGATCTGGTTCAACAGCATTTGGAAATCTCCAGTGTTTTTGCTCAGAGCTCTATTACAGACATAAAAGAAGAACACACTCCGACGGTATTTCCTTTGGGTGATTTTAATCTAAAACATGCGTAACATATTCAATTCTGTAAGGTCTGGAAGTGATCTGCTGTCCACTTGACTGTTATAGAATGCCATATAGTACAAAGTCTGTGATATTTTATCCTTCAATTTCTGTCTCACGGTCTCTTGAATGTACATTTTCATTCAACAAATAGAAAAATCTGATTCTGAGATCGACACACTCCAGAGGATTTCTCCGGAACCACCTGAATGTTTCTTTCATTGTTTAAAAGGCAGCTGTGAGGTGCTGGATCAGGATTTCTAAAGTCTTGTGCAGATTCTCAGTTTTACCCCTGTGTTAAACCCTCAGTCGGCCTCCTGCTCCGTCTGCCTCAGGACGGCCGTTAGGTGGATTCGAGGCAGGTGCAATAAAGATGACCTCCCTGATGACTAATGCTGCTGGCAGAGCACTTGCAAAGATGAGGTTTAAGGCAGGATGATAGACACTGATGACCCTTTGCCTCCGAGCTTCATTTGCTCTCAGTGTGGACGTCTATTTCTCTTTCAATATACGGAGCTGGCTCAACAGACGAGCAAACACAGAACTGATAATTGAACTTTCAGTTGATGATATGGAATATTAGACCACCGTCAGCTCAGGTAGATAGAACAGGTTTACACAAGCACGATTAGTAATTTCATATCATTTGTTTTTTTTAAATAGAGCAGTTCAAATATGTTGCCTTAGAAGATGTTAAACAGAAAAGTAAAACTCACCCATGTTTTTATCTCCAGTGAGGTCCACTGTTGTAATGGTGTCTCTAAAGAATGCTGTGGCTCACTTTTACACCAACAAAACTGGCTTAGGACCAAAATAAGTTTATGATCTGCTGATATACTATGAATTGTGATAACCTCTCCATCATCTCGGACTGGTCTGCACTTTCTGTCCTCGAAAACAAAACCAAACCTGGAACTAGGAGTCAGTATTTAAGTAAAACTACTGCTTTGCTCCCTCTGACTGATATATTACTGTACATGACATTATTAAATTACTAACAGCGAAGCATCAGAGTGTCAGCAGCATGTTGTAGCTGCTGCAGGTGGAGATCCTTTCAACTACTTTATATACGTTTTTGTACAAAAGGACGTCAGATGATTAATGGAAGAGGAAAGAAGGAAAAACAAATACACAAATCTGTTTTCGTGCTTGTTCTTTTCCTCCACTCTGAGATCTTTGTTGAGATATCAGACCAGTTGTACATTTATTGAAATGAAACCGTGTGACAAGTTTAGTAGGAAAATCCCTGTTTAGCGGAGCTGTTAATAACTCATAGACATCTGAAGTGTGACCCCGACTACACGCCGCTTTTTGTGAGAAGCTATAAAGGTTAGAAACTGCTGGTTTAATGTTAGACAGTGTTTTATTTATAAAAGCTTATTATTGTGAGGAAGCTGCAGGCCTCCCCTCTCTAAACAGATGCACAGTTCCAACACTCCCAAATACATAGATGCACTCAGACACCAGTTAAGTTTATAGTTCCTTCAGTGGTTGTTTTTAATGTGTTGATCTGCTAAAGATGGATCCTGTTTAGTTGAGTGACACATTAGCTGACTTTATTTCCAGGAGCTGTGTTGTTGGACATGACTGCTACCTGTTTGTAAGTCATTTCCTGGGATCAGAACTATCATGGAGGGGAACCTATCAGAGTGTTGACACATAGTTTTAATCGGCCTCATTGGGACAAACCAAACAGACTGAGCAGAGAGGGAGGAATGAGGTATGTTTGGTCAGGAGGAACATGTGTCTCTCACTGCTGCATTTGTTTTAAATGTGATGATTCAGTGAAAGGGAGGCAGTACAGTGGCTTGGTTGTTAGCACCATCGCCTCACAGCTAGAAGATCCCCGGTTCGTGTCCTGGTTAGGGAGTTAACAAGTTTGCATGTTCTCCCTGTGCAGCGTGGGTTTTCATTGGCTTCTCTGGCTTCCATGCTGAGGTTAATTGATCTTTCTAAATTGTCCATTGGTTGTCTGTCTCTATGTGTAGCCCTGCGATAGACTGGTGACCTGTCCAGGGTGTCCCCTGCCTTCGCCCAAGTTGGCTGGGATAGACTCCAGGCCCCCTTGGCCTACAGAGGATTAAAGGTTTATAGATGATAGGTGGATGGATGGATTCAGTAAAAGACAGAGCTCTGCCAAAATGTGGATGCTGTGTTTCTTTCTGCTGGCCGTTTGTCTCAGTTGGTACCACCATTCTCAGTTCAGTAGTCAGTTATCCATTGTGCAAAATCTTCATTTTCATCTTAAAATGATCTGGTAACTAAAGCTTCTTACTTCATGACTCATTTGTATAAATACAGACTTGTTAGTTGTGCACAGGATTAACTTTATTTTCTGACTAAACTGCGACATATGTGTCAGTTAACACACGCAAGAAATTATTTTAGATTTTTTTTAAAACAGTTTGATTACAAACAGTTTACTAAAGGGCTTGAAACAAAAGTTATAACTTTCCTGTTATGTAGCTGCTTTTGGTATTTGAATTCCTAAAATAACAATGTGAAATCAACAGGTTACAGTACAGTTACAGTAGTGAGGAAATTAATAGGGGGATTATTTTTAGACTCTACATAGGATTCTGACATAAACAGTAAAACAAAGTTTGTATATGCATATCCTGATGAAAAAAGAAACTAACACACCACAAAGTCACTTCTTTTAATTTTGTCTCACCAGTGAAATGATTTCAGTGTGTCTTACCCCAGTTTACTTTTCAGCACTAATGAAGTTTTCTGTTTGCCACTGTCCTTTATTAAGGTAAATTTCAGGCTATTCATTCCCATCTTGCAAGTGTAACTGCACTGTAAATGTCCCCGTTTATTTAATGCAGTCACATCATATTTATATAAATAATGATATATTTATAAATTGCATTTTGGGTTGTGTTCTTATGCGATTTATGTCTTATGCAAAGCAATTTGAAATGACTTTTTATTGAGAAGAAGAGGACTGTATTTGTCTCCTGAAACAGACTGGGTTAATGGCCTTGCTCATGGCCCAACAGTGACAGCTTGGCATCGCTGGGGCTTGAACCGTCAACCTCCTGATCAGCAACCCAGAGCTTTAAACACCAAGCCACTGCTGCCCTATTAAAAGGTGATATTCAATTAAATTGTTTTGTCTTGCTTATGACGAAGATAACTCATTTTTGATGCTAATTGATTAGCAGCTTTGACCTATGTGAGGCAGCGCTGCGCTCTGAGGTGTCTTAACGGCACAAGGACAAAAAAAAACGTCGAAGAAGAAGACGCCGCTATTTGTGGGCGGGTTCTTACGTCACTTCCGTCAAAAATACAACAAACACTGTGCTCGCATTGCGGTTCAGTCCGCTTTAATTCAATCTAATTTTGCGGAATATTCACGTTCAACTGATCCCACGATTCCACTGAAGGCCGTTTACCATCAGGTCGGTCCACAGTACTTTCTAGTTAGCCGGTGGCTTGTTAATTAGGGCTATTTGAACTATATTAGCTTAAATCGCTAACCTCATAGCTAACGTTAAAGAAGATGCTCTGTGCAGTTCAGCTGTGGTCGACGCTGCTTTTCCTTTCCTTTTCATGCATTTTAACTCCCCGCGTCACTGAAACAGACAAATAAAACTAATAAGGGGTGAGGGCTTTGTTTTTACTTTTTGCCTGGAAAATATTAGCTTAGTTAGCCTCAGTGCAAGTTAAATCTAAGTAGCTAACTTCTTTTGTGCTCATTACTTTCAACACTAAAGCAAACATCTAATCAAACAAACATACTTTGGTCATATTTCCAGTTTTAATAAGCTATTGAAGATATGAATAATACACAACTGACTAGTAAAGGTGGTGGAACTTTACCTTAATGTTTGATGCTTTTGTATGAGTAAGAATAGAAGGCTGTCAGTGGTTCTGAATGAGAATAACATTCGCATGAGAATAAATGCAGTACTTATTAGAACAACAATAACATGCATGGATATGATCAATTGGCATAAATGAAGATAGTAAGTAAGTTAAAATAAAACTAAATATTAACACTTATTCCGATGTAATAAAGTAGTATTGAATATGATAATTAAAGTAGTGCTCATGAAATTGAAATGTTGCTAATGAAATTAGAATATTCCACACAATGTTGAGACTAATGTCGGATATACTATTGAGAAAGTAATATTACAAATTATCTGAATATTGTTGTTCAATGTCAAGTGTCCAATGTTTCTGAAGCTGCTGTTCCTGCAGATAGGGGGAGGACTTATACAAAATCATGTAATCACATCTTTCCGTTTGTCAGCAAATGGCATGTACCAGATTTAGGTGCAGGTTGTCCATGCAGTAAAGATTCAGCTTTGGAGAGCTTGAGTGTTGTTGTTGTTGTTTTTTTTAAAGACTTTCTCTGGTGAAAATCAAGTTGTTTCTTTTTTCACCTTGTTAACGGGTCTAGATGGAGTATGTTATATGCTAGAAGATATCATCGTAAGCAAATTAAGCAATCGCCGCCATAGATGAGTATTTCCACCCTGAAATAGTGTCTTAAAAACACAATTTCTGACCTCCAGGGTTCCAGGTGTAACAAAACCAAGGAAGCAATCCTGTCAACTTGCCTGGTGGGGCTTTCTGTGCTATCATTCTTTTTGGCTCCTATTTTGAACATGTATTGCTGAATTACTCCAATATCTGAACCTTTTTGAAGTGAGAAGGGTATTTTTCATGAAAAATACACAGTGCTAAGTTTTTTTAGAGGTTTAAGCAATGACCAGATAGAGACTTTAGGATCCTAGAAGGGATTGTTTTCAAGATTTTGACTTTGTTTCAAATAAGAACCTTTCAGTTTCACTATACAATATTGAAAAAGTGCAAAAAAACAAAAGTTTACATCAATTACACATCACATATTCTTAACTAGATAATCACCTGTAAATTGAATTGCATTGCTTGTCTGAGCACAGAGATGTGTGCAGAGATTAGTTTAAATTGGTTTAATCAATGACCGGAGAGGAACTTTAAATAGTGCAGGTCGTTTCGCTCTGCTTATGTGTTACTTTGTGCTGGAGTTAAGATTAACTTATTATTAACCTAGAAACTTAATTTAGTCCCTCATTCCGTGAGTCATAGTGCAGATAAAGTTCCAGGGTTCTTCAAAAGCCTCTTGTACCCTGTGGAAAGTGCTTGGAGTGTACACAACCTAATGATGGATTTTCTGAGATACCATGAGGGAATTTTATCAAAACTTACATAAAAAAGAAAGTCTGTCCATTGTTCATGTCCAGATCCGTGGTGGGAGGTTCGGCACTCATGGAGCCGTCCACTAAGCCTGGGACCAACCAGGTAGCTGATGTGGTGTTCGTCATCGAAGGGACGGCAAACCTTGGACCGTACTTTGAATCTCTAAGGAAAAATTACATTCTTCCAGCTATCGAGTAAGAGCCTAAAGATATCTCTTGTTATGATGTTGTTCCTTGCATGTAGTTGTGAATAATTACCTCTGTTTGGCTTTTACTTTTTTAACCATAGATATTTTAATGGAGGGCCTCCGGCAGAAACAGATTTCGGTGGAGATGTGAGTGTTTTTTAATGCCTGTTTTTAAATTTCAAATTTAACTGATTGTCAGCAATTCATGGAGATGGCTGTGAAGCATTTGGTACAATTGCTAATAAACAATATCCCTGTGTTTTATGTTCATCTAGTATGGAGGGACACAGTATGGTCTTGTGGTGTTCAACACAGTGGACTGTGCTCCCGAGTCATATGTCCAGTGTCACGCACCAACCAGCTCAGCCTTTGAGTTTGTCTCATGGATCGACAGCATCCAGTAAGTCGCTGAAAATCATCCAGCTGATCATTACAGCACTGATGCTTGTCTCATTTAATATTGCCTCATATTTTATCATAAATCTTGTGACACATTTTTGTTGTTTTTTTCACACAGGTTCATGGGAGGTGGAGCAGAAAGCTGCAGTCTGATTGCAGAAGGACTTTCTGTGGCCTTGCAGCTCTTTGATGACTTTAAGAAAATGAGGGAACAAATGTAAGACAGTATTTTCTGCTTCACACTGCAAATGAAACTGTGTTGACTTACAAAGCTGTTGTAATGTTTTATCCACATCATCTTAGTGAGAGGTGGTCCCACCGTTTGAACAGCAACAGAAACTTTGTCTTCATTAAGTGAAGAACAACCCATATGACTGATGACAGTCTTAATCTATAGTTCCTCTAATAACTACCAGAAGCTGGCTCCAGTAAAGTTTGACCTTATTAAAGTCATTTCAAATAATCTTCCAATTTCTCACATGAAATTCAACTAAAGAAAATGATACAACATGGTTTTAACAAGCAGTTTCCTCTTATAGTGCTCCTAGCTCTTATCTTTGTCTCTGTGTGCCGCTTCAGAGGTCAAACCCACAAAGTGTGTGTGCTGCTGTGTAATTCTCCTCCATACCTGCTCCCTGCTGTGGAGAGTGTCAGCTACACCGGCTGCACAGCAGACAACCTGGTCAAAATCATCAGAGATGTGAGTGATCATTGATTTTGTCTCCCGCAGGTATTTCTGTTACAGATTTACTTGTGTGGTTGTTTTTATTTGAAGTTTTTTATGCATGTGGTACTATTTGCTTTTTATTTATTTTACTGTTTTAAATAGGTAAAGTAAGACCATAAAAAGTTTTTAATTGAATGTATTTAATTTCTGTATTTTTAGAGAGGAATTCACTTCTCTGTGGTGGCTCCCCGGAAACTACCTGCTTTAAGAGCTTTATTCGAACGGGCGTCTCCAGTCGGAGGGGCCGTCGAACCTCATCCCGACTACAGTCAGGATCCCTTCCACATGGTCCTAGTCAGAGGCATCTCGCTTCCTGGTGAGAAACATCATTTAACTTGTTTGTGTTGGGGCCATTCTGATGAGCCGGTCCATTTCAATTAACGGTCTTGGAAAACTGCGCTAGACTGGAGGGTGTTGTTAACAATTGCTGTGTGGTTAATGTTTGTGTTGTACGGCTTCATTAACTCACATTTATGATGAACACTGTCATGAAATAAATTGACTGTAATGAAACCATTCAGTTTTTACTACTCTGTTGAAAAGCCTTTGATAGAATTATGAAATGCTGTTTTTAAAGCTATTCAGATCAGATGGATAAAGTTAGTGACTAGCTGAAGTTGAACATGCAGCAGCTGGAGACGGAACATTTTCTTGGAAGTTATTGAAAACCAAAGTAGTGCTAAATGCGGAATGAATAACTTAAGTTAGTTAAAACTGCAGCTAATAATGAGTTTTAAAAATATAAAAGTCACACAGGAATGAGCTTCAGCAAAAGTTATAATGATTCTGAATGTGTTGAAGACTGAACATTTTATTATTACCTTCAATCATACTGTGTGCCAGCGAGCACCTCGACTTCTGCAATGTATCACAGAAACTATATGATCCTACCTTAATGCCGACATCAGGCTGCCAGTGGCCTGCACTCGGCACCGTCAGGAAAGACACTTGGCTGCTGCATTGGTAGTTTGGTGCACTTTAAAAACGCATTAATGAAGATTTTAGCAGCCCTCCTTCTCTCTCACCTGCCCTCTTTGTATGCTGCCGTTCTGGATGTGAACACGTTGCATTGAGAAAGAGTTGCCAACAGTTTAGCTATGACAGATTAATCAGGAGATGCTATGTCAGTTCTGTGTTTGCTTCAGCTGGTGCAACTGTATTCAGTACTAATAACTGTAGTCTTTATAAACGATGTGTGTTATGTTTTCCTTTAGAGCTGCAGTAGGTCTCTTAATTTGGTTTGGATCGAGTGGTCATGGTTGTAGACAGGTACAGTAAATGCAGAGGGAAAATAATGTCTAGAACTTAATCATTTTTGTTTTGAAAAGTGCTTTAAGGTAAATACATTCTTATTTTCTGTTAGTGTCAAGATAAGCAGGCACACACCTTCCCAGACAGGGAATAATCGTGCAGTATAGTATATACGTATGTTATCTGTCTCAACATGCAGAGTAGTGAAGTTTTGTAGCTCACCAGTCGTGGCAGCTGCATTCTTGTAAGCCTCTTATCTTCACACACTTCTGATGGGATGTTACACCACTTTTTTGTGTATTCCTCAGGGCTGCAAATGACAAGAGGAAAGCTGGCATTACCGCTGTTTATCTCCCTCCATGCATCTTTTTCCACTGTGATTTTCATTGTGCAACAGCGTTTTTAGTGTTTGTTTTCTTTGAGTTGCCTCCTCTACCAGGAGCAGACTCTACTCCAAGCTTGAGATTTATTTATTTTTATTTCATTTCTGATAGTTTCACTTAATTAAATCATTACAGATGGTTGTAAGATACTAGCTGCTCATTTTCAAATTAGTAATTTTACACATTTCCACTGTAAATTGTT